>CM028329.1:43067245-44267245 GCA_016647705.1 Eucommia ulmoides
TCCAAATAGAAATCCCAAAAATCTGGGAATGGGATGAGAATTTCTGGGATGGAAACGGTTACCAAACGGGGCCTAAATTGTTACTGTTGTTTACAATGACCCCCCTCCCCCACCCCCCCAAAAAAAAAAAAAAAACACCACCACTTTTTTTCAATGACTTACTTTTGTCTATAATTCCTTTAAATGTATGACTTACTGACTACAGATAGATCTTTCTTTCAGTGAATACATGTATCATGTTGTTTCCCCTATTCCCTTACAGGACCTTGGAGATGGTTTGATGAATCTATGCTGGACTGTTGTGAGCCTCTAGAAAAGGTCAAAGCCAAAGGTATCTCGTTTGGAAAGGTTGCCTGCTTAGCTCAGTGCGCAGGTGCAAGAGTCAAAGCTTTTCGCACAAATCAGAGCACCATTGATGACTTCCGTAAGTATGTCACGGCGTGCTCCACTTCAGATGATTGCCATGTGATATCATCATATCATAGGGGAACTTTTAAACAGGTATATCAAGCTTAGCCTTTTGTATTATTTGATCGTTTAATTACTTCCTGTTTATGCTTTTTAGTGTGTGAATGTTGTTTTAACCACCTCTAATGAATTTTGTCCCCTCCATCTTGTCAAGATGAAGATTGTAGAAGGTATAAAAAAAGAAGTGACTAATAAGGTAAGGAATAATTAAAGTTAACCCCAGTTTTAAGAGTTGAATTATAGTGCCAGTTTTTTTTTTTTTTAACAGAACACCATTTATAAAAGAAAAATCCATAAGTTAAAATGAACTACCAAAATTACCCTTAAAAAAAACAAAATATAAAAGAAATGATTTACCCTACCAAATCTCCATATACCCGCTCTCTGTTTACTCTTTCTCTTGAGCAGACGGAATCACTCCTTAGACGGCGGCGAGGGGAACACCGCTGCTTCCACCAAAAGCTCCGACCACCACCTCCTCACCAACAGCACTGTCACCCTCTTCCAACGACATTACAAACAGATTCTTCTCTCTCTTTCTCAAACTCTCTTGGTCCATTTTTTGTAACGCCATCAAACTACGAAAATATCCTTGATTCTTTTCTAATCCTCAACATTTTGGTGACCATAGTGGGAGCCTAGAAGGGTATTCAGATAAAAGAATGACACCTAATGAGAAGGAAGGGATCAACATGAGCCAACTTGAAAGTCTGCAACAGGAGAGTTCTGAAAATCGGATCTTCTCCATGCCGTGTGAGCAAGAGCTTCTGAATCTCGTAGGCAACGAACAAATGCCTGCTGCACCCTTAAACTTGGCTGAAATTGCTTACTTTGTTGCCTCTATAGTCTATACAGCTTGCCAGCGTAGCTTTGATGCAAGCATTATCTGATCTTGGGACCAACCTTGGTGGGTAGCAATCCTGGCGGAGTACCAGGGAACCCAAATTCTAGCACTCCGATTAACCACGTCACTAAGACACCTCTACAACAAAAAGTTTGTAGGCCTGCTGACGATCAACCACCGTTACCTCAAGTATAACCATCGGTTGTGCATCTACCTACCTGCGAGCGTTGGATTCGCCACATTAGAGGAAGTGAAGGCTCTTCACCAGGCGACCTCGTTTTCAATGAGTGACTTTGATTTCCATTTAAAGTGCTCGAAAGCTATCTAGCATGAGCTTTATCCAACTGACTTCAAGCCTCGAAAATTCCACCTTTACAATGGAAAATCTGGAAATCCCAAGGAGAGCGTTAATCACTTCGTTGATTCATTAGGAATGCGTAACAGTGATCCTGACATCAGACTGAAAGAATTCTCAAAGCCATTTACCAATCGTGCCTATAGTTGGTAGTACAATAAATTGCCGGCTGGATCCATTTTATTATGGGAAGACCTAATCGCCCACTTTTACGCCAATTTCTTCCAAGCAGAGCAGGATTTCACATTGTTGACTCTCACCAAAGAAACCCAAAGACTGAACGAAGATATTGTCTCTTACCTTTCGCGCATCCTCAATCTGGCATTGGACTGTCATGAGTCTGTTAAAGAGATAAATGAATATGAGAAGAATGAGAAGACTTAATTATCGTGTTAGCCTCTCCTTCTGTAATAGAAATTAAGAAACCATACAGCAATTCCTAAACCGTATAGGAAATCCTAAGTAATACTGGAAAGACATTAATGCCCTTTAACACTCCCCCTCCAAGCTGGAACATATATATTATATGTTCCTAGCTTGTTACAAATGTACTTTATCCTTGAACCCCCCAACGGTTTAGTAAATATATCAATTAACTGATCAACTGAATTTACATGTTTAGCCTCAATCTGCTTTTGCAACAATTTTTCTCGAATAAAGAAACAGTTAACTTCAATGTGTTTTGTTCTCTCATGGAAGACGGGGTTAGATGCAATATGAAGAGCTGCTTGATTATCACATATCAGGTCTACCGGTGAAGAGTGTTCAAATTTAAGTTCTTCCAACAAATGTTTCAACTAAGTTAACTCACAAGTGGTGTGGGTCATTGCCCTGTATTCCGATTCTGCACTTGACCGTGCCACTACCTTTGCTTTTTACTCTTCCAAGAGGCAAGATTATCACCAACAAACGCACAATACCCAGTAGTAGACTTCATATCTAAGGGTGATCCGGCCCAATCTGTATCTGTATAGTCCTTTATTTGAGTATGGCCGAAATTTTGATATAGCAAACCGCAACCAGAAGCACCTTTCAGATATCGAAGAATATAGATCACTGCATCCTAGTGACAAGTCATTGGACAATCCAAGAACTGATTGATAACACTAACAGTAAAGGAGATATTTGGCCTGGTAACTATCAGGTAGTTCAATTTCCCAACTAACCGTCTATATTACGTTGAATCTGTCAGTGGTACACCCTGATCTGACAACAATTTGGTGTTTGGATCTATAGGCGAGTCAATTAGTTTAGCTCCTAGCATTCATGTTTCGCTCAATAGGTCAAGGACATATTTTCTCTGAGACAGGTAAATGCCTTGTCTTGATCGAGCAACTTCAATTCCCAACAAATACTTTAGGTGACCCAAATCTTTGGTTTGGAACTTATCATGTAAATTTTTTTTGAGTTCTTGAATACCACCATGGTCATCTCCGGTAATCACGATGTCATCCACGTACACGATCAACAATGTTCTCCCGACTTTATTATGCCTGTAGAAGACGGAATGATTGACTCCACAACGCCGAAGACCAAATTCAGTGACCACTGCACTAAATCTTCTAAACCATGCTCTAGGAGACTGCTTGAGGTCATAAATAGATTTCTTCAAGCGACATACCAAATCAGACTCCCCCTGAGCAACAAACCCAGGAGGTTGCTCCATATATACCTTTGCAGTCAGATCGCCAATTAAGGAAGCATTCTTGATATCGAGCTGATGTAATGGCCAACGAAAAGTGGCAGTCAGAGAGATGAACAAACGAACAGAAGCAAGCTTGACAACGGGAGAAAATGTCTCATAGTAATCAAGACCGTATACCTGAGTATAGCCTTTGGCAACTAAGCGAGTCTTGAGTCAATCAATGGTGCCATCCAGATGAATTTTGACAGTGTACACCCATTTACATCCAATTACTATTTTGTCAGGCGGAAGCGATACGAGATCCCAAGTGTTATTCTGATATAAGGCAAACATTTCTTATTCCATTGCTTTTGCCCAACTAGGGTGAGTGAGGGCCCCTGAAACAAACTTAGGAATAGAAATAGAAGACAGAGAAGCAACAAACGAGGAGTATGAAGGAGATAGGTGTGCTTATGAGACAAAATTGGAAATAGGATGGTTAGTACAGGTGTGCTTACCCTTCCAGATGACAATAGACATGTCCAGGTCAGACATGGATGGTTTAGTTGGAGAAGAATCTGAGGACACAGAATCGATGGGCGCGATAGCGAAGGCGACCTTCTGGCAACGAGAGTATACCTGCAAAGGAGCTGAAGAACGATTAGGCGGGATAGGATCTAGAAGAGAGGAAGATAGTGTAGGGTTTGGTACACTTGGCAAAGGAAGTGTAATATCCAGATCATCTCGAGAGGATGTGACAGAAAAGTAAAGGGTAGACTCAAAGAAGGTAACATTTGCACACACAAATGAGTGACGTAATGATGGACTACAACATCGATAACCCTTTCGTGTGAGAGAATAGCTGAGGAAAGCACATTTTAAAACACGGGGATCTAACTTGTCCTTGTCAGGAGTCAACTGATGAACAAAACAAACACACCCAAATATTCGAGGAGGTAAATTAAACAAAGGTGAACGAGGAAAAAGAATGGAATGGGGAACCTTGCCATTCAGGGTAGAGGACGGCATCCGGTTGATTAGGAAGCAAGCTGTAAGAACCGCATCGCCCCAGAAGTGTTTGAGAACGTTCATTTCAAAAAGAAGAGTACGGGCCACTTTTAAGAGATGTAGATTCTTATGCTCAGTAACTCCATTAAGCTGCAGTGTGTGAGGATAGGAAGACTGATGTAAGATACTAAAGTATGACATAAAGGAAGTAAATGGCTGAGAAAAGTAATCTCGAGTATTATCACTTAGGAGAATACGCACTAGTACATTAAATTGAGTTTTAATTTCAGCACAAAACGCACGAAAAATAGAGAATAATTCTGAGCGATCTTTCATTAAATAGAGCCAAGTAACTCTAGAAAAATCATCCACAAATGTAACAAAATAATAAAAACCCAATGTAAAAGTAACACGAGAAGGACCCCAAACATCTGAACGAACTAAACTAAAAGGACTCGATGCTCGAACATAAGTTGGGGAAGCAAATGAAATACGATGATGCTTACCCAATTGACAGGACTCAGACTCTAACGAAACAAATAACTTAAATTAGGATCAAGTAACTTGAGGTTGTCAAGGTAGCGATGATCGAGGCGACAATGGATCTGGTGAGCGGGTGCAACAGCAGGGTAGGCAGTAGGTGGGATAGCAGCACTCTCGTTATGATCATCAAAATAATAAAGACTATTTTCCTCACGCCATGTGTCAATCGTCTTCCACGTCCTCAAATCCTGGAGAATGATAGAATCAGGAAAAAATGATACAGAACAATTAAAATGTTTAGTGAGCTTACTAACTGACATCAAATTAAAAGAAAACGAAGGAATATACAAGACAGGGAATAGAGATAAGGAGAGTGAGGGTTCCACTATGCCAATGCCACGGATAGGGACAGTGGAACCATCAACAACTGTAACACGAGACAACGAAGAAGATAATTGAATATGTGTAAATAAGGAAGATCTACCTGACATGTGATTAGTGGCAGCAGAATCAATGATCCAAGATGTGGGAGGGGAATGGCGAATTGAAAGACAAGCAATAGAAGTACCTCGTTGAGCTAAAGAAGCTATAGGAAGAGATGTCTACTGGGATGCCTTATACTAAAGGAATTGAGTATATTCCTCATTAGAAATGTCCTTGGCCACCTAAGATTCTGGAATAGTAGGATTATTTGGATCAGATGTCATTGCATTGGTGAATTTGGGTAAACGGACAACTAAATCCCAACATGTTTCTCTAGTATAATTCTCCTTTCCACAAAAGGAGCACTGACGAGGTGAGCCACGGCCACGGCTACTATGTCCACCCCAAAGGCCACCACCACGGCCACCACGGGAGGAACTACCACAACCACCACTGAGTTGGTCACCTCAATCTCGTGTAGGAATCTGAGTAACAAGCGTCTCAGATGGCGCAGACGAACTCGAGCCAGAAACATTATCCTTGGTAGTGCTACGCGAGACGCGAGAGTACGTTTCAGTGATAGTGGGGAGAGTAGCACTGGAAAGAATCTGA
Organism: Eucommia ulmoides; assembly: GCA_016647705.1. NCBI lineage: Eukaryota > Viridiplantae > Streptophyta > Magnoliopsida > Garryales > Eucommiaceae > Eucommia > Eucommia ulmoides. Next base: position 43,073,063 of record CM028329.1, read on the forward strand.
GTTCGGATCGGTTCAAATTCCAAGCGTAATCCAGCTAAGAACTTCATGACAACCATCTGTTCACGTTGCTTTTATATTTCTTTCAGATCGATAGTCATCGGTAGAATACTATTTAACTCCTCATAAAGGTTGTTGAATGTGGCAAAATAATCTATAACGGATTATTTTACAAATAATAGAATAAGAACTAATATTATGTTACATCCATAGAATAAAAACTAATATTATGTTACAAAAAAAAAAAAAAAACTAATACTAAACGGCACATTGTTGGTGATCGTATCAACCGCCTATATATATTTATCCATGTCCTCGATACCGAGAGTATTGAGAGCAGCCATATTGCTCCTTGGAAGACTCCCTAAAAAATACAATGAGTGGCAAATAAATGAAAAAACGAGAAAGGAAAAATCACATCAATTAAAATGTAAATAAATGGATGCAAACAAAATAGGGAAAAATAACCTAAATCAGAGAAACCCCGCCCAAGAATGTCAACCGCTTAGGTCTGCAATCCAACTGTTGTGACAATGCACGCCATGTATCCCACTTGTTATAAGTATGGATCTACACATATCTCCTCATTGGTATAATATTGTCCACTTTGGGCCTAAGCCCTCATGGTTTTGTTCTTGGGCTCTACCCAAAAGGCCTCATACCAATAGAGATATTATCCACACTTATATACACATGATCCTCCCCTCTTTCTAGTCGATGTGGGACTTTGGTCGCACACCTAACACCAACCTTTTCAAGCAACGAAAGTGTGTATCTCCATTTTCAAGCAATGGAAGTGTGTATCTCCATTCTAAACAGGAGCTGAAAAAAATAAGACTTAATAGACTGCAGAAACATTGTGAACAGATTTCTTCTTAAAAAAATTAGTGAAAAAAAACTACAAATCACTAATAATCCAAATCCAGATCTGTCAAAACCATGGAGAAGAAAACTGCATTATTCTCGGATTGATTCATTAGCTTTACACAACTACTCATGATACAACTATTTGAAAAGCTATCCTACAATGGCCGCAAAAGTCCTGAGTAAGTTGGTCGATACTCAGCTAAACAAAATTAAATGGCATTGCCTGATCGAATCAACTGATCATTTGCAGGTAGTGTTTGGTAGCATAGAATTGAAGGCTCGAAATTGGAGTTGGAAATGAATCGGTGTAATTTTTTAGATTTTTAAATGCGAACATTTCTACTTCCAATTCGAAGAGACAAATGAAGCCTCGAAATTGGAATTGGAAAAGATCCCAGGCAAAAAGTCTGAAATTTTCATCAATGGCTTCACTTCTAATTCCATTTTTTGAGGCTCCAATTCCTTAAAACCAAACAATGCCTAACATTTTTATATCACTGATGGTGTGATCACTGTGATGAGAAGCAAAAATTGATAGATACAAAAAAAAATTAGCAGCAAAAAACGAACTAGCAGGAGAAAGAAATTTAACAGGAGAAAGACAAAAATTTCAGAAAAAATGCAAAAATTTCAGGAAAAAATTAGAAATGCAAGAAATTTAAGAGGAAATTAATTCAGCAATAAAGAAATGCAAAAATTTCAACCATATGCAACTCCAAATTGTATATTCAACAACTAACGCAATACAAGGAATTCAAATATATGAATATAAAATTTTTAAAAAAAAAAAATTGAACCCGAAAAGAAGCAAAAATCGGAACCCTAAAAAGAAAGAAATTGTAATTGAAATTGGACAAAAACATCTCTAGTTCAATGAAATCTGAATAAACTTCCCCAAATCAATGGACTTCAAGAGAAAAATCCACAGATTTGGGGCCAAATTTTGTAGATCTGAAAGAACAAAAAATGGTTTTTCCACAACCAAATCGCAAGTGGAATGGGCAGAGAGGGAAAGAAAGGCAGAGATGGAGAGATAGAGCGTACCTTGTAGTTGTCTCCGCCGATGGATAGGAGAGGAGCGCAAGTTCGCCGTTCATCTTTAGCGCAAGAGCAAGAGCATTCGAGCTGCAGAGAAGAGAGAGAGAGCAGGGCCACAAGCGTTGCAGAGAAGGGAGAGGGCACTTACGCGGGGAATGAATTGGATGAAGTTCGAACAGGGGTCTCATTAACATTTAAAAAAATGACGAGTGTGTCCTAGGTTTGGGAATATGAAAGGAATGGGGACCGAAAAAAAAACAACTATTTTTTGTTTCTCACTTTCTTAAGTAATTCAAGAATCAATTCCAATCAATCCCAAAATTTTGAGATGGGATGGAAATAAAAATGTGTTACCAAACGCGTTTCCAAACATCAATCTCAAAAATTTGGGAATGGGATGGGATGGAATAGGAACACTAACCAAAGGGGACCTTAATATTTTCCTATTGAACTTAAAGATTGGTATGGTTGAATCATCCCAGTTTTAAGTGTTTTAAGTAACTTGCTTGGATCTGATTTTTAATTTAGCCAAAATTATGATGTTGGCTCCTACATAGCAATTGAAGAAAAAAACGTCCTTTATTATAGGAGAGCCAAGTACAAATGTTTTATAACTGGCATTTTAATTTCAAGTTGTGATTATTTATTGATGCAAGAAATTGAGAAGAAGGAAAACAAGATGGTTCGAGTGGTTTGTTCGGGCGGCAGTCATAGTTTTACTTACTATATTCATCATTGGTGGTGCTTGGGTTAGGACAGACTTCTATTTTTGTTAGGTTGTACTCTACAAACTTTTGATGAGGTTTTTACCTGTGAAAAGGATAGAACGGAATTTGAACTTATCAGTTGAAAAAAATGAATTTTGAGCGAGTTTGCCTCCTTGCTTCTCTTAATTTAGGGATTATTAATGTTTTTGTTACCCTTTATCTCTTTACGCATTTTTTTTTGGTCTTGGGTGATTGTTTCAAGTCATTTGCTTATCTGATGGCTTGCTTGGGGCAACGCCAAAGCCAGGCTTCACATGCTTGCTACCATTGCCTTTCTTGTCAAATGCATGGCTTTCAAACAGTTGGCTAGGGAAAGAGGCATGTGAACCGCCTCGTTTACCACCAAGCAAAAAAAATCCCCATGTAACATAAACAATCATGACCTACCAGCGGCCCTCACTTTTTGTCCCACCCGGCCAAATTCTATTACGCCTAGTTCCCCTTCATGGCCACATATATTTAGTGAACACACAGTCCAAGCCACTGTTTTTTTATTCAAGTTAGTTTTACTTTAGTAGTCTGTCTTTCCTTTTTTTCAAGAATTTTGTTAGGAAATGCACCAAATATTATTTGACATGTGAATGCATATTTAAATATATATTTAGCATATACATTGCAGTCTGGATGGTGTTGGCTCTTTTTGATTGTTTTTTTTTTTTTTTTTTGGTTGTGTGTATGTGTATGGTCCATTCTTTTCTCTGATGTCTAGTCTATTTCGATCGTGATATTGGTGAAGGTTCTTTGTTTTAGTTGGGAAAAGAGTATCCATTGCTTATTGTTCTTCCCTAAATGAGATTTTGAATATTTCTATATTAATCGAAAATGAAAGGAAATTGATGCTCGTAAAAGAGAAGGAAAACTCACTTTTGCGAGGAATGTTGTCATTATTATTTTTTTTCCATCCTATATCCAAACAAGAGCATTATTTTCATTCTTTTTCAGACAGGGACTGGTCACTTTTCTCCTATTGGTGGTTACCATGCTGGAAGGGACATGGTGCTGATTTTAGATGTTGCACGGTTCAAGTATCCTCCCCATTGGGTTCCGCTTGCGCTCCTGTGGGAAGCAATGAATACTATTGATGAAGCAACTGGACTTAGTCGAGGGTACATTTCTGTATCCCTTCTTTTTAGTGGATTACATAGTCTTAGGATATGATAATAATTGTGAATGTTATGGTTTCAGATTTTTTTTCTTTTCTTTTTCTTTTTATTTTTTTTTTGGGGGGGGGGGGGGGGGGGGGGGGGGGAGAGGGGAGAGGGGGATAAGCATGTGCAGGACACTACTTTCCTTTCACACAAGTTTTCTGGTGATGTTTTTCTGATATCGATAAGGCTTTTTTTTTTTTTTTTTTTTTTTTTTTTTTTTTTTTTTTTAAAACTTGAAGAATATTTGGGTGCTGGGCAAAGGATCGAGTATTGAAAAGTTGAAGTAATTGATTGCATGGTTTGGAAAATATGATTGATGAATGTGCTGAACTGCTACCTTCTATATAAACAGATATGTATTATTTTGATACCTATAAAAATGCTTCTTGAATATGTTTTTGAGCTCAACTTTTGAAGATGGTTGGAGGTCCTTGAATCAGTTTACGGTTGATTTCTTCCATGCTTACCTATTAAAATTTTAGTAAACTGGAACTGTGGACAATGCATCATTGTACGCCATTCTATGCACATTCTTGTTGTTCTCAACATAAATACTGCAGTATCTGATATATTTTCACCGAACTGTGGGTTCTGTTTGTAATTTGTCAGATTTGGCTATTCAGCTATTCCATTCTATGTGTTTTTTTTTTTTTAATTTATTTATGTATTTGTGAAAGAGTATTTTCATTCATGTCTTTCTTTTTGTTTTCAGGTTCATGCTTGTTTCTAGGCTTAACAGAGCACCATCATTGCTTTACACTTTGGTATGGTATGAAGGGTCTAACAGTGTAAATCCCTGTGTTCTAGTGTGCATTGCAAATTTTCTACTTTTACATCATCTGTAGTCTGTACACTTTCCTGTCGTATTTTACATCATTATTATCCTATGGGGGAGAATGAGCATAAATGTCAATTTTCTTTTTCTTTCATGGCTTTCGTCCTCTTCACAGGGCATATATTATTGGTGATAATAATGATTTACACTTGGGCAACTTGTGGCTACAATAGCAGGGATGTAGGAGTGACAAGAAAGCAAAAGCTTAATCTCAATTTTATTTCTTTAGTTTGGCCTTTAAAAAGAAGTTCCTCTTTTGAAAAGCAAATTATCTTTATTTTTATTATTGTCAACACATTTTAGTGGCTAAGCAGTAGGAGAGGCAGATTTATCAGAACCCATGGGTTATACTTTTGATAGTAGTTCCCTAAAAATTTAAAATTATATATTGGAAATCTAAAACTAATGCAACTTATTAGAAAAAATAGCAACCATTATCTTGTAGATTAAAAAATAAATGTTTAAAATACTCCTGTAAGTATTGTATACTAGAACCTTTTAGGTGCACATGGCTGGACCTATTTTCTCAAATAGGGTAATCTGGTTTCATCAAGTGAGCTTCATATTTCATTTTTAACCCCCAAGTCAGAAAGGTATACAAGTGTCTACAGAGTGTACATATCATAGTTTTCTTTTGTCATAAGTTCGGGAAATTGTTAAGTGTTCACGTCATTATATAATTTACTGAAGTTGGATATAAATGTCTTCAAATCAGAAACTATCACAATAAATATCCCATGGAACATGATTTAGTACATCCTGTTAGTTTTTTTTACAGGGTCTAGCTTTTAGTTGTGTGCGCTTTATGGCAGAGAGGAAGCACAACTATTTTCTCTCTACCTTAAGGATCTTTTTATGTAGGGATTTTCAAACTGGTTTTTGTATTCGGTAACCTTTTACTGTTCAAGCTAACCTTACATTTATCAGTTGAAGTGACTTCAAAGGGCATGATTAGTAATAGACAACTTTCTACTGTTCTGGCTTGTTGAGTAACAAACTTGGTACTATCAATTTTATTGCTGTCATGACTAGGAATGAACAGAAGTGAAATATATGTGCCTTTATATATGTTTAGTCCGGTTGTTGGTTACACAAGAGAGACTAGCACTCCCTGCCAAACTCTATTCCTATAGAGTTGAATGTGTAGAATTTTGTGGAAAGCAACATAGATATAAGAGACGAATTTGCATGATTTAGCTATAAATGGAAGATAAAGGATAATCTTTATATTGCTAATAATAGTAACTCCATTCACTTGTGAAGGATCCCCAAGAAAGGCATAGTATTACAAACCATAGAAGTGCATAATAGCACAAAAAAGGAGTTGACTTAGTTACACGAAAAACAAGCAATATTTATATTTGGATGAACATTATTTTGTGAATATGTTTTCTTTGAATAGCATTGAATGAACTAAATGAGAAATATCCTTACTCCTTGTCATAAACTGCATGATCTCATGCTGACTTCCTGGAGACTATATCAGCTGAGTTTTACTGGGCTGTTGGGCCCGTAGGAAATTTTAAAGTGCATCTGCTCATAATTTGCATTTGCTCATAATTACATCAAATTTATCTGTAATTCATAACAGTAGCATACTTTGTGACCTCTCATTATGATGGAATTTAGAAACTAATAATGCATGTCCTCCTGTATTAGCATTGCCATTCATTTAGTCTTCCTTCAGCGTCATAGAATTTGAGCTATGCTGTCCCTGATCTCACTTTTCAGTCATTTACCATTTCGTGTTCTTTGTTTCTGCAATAATTTATTTTCATTTTTTTGAGGGAAAAAAAATTAGACAATCATTCTTGAATTTTTTGAAATTTTCTTGATGCAAAAAACGCAATGTAAACATAATTTGTTTCCTACTTGTAGAGCTGTAAACACGAGAGTTGGGCTAGTGTTGCAAAGTACTTGGTGGAGGATGTTCCTACTCTATTGACTTCAGAAGATGTTAAGGAAATTAAGGATGTCCTCTCTGTTGTTCTCAAGTCACTCCCGTCAAACTTTGGAGAATTCATCAAGTGGGTTGCTGAAGTAAGGAGGCAAGAGGACGGTGATCAAAGTCTAAGCCAAGAAGAAAAGGGAAGGGTTGCTATCAAGGTACTTATTCAAGATAAAGAAAAGCTCATCCCAGTCATGGTTTTACATATTTTACATTCTCATTCTTTTAAATAGATGAATGAATGTACGCATTTGAGGTCTGTTAAATACTGTTGTATTTACCGAGCCCCAAAAACTCATTTTTGCAGGAGGAGGTATTGGAACAAGTAAGGGAGACTGGTCTTTTTAAGCATGTGTCTGACTTTTTGTCGTCAGAAATGTCATATTGCAAAATGGCACCTATTTCGGGTAATAAAGATAGCTTGCCTAATATTGCAGCAATTGTCTGCTGCCAAGGTGCAGCTCTTTTGTCGGGAAATTCTGGAACCTCCGATTCATTTTGCATTCAGCAATCATGTGTGAAATGCCTAAAATCTAATGGAGAAAGGCCCATTACGATGATTTCTGGGACAGTGGTTAATCGTTCTGGCGAGCAAGGGGTGGATGTGCTTATCCCTTCATCTGAAACCAAGGGGCAAGGCTGTGGATCTAACTCCGGTAATTGCCTTTCGATGCCCCCATCGAGCGATGATATACTGACAGCTCTTTTACTGGCTTTGCCTCAACAAACATGGTCACGAATCAAAGATGAAAGGCTTCTTGAGGAAATATGTGCCCTTGTTTCAACTGAGAACCTTCATGTTCTGCTTCAGGAAGAGGTACCTATTTTTGCTCTATGGCGTTTGTTTTGTAATGGGTAGTTGCTCTTTTTTTTCTCTCAGGGTAAGTTTGGTTGGGAGGATGAAAAAGGAAAAAGAAAATGAGAGAATAATATTTTTATCATTATTTTCTCTAGTGTTATTTGGTTACAAAAGAAAAATGAAAGGAGGAAAAATAATTCGCTTTAATATAATTTACTATTTTACCCTCTTATATTACAAAAATAAAATAAAAATTATATTATTAAGGGTATAATTGTAATTTTATTCATTCTCCCTCACTTTCTTTCATTTTCCTCCCAAATTTGTATGGAAAAAGAATTACTTTGAAAATTATGCATTTTCCTTCCTATTTTATTTTTCCTCTCATTTTATATCCTTGCCGAACAAGTTTTTCTTTTTCTTTTTTTCAATCTGATTTTCCTTTTTTTTTTCTTTTCCGTCTTTTTTTCATCCAACCAAACGCACCCTTATAATTCGGGTGGCACTAAGAAAAATACTCATCATTTCACACATGGCTTTTTCCAGATTTTACGTGGACAAGTGATTAACAATGGCCTTTCCCACCAAAAATAAGGGTTTACTCTTCATGTACAACATACCTTGAAAATGCTAGACATAGGAAAAAAAAAAAAAAAAAAGATTTACCATGTTTAATTTGAACATGATATCTTCAAATGGAACCGTCCAGATTTTACGTGGACAAGTGATTAACAATGGCCTTTCCCACCGAAAATAAGGGTTTACTCTTCATGTACAACATACCTTGAAAATGCTAGAGACGGAGAAAAAAAAAAAAGAAAGATTTACCATGTTTAATTTGAACATGATATCTTCAAATGGAACCGGTAATAATATATCTTAATTGGGATCTTGTTATGATTGAGCCTCCTAATATCTTCATTAACCTCTATATTCAACCAGTGGAATTCCTGAATTTATGCTAGACTTGTGATTATAGTTCTTAAATTTGTGTAGATTTTCTTCTAGGGTATTTGTCGCTTACTTTCCTTGTCATTTTACTTAAAACCACAAATCTTCTATGTCGTTTGTTAAATATCAGTCAACCCCTTTAACTGATTTTTTGGAGTAAATAACACAATTGCCCTCAATATTATATTTTAAAAGAAAATACTTTTTTTTTTCCACAACACCCCTATAAAATATATATATATATATATGTGTGTGTGTGTGTGTGTGTGTGTGTGTGTGTGTGTTGATGCCAAAAAGTGGTGGCTGGTTAACAGTGTAGTCCGGGAGGATATCTGGGACACAAGACGGCCACTAGTGCTGCAGCTGATTGAGTTCAGGGGTGGTGACGATCTCCGAGCTGAGCTCCATTCTTCTGCTCCAAGCACCTGCACAAAGACCCACCGGGGTTATCCCCAGTAAAGTCCCTCCGGCGTAAGAGTAAGTATTCCGGGATGGAGAGCTGAAAATATATATTGAGTTCAGTAGCAGTCACATACCATTGGGCAGTGGGTGCCCCGGTGTATTTATAGGCATCAGTACCTGATTAGCGCCGCGAAATTAGGGGGGCCAGCTCAGGTTAATTAACATAATCTGCTGGGCAATTAATGAGCAGACAGGTTAGCCCTCTAATCGCTTGGGCTGGCTTTTGAGCCCATAACTGGAGGCCTATGGGCCAGGGCCTCACAACGACCTGGCGAACTCCCGAGTGCTGAGGTGGAGAGCAAAGGGTGCCGCAGACCGTCAGTTCGGAAGGTCGGACCTCAGCTTGCCGGTCCTGATTTCTTCACTGAGACGACCCTCAGTTCTGTTGGGGGACACCTCAGCTCGGTACTGAGGGGGTTTTAGCTCTCATCCCGGCCGCTCTTCTATGATCGGGTGAATTTTTGACCCCGTGATGTACCTTACGAGATTCCCCTATATATATCACTTTCTTCTTTTTCTTTCACTCCAACTGTCGCTGCCTGTGGCAGGATTTGCAGAGATTCAGCCGCCGCATGGCCAGATCTCTACAGATCCAGTCAAAGAAGAAGAGGAGGAAAGAAAGAGAAAAAGGAAGAGGAAGAAGGAGAAGAAGAAAAGCCATGGGGTTGTGCTGCCCGGGGGAAGGGGGAGGGAGGTTATTTTATTTTCTTTAAATTTGTTTACAAAAAAAAGGGTGATAAAAATATTTTTTTTACACAGGAATGTTAGTTTAAAAAGATAAAGCAGAAAGATGTAAATAAAAAAAGGAAAAAAAAAAAAAAAAAAAAAAAGAAAGATGTTTATGTATTTTAATTTTAAATTATTTAATTATTTAAAATTGTTAAGGGTATCTTTGTCAATATAATTAAAATTTCAATAATTTTTTAGAGAACTAAATGATGTTTGACCAAAAAATATAAGGTCACCAGTAGTTTGTAAATGATAGGAGAAATTTATGATTTTAGACAAAATAACAAAGAGGTAAGTGGCAAATACCCTTTTCTTTCTTCCATGCTCCTTTATGGTTGGACTTTAATATCTATAAAGTTTTTGTGGATTTAGTTGGCATGTCTATGAATGTGTAGTGATGGAACTGATTCGGATATGTCCTTGCACAATTCATTTTTATGCGTACTTTTGCATATGAAGAAGTTTGGTAGTATTTGGAAACAATACATAATGGAGTCTTGGAATTTGAATTAGAAATTAATGCATGCGAAAAAAAATAGAAATTAATGTGTTCATTTTTAATTCTAATTCCATACGACCAAACTCAACCTTACAGAAAAAACTTAACTTGGTGATTTAGATTCTCATGTGTTTTTTTTTTTTTTTGTGTGGATATAAGCAGATTCTACACTTGAGAAGTCAACTCTATCTCCTTAACAAATGCAACGGTAATAAGGTAGAAGATGACCTTGGTGCCTCCAACTTTTAGCATCCTTCTCAATTTTTTCCATCTTAATTTATATACATATCATTGTGTAACTCAAATATTTGTACCTAACACATTGCGGAAAAAAATTTAAAAATATACACAACATTGGCTCAAAAAAACATCATTTCCCTTTTATGCTGTAAAAGGCTATTCTATTTCCCTTTCTAGGTCATAAGACAAGAAATGTTTTTCAGAGAACCAAATCCTTTGAAGAACAAGTAAGCGACGACTTTGAAAGATTGAAGTTCTGTTCAAACAGAAGCAAAAACTATGTACTTGTGAAGGATCAAAATATGATGGCTTACATGAGTAAGATTCCCTTATTGGCAAGGCAAGGTGTCCTCCATCAGGTTAATGGAGGGGGGCTTCAAAAGGAATATATAAACCGAGCATTTTCTTCAAGTGGCATCAGATTTTTTAGTACTTACCCCAAATCACTACAGTATACTTCATATTTGAGACATCCTGCTTTTTTCCCTTAATTTGTATAACACACACACACAAGGTTCCCTAACTCGAACGGGAGGTATGCAAACTGTTTGATTATATTTGGAAAAAAAGAAAAAAGAGCAAGTTGTTACAACTTTTTTTTCCTTTTCTTTCGAAATCAAAACTTTTCTATTTAAATGAAATAATATTTTTTTGTCGTTTCAATTATTCAATGGAATTCACAGGTCAAACAGGTAGTGTCTCTATTCTCAGAAAATTTTGAACAAGAATGGAAATGCAAGAACAAAAAAAATAAATCATGTTCTAGACTTCAAATTTTTTTGAACAAATTTCAAGAAACATAACAAAAACATAATTATTTGTTTTGTGGTAATTCTTTTTCCAAATTTCTGCAAACTGAAATATAAAACAACCGAAACCAGTTGTTGGATATTGATAAAAATATCTAATGGGTTGAAATGAGTTATTATGTAAATGATGAATACACTTAAAATTGAATTAAAATTGAAGACATTCAACTATGATTTTTTTTTGTTTGTTTGTTTTCAAAATGGGATTGTTATTTATATTCGGAAACGGTTAATATTTGTTTCAGTATCGACAAAAAACAGTCAATCAGAAGAGGTTTTGACTCCTGGACCATTTTGCATGGAGAATTCTTTTTGTTTTTTCGTCTATACTTTCAATAAACTGGAATGGACATTCTGTTTTCGTTCTGAAGTATTCTAAGAATAAAAATATTTCTGGTAACAGTCATTGTCTTGAAATTTTCTCTTTTAATTTATGATAACAGAAACAATGAAATACGTTTAGTTACAACATTTGTTCCTTTTTTTTTTCTTTAAATGTATAAAAATAAATATACATATTTCTTAATCGACGTGATGGTAGTGGCCGGCGAGTTGGTGATAGCAGGTAAGGTGGTGGTGGTGGTGGAAATAGTTTTGTAGGAGTGAATAAGAAACATTTTTTCCCTTAAATTCACAAGAAATTCAGGAAATACTCTCAAAATTTTAGAAACAGAAAAATGTTTATCAAATTTGTTTCTGTACATTAATTCTAAAATTTTGGGAGTGAAAACAGAAATCAAGGAATGGAAACAATAACCAAACTGCACCTTACAAACCCTAAAAACAGCCAAACAAAACTTATTTGAGGAACTATTGTTGTGAAACAAAATGAATCGTTGTTTATCTTTTTATACCAACCTCGAAAATGAGGGAAAACACAATCAAGCATGCATCCTGATACTTATAAATGAAGCAAACTCATAATCAAATGGAAATAGAAATGTTGGGCCTTAATTAGCTGATGATGCTTTAACCGTTTTCTCAGCCACATCATCCAGATCTTCAGCTGTTATCAGCGTCAACCCAATTTTCTGTAGATGTAGAATACGAACACCATTATCATTTATGTTACTTTAGATTTATATGGCATTCATTCTGTACTCTAGTTCCCAGATTTGTGTTTTATGTTCTCAGAAAACTTGAAGGAAAAAACATAAATATGAGCACACTTCTGTTCAGTTCCAATAAATTTGTTCTGAAAATCTGGGAACCTATTAGAAATAGATTTTTTTTCTTGGTTCCGATGTTTCTGTTCCCAGATTTCTCAGAGCAGAAACAAATAAAACAAAAAAGTGAAAAATTAAAAACAAAACAACCTAATCAGATGTGATTGTTCTGAATTTACCTTGAGAATCCTCTTTCCTTGATCAACGTTGGTGCCCTCAAGACGAAAAACATCGGGTACTTTTAGTTGAACCTGTAAAAAAATGGACAAACATTAGTAGGAAAAATATTAACAATAATGTTATATTGTTGAAGTATCAAGAAAAATCTAAAAGCAAAAACAACTCTTGAAGTTGTTCTAGGCCACAATACACACGTGTAATAATCCAAGATTCTAATTCAAAAACTCCAAAATACGTATAATTAACGGTTATTTCATCAGGAAGCAAATGAATCCAAAATAGTAAGAACCCAATAAAGTCACTAGAGATCAAAGAACAGTGTAATGACAAAAGTTGGGAAGCAATTCCAGGACCTTATAACTGTAATGAAAAGACAAAGGAATCCAAAACTAACCTGTTTAGCAGCATTGACAATCCCACTAGCTATAGCATCACATTTCATTATTCCTCCAAAAATGTTAACCAAAATTGCTCACTTTCTCATCTGAAGTGAAAATTTTAAAAGCTTCCACAATCTGTTTCATGATTCAACCATAGGAGGAAATTAACTTCTTTTATGGAAACAGTTTTGCCTGTCCAAACACAGCATTCGCCACAATCTGTTTCATGATTCAACCATAGGAGAAAATTAACTTCTTTTATGGAAACAGTTTTGCCTGTCCAAACACAGCATTCGTTCCTTTACAAAAAGTAATAACAAAAGAAGAAAAAAACTTTAAAAAAAAAAAAAAGACTCGGAATCATTTTATTAACTAGTACAAGAGTCCTCCATCTCATGTATGCCCTAATGGCTAACATGTGCTCGTTGCATAACCAGAGAAGAGCAAAACAGAAAAATGTTTTTAATCAATCAGTCCAAATGAAGCATGTCGACAAACTCTTTTCATCGAGTAAGAAGCTCATTTTGACATTTTTTTACTGATTTCTCTCTAAAACCCAATTGACCAAAATTGGAAAAAAAAAAAAATTGTAAGGACATATTTTCTCACCATTAACCTTTTTCCAGGGCAGCACCAAAATATTGGAGCAAATAACAAAGTCAAAATGGAGATTGTACCTTGCATCTTTTTTCTCCTGGTTCTTTTTGAATGCTAGTCCACCCAAAGGTATAGAAACAAGTAATCATAACTTCATCAACAATGTTACTTCTGAATGTTGGATTTGGTCAGGTATTCCGGATATAAATCAAAGCCTTCATGAAATTTCAAGTGTTGTCTTTTCAACAATTTGTGTACTTTCAATTATTTAGGTCCCAAATTGATGTCACGGTTGTCAAATTTCATCTCTATTGGGTAGCAGCTGTTGAAAAAATCTAGACTGTCCATCTCCTTCTCTGAATTTCCCAAAAACGCCTATTTTTTGCAGATGAAGGTCGTAAAATTCATGTTCTTGGACTTATCAACCATACCCGTTGCAGAGAATTCATCGGATAATGCAACTAGCTCGTGGAAAGAGAAAAGCTTCACACTTTGAGATCCATAAGGCATCTCTTTCGTATCATCGGCTAGTGACACACAAGTGGCAGAATTGGAAACAACTTCATGAGCTAACTCCGTGACTTTATTGCAGTAACGTTTGATTTCATCACCAGTAGATGAAAATTCCTCTTCTCAAGAATGAATCTTGTGAAGAGTGTTGGTTTAGTAAGCTACCCAAGGGGAGTGAATTGGGTAGTTATTAAAATTTGAATAATTTAACTCTTACACTTAATTAATCAAATAATCAATTTTATCTTAAATCAATTATTATCTTGTTACGCAGCGTATAAGTGTTTAAACTAAGTGCATACCCAAACAAAAATAAATAAAATAAACAAGGCAAAACACCACGATATATCCTGATTCAGCAAACTAGCCTTGCCTAATCCAATCCCTCGAGCTCCACAGAGATCCGCACCCACTAAAAACCCAGATTCATTTAAGGTAGGAACCAAACCCTCACAATGATTCTTTTCACAGGCTTAGAATCAACCTTTACAATTCCCTTTTCATAGATTAAGGAAGAACTCTATCTTTTTGCAGGCTTAAGACTAATCTAATTCTATTATAGAAAGAATCACAACCTAATTCTTTTACCAGGTTAAGAATGAAACCTCACAAACACCCCAAGTATCATTTTTCCAGGTAAGGATTGAACATTTACAATTCACTCAAAAATAAACTCTATTCAGGAAGAATTCACACCTAATTATTTTCAAGAAAAAAAAAATAACCTAACATTTTTATACTCTAGGTAAAGATCAAATTTCAATATTTTTCCCCGAAAAGATTGAAACCCAAGCTACCCTGACTAAATACAACCCAACTGTATTTAATCTGTACAAACTCATCAATTACAAAAATAATGAGTTTCTTCATACTCAAAGCTTTTACCACCTCAACACAATTAAACTTGATTAATGTCCCGAAATTTACTAGTGATAGATTTTAAGTGAGGAATTCAATATCTGATTATAATATGTGTGGGTAGCACAAAATTAAGCACGTAATTAGATAATCACAAAAATCGTTTTAAAAATATTTTTTATGCTCTTAAAGTTTGAAAACGATTTTTTACTACAATCTTTCAACCAAGCAATCAATAATAATATGAAATAAAAAATAAGCTCAACAACTTGGAAAGATCTCACCAGGAAAACCACCAAAAGAATGTAGATTGAATCGCTAGACAACTCAAATCGATGATGCCAAAACAATCAGTGCTTTATCTTAAGAACTTCACACACAATAATCTCACAATTGATCTCTCGAATATATCTCAGAATAATTTCTCTTAGAAAAACTCAAAAATTTGATAGTTCTTGATTATGTGGTGTATTATGATATGAAATTCACAAGTCTATTTAAGTTGATTTGAAACAAGTCCTTTAACGTCTAGTTTTCATAAGATATGACATTACAGTGCACCTATAGACCCCATATACTATAACCATTCAATCCTGGTGTAATTCACTTAAATGTGGCTTTTAAAATTTTCAATTAAGTCCACGAACTATTTCTCAATCATAAATCGCAAATATAGGAAGTATTTAACTAACCAAATTAAAAAACTCTTTTCTAGCCCTACTCCATTCGGTTGACCGATCCTCTTCCCTTCGATTGACTAATCATTGTTGGATTCTCTCGTTTTCAACTTATTTCAGCTCCAAACATAAATGTTTTAATTCCATTAACCGATTTCTTTTCTCGATAAAAACATTTGACCCTAATATTCAATTTTAAATACTAATCTTATATAGGTCAATTTTTATTTTTCAATTTCATATTGGAGCAAATAATTGTACAAATTAGAATCTTATACTTTATCAAATTAAATACACAAATATATAATTCATCAATTTGTGTCGTGTGTGATCCTAATTCGGGATACATTAAGAATAAAAGAGTGTCCTAGTTCTTTCGAAATCTTTAACACTCCTCACTTTTTCAACTTCAATCTTCGCATCCTTGATAATTACTTTATGATTTAATTTTCAATGGAACTTTTTGTATTGAAATACTCAACAAACACATTAGTTCCATAAAAAATATCAACCATTAATTGTCCATCAAAACCCTAGGATTAACAAAGAGTAATCCTGAAATGAGGTGGAATGATGGGACCCACAAGGGTGTAGCCCGATTTGACTTTGTTGGACCACTTGCTGCTACGAAAAGAAGGCTTGTGAAAGGGAAAATGAGGCAAATGGGGTTGAATCGGAACGTCTAAAAATTCCAAATGAATTTTCTCTTGGCTAGCATTAGTACGAACTTGTTCAATTCTAGAATTGGTCGAAAAGGCCAAACATAATATATCCATAGGCAAGTCTGCAAAAGAAATATTTGGAACAATCTCGCGTAGACTTGTTGGCATACTGATGTCATCAAACATGTTTTCAATAGCAGGAGATGACCCCAATCTATGTACCCCGAACACCTTTAACTTCTAACATATCTGCCAAGGGCAGGGGAACAACAGCTGGAAACGGCTGCTAATACCCCGTAGGCTGAGGAGAAAAAGGAGGAATCCGCCCAAGAAGGGACTCGATTCTGATTAGCTAGTTGGTGAGGCAATAACTTACCAAGGCGATGATCAGTAGCTGGTCCGAGAGGATGATCAGCCACACTGGGACTGAGACACAGCCCAGACTTCTACGGGAGGCAGCAGTGGGGAATTTTCCACAATGGGCGAAAGTCTGACGGAGCAATGCCGCGTGGAGGTGGAAGGCCTACGGGTCATGAACTTCTTTTCTCGGAGAAGAAGCAATGACGGTATCTGGGGAATAAGCATCGGCTAACTCTGTGCTAGCAGCCGCGGTAATACAGAGGATGCAAGCGTTATCCGGAATGATTGGGCGTAAAGCATGTGTAGGTGGCTTTTTAAGTCCGCCGTCAAATCCCAAGGCTCAACCCTAGACAGGCGGTGGAAACTACCAAGCTGGAGTACGGTAGGGGCAGAGGGAATTTCCGGTGGAACAATGAAATGGGAAGTCTAGGTCTAGACTAGGTGAATATTTCTCCTCACACAATTTTTCAATCCTTTTAACTAAGATTTTGTCAAGATTATCTTTAAGATACACATTAAGATATTCGAATTTCAGGTAGAAAAATTTCTTGGAGAAACTATAATCCCCTTTTCCCAAGTCATATAGAAGGGAATCTTCGAAAAAATGAGATGATTCTTCGTGGGCTTCTTCATAAAGATTTGCAAATTCCCAAGACAGGTTGTAATTTTGTAGTTCGAGCTTCCCTGAAGACATTAACCTAACCAATGAGAATCCACTGGAATAATCTACCTTATTGAGAATACCAAAACCCAAAACGATCTCTTTCTTTTGTCGCTAATCGATCCATTCAGGACGAGCGTCCTTCGAAAAATCTTGTTTTACAATACAATTTCCACAATAACAATCACGGCCGGATAATGAGAACTTCAAACGGAGTCCCTATGCATAAAACGACTTGAAAAATCCTTGGGTTGGCTCATAACAGAAAATACTGAAATCGCACTTCCAGAATGTCCCCACAAGAATACAATATCCCGATTCAGAAGCCCATTTATATGCATCACTATCAACCTCTGTGTGTGGTCTCAATTCAGACAATTTGAAAACACTAATATGATTTGGGTAATTAGTCATGTGTTCCCACTGCAATAACGGTAGCATCGATTTTTGCACATCACAAAGAAGAAGAAGGCGTTTAGTTACTAAAGCAAGGAAAAATCCATCAGAACCGGCTATGGAAAACGCAAGAAACTGATCATTTCTAGCAGAGCTACCCAAAAACAGAGTCTCGATCTTCATCAAACAGCTTATTTTGCATTTTTCAGATCTAAAATCAACAAGAATGCAAAACAATAAGAATTTGCAGATGCCAACTAAATTCATAGCTTAACCAAAAACCCTTCTCCTAAACATTAAAATCCTTCCAGAAAACGTTCAACTTCTTTCCTCCAAGCCTCCTAATCAAAGTTTTATTTGTTAAAAAAGAATCAAAATCAAACAAGAAAAGGTCCCCATTCTCTGGCAGCACCACGCTCTGTTCAAGCAAATGTGGACTCCAACAAGCATGAACAATAGCACAACTCTTAAACAACTCCCTTTCCCACCAAATGAAGATCCATTTTTCGCAACCCTAATTATACCTCTTTAATCCTCAGTATATACCAATAAACGGAGTACAATGTCGTAACCAACAAATACCCTTCGATGGTTAAACAAGAAGTACCTGAATCAGAAAATAAATCAGCAGTCGGATTCACCAACAACCTCTCAATCTGGTGATTAAACTTATCATTTGCCACTTAAATACCAAAGATTCCCTACTTTTCAATGGCAATAGAATGAACCCAACTTGGTCAGAATTTTCTCCATTAGGAAACAAGGCAACAACTGAGGTGGATTTAGGGCAACGGATCTGTCAGGAGTTTCCAAGTTAAAACAATATGGTGCTAAATGGAGTAACTCTTTTTATTTATATAGTAGCTTGGGAACTCTCAAATGAGCGATATGGGACAAGAATCTAACACCCGCCCTTGAGCGCAGCCCCGGTTTGCACGAATGATTTAACCACAATGGAATGATGAGAAATGTGCAACCCCCAGCTTGCACGGATGATTTGACTACTAGAAAATGAGAGACTCATAACCTTGACTTCGATACCATGTTAGAAGGTTTCAACTTAAAACCATATGGTGTTAAGTGGAGTAACTCCTTTGATTTATATAGTGACTTGAGAACTCTCAGATGAGTGATGTAGGACAGGAATCTAACAAGATCAATTGGAGGTGATTGTGAAACAACGAGAAGGAAGTAGGAAATTGGGGGCCGAATTTGAAGGCAACGGTTTGGCTTGTATAAAGGAGCAAAGAGGATGATTGAAGAAACCGTGGGAGGAAGGGATTTAGAAAATGAGGGGGAAGATGAAGGGAGAGAGAAGGGGATTTGAGTAGTTGGGTTAGAGAATCTGGATGTAGGTTGAAAATCAAAGGTCTAATTTAAGTAGAATTTACATTGTTCAGTGTTAGACAAGAGCAAAAGTGGTGAGAACACAGAAGATATGGGCCATAGCGATTTCCACTCTTCTGAGAATTCCATTGTCGCGTTCCTGTGAACATTATCAAAGTTGTGAATCTTCAATACCCAAAACACAATATCTATCAAGCTCAATAATACTAGGAATAATTGGGATTATTCTAAAAAGAAAAATGGGAATAATTGGGAACAAAACAAAACAAGGTTACCGATTATGTTTCTAATCTCATAATTCAAAAAAATTGGAACAAAAACACATATCTGGGAGCAGAAATGTTAAGGCCGCATTTGGTTAGTGTTTTCACTTTTCCCATCCCACTTGGGATGGAATGGAATAGGATGTGATGAGAATTCTGTTTTCTTCTAGGAACAAAATCACATTTGATAACGACAGAATTATGTTTCCTTTTGAGAACAGAATTGCGATTGGTAACAAATTATATTGGAATTATTTCCTCAACAATTGTTTTTTTATGTATTTATTTATTTATTTAAATGTATGATAATAAATATCAAATTACACCAAATTATTAACACAACACAAGAGAAAATTGAACAAGTCACATAAACAACAAACAACAACAACAACAAGAGATAGAAATAGGCCAGAAGAAAATGAACACAACAACACGGTAGAAGAAACTAATCCTCATTGGACACAAGAAAATGAACCTTGGCAAGAGGAGCAAGGCAGTTGGTAGTGCAGCTAGCATTGGATACAATCAAGCTCAATCCATCAATCAGAAACCCTTAAAACCAACAATTCTAATACATTGAATCCATTTTAGTTTCAAATAGAATTTCAATTCTAAAAACTCATGATATAGAATCCAATCAAAGATAAAATCAAGAGTTAATCGGCCGAAAATCCCAAAAAACATATCTAATTTTAAAAAAGTCTCGCTTAAGATATAAGTTTTGATTTAGTCCCTTAAGTTGGATTTCGCTTAAGGTTTAATCCCGCATTGTAGGGATTGTAGGGAGAACTTGGTGAGCAAATTCGTATTATAGTGAATATTAGTTAAAATTTAATGTTTGTTATATTTTTACATATATCTATGTATTTTGGGTTACATGTACTTATGTAATATCAGTTACATGTTACAATTACATATATTTGTGTATTATTTATGACATTTAACAGATATTATATACATGAATTAGTTTAATATTAGTTACATGTATTTATGTACATTTAGTTACATGTAACTAATTACATGTATTTTGTATGATTTTTGATACATCTAACAATTTTTTACACACAAATTAGTTACATGTTACAAAATACAGTAATATTTGTTACATCTAATAAAAACTTCTACACAAAGTTGTTACAGATAGTCGCGCGTGTGCAGGCACTTGTAGTGGGCTTCCGTATTTTTTAAATAGGTGGGACTAAAACACAAGTTTCTTCCTCCTCTGGGACTTTTTTAAAATTAAGGATACAATAAGAGACCTCCCACCAAATTACCCTAAAATAAATCCAATTATGTCTTAATAATAAGATCAGATCGGTTTCAGCATTGATTTCAGCAACGAAAAAAAATAAATTTCAGATCTATTGATTTCATTAGCTAGGGTTTTGATTTCAGCATCTAGATCAGACGATTTTAGCATCGATTTTAGCTAGGGTTTTGATTTCGTACCTGGAGAACAGAAGAAAAAGATATAGGTCCATAAATCTGGTCTTTGGACCTAGGAGAAACAAATGAGAGAGAGAGAGAGAGAGATGGGCAAAAACTTACCAGACGACGACAGCAACAGCGAGAAGAAAAGACGACGTCGATGGTGATGCAAATGAACAAAGATGGAGAGAAGAAGATGGTGATGGCAATAGAAATGGCGATGGCGTGACAGAAGATAGTGAAGAGAGAAGACAGAGCCATTGAAAGGGTGAGGGACAATGATGGCTGCGTTTGGAGAAAAATAAAAATAAAAACAAATCTGCTTAACAAAAGTTGAACGAGGACTCAACTTAACACTTTCATAAATTCCCAGCGTGTCCTAATGGGATGGGACGAGTTTATTGGGAACAAAAAAAAATCAAATATTTTTTTTTTCTCACTTCGTTAAGAAAGGTATGAATTAATTCCTCTATGTTGGGATAGGATGGGAACGAAAATAGATTTACCAAACGCGTTCCTAAATATCAATCCCAAATATTTTAGGATGGAATGGGATGAGAATATTAACCAAAAGGGCCTTAGTAACACGAAAAACAAGCAATATTTATATTTGGATGAACATTATTTTATGAATATGTTTTCTTTGAATAACATTGAATGAACAAAATGAGAAATATCGTAATACTCGTCAGAATCTTCATGATCTCATGCTGACCTCTTGGAGACTTATATCAACTGAGTTTAGTGGGCCAGTGGGCCCGTAAGGAAATTTTAAAGTGTATTTGTTCATAATTGTATCATATGTATCTGTAATTCATAACATTAGAAATATTATGTGACCTCTTATTATAATGGAATATAGAAACCAATAACGTCTGTCTTCCTATATTAGCATGACATTCATTTAGTCTTCCTTCGGCGTCATAGAATCTGATTTATTCGATCCCTGATCTCACTTTTCTGTCATTTACCATTTCATGTTCTTTACTTCTGCAATAATTTATTTTCATTTTTTGAGGGGAAAAAAGAATTAGATAAAGCATTCTTGAATTTTTTTGAAGTTTTCTTGATGCAAAAAATACAATGTAAACATAATTTGTTTTCTACTTCCAAAGCTGTAAACACGAGAGTTGGGCTAGTGTTGCAAAGTAATTGGTGGAGGATGTTCTTGCTCTATTGACTTTAGAAGATGTTAAGGGAATTAAGGATGTCCTCTCTGTTGTTCTCAAGTCACTCCCGTCAAACTTTGGAGAATTCATCAAGTAGGTTGTTGAAGTAAGAAGGCAAGATGATGGGGTTCAAAGTCTAAGCCAGGAAGAAAATAGAAGGATTGTTATCAAGTTACTTATTCAAGAGAAAGAAAAGTTCATCCCAGTTATGGTTTTACATATTTTACACCCTCATTCTTTTAATTGGATGAATGTACAGATTTGAGGTTTGTTAGATACTGTTGGATTTATGAAGCCCCAAAAACTCGTTTTTGCAGGAAGTGGTATTGGAACAAGCAAGGGAGACTGGTCTTTTTAAGCATGTGTTTGACTTTTTATCGTCAAAAATATCATATTGCAAAATGGAACCTACTTCGGGTAATGAAGATAGCTTGCCTAATATTACAGTAATTGTCTGCTGCCAAGGTGCAACATTTTTTCAGGAAATTCTGGATCCTCTAATTCATGTTTCATTCAGCAATCATGAGTGAAATGCCTAAAATCTAATGGAAAAAAGGCCCATTAAGGTGATTTATGGGACAGTGGTTAATCGTGTTAGCGAGCAAGGGGTAGATGTGCTTGTCCCTTCATCTAAAACCAAGGGGCAAGGCTATGGATGTAACTCTGGTAATTGCCTTTCAATGCCCCTATCGAGCAATGATATACTGACAGCTCTTTTACTAGCTTTGCCGCAACAAACATGGTCACGAATCAAAGATGAAAAGCTTGTTGAGAAAATATGTGCCCTTGTTTCAACTGAGAGCCTTCTTGTTCTGCTTCAAGAAGATGTATCTATTTTTACTCTATAGCGTTTGTTTTTGTTTTGGGTATTTGATTTTTTTTTTATCTTATAATTCGGGTGGCACTAAGACCCATTTTATAATGCAATTAAGCACTTATATCAAATTAAGTATGTTTGATAACAAAATCAAGTAATCACTTAAAAAATAAATATCACTTAAAAAATTATTTAAAATGTTAAGTGATGTGTGATTCACTAAAGTTTTTTAGCACTTATTCTTTTCTTTTTTTTAGAAAAATCCGCTAAGACAATTTATTAGAAAGAAAATGAATTACATCCTAATATGGGGGTATACCCTACGATCATCACGAAGCCACGAACTAACGGAAGACGGGAGCTCATACTTGTCACGAAAACTAATATTGCTAGGAGCAAGAATATTAGCTAAGGGTTCCGCCACATAATTACATTCATGAAACAAATGAGAAATGCTAATATCAAAAGAGTGAAACCACAATTGCATAGAGAGACAAATATGATAAACGAAGGCCCAACCGGATGGCATGTTGAAGCCCCTGAAATAAACCATGCATTTCAGCAAGGAAACTGGTCGTAACCTACAGTGGTGAATGGAAAGCGAAGCAAAATTGCCCAAGATGGTCCCTAATGATTCCGCCACAACTGGCACGCATGGTGGACCATTTCAACGCCCCGTCAACGTTCAACTTCAAGACACCGCTGGGGGGGCTGACCAACAACAAAAAAAAAAAAGCACAAGTGATGGGCAGACGAATAACACAACCTAACAAAATGAGTAAGTGAGGGCCAAACGAAGAAGAAGGCTGCTTATAGCTCAAACTCCGATTAAGATCTCGCAGCCACGATTGAACCTTGAAGAAAATTATGTACGTATCCATAAGAATATTATCGTGATATGCTTTGTTTCTCACCAACCAAAGTTTCCAAATAATGAGTGAAGGGACGATATTCCCCAACGAGCAGGAGCAGAATTGAGAAGGACTCTTCAAATTATGCCACCAAAACATGAAACTGTTTTGGATAGGCTGAATGATGTAGGGGACATTGAATAAAGCACTATAAAATTTCCAAACATTGCTAGAAATACACCCAATAACGAAAAAAATTAAAAGAATCCTCACAAGCTCTAGACACACTATACCTACAAGCAGAAAAAAGGCTAATGCCGAGTTTTTTAATGTTCGAATAACGGGCACACACTGTCTCATTATTTTCCAAGAGAAAATCAAGATTTTAATTGGAATGCGAAGTTTCCAAAGAGTCAAGAACTGGGGAAGGGACTGATCCACGCCGACTATAGCTCTCCAAGCAGATTTAATCAAGAAAGATCTATCTCGACTCGGGGTCCAAATAAGCCTACCTGGGAAGCTATTGAGAAAAGGATTTTCTTGCTCCACATACTGAACCTCAGCATCGTCAAGCTCTATATTCCTCCAATCCTCAAGAGCAATATTGGTAACTACAGTGTTCAAATTTATCGTAATATTCAGATCTCGGGAAAGGGTCCCTCGACCCTAATTATCATGCCAAAAATGAACCAATTCTCCATTTCCAACGAGCCATTGAGAATTTTGAAAAAGAAAAAAAAAATATCCCTAAAATCCACTATGTTCCTCCAAAAACGGGAGCAACCAAAGTTAGCAATCCAAAAACAGGGAGGCAGACCTTTTGTATATTTTTGTTTCATGAATGAACACCAAAGGGAAGAACCAGTCAACAGATTCCAAAGACGTTTAATGGGGAAAGCTTTCTTCAAATCCATAAGGCTACGTAGACCCAGGTCACCGCTTTCCTTACTAGTGCAGAGAGAATGCCAA
Organism: Eucommia ulmoides; assembly: GCA_016647705.1. Taxonomy (NCBI): domain Eukaryota; kingdom Viridiplantae; phylum Streptophyta; class Magnoliopsida; order Garryales; family Eucommiaceae; genus Eucommia; species Eucommia ulmoides. Next base: position 43,097,443 of record CM028329.1, read on the forward strand.
GCAACCCAATGACGACAATGAGGATTACCGTCCGAACTCCAAAAAAATCTAGTAATCAAATATTACACCTCTGAAAGTACCCTTTTATGTACGCAACAAGAAGCTAACAGATGAAGGGGAAAATTAGCCAACATATGTTTAATAAGGACTAGTTTTCCACTTGGAAAAAGAAAGTGCGTCTTCTAACTTTCAATACGAGCCGCCACTTTCGAGAGAAGGAATCATAGTCTCATGCCTTCACTTGAACATGAGATAAAGGAACCCCAAGGTAAGTGCACGGAAACGACCCCTGAGAGAAACCAAGTATACTTCCAATCAATTGTTTCCTAACCGAAGGGCAATTCGAATGTGCGTAGAAGTTATTTTTTGGAAGGCTAATTAATTTACCCGAAGCATGTTGGTAATCCTAAAGGACACGGATCAGATTTCTCAAGCTAGTAACATTGCCATTACAAAAAATGAGAGTGTCATCAGCAAATAAAATATGGGAAATAATTGAACAAATTCTTTTCGAGATAAAAGGAGAAATCCATCCATTATCGACAGCACTCACAATGTTACTACTCAACACTTCTTCGGCTAGAATAAATAGGAGAGAGAAGATAAGGTCTCCTTGATGTAAGCCCCTAGAAGCCTGGAACCAACCCTTATAAACCCCCTGAAAAACAACAGAAAATGAGACATTCCTAAAATAATTTTGGATAGTATTAAGGAAAGCCTCACAAAACCCAAATCTTCTTAGAACCTCAGTAAGAAAGTCATGATCCAATCTGTTATAAGCCTTCATCATATCTCTCTTAAGCATGACATTCCTTCCCCAAACTTTCTTACCCAAGTCCTTGACAATCTCATGAGCCAAACAAATATATTCCAAAATAGCCCAGCCTCGCACGAAACCATATTGTTGATCGGAAATAAGGCAAGGTAGAAGAGCGGCAAGACAGGTTGCTAGAGCCTTGGAAAAAATTATAAAGGAAATATTACACAGACTTATCGGATGAAAATTTTTCAAGGCCGTTGGTTGTGTTTTTTGGGGGATAAGCAGGAGAACAGTGCTCGATAAAGAAGTTAGGAGACTTTCACCTTTCAAGAAATGGTTTGCTACATCAAGAAGGTCGGCAGACACAACATCCCACTCTTTTTCGAAGAAAGCCGACGTGAACAAATTTGAACTCGGGGCCCCATCCAACAGAATCAACCATAAAGCCTCTCTGATTTCCTCCATTGTAAAAGGTTGCATAAGGGCTGCATTATCTACATCAGAGACAAGAGAAGGAATATTATAAAATGTATTATTACCAAAGGAAACTAGATCAGCCCTATAAAGGGCTGTGTAAAACTCTATTGCCGCTTGGTGGAATTCATTAAGATCTGCCAAACTACGACCTCTCTCATCCCGGATTTGAGAAAAGCATAATTGCTTATTTCAAAGTTGCATGGAAGCATGGAAAAAATTTGAGTTCGAATCGCCCTCTTTGAGCCAATGCTCCCTAGATTTTTGCTTCCAATAAATCTCCTCATTGAGTAAACATTTATTATATTCCTCTATAGCTATAGCCAAGTCCAAAGCAATCCTCTCATCCCAACGATCTTGGAGAGCCGAATCTAAGCTCTCTATCTTATCCTTCCAAGTGCCAATCGCCACAAAAATATTCCCAAAGACATTCGTGTTCTACGACTTTAAAGCAATCGAGAAGCACGCAAGTTGATACTCACCCGGACGAGCGGATTAACATAAGAAGAGATCCGATTAGCCTGAATGACATCCAAGAACCCATGATGATTTGTCCACATACGTTGAAAAAAAAAAAAGACGAGGCTAAAGAATGAAGGATTTGCCCACATAAGTTAGGACCAAAGAATGAAGGATAAGCAAACAATTATCCAAATTAACCCGCTCAAGATGGATCACGCTAGCATGAAAATTAGTACAAACCCCCGGAGACATCAAAATTCTATCAAGGCGAGAATATTAACGAGCGAGACTGTAAGACCCTAATTTTTGCATGTGCACAATTTAAGCTGTGTTTTAGAACATGTAGAAAATAATGGGGTAGATTGTGTTATTTATTATTTAATTTAAAATTTTAGGGGTCAATTTGCAATTTTCAAAATATTAATTTTAGATTTTGGGTTAAACTAATAACTTAAAGAAAATTGAGGGTGGTTAGTGTAATTGTTAAATAAAATTTTTTTTACCCTTTCCTTGATTGTGAAGGAAAAGGATACATATATATGTGTGTGTGTGTGCGCGCGCGTGCGCGCACATACATATCAATGGGAGGACACGCGGTAATTTCTTATATATATATATATATATATACACACACATAAATACCCACATGAGATCATCCACCTAAAACAAGAAGAAAGAAAGGAAAACAGATTGACAAGAGACGTGGGTGGTGGGTGATCGTCACTGTTTTCACCGCCGGTGTGGGTTTCGGTTGTCTGTCGTTCGTCCGGCGGTATAGTGAGAGGTCAGTTGATCGTGTCTTCGTCAGCGGTTGTTCTCCAGTGGTGCCTACTCGTCGCCGACCGTATGTGTTGCGTCGTAGGGTGAGGTCGCCGGGAGTTGGTGAGGAAAGAGAGAGGTTCGGCCGGTGGGGTACCATCGACATCGTCGTGTGTGTGTGTTGCCTAATTTTTTCAGCGGTGTATGTGCTACGGTGTGTGTGTGTTTGTTGTTGTGTCGGCGAGGAACCCAACAGCAAGTAGAAAAAAAAAAAAAAAAAGGTCTGTTCGGTAGGTGGGTGCCAGCCGTTCAACGTCGTCAACGTGGGTGTGGGTGTGATCGTGGTCGTCGTCCAGTCAGTGTGTGTGTGTGTCGCCGTCGGTTAGTTTGGCCGGCGATGAGTGAGAGTTAAGAGAGAGAGAGAGAGAGCTCGTCGGTGACGAGAATTCAAAACAGAAACACAAACGCAACGTTGGTGTGTCCTGTCCCGTCGTTCGGCGGTGGTTCTCCAGCATGTGTGGGTGTGTTCTGTTGATAGTGATCGTCGGTGGTGTCGGTGACTGTGTGTGTGGGTACTGCTGCGTGCTTGTATGTGATCGTTGCCATCTTCCGACCGACAGTGTGTTCGGCATGTGGGTGTTGTCGGTCATTTGGTCGTTCCGTCGACGGTGGGTTGTGTATGTTGTCGTCGACTGCAGGGGAGTGAGAGTGGTCGGCCGTCGCTGTCGCTACCGTGCGTGTGTGTGATCTACGGGTCACCGCGACGGTGAGCTCTGGTGAACAAAACCTAGAAAATCGAAGAAGAAAAAGAAAGAAAAGGAAAAAAAAAAGGAAAATAAATAAATACACATAACCCAAATAAAAACCCAAAACCCATCTCGCGGACAGTGAAAGATTCGAAACATGTAGAAGTGCGAACTCTTTTAATATATGTATTTAATTTTCTCATTGTGTGATTTATGGTAAATTGTTGTGGAATTTTACCTGTTAAATTATATAAAATAATTTGGACAATGTGAAAAGTACGTGAAAAGTATGCCAAGGTGTTTTACGTGTCGTATTAATTAAAATGCACGATTAGAGGGGTTAGAGTTCTATTGAGCGTTGGCTCACAACCCCACAATTTTGATTGTAAGGCCGGTGAGAACAAGATGACGATAGAAATTCAATTTGAATTTCTGCTTAAATTATGAAAATTGGATTTGTTATTTACTGTTGTAAAATTAATTCGAAAAACTCGATGATTATAGTTTTCGCCTTAATTATTTATAATAATTGTAGTTAATATTTACTGTCGGAAATATTATTCACTATGCGTTTTACCCACCTTAATATGACAAGTATATTAAGGTAGTGTTGAGATTATTATTAATAATTCGTTACTATCGACCTTGGCCCTAGGAAATGCTCGATTGGGTATTCAGAAGATAATTGTTAAATTATCTAATAATTCAAATCATTAAATATTCTCATGCAGATATCAATCTTTATTTAGTAAAATTATCGTCGTCGATAAATAAAATTGTAGTGAAATTTCTATTTAAAGTTGTAATAGTTATATTTATTAAAGTGTCAGATTTGTGAAACCTAAATTAAAAGTATCGCCCTAATTGATAAAATTTATTGGATTTATATAAACAAAATATTGGTCGTTCGGCAGAAATAATAATAATAATAGTTATTTATTTATAAATAGTGAACTATTTTGGTAGAATTCTCTGTAGGAGAAACCGCAGTAGCAATCCTGAGAAATTGGGTCGTTACATAGGCCATGACGGTTATTACAAAACGTATACATAGAACCCATGAAAGGAGGCTCCACAAACCGGCCGCTTGGATGCAATCATTAAAGTCTTGTATGCTATGCCAAGAAGGCGAAAGACGGCCCAATTTTTCCAAATCATTATGAACAATATTGAAATCACCTCCCCAAATAATAGGAAGAGTATTTGTTGACATGAAATCAAGTAAATCAACCCATAATTGCTTTTGCTCCAGCGGAAAACAACTCTCATACACCACCACCACAACTAACTCAACATTTAGCCAAGCTATCTTATAAGCTTTAAATTGTTTATTAAAATATAAAATCCGGACATCTAAGTAGTCTTTCCAAAAAAATCCAATTTTTTCCACCATATTGTTGATTAGAAATGCCGCAACGAAGTTTAATGGCCCTTCTAATCCTTTAAATGTGTGAGTCGTCAATCCAAGGATCTATGACCCCTACAAAAGAAACTCTAGAACTTTTAACTATTCACTTTAAATGAAAGACCGTGGCAGGGTTTCCGATGCCCCTACAATTCCAAAACAGGAAAGCATCAATCATTATAACGTGAATTTGAACGGATAACTCTCCTAAATGTTTTAGGAACCTGGCCCACAACACGTAAGTTTGCATTTCTACCTTTCTTTTTATTAACCAGAGTGAAACCTTGGTCATCCACCTCCTGATGCTCTCTAGCATAACCCGACATAGAAGGAGACATGCTTGTAGCATGTACATTATCAGATTTAGAGCAATCCGATTAACTGGCCAACACTACATTGTTCGCCACTGTGGGCGCCAACTTATATGGAGAATGGATAACCCCCTTGTTGGCCCAGTAGAATACCTAAGAGGGGAAGTGAATTAAGTAATTAAAAATATATCAGAATAAAACTTGATAAATCAAATAATTAATTTTAAGCCTAAATTAATTATTATCTTTATAACACAGCGGAATAATATGATCAATCTAAGTGCACACCCAAATAACAAAAATAGCAAAATAATAACGCGGCACACAAAATATTTATACTGGTTTACCAAACTACTCTTGGCTAATCCAGTCCCCCGAGCTCCACGGAGATCGCACCCACTAAAATCAAGATCCCTTTAAAGGTAGGAACCAAACCCGCACATTGATTCTTTTACAGGCTCAGAATCAACTTTTACAATTTCTTTTTCTCAGGTTAAGGAAGAACCTCTACTTTTTATAGGTTAAAGAATAACCTAATTCTTTTTAACACTAAGGCACAAGAATCAAAACCTCACAAACACTCCAACTATCATTTTCACAGGTAAGGATGAAACATTTACAAAACACTCATACTAATTCTATTCAGGAAAAATTAATACCTCAATCTCTTTGCAGGAAGAGACTGAAATCCAACTACCCTTAATTAAATACCCCCAATGATATTTAACCCGTCACAACTCACCAATACAAAAATTGATAAGTAGTAAATCTCACTATGAGCTTCTACCACCCTAGATAAATAAAAACTCAATTAATATCCCAACTAATGATAGAAATATGTGAGATACAGAAACCTGATTTTAACAAAAATATAGGTAGCAAATTGGAGCACGTAATCAGATTCAAGAAATTGTTTGAAAGAATATTTTCTTCAAAAATCAAAAACAATTTCTAAGATCAATTTTCAAAAAATAAAATAATAAACAATAAATAATATGGAAAGATCTCACCTGCAATCCACAGAAATAATAATTAAAATAGTATACCTTCAAATCCGGTATCAGCAAGAATAGATCGCAATTGATTATCAAAATCACTCTTAGAATAGCACACAATAACGTAAAATAAGAACTCTTATAAAAGTTCTCTCAAAATTATATAGAATCATTAATTCTCTTAGAATGATTACCTTCCCTATTAAAATTCGCATATCTATTTAAAGGAACATGTAATCAGCCTTTTGACGGCTAGTTTACAAGTGTCATGATAATAAAAAGCTCTTATAGACCCCTTATAATATAAGGACTTCATTTAGACTCAATTTCACTTAATAACAACTTTCAAAACACTCAATTAAACCCCAAAGTATTTCTCAATCAAAATAAATAAGTATAGAATTCATTTTAAGTATCAAATTGAGATACATTAATATTTAATAAATCATATTTAAAAGATTTAATTAGTATATGAACCATATCTTAAATACAGAGAATATCTCCGAAATCTCTCTCAAATCCTTACAAAAATGACTACTTTTGGATTTAAACTCGGATCAAATAATATCCTGAAACTACACGTTGCAGTCGACTGAAAGATACTAGAAGTAGCCCATACAGTTCATCAATCGACCTGTCAATCGACTCTTCGATTCAGAGAGTTCAGTTGTTTTCACCGGTCGACCGGTCGGTCGACTTTTCGATTCATAGAGTTCAACCACCATTGGCCGGTCGACTCCTCAGTCGACTGCTCCCTTCCTGATCTTTTCTCTAATCTCGTTTTTTACTCACTTTCTTTTACGATTTCGCCCATTTATCCATTTTCTCTCTTAAATAAGCTCCACTAGTATTCTTATATTTCATTTTAGTCATTCAAGATTATTTTTTTTCAATTCACATAGGAGAAAATAATTACACTTAACCAAAACACACATAAAAGGTAAAATTCATTTTGTGCCTTGTGTATATTTCTAAATGGGATATTAAGAGTTAAGATTTACCTGAGTTATTTTTTCTAATTTCTTCAAATTCTTAATTCTTCTTCATCATCTTGATATCATCATTTAGCATCCATTCAATTTGACGTCTTTATCACTGGAATCTTAATTCTCTGAAACACTCAATTAAATATTAGTTCCACCAAAATATCAATATTTAATTGTTCATCAAAATCTTAGAATCAACATCACTGCTGTGTACCTACTGTATGAGTAATTGATAAATTTTCAATAGAAGGAACCGCGGATTCTAACTCTACTCTTTGCACTGTGTTCCCCTGCAATCCTGAAGTTTCAATATGCGAATTTTTCAATGATGGAGTAGTGTCATTAACCACTAAAGAAGTAGTATCCTTAATAACCACTGAAGTATCAGTAATCACTAAAGGGAGTAGCATCTTTAATAACCACTTGAGTAGTACCTTTAATAACCACTTATTACGTAATACCATAGAATATCTAATTATCACAAAATATTATTTTAGATAAGTTTAATATTTTTTTTGCGATTCTGAATTATTATTGTTTGAACTAAATTTCGATGACGAAATTTATTTAAGGGGGGTAGATTGTAATACCCAGAAATTTATATTTTTGAAAATATTATTTTAGATAAGTTTAATATTTTTTAGACTGTTTTGTAAATTTGTGGTATAAATATATAATTGATAATTTAGGAGTTAAATATTAAATTTATATTTTCTTGAAAATTTTGGGACTATTGTGCTAATTAAAATATACTTTTAAAAATTTTAGGATATAATAAATATTTTTTTTTATTTTAAAGGGTGTTATCATATAACAAACATTCATATATATATAAAAATATCTATGAAAGCTTATTATCATATAATAAACTGTTTATGAAAGTTTATTATCATATAATAAGCTGATGTCAATTGAATTGAAACCTTCAACATATAAATTATCCCAAAAACACTATGGCCAAATTCCAGCAAACATATTACGGGAAAATAGATGATAATTATAGACATATATTATGAAAAATTACGGTACTTTGAATATTTCGATTTAGTTTTTGGCTTTAAATTTCAGGTAAAATTTTTAACTCTTTTAATATATGTATTTAATTTTCCTACTGTGTGAATTATGTTATTATTGTTGTTGAATTTTAACTGTTAATTTCCATAAAATAATTATGATTATGTGAAAATTATGTAGAAATCATGCCAAGGTGTCGTGTTTGTTGCATTAAATTAAATACACGTATTAGAGGGGTTGAAATTCTACTGAGCGTTGGTTCACAACCTCACGGTTTTGATTACAGGACCGGTGAGAACGAAACAGCGATCGAAGTGTTATTTGAATTTCTATTTGTAATAATTGTATTTATTATTTATAGTTGAAAAATTGAATCAAATAATTCAATAATGATAATTATCGCCCAAATTGTAAAATTTATTAGATTTATGAATAATCAAATTATTATCTCAATTGCTTAATTAAAGTGTTGATTGCCAAAAAAAAAAAAAATCTTGAAAAATGGATATAATTAATGAATATCAATTATTAATAATTGTCAATTAACATGGACAGTGCTTTTCTTAGGTTTTCTAAATTTTTGTGGTATTTATATGTTATGAGATGGAGGATTAGAGTTGAAGGAGATTTAAGGGAGCCTGTCATTCTTTATTGGAGACTTGTTAATTTTGTTCCTTGGAGTTGTTCTAGGAACGTGATACCTATAAAAATACATAGTATATTTGATATTTTGTTTGGATTTTGACCCTTTGTATCCTAAAAGTTTGACCAAAATCTCACTTGGGTCCCTACAGTTGAACATATAATATTTTAACAGTTAGCTTACATGGGGAGCGTCGTATTAGTCATGGACCATAGGATTATTGATTTAAAAATGTGATTGGCTTAAAAGGTATTTATTGTCTTCTATATAAATCGTCAAATTATATTTTCGTATTAAATTGTGAAGAAAAAAAATGTTGATGAAAATGGATAGTTTTACAATGATTAATGGATAAGTAAAATTTGAAAGGTGAAAAAATTATTTTTATTATCCTGTTATGTCATAATTATCTTCTCGTCAGGAGGGTATGTCCTGCGAGATGTGGATATATGTTGTTACCTGTCAGGCAAATCCTGCAGGGTGGATATATGTTGCTACTTGTCAGATAAGTCCTGCAGGGTGGATATATGTTGTTACATCTCAAGCAAGTCATGCAGAGTAAATATATATTGTTACATGTCAGGTAAGTCCTGCAAGTTGGTTGCTCCTACCATTGGAGATATTGAATGGCCCTAGCACTAATAGCCACCTTAGATAACATAGTTGTACAGGTTACGGTACTATCGTAACTCCCGATTATGAGATAAAATGATCATATAACTAGTATGAAAATATGTGTGCGATATTTTATTATATATCAAATAATTTGATTGGTTATTTTAAAAGTATCAGTCTATTGTGATGGTAGTAGTGGAATTTTATTTCGACTCGGTATGCGGTTATATTATAGTATATCTTGAAAAATGGTGTTTGATAAATATATTTGATCCATAAATTCTTTTTAAATTATGAAGACAACGTGTGCATTGTCTTCTATATAAATTGTCAAATTATATTGTCGTACTAAAATGTGGAAGAATAAAAAAAAATTATTAAAATGAATTATTTTATAATATTGCGTGGATCAAGTTAATTTTTAAATGTGAGAAGTAGTTTTTATTATCTGACTATGTCATAGTTGTCTTCTCGTCAAGAGAACAGTTCTGCGAGATGTAGATATATGTTGCTACCTGTCAGACACGTCCTGCAGGGTAGATATATGTTGTTACCTGTCAAGCAAGTCCTGCAGGGTGGATATATGTTGTTACTTGTGAGGTACGTCCTGCAAGGTGGATATATGATGTTACCTGTCAGGCAAATCCTGTAGGGTGGATATATATTTTTACCTGTCAAGCAAGTCCTGTATGGTGGTTGCTCCTACCATTGGAGATATTAAATGACCCTGACACTGATTGCCACTTTAGATAACACAGTTAGATATGTTACAGTACCGTTATAACTCTCGATCGTGAGGTAAACGATCCTATGATTGACAAGAAAGTATGTTATTTTATTATATACAAGTGAGTTGACCAATTGATTTAAATTCTGTTGTTCTGTTACGATGAAATTTTTGTTGAGGTTTGGATACTACCTAGTGTGGCTATATTTTGTTGGGAAGTCGATAAAAACACTTGATCCATAAATGATTTTCGTATTATGAAGACAGTACATCGATAAAGAATTCAAATAGATGTTGGTCCACTACTAGCATTAGGTGTAATCGGATTGCGGGACCATTAGGAGACTTGGGAGCCAATTGTTATTTTGAGATGTTAATTTGAATTTTTGAGTTTAACTAGTATTTTAGAAATTCGATTGGGCCTTTATGTAATATTTTTATATACCTTTTATATGAGTATTGAACTCGTTATATTACGTAACCTTGGAAATATAATTATGTTATTTGAGATGTATCTGATTTTTGTAGTTTGATACGTATTTATGTGTTTGAAACATATTTATGTGTTTCGAGATATATTTATGGGATCAATACATATTGTAATACCACGAAAATTATATTTTTGAAAAATAGTATTTTTATAAGTTTAATATTTTTGGAGATGATTTTATAAATTTGTAGTGTGCATATATACTTTATAGTTTTTCGAGATTAAATGTTAAGTTTATATTTTTGATAATTTTCGGAGTTAAATGTTAAATTGATATTTATGAAAATATTATTTTACATAAATTTAATATTTTTTGTTATTTTATATTATGTAAATTTATAATAAATATTTAATAATTTTGGGGAAACAAGTGTAATTATTAGGTCTAATATTAATTATTTTATAATTATGGGGTGTTAAATATAAATTTAATATTTAATCTCCAAAAACTATAAAGTAGATATGTACACCACAAATTTACAAAATCATCTCCAAAAATATTAAACTTATAAAAATACTATTTTTCAAAAATATAATTTCCGCGATATTACAATCTACCCCTCTTAAATGAATTTCATCCTCGAAATTTCATTCAAAACAATAATAGCTCAAGATCGCAGGATTTTATTAATTATATTCTAAAATCTTATGTTTCTAAATCCTTCCGTTGCGTACTCCGATTGTAATAAACATAATAATAATGAATCTCAATTTATTTTTTTATAAATTCGAAAAAATATTACCTCTGACTTCCAATATAAGTAAATAACTAATTTTTTTTATTAATAAATAGAAAAAAAAAATCTCTAATTTTGATAAAGATACGAAATTGTTCACAATTCTGTCATATAAATATGTATCAACACAAGTTCAATACTCATATACATGTATAAAAATATTACAACTAGATATGAAAATTATGAAGACAACCTCACATCAAAATCAAGATAAAGTTGAACTATATCTATTCAGATTGTATAAATAACACCAAAAGTATTCATATTATTAAGTATTTCAGTTCTCATGAGAGTCATACCACACTCCGACCCTACCTAACATTACTAGTGGATCAATATCTATCTGAATTATTTTTCGATACATTGTCTTCATAATACAAAAAAAATATTTTATAAATCAAGTATTTTTTATCAAAATCCATTTTCCAATAAAATATAGTCACTTTGGCAGTATCTAAACCTCAACAAAAATATCACCGTAACAGAACAATCGAATTTAACTCAATTGGTCAACTCACTTGTATATAATAAAATAACATACTTTATTGTCATCCATAGGATCGTTTACCTCACGATTGAGAGTTATGACGGTACCGTAACCTGTACGATTGTGCCATCTAAGGTGGTTATCAGTGTCAGAGTCATTTAATATCCCCAATGGTAGGAGTAGCCACCTGCAGGATTTGCACTTCTGACAGGTCAACATATATCCACCTTATAGGACTTACCTGACAAGTAACAACAAATATCTACCATTTAGGACTTATCTGACAGGTAACAATAAATATTCACCCTATAAAACTTGTCTGATAGGTAACAACATATATCCACTCTGCAGGACTTGCCTGACAAGTAACAACATATATCTACCATGCAAGTCTTGCCTAACAAGTAATCCACATCTTGCAGGATATGCCCTCTTAACGAGAAGACAACTATGACATAGTCGGATAATAGAAATCACTTTTCATATTTAAAAATCTACTTGATCCGCGTAACGTTATAAAATAATCCATTTTATTAAACTCCTATTTTTTTTTCCTATATTTTAGTACAAAAATATAATTTGACAATTTACATAGAAGATAATGCATATGTTATCTTCATAATATAAAAAGAATTTACGGATCAAGTATATTTATCAAACACCACCTTTCAAAATATAATATAAATATAACTGCACACTGATCCGAAATAAAATTTCACTGCTACTATCACAATAAAATAATGCATTGAAATCTACCAACCAAATCATTTTGATTTATAATAAAATATTGCACACATAATTTTCTACTAACCATAAGATCATTTCACCTCATGATCGGGAGTTATGATAGTACCGTAACCTGTACAACTGTGTCATCTAAGGTGGCCAACAGTGTCAGGGTCATTCAATATTCCCAATGGTAAGGGCAACCACCTGTAAGATTTGCACTCCTAACAGGTCTCAACATATATCCCTTTGCAGGACTTGCCTGACAGATAACAACATATATCCACCCTGCAGGACTTGCCTATGGCTTTCAAGCCCAACTTAATTGTGCCAGATCCAAGTCATTTAGGTGTTGGTTTACGTAAAATTCATAATATGCCAAATTCATTTCATTTTCTTAAGAGTGTAGCCCAAGTTCGTATGTCCCAGTCTATGTAATTTATAAATGGTATAATAGAATTTTAACCTCACTAGTGTACTTAAATTCCACTATATCTCTTTCCGCTATTTCCACAAGAATGACATCTGTCAAATTACAACAATAAATAATAAGTTCAATTATTACAAATTAAATAGAAATTCAAATATATTTCTTAAAATTACAGCAAATGAAGAACTTGAGGGACCAAATGTGCAATTTGGTAAACATCACGCCTACCCAAACGTCACCACATACTTTAGGGACCAAAATTGAATTTAGAGTTTGTTTTGTTATCAAACAAAAAATGAAAATGCTTGAACAGGCATAGGTGTAAAAAATAGAAAAGCAGAAACACTAACCAAATACTAATTGCGTTAATTAAGGGTTCTGGTTTGCCAAAATTATATTCAATTATATTATAATTGGATACCAATTTTTCTCATTTTGTACGTATTACAACAGTTGCCAATTGATACTATGTGTGTGTTTTTATACATATTTTGGACGAGTTTAGGTCTTTCGACACGTATTGATGTGGTTGAGACATATTTAATTGATTGACACTTATGTATGTGTTTCGAGATGTATTTATGTGGTTAAGACGTACTTACGTGTTTTGGGACATACTTATGTATTTGAGGGATATTTATGTGTTTTCAAACATATTTCAAAAAATTTATTATTGAAGTTTGGATTGTGTTGATATTCATGGAAAAAGTTACGAGATTATTGAAATTTCGATATGGATATGGGAAATGATTATTTTTAGTCTCACGGGATAGTCCACGAGGAATTTGGACTATCTATTGGTTATGATGTTGGTTGCGATATGTTGGCTTGAAATGTCGGATAGAATTGATAAATGTTGGTTATGAGATATGGCAGTGAACTTGAAAAGTCATACCAAGTGAAAAAATTATCGAGGTCATAGACTTGTTGGAATTGAGATAAACCCAATCCTGTGAGACTACCATGATATTTTTTAAAAGTTAAATTGTTATTTATTGCTATTTTTATCATAATAGCACAACGGAAGTATGGTGGTCACTTTCAGTTATTATTGTTTAACCGAGAGTGACTAATACGGTGCGATTCTGAATTATTATTGTTTGAACGAAATTTCGTTAAGAGGGGTAGATTGTAATACCCCAAAAATTTATATTTTTGAAAATATTATTTTAGATGAGTTTAATATTTTTGGTGCGATTCTGAATTATTATTATTTGAACAAAATTTCGAGAACGAAATTTATTTAAGGGATGTAGATTATAATATCCAGAAATTTATATTTTTGAAAATATTATTTTAGATAAGTTTAATATTTTTTGGACTGTTTTGTAAATTTATGATATAAATATATACTTGATAATTTTGGAGTTAAATGTTAAATTTATATTTTTTTTGAAAATTTTAGGACTATTGTGCTAATTAAAATATACTTTTAAAAATTTTGAGAAATAATAAATATTTTTTTATTTTAAAGGGTGTTAAGTATAATTTTACATTCCTTATTTCTTAAGGAAGTGTTTGTAGGCCACAAAAATTGGAGGAAAACAAGAGCATAACACGTGTATTGATTGGAACAAACATTCATATATATATATATATATATGAAAGTTTATTATCATATAATAAGCTGTTTATGAAAGCTTATTATGATATAATAAGCTGATGTCAATTGAATTGAAACCTTCAACATATAAATTATCCAAAAAACGCCATGGCCAAATTCCAGCAAACATATTACGGGAAAATAGATGATAATTATAGACATATATTATGAAAAGTTACGGTACCTTGAATGTTTCGATTTAGATTTTGGTTTCAGATTTCAAGTAGAATTTCTAACTCTTTTAATATATGTATTTAATTTCCCCACCGTATTAATTATGTTATTATTGTTGTCGAATTTTAACCGTTAATTTATATAAAATAATTATGATTATGTGAAAATTATGTAGAAATTATGACAAGGTGTCTTGTTTGTTGCATTAAATTAAATACACGTATTAGAGGATTTGAAATTCTACTGAGTATTAGCTCACAACTCCACAGTTTTGATTGCAGAGCCAGTGAGAACGAAACGGCGACTTAAGTGTTATTTGAATTTCTATTTGTAATAGTTGCATTTATTATTTACAGTTATAAAAATCGACTAAAAAATTCGATAATTCTAATTATCGTCATCGTATGTAAAATTTATCAGATTTTATTAATTAAATTATTGATTATTTAGTAAAATTATCGTCATCGATAATTATAACTGTCGCCATTGTTTGTAAAATTTCTCGGATTTATACGAAATAAATAATTGGTCATTCAGTTGTATTTAAATTGTAATTATTATATTTATTATTTACCGTTGTAAAATCGACAATTAAAATTAAATTATCGTCGTCTATTGGTAACATTTGTACAAAAAATTCGCCACTGTTGTAGGATATTAAAATGATGATTTAGGATGAAATGTATAATTATAATAATGATTAAAAATCGCCACTATTGTAATAATGATTTTGGATGAAATGATATTTGATATTTGATAATTAAATTTCATGATATTTCAAAGTAGTAGGTCATATAAAATTTCCCAACTTTTTAATTAAGAACATATTGGTCGTATTGTATAATTCTCTGATGTAAAATTGGTCGTTCGAATTTTTGTAAAAACAAAATATTGGATATTCGGTTAGCATTGAATTAATTATAATTATCGCCGCCACATTATAAATTAGAATATTTTTATAAAATAAATTATTAATTACTTGTCGCCGTCGCATTATAAAATTTATCCGATTTTATGAATGAAAAATTGGTTAATCAGTTTTAGTGCTAATTCTCCGAGGGAAGAAACCTACTAGCGGTTCTGGGAAATCGGATCGTTACAGTGGCCTTTCGCACCGAAAATAAGGGTTCACTCTTCATTTACAACGTACCTTGAAAATGCTGGAGACAGAGAAAAATAGGGGAAAAAAGATTTACCATGTTTAATTTGAACACGATATCTTCAAATGGAACCAGTAATAATATATCTTAATTGGGATCTCGTTATGATTGAGCCTTGCTCCTATTATCTTGATTAACCTCTATATTCAATAAGTGGAATTCCTGAATTTATGCTAGACTTATGATTGTGATTATAATTCTTAAATTAGTGTAGATTTTCTTCTTGGGTATTTGTCGCTTACGTTCCTTGTCATTTTGCTTAAAATCACCAATCGCCCATGTCGTTGTTATATATCAGTCAACTCCTTTGATTGATTTTTTTTTAGTAAATAGACATAAATGCCCTCACTATTATTTTTAAAAGAAAATATCTTTTTTCTGTGTTTTCAAAAAATTCACTAAACACCCCTATTTAAAAAATATATATATATTTCACCACTTTAAATTTTTAAAAAAAAAAATAATTAAGAATATTACTTAGAAAACCACCCTTGCCACCCCCCAATGGATTTCTTCTTCTTCCTTCCTACTTCTTCTTTTTCTTTTATTTCTCCAGTCACCAAATCTGCAGAGATCCAGTCAGAGGAGAAGAAGAAAAAAGCCACAGAGGTTGTGCCGATGGGGGGGCTTATTTAATTTTTTTTTTAATTTGTTTACAAAAAGGGGGTGAAAAAATATTTTTTTTAAATAGGGATGTTAGTGTAAAAAGATAAAGGGGGAAGATGTAAAAAAAAAAAAATACTTAAACGAATATTTATGTATTTTAGCTTTTCAATATTTAATTATTTTAACTTGTTAAGAGTAAGTATGTCATTACAGTTAAAATTTCAGTAATTTTTTACCTAGAAGAGAACTAAATGGTGTTTGATCAAAAAAGATAGGGGGATAACCAATGTTCTGTAAATAATAGGAAAAATTTGTAATTTTAGGCAAAATCACAAGCGATGTAAGTTTCAAATAACCTTTTTTTTTCATGCTCCTTTGTGGGACTTCAATATTTATATAGTTTTTTGGATTTAAATGGCAAGTCTATAGATGTGTAGTGATGGGACTTAATTCAGATATGTTCTTGTAGAATTATTTTTTACACGTACTTTAACACGTGAAGAAGTTTGGTAGTGTTTGGAATCAAATAATTGGAGCCTTGGAATTTGAATCAGAAATTAACGTTTGCAAAAAAATTAGAAATTAATGTGTTCGTTTCTAATTTCAATTCCATACGACCAAACACATCCATGTAGAAAAAAAAAACTTAATTTGGTGATGTAGATTGTCATGTGTTTTTTGTTGGGATATAGCAGATTCTACACTTAAGAAGTCAACTCCACCTCCTCAACAAATGCAAGAGTAATAAGGTAGAAGACGACCTTGGTGCTTCCAACCTTTAGCATCCTTCTCAATTTTTTTCTCCTTAATTTATATACCTATCCTTGTGTAACTCAAATATGTATATCTAACACATTGCAGAATATATATATATATACACACACAGCACTAACTCGAAAAAACATATTTTCCATTTACGCCACAAAAGCCTTTATTCTATTTCCCTTTCTAGGTCATAAAACAAGAAGTGTTTTTCAGATAACCAAATCCTTTAGAGAACAAATAAGAAACAACTTTGAAAAATTGAAGCTCAGTTCCAACAGAAACAGAACTATGTACTTGTGAAGGATCACAAAATGATGGCATACATGAGTAAGATTCCCTTATTGGCAAGGCAAGGCGTCATCTATCAGGTTAATGGAGGGGGGTTTCAAAAGGAATATATAAACCAAGCATTTTTTTCGAGTAGCATCAAATTTTTGAGTACTTGCCCCAAATCACTACAGTATGCTATTTTAGAAATTATGCTTTTCTCCCTTAATTTGCATAACACACACACGCACACTCTAGGTTGCCTGACTCGAATGGGAGAGAAGGAAAATGTTTGATTAAATTGTTGAGGTCTCTACGCCATTTTGGTGTTGTACTTGGTGAAGTTATTCTGGAAATGGGATAGTATTTAATTTTCATGTAAAGTAACAAAAGTGTCAAAGTGACTAAGGTTAGTGTATAGAGGTGGTGAAGCTACAGTGTGTTTCTAAGGGGTTCTCTAGTGACTTGTTTTTTTATTTTTGAATTTGGCTCCAAAAGGGTTAACATTGTCTCTTTGGAGCTACATTCGAAAAAAATAGGTTTTTTTTTTTTTTTTTTTTTGGGGGGGGGGTTTAGAAATCAAAATTTTCCTATTTGAATGAAAGAATTTTATTTTCATCTTTTCAATTATTCAATGGAATTCACAGGTAGTGCTTCTGTTCTCGGAAAATTTTGAACAAGAATGGAAATGCAAGAACAAAAAAAAAAGGTTCCAGTCTTCAATTTTGAGCAAATTTCAAGAAGCACAAGAAAAACATAATTATTTGTTTTTTGGCATTTCTTTTTCAAATTTCTACAAACTGAACCATAAAATAGGAAACCAATGGCTCAATATCATTAAAAATATCAGTAAAGGGGTGAAACGGGTTATTATGTAAATGACGAATACACTTGTAAATTTGAAGACATTCAACAATGCAAATTTCTTGATTGTTCTTGAAATGAGATTGTTATTTGCATTCCGAAATTGTTAATATCAATTTCAATATCGAGAAAAAAAAAATTGTCAATCAGAAGCCGTTTTGAATCCTGGGTTATTTTGTCACAGAATTCTTTTTAATTTGCCAACTAAATAGATTTAGGACATGTTTGTTTACTATTTTGTTCCCTGATTCCTGTTTCCGCTTCCAAATATTGAGATTAATGTACAAAAACTCGTTTAGCAAACATGTTTTTGTTCGTAAAATTTTGAAAGTAATTTTGGACTATTTCCTAAATTTTTTTAAGAAACTAAAAACAAAAAATGAAAAAAATTGATTTCTATTCACTCCAATAAAACTATTCCCACCACCATCCCACCAGAACGCCGGCCACAATACATTTGGAGAGAAAAAGAACAAATGTTGTAACAAAACATGTTTCTTGTTTCTATTCTCATAAATTAAAAGACAATTTCATAATAATGATCGTTACCAAAACATTTCTATGTTCAGAATACTTAGAACGGAAACAAAATTCTTAGTTTATTGGAAGTAGAAACAGAAAAACAGAAATACTAACCAAACGCCAGAAACAGAAAAAACGCCACCTTGCAGACCCAAAAATAAAAGCTAAACAAAACTTATTGAGAAACTATTGCTGTGAAACAAAATGAATCATTAATATCAACCTCTAAAATGAGGAAAACCACAATCAGGCATGCATCCTGATATTTATAAATGAAGTAAACTCATAATCAAATGGAAAGAGATGTTGCGCCTTAACTAGCTGATGATGCTTTTAACTGCTTTCTCTGCAGCATCATCCAGATCTTCTGCAGTTATCAGCGTCAGCCCACTTTCCTGCAGATGTACAGTAAGAACATCATTATCATTTATAACTTTAGCTGGCGAGTTTATTCGGTGTTCTTGTTCCCAGATTTCTGTTTATGTTCTCAGAAAACTTGAATTAAAAAAAGAACAAAATGTGAGAACGATGCTTCTCAGATCCAATAAATTTGTTCTAAAAATCTGGGAATCGATTAGAAACAGATTTTTTTCTTGTTTCCGACGTTTCTGTTCCCAGTTTTCTCAGAACAGACACAAATAAAACAGAAAGAGGAACACTTAAAAAAAGCCACCTAATTAGATGTGATTGCTCCGAATTTACCTTGAGAATCCTCTTTCCTTGATCAACATTGGTGCCCTCAAGACGAACAACTACAGGTACTTTTAGTTGAACCTGTTAGAAGAAATATTAACAATAATGTTATATTGTTGAAGCATCTAGAAAAATCTAAAAGCAAAAACAACTCTTGAGGTTTTTCTAGGCCACAATACACACGTGCAGTGATCTAAGATTCTAATTCAAAAACTCCAAAATACGTATAATCAGGAAGCACACAATTCAAAATAGTAAGAACCCAACAAAGTCACCAGAGATCAAAGAACAGAATAGTGCAAAAGTTGGGAAGCAATCCCAGGACCTCATATGACTGTAATGAAAAGACGAAGGAATTCAAAACTCACATGTTTAGCAGCATTGACGATCCCGCTAGCTATAACATCGCATTTCATTATTCCTCCAAAAATGTTAACCAAAATTGCTTTCACTTTCTCATCTGAAGTCAAAATTTTAAAAGCTTCCACAACCTGTTTCATGATTCAACCATTGGAGGAAATTAACTTCTCTTACAGAAACAGTTTCACCTGTCCAAACACGGCATTCGGTCCTTCACAAAAAGTACTGACAAAAGAAGAAAAAAACTTTAAAAAAAAAAAGAGAGAGACTTGGAATCATTCTATTAACTAGCACAAGACTCTTCCATCTAATGCATGCCTAAATGGCTAATATGTGCTCGTTGCATAACCAGAAAAGAACAAAAAAGAAAAAATATTTTAATCAATCAGTCCAAATGAAGGGTGTCAACAAACTCCTTTCATCGAGTAAGAAGTCCATTTTGACATTTCTTACTGATTTATTGGTATTTTTTCAAACAAGTTTTATTGGTCCCTGGTTTTTTTATGATTTGTCCACTTATACACATGTTGTCCTTGTTGGAGTTAGCATATTGTCAGATAAATTAAATATATGTGTGCGCGCGCGGGCATATATATATTACCTGCCCTTCAGAAGCATTTCCACCAACATCCAGAAAATTGGCAGGAGTGCCCCCATGTAACTTAATTATATCCATGGTAGCCATAGCCAATCCAGCACCATTCACCATGCAACCAATTTCTCCATCTAAACCAATATAATTCAAGTCTGCTTTGGCAGCAGCAACCTGTGAGGAATTCAAAACCAATGTCATGTTCCCAACATTACCAATGCCTCTTCTTTTGCACAACACTATTCATGCAGTACGAAACAAACCAAGTCTAACTATACCTCACGAGGATCCTCTTGTGTTGTATCACGAAGAGCAAATATCTCTTTCTGACGGTAAGCAGCATTGTCATCAAAGTTTAGCTTTGCATCAGCAGCCACTAACTGGTTATCAGAAGTTTCTGCAATGGGATTGATCTGTCCATGCAAATTAAAGTTCTCATTAAAACATGAAATTGGAAGAATTTTTTAAGGGCTCGTTTGGTTGTTCTTCAATTCGCAAGTTGTAATATTTTTCAATTAGTAAATTTATGAGTTGTTATAGTTTACTGTTTTGGTTGCAAGAAATAAAAATACTTAAATTAGCTTGCTAACTTTTTTATTTCTGTTTCAAATTAGGTGCTATTTTCTCGTGTAATCCAAGTAAGATATAGCTTAAAAATTTAAATAAATTAAAACATATTGTATGTTTCTTTGTTCAAACAATCATTATGCAAATTTGATTAAATTGTAGGTTAATAGAAAAATACAAAAATGATTCATTCAAAATAAGATAGTAAAATAGGATAATGTGGACAACCAAATGGCCCTTAAATAAATGTGTATTGACTAGATAGAAAATCTGAAATCTGTGGGCATTCGTAGTAAAAAATCATGTGAATGCTTACTTCCAAAAGTGTGCAGTCAGTTTCACAGAAGAGTTTATACAACTTCTTCACTTGTTCTATTGAAGCATTTTTGTCAGCCCCTTTGGGAGCCAAACCATCAACAACCTTTGCAGCATCTTCATCAGTAATTCCTTTAAAAACATCAATTGGTACCTGGGAAAGACACAAAAGGGAAAAAATGTACTTAGCACATATTGATTATAGAAGAGTAAATAAGATTCATGAAAGCAATGGCTACATATCAAGACCTCGAAGGCAAAGAACCACCTTTATAATCATGTCAGGGAATTTCTCTGCAAGATCTTCAATGCTGGTTCCTCCCTTCCGACAGGCAATTATAAGCTGGATTAAATAAATCACATAACTATCATGAGATTGAATCCTTTAACAAGCATCACATGAACACAGTATTACCAAATACCATTCCCTTTCACCAGAAAATGGGGGTGTGAGAAAATAAAATAAAATCATCTTGCGGGAAAAAAGGAAAAAAAAAAAAGGCCCTTTTTTCTTCAAAACTTGCTTTTAAGGTCCCATTTGTTACATTTGTGATTCTGATGAGTTATATTCTCCTTCCAAATGGGTGTACTTAAATCACTTTGATTTCATTCTATTATTCCAACTGGACCTAAAATAGTTTGCATGGTAAAAATCAATATGTGACTTAGTGATTAAATAACTGAGTGCCAGAAACAATTTAGAGCACATCAATTTTTCTCATATTCCAGCTGATTGAGCAAACAAGTAAATACCGAATTTTAGTTTGGATACATGAATCATAATCCTTCTCCATGCTAATTATGATTGTAGCACAGAAAGTTTAGGAACTTACAGGACCAGCAGTTTTCCGATCAAGAGTAATTGCAAAGTACATCTCATTCACAAGTGACAACTTTTGACAAATGTAAACCTGCATTACAATTTGAAGCATTAAAGGACAAATCCTGAAATCCAAAGCTTTGCAAAATACAAGTTACAGAAGACGTGTGCAAACCCACAAAATGCAAAGTGAAATTAACCCTTTTTTTTTCCCATTTTTGCATTGCAGATGTATGTAAATATATTTATCTTGGAGTATTTACAAATGGGTATGATATAATTCCATGTCTGACAAATTTGTTTAAAATTGTTTGTTGATTGGTACTAAATGTGGTCTTCTAAGAGCCATTTTTCTTTTTTTATTACTAAACTTGGTGTTTATATAATAGTTCCAGATGTACTGTCAGCTAGCTAAGATACCATTGTTATTGCTGGAGAATAATACGGAAGTAGTAGTTCTCAAGACCGGGCTACCAAGGACTTAAAGTTACAGGTATTTGTTTTTCTTTTTTCGGGTTTGTTTGTTTCCTCAATAAGAGATGCCTCCATGTAGGCGCTACGATCGTGTTTGCCATCTTTTTCAACCCGTACAGGCTGTAAAAGCAGTAATTGCAAGAATTTTTGAGAGATTTCATTGCATCAACCTGGTACACTCTTTATGTGTATTTATACTTGCAATTTATTAAAGTTGTTTTAAATTCATAATTAGTCTGGTAATAAATAGTTAGCAATGGACAAGTACTAGAACTTTTTAATGCTTCAGTGAAGTTTATTTAAAATAAATAAATAAATAAATAAAATCTATACTTGGGGATGAGGAATCGAATAACGAGAATTGATTTATTCATTACATGTTGCCTTTGTCTAAATTCAAAGATGCATCAAGGTATCAAGAGTTGATTTATGCAAGTGCAAAATGTTGCATTTAATAAGCACTTTTCATTTTTAGTTTTGTTAGTCGATACAATTTTTGTTAATTTCTATTTTTATTTTTATTTTTTTGCATGCATAATGACAAAAATATGTAGATTAGATTTTTATAAATCATATTCTTTCTATGAGGGTTTTTTTTTCGGTAGGCGCATTTTTGTAATCTGAGAAATCATTGGGTCCAAAGTGATATTTGTTCTAATGAGACTAACGTTCTATTTGCAGGATTTGTTCAAATTGCTAACTCACATGTTCTCTCTCTTTGGGAGATCTGTTAAAATTGCTTCAAAGATGATCTCCATCACTTTAATTGAATGGTTACTCTTCTGAAGTTGTAAAATTCTTGTTATTAGTTTATATTTGGATCAATCGGTTTAAGAAACTTTTGATATTATATTTTTGAAGAATGGTGAGCAAAATTATCTTGAATAGTGAATATTGTTATTTTATATAGATTACTACCGTATAACCCATGCCTGAAGACACGAATTATATAGATTTATTTTCAGATTAATTGGCTGACATTATCATTTTTTAATGAATTGAAGTCATTGTTGAGGAAAACTAAGTCTTTACCCTTACTAATTCTTTTTTTTCCCTTTAATTTCTTTTTTTTTTCCTTTTCATTATAACTTTTCAGCTTACTTTTTACGCATTTTGGTATTTTCTTTATTTTTTCCATTTTCGATATTTTTTTTCTATTTTTATTATTTTATCTTTTTTATCACCAATTTGAGTTCGAAAAATCTATTATATAAAACAAGACGGACCACAAACCAAGTTATATTTCCACCATTAGATCAAATTAACCCTACATGTTTTGAGAATTAGGGTTAAGTTAAATTGCAACCGCCACCTACTCCCTCTCTGTCTCAGTCTACACTCCTTCTCTCAGCTTCTATTCTCTCCCATTCGCGCTCTCAACTTCTCTTCTTCTCGCAGGCCACCCACCACCACCACTGAACTCCCTCCCTCTCTCCTCTCTTTGTACATACTCACCAACACCACCGTTGCACACCACCGAACAATCCTTTCTTCATCTATCCGTTTCTCAACATACAAAGCTACCACCCAACACCGCTGTCGCACACCACCACTGCCGTTGACCACACTCTCTTTTGTCATCGACTTATTGTAGCCACGATTTTTCCATATCTCAGTTCCAATTGGCCACGCCACCACCACACAACAAATCAAACCATCATACATTTGATCTACGTACCTGTTAAAAAAAATTTGCATCATAGCTATTGGATTTGATCAAACTCAATCCCTAAGGTGGTGTTTGGTTAGTGTTTCTGCTTTTCTGTTTCTACTTCCAATAAATTTGGATGGGAATTTTGTTTCTATTCTGAAGTATTCCAAGAATAGAAACATGTTTGGTAAAAAACATTGTCCTGAAATTGTTTCTATTAATTTACGAGAACAGAACAAGAAACACGTTTGGTTGTAACATTTGTTCTTTTTTATTCTTTAAATGCATGGTGGCCGGCGAGGTAGCGGTGGCGCGGTGGCTAGCGGGTGGTGGTGGGAATAATTTTGTAGAAGTGAATAAGAATTAATATCTTTTTATTTCTCATAATCTTAAGGAACGCATAAATTACTCCCAAATTTTTTGGGAACAGAAATGTGTTTATCAAACGCATTCCTATATAATAATCCCAAATTTTGGAAGCGGGAATAGAAATCAAGGAACGGAAACAGTAACAAAACAGGGCCTAAGTATTCAATTGGAAATGCAAGAAAAGCTTTGATGAAGATTTGATCATTTTTTTACTTTTTTAATCAAGTAATATGTTTTTTATGATTTAAAAGTTATATCATGATTTCGTATTCATTTGACGTAAGGACTGAACCAAATTTTCTTGAGATTCTATTTATTATTAGAATTGTATTTACCAAATGACAGCATTGCATTGTCAGTCAAAGAAATTCAGAAAGCCTCTGTTATGATTTGTGAACAAGGCTTCTTGAATCTATTATAAGGTGGATTCTTTTTATCTCTATAGATGGATTAAGAGGTGAAAAGAGATATTGTTAATGTTTTTATTTTATTTTAATATAATTCCATGTAGTTTATATTTTTATTTATGTTGGCAAAAGGAATGGAACAAAATGCCTTTATATTTTTTTGGCCAATTGAATAAATTCAAGTATGTTATTTGAATAAGTCGTTTACACCAACAAGTATATTTGATGGTACCTTTTCTTTTAATTTCTATTTAAATTTCATGTTGTATTTTGGTACATTAGTTGTATTTGAAAATGTTTAAAGTCATGTAATTTAAATATAATGACATGAAAATAGTTATTTAAAAATTAAAAATTGTTTTGTATTTTGTTGATGACTATTAAATTTGTTCAATTCGCATTTTCTTGAATGAATTTAATTAGTGTGTATTTCAACTTGATTTTATAATTTATAATAATTTGTTGTGTTTTATAATTTGTTATATTTAAAATAGTACCTTTAGGCATGGGTACACTCTAGCCTATTATATAAAACAACCCACATTACATTTTCGCCTACATATTTTGCCTCCATATTTTGAGGAACTATTTAAAGAAACTCCATTTAAATTACTAAGAACAGAAATAATACTTTTTTTATTCTTCATGTTTACATATAATTAATTTTAATTAGTAATATCTTGAAGAATAAAAATCATTTCTATTATTATTAATTTAATTCGAGTTTCTTTAAATAAATCCTCAAAATATAGATGCAAAATATGTAGGCGAAAATGTAATATAAGTTGTTTTATATAATAAATATTATATTTATATTTATAAATATATAGAAAAAACATATTATCTCTAGTCTCTAATCAATTATTAAAAAAGAATAATCTCTCTCCTCAATTAGATTGAGATATATAAGGTTAAATATAAATATACATTTTATATTTATATTACATTTTGGTTTAATCTGGACTGATCTTTGTTTCCTAAGACGTCAGATGACTGAAAATTGTCCAAAACACTTATGTCATCCTGTTTTATATACTATATATCTTGTGCCATTGTCATTATATTTACATAATATTTTGTGTTTTTTAATGATTTTTAAAGGTGGCAAACAAGATTAATTTGAATAACATTATAATTATGGATAATGTTACCCATATCATACTATAGCACAAGTTCATGATGTGCCCATCTCTATAGCTTCAAGACAAGCAGTCACAACTCACAACACACTCGCATGCATTGAAGATATTTCATTTTGGAATAATGGGACCAAGCAAAGCTCATCCAGTAGTATATTTATGCAATGTGAATAGCTCACCAGTGCAATATAGTGCAATATCTTGGGTCAACAATGAATAACTTCAAGGAGTTTCTTCATGAAACAATCTTGTCCACATCAACAAGTGATCATCCAGAAGGCAAAGATTTTTATTGTTTAAGAAGTAAAAGTTGGTGATAGCAAAGGCATCAACCAACGCAATTTCAGTTTAGAATTTAAAAGAGAGAGAGAGAGAGTACGCAACTAGGGTTGCCAATTCATGTCATCGGGTTATGTTTTGTGTCGTGTCGTCTATTGACACGAACACGATAACACGTGACATGATCGCGACACAATAACATATTATGTTATTGAAACACGGACAAGACATGTCGCAATAATTAATCGTATCACACAATAACATATATAATGACATATACGATAATTAAATGTCACACGGAACCTATTTAATGCATTACACATTAACTTAATTATGAAGTACATATATTTGTACAATATTCATCAAAATGTCTAATAAATTGATTGATTAATTTCACGTCACTTATATATCATTATATCGCCTCTATTAATGGATAACCTAAAATATGATCCAAAATTATCGTGTCAATTATAGGGTTAAGGTTAACAAATAAACCTGAAACAAGATCTATTTATTTTCATGTTTATCATATCTGACACGATAACGACCTAAAACCTGTTAACTACTAACAAGGCTAAACCCATACACGATAATTTCGTGTCGTGTGTTTTTGTGTCAATATCTATATTGCCAACTCTACACCTAACTCTATGAAGATACATAACATAAATGGGACCAAAACCAACAATCGTATACTCGTGAATTCTAAGCATCTACATAAATAAGCCAACACTGATGAAACTGATTTTGCAGTACATGTAATCATGAACCTAGATATAATATTAGAAGAAAACTTCATGAATATAAACACCACAATACCTTGCTGACAATTTTTCCTTGAGGCCCAGTTTGTTTGGTAACGAGTATCTGCCCAAGCATCTTTCCTGCAAACAATGAAATCATAAAAATTTAAAGAGTAACACTTAACTTGAAAGTAATACTTTTAAAAACATATTAAACAATTTGAAGGGAAAAAATCCCTTAAAATGACAATCAAAAATTCTCTATGCATTATTCAATAGATTTTAACAACAAAACAGAGACAAGAAAACATATGGTAGACTTAATTATAGCAAGCAACACACATGCCAAATCAAATGTGTGGATCCCTTCCTTTATGTTCAAATTTAGAAATAAAATATATCACAAATGAATTTATCACCTTGAAACAGATGGATGGTCATAAGTTGTTGAACACAAAACAGACATTAGCATCTATTTGCTTTACCTCTTCGAATTGGTCAGCTGTAACTTAATAAGTATACACCAAGTACATAAAGGCCAATAAATATCAAACATATACAGTACCAGCAATGTCTTCAACTTGGTCAGCCTTAACAATGTGAACTCCACCCTTCAAACCATTTTTGAATGTTCCCAAGCCCCTTCCACCAGCAAGGATTTGGCTTTTAACCACCAACTGCACCAAAAACAGACTATTGCTTGCTTACCCTTGTAATGAACTAGAAACATGAGTAAAATCTCTAATTTTCCCATTATTAGACTGAAGAAAAACAGTCTACTTACACACACCATAGAATGGTGCTAATTGACCTCATTAAGGTTTGTTATGCATCGTAAGCCCAAACAAAACAACCTAGAACAGAAGCCTTGTAGATTTTATTTTCCATAATTACCCAAAAGTTCAAATAGAGCTGTGCCTATAATTACCTCATTTTCATTGGGGAATATATCCTGAATAGCCTTTTTGATTTCATCAACAGAAGAAACTGCGACACCTTTGGGAACATTGACTCCATATTTGCTCATCAGATCAGCTCCCTGATAATCATAATATTAAAAGAAAAAAAAATTCAGTCATAAGACCAACGGTCTAAGATAAATTTGGTATGAAATTCATAACATCCACTATCAACCGTCTTAACTCGTGTTCTTTCTTATTTATTTACATGCATGGTGCAGGAAATAACTCAATATTTCCATTTGTACATATAGATACCTGTGATTTGATTTCATTAAAGCTTGGGTATGAACAAAGACGAAAAGATAATCTAAAATATAGAGTATATAAAAGACAATGTTATAGTCACGCATTACATATTGTTGTCTTTGCTTGGAGAGAAAATGCACAAGAAAGGACGGGGAATTTTATTCTAAAATAAATCATAGAATTGCAATCATAAAGAATAAAAAACTAATTCAACCGAAATGATCCCGATTTTGGAATCACAAATGAAAACATTCATACACCGAGTGCATAATCTAATCTAAGTATATGCATACACATAATAGTCGATGACAGTGAGAGATTCACCTGATATTCGTGGATGTTGAGACGACGGAGCTGCTGTTGTTGCCATTTCCCGGCGACGGAGATGGACTGAGAAGCGAGTTTCTTGAGCAATCCTCTCACCATTTTTCAATTCTCTGGCGACGATCGAAGCTCGGAGGCTGAGAGGAGATCGAATCGAAACCCTAAAAAACAGGCGCAGGCTACAGATCCCGACTCCACAGAAAGAGAGAGAGGACGGCTGTTTAGTGCCAGGGGCGGAAGACCACCGTGTCAAATGCGAAAAATGAGAAAAGTCGAATATTTTTTTGGTATCCCTTTCTGTTTAATTTTGTTTTTTTTTAACCCCCCAAACTTTGGTATTTCGAAAATTGTCCCAATACTTCTTTTCATGCATCTAATATTCTTTTTTTTTTTTCTTTCTTTGATAAAAAAAAAAAAAAAGAATAATTTTTAATCATTTATTAAAAAATATTTTTCTTAATATTGTTTGGTTGGTTGGACAGAGGGATGTAAAATAAAGAAATTGGAGGGAGGGTTGTAAAAAAACAAAAATAAGAGTTTGTTTGATTAGAAAAAAAAAAATAGAAGGAAAAAAAATTGTTCACTTATTTAATTTATTATTTACTCTTGTATATTATAAAAATAAATAAAAACTCTATCGTTTTGGATATAATTATAATTTTAATGTCTTTTCTGACAAGCCTCGTTTAAATTTTTATTAATTTATTTTTTAATATTTAATTAAAGACCTTAACTATTATATGAAATATAAATTGTATGTCTAGTTAACAATTTCATTTTTTAAAGCAAAACCAAAGATTGAACCGAAAAAATCATTAACTCACAGGTCAAGGGTCCAATCATTGAGTGAACCGAAATTGTATTGTGACATTTGTTGGCCCAGTAAATTACCCAAGAGGGGAAGTGAATTGAATAGTAATAAAAAGTTAAGTAATTTAAATCTTTCAACACTTAATTAATCAAATAATCAATTTATCTTAAATTAATTATTATCTTTATTACGCAGCGGATAAGTGTTTAAATCTAGATGCACACCCAAATAAAATTTAAAGAAAGTAAACAATGCAGCACACCAAAATATATCTAGGATTAGCAAACTAGTCTTGTCTAATCTAATCCTCCGAACTCCACGGAGATTCGCAACCTCTAAACCCCTGATTCCGTTAATGGTAGGAACCAAACCCTTACAATGATTCTTTTCTTAGATTCAGAATCAACATTTACAATTCTTTTTACCCAGGTTAAGGAAAAATCTTATTTTTTTCCAGGTTAAAGACTAACATAATTCTATTACAGGAAAAATCACAACCTAATCATTTTCAACAGGCTAAAGATCAAACATCAG
Organism: Eucommia ulmoides; assembly: GCA_016647705.1. Classification (NCBI taxonomy): domain Eukaryota; kingdom Viridiplantae; phylum Streptophyta; class Magnoliopsida; order Garryales; family Eucommiaceae; genus Eucommia; species Eucommia ulmoides. Next base: position 43,127,457 of record CM028329.1, read on the forward strand.
CATACTCACAAATATCATTTTTCCAGGTAAGGATTGAACATTTACAAATCACTTAAAAATAATTCTATTTCGGAAGAATCAACACTTAATTATTTTCAAGGGAAAAGAATAACCTAACATTTTTATACCTTAGGCAAAGATCAAACCTCAACCTTTTTTCCAGAATAGATTGAACCCCTAGCTACCCTGACTAGATATTGTCTCATCCATATATAATCCACTCAAACCCACCAATACAAAAAAAATAATGAGTTTCTTCCCACTCGGAGTTTCTATCATCTCAAAACAATTATACTCGATTAATGTCCCAAAATTTACTACGTGATAAAATTTAAGTGAGGAATTTAATACATGATTATAACAAGTGTGGGAAGCACAGAATTAAACACGTAATTAGATAATATCACAAAATCGTTTTAAAAAGAATTTTTATACTCTTAAGATTAAAAAACAATTTTTCAACAATCTAAAATCCAAGTAATAAACAATAATATGAAATCAAATTTCAGCACAATAACTTAGAAAGATCTCACCAGGAGAACACCGAAAGAATAGAATCAGAATTGTAAGACAGCACAGATCGGTGATGCCAACTCAACAGCATTTCAGCTAAAGAAATTTTCTGTCACCCCCCACCCCGGACACCCGTCACCTATGGGGCCGACGTGACGTCGACACGACATCCTCTGAGGGACAAACCAAATAGAAAGCGACAGTAGACAATCATAATTATACAATCACCAAAATCAGGCTATAAACATTTTCTCCAACTAGAGACACAATCGTCCCTGAATTTTTAATAACAAAAAATAAAAAAAATAAAAACAACAATGAACCTCTCCTAGGTTCGCCTCAGACAGCACCTCCCAAAAATACTCCCTCGCTATACCAATGCCAGACTCTACCCAGTGCAAGTTGGAGATCGATGCCTAGCTATTTCACCTGCGAGTGTATGCCTTCTTAATAAAAATATTTTTTACATAATAATACATTCTAAATAATACATCATTTAAATATGGATCAAACATAAGTATCTAGATGTCACATAGCGTGTAAAAGTCTTCACAATATATGTAGTGAAAATAAAGTAATATATATAAGTTTCATTTCAAAACCATCTAGTATAAATATCATACTAATCATCACAATAAATAATAAATTACCCAGTATAAATAAACATCACATTTCAAACCACCACTCCACACAACACAAACTGGCTAGCCATAGTAACCGTTTTAACCTCACGATCAGGAGTTGCAATGGTACCGTAACATTCGTAGGAATACCTTCCGACGAAATATCCACACCCCTTTTTGGGGAGAAATATAATCAACACCCCTTATGAGGAGAAATATAATCCACACCCCTTACGGAGAAATATAATCCACACCCCTTACGGGAAGAAATATAATCCACTAATATCTAACGAAAATTATTTTTAAGCCTTCTTTTAGAAACCAACACAATTCCAAAAACCTGCTTGATCCATATCATTTATGAAATCGTATAGTGTAAGCAAACACATATGTCATCATATATATATACAGAAAACAGTTTGGCAAGAAGACAATACACTCACCTCGCTTCTTGTGCTACAATAACAGCACCGTCCAAAGCCTACCGGGATGCTGGCGTTTGCAAACCTAGTAATGATAGGGCCTAAATTAATATTTTATGCAAAATAATTAAATCGTGCAATGCAGACCCTAAGTTCCGAAATTTTCTATTTCCCACATTTTACTTATGAAAATTACTGTTTCGGGTAATTTTTATTTCATTAAAATAATTGCATAAAATTTAGTAATGCACACGGTCCCAATTTATCATTCCGATTCCGAAATTTTGATGTTAGATTTCAATTCCATAAACTGAAATAAACTTAATGGAAAACGTTACTCATTTTGAATCGTTCACGAGCCGTGAAATAGGTTTTTAATTCTTTTCGGGGTGGTTTACGCAAAATTTTCTCTTTTTTTTTTCTTTCCCTTCTTCTTTCCTTTTTTTTTTTTTTTTTTTTTTTTTCCTGTTTCTGTTTTCTGTTTGTGCTCCGCCCGCCAACACCATCACCGATCGACCAGCCCCCCTGCCGGCGACGCACCAGCTACCATAACCATTTCCAGCAACACACCCATGCACACACATACACACACTCATCAACACACTACACACATACCTACACTGTCCTTCACTCCCGTCGCCGGCCGAACTGGGTAAAACACACACACAGGTATAACACTGAACCGGAACGCCCACACACACGATCGCCGAGGGTCGACGGACGACAACCCGAACAACACTCCCGCATACCCACCTTCTACCGTATTGAACTGAAATAGAGGACGCCACAAGCATGCACTGCCGTAGTGGTGACACACACCGTCGGCCACATCGTGGCGACGATCGCTCACGCATGCAGTCGAGGCAACACACACATACACACGCTGCATGAAACAAGAATCGAAACACATACACTCCATCGAAACGCCACCGTCGGATGAAACTGAAACCCACCGGCGATCCTATCGCCGATCACATATGCATGCATACACACACCTACTAGAATGATTAATTAAATGGGTATAAGTACTCACCAGATCAAAGATCGTCGACAAGCTGAACAACCGAACCCAACGTTTGCTCACCGGCGATGCACCCGTCACGCCGTCGACGACCCACCCCACCGACCGAACCACTTCTGCTCTCCCTTGACACTGACGAAGACACCTCCACGATCATGCATACGAGCAATAGACATGACCACCCTGCCGGAGGAACACCGACTGAAGGAAGTCCGACCACCCCTTTTGTGCTCCGGTCCTCTGTCTCTCTCTAGAATTTTTTCTAATTTCAAACTTAATGGGGGTTGTTTGATCAATGTACATGCACAAGAATGTATATATCGCATGGATTAAGTGGTGAAAAATGCTCCTATCCTGCCACGTTGCCTCTCCGTTCTTTTTCCCTCCGGCGGTCTCACACGCACGGCGTCTGTGTGTGTATATATATATATATGTTTAAAAAAAAAATTGTTAAATTACTCTTTCCCCCCTCTAATTCCTTAAAGTCTTCTTTTTTAGTTCAATTTAACATTTATAAGTTTCTGAAATTGTAATTTGATCCCTAACATTTTCAATTTTTTATTTCTAATTGGCAATTCGCATCCCAAGTTGAGAGTAATGTTTTTAAATTTAGAATTTTGACCCCCCCAAGTTTTGATTTCAATTCTTAATCAATAAAAATTTTTACCTAAAATTTTCTAATGCTCTAAAATGTAACTATTTATGACATACGTTTTACGATTTAGGTTTTACAACTCTTTCCTCCTAAAAGAAATTTCGTCCCGAAATTTTACCTAAGTCAAACAATTGCGGGTATTTGTTCTTCATTTCTTCCTCTCGCTCCCATGTCGCCTCTTCCACCACACGACTACGCCACAACACTTTGACTAAAGGAATCGTTTTCATTCGCAACACTTGGTCTTTACGGCTTAGGATTTGGACTGGCTCTTCAACGTAGGTTAAATCTGTTCCCAACTCGATCGGCTGTGAAGTCAACACATGAGAAGGGTCTGACACATATTTTTGGAGCATCGATACATGGAAAACGTCGTGTAGTCAAGATAATTCTGGCAGTAATACAAGTCTATATGCTATCGTGCCAACTCGTGCTAGAATTTCATATGGTCCGATATATCTTGGGCTCAACTTCCCTTTCTTCCCGAACCTCATTATGCCTTTCCATGGAGAAATACGCAAGAACACATGATCTCCCACCTCGAACTCCAACTCCCGTCGGCACTTGTCTGCATAACTCTTCTATCAACTCTGAGCAATTTTTATTTTTTCTCAAATCACTTCTACTTTGTCTGCTGTCAGTTAGGCTATGTCCAATATCAACAATTTACGTTCACCTACCTCAGTCCAACAAACTGGGGTTCTGCATCTCCTGCCATACAACGCTTTATACGGAGCCATTGCCGAATGGTAGCTGTTATTGTAGACGAATTCCATCAACGGCAAATGATCATCCCAACTACCAAGAAATTCCAGAACACATCCCCTCAACATATCCTCCAACGTCTATATCGTACGCTCTGATTGACCGTCTGTCTGAGGATGGAAAGCGGTACTAAAATTCAGCTTGATACCCAAAGCAGTCTGGAGACTCGACCAGAACCTCGAAGTAAATCTCGGATCTCTATTCGACACTATAGAACCGGTACGCCATGCAACCTAACAATCTCATCGATATACAATCGGGCATATTTTTCAAGAGAAAATGTCGTCTTTACAACCAAAAAATGAGCGGACTTGGTAAGCCTATCAACGATCACCCAGATGGAATTATACCCCTTTTAAGTACAAGGTAATCCCGAAACGAAATCCATTGTGATATGCTCCCACTTCCACTCCGGAATAGGTAGAGGTTGCAATAACCCACCTGGACGTTGATGCTCAATCTTTACTTGCTAACAAACAAGGCACCTGGCAACAAATTCTGCGATTTTCCATTTCATTCCGATCCACCAATAATGCTCACGTAAATCTCGATACATTTTGGTGCTCCCCGGATGCATCGCGTACGCTGAGCTATGCGCCTCTTCCAAGATTTTTTTTTTTCAAATTGACGTCATTAGGCACACATAGCCTATTCCCACACATCAAAGCTTCGTCACTATCCCTGATATGATGATCAGTTCTGTGACCATTTTTCACTTCATCCCGCATCCTCTCCAATAAAACGTCTGACTTTTAAGCTTTAATAATGCAGTCAATCAATGTCGGCCTCAAAGTCAAGGTTGCAAGCAATACTTCCGTCTGACCAACCGCTAACTGAACTCGCAACGATCTCAACTCTGCATACAAGTTAGCATGCGTGACTCGAATGTGTGCGACCGAACCTGCCGATTTTCGACTCAAAGCATTTGCTACAACATTAACCTTTCCTGGATGATAGTGGATGGTGAAATCATAATCCTTGATCAACTCCATCCAACGCCTCTACCTCAGATTTAATTCCTTCTGAGTAAACAAGTATTTCAAACTCTGATGGTCGGTGTATATTTCACATGTCTCGCCATACAGGTAGTGCCTCCAAATCTTTAGGGCGAACACAATTGCTGCCAACTCCAAATTGTGCGTCGGGTAATTACGCTCATGGTTCTTCAATTACTGGGATGCATATGCGATTACGTGACCATGCTGCATTAGAACACATCCCAGTCCTTGGTGTGACGCGTCACTATAAATCACGAAACCACCTCCTTCCGACGGGAGGGACAATATTGGTACCGATATCAATCTACTCTTCAACTCCTAAAAACTCTGCTCACATTTATCGATCCACTCAAATTTGGATTCCTTGCAGGTCAATCGAGTCAACGGGGTAGCTATAACGAAAAATCCTTACACAAACCGTCGATAATAACCCGCCAATCCTAGAAAGCTTCGAATTTCAGTCACATTTTTCAGTTTTTACCACTGAACAACAGCTTCAACTTTCTTTGGGTCTACCTGGATACCATCTTCTGAAATAACATGCCCCAAAAATACTATATGATCTAACCAGAATTCACATTTGCTAAATTTCGCATATAACCGCTTCTCTCGCAACGTCTGCAATACGAGTTGGAGATGTTTCACATGCTTTTCCCTACTTTGGGAATAGACCAATATGTCATCAATGAACACTATGATAAATTGATCCAGATAAGGCTGAAAGATACGGTTCATCAAGTCCATGAAAGCAGCAGGGACGTTTGTTAATCCAAAGGGCATAACTAGAAATTCATAGTGTCCATATCTCGTACGGAATTCCGTTTTTGCCACATCCCTATCTCTGACTTTCAATTGGTGGTACCCCGATCGAAGATCTATCTTGGAAAATACTTTAACTTTCTGAAGCTGGTCAAACAAGTCATCAATCCTAGGTAACGGATATTTATTGCAAACCGTCACCCTATTCAGCTGCTGATAATCAATACATATTCTCAACGTGTCATCCTTCTTCTTCACGAATAGCACTAGGGCACCCCATGGGGAGACACTGGGCCTGATGAACCCATGGTCTAATAAATCTTGTAACTGCACTTTCAACTCTTTCAGCTCAGTAGGTGCCGTACGATAAGGTGGAATCGATATAAGGGTAGTGCCAAGAAGTAACTCGATCGTGAATTCTATCTCCCTATCTACGGGAAACCCTAGCAATTCTTCCGGAAATACGTCAGAAAAATCTCTGACTATTAGAATATATGCCACCGGAATTTCTCTCTGACTGGTTTCAATCACGTGCGCAAGATATCCCTAACATCACTTCCTCAATAATTTCCTGGCTTTTAGAACTGAAATTAAACTGATAGGAGTGATAATTCTATCTCCAGCAAATACAAACTCTGGCTCGCCTGAGATTCGAAATATCACTTCTTTCTTGAAATAGTCCACCGTGGCATGATATCCGGATAGCAAATCCATACCCAGTATTATATCGAAATCGTGAATACTCAGGGGTAATAGATCTGCCAATAACTCTCTATCACCAAACTGAAGTGGACTGTCTTTATACACACTATTGATCCAGACCGACTCACCCACTAGAGTAGAAATAACAATACGATATGATAAAGGAATGGAAAATCTGCCTACTTGCATCATGAAGGTTGCTGAAACAAATGAATGCGTAGAACCAATATCAATAAGTACACGAGCATCTCTAGCATATAAAGATATGATACCTGTGACCACATCAGGAGTAGCCTGAGCATCCTGTCGCGTAGTAGCAAACACACGGCCTTGCGTTGGAGGTCTACCAGCCGATCCTCTTCCAAGCCCTTAGGCAGTGCTAGGACTCGCACTACCCATACTGCTCGCAGGAGGCACAAATGTAGAAGCAAGTTTCGGACAATGCGTAGATATGTGACCCGGCTCATGACAATGAAAACATATCAGTCCTCCCCTAGGACAATCTCTAGCCTCCACACTGATAACATCTGTTTCCCCCAGTTTGAGTAACCGGTTGACTCCTTCCATACTTTTGCGGAGCCACACTAGCTTCCGATGCACTTTGTTGTTGCTTGGGGTATGATTGTCGGGGACCACGGCTTCTGACTGATTGGATAAACGATGAGGCCCGAGCAACTGGCGGTCAAGATACCATCCCTTCGTAAAGTGCCACCCGAAAATCTGCTGGGTGACTCAAATCGGCTCTTCTTGAACTGCTCTCGACTCTCGACGACTTCTTGCACATCCCTCTCCACTAGCTTTGTCGTATTCACCAACTCTGCATAATTCTTAATCTGTTTGCTTGTCAACCTGGAACGAATCTCTAACTGAAGTCCTTTTTGGAAACGTCTACATTTCGCCTCTTCCGTCTTTACCAGATCAAGGGCAAAACAGGATAAAGAATCAAATTTGACTTCGTACTGCTGAACTGTCATCTTTCCCTACTTCAACACGATAAATTCTTCCTCCATCAAGAATCGGTAAGACTCAGGAAGATATTTCTCGTTAAACACGGCAACGAAACGACCCCACGTGATCTCCTCGCCAGAACCGGAAATCAACCTTTTCATTTCTTCCCACCAATGCTCGGCCTCCTCCCTCAGCTGGAAAGTGGCAAGGGAAACTCGACTATCGTCAACAATTCCCATCGCCTCAAATACATGACCCATACCTCTAATCCAATTCTCTGCATCAGCCGGACCCGCCGTCCCGGTGAAAGCCGGAGGATCTAACTCCTTGAACCTCTTCAGTCGTACCGCCTGAGATGTGGCAGTATCACTTTGGGCCCTTTGACTTTCCATAATCCTCACTTGCTGCTCCGTTAGTTGGGCAGCGGCCTGCAAAATTCTTTCGACCGCGTCTAAGCTTTCTTGCAACATATCACCCTGCGTGTGGGATTCCACAATATGCAAACTTTCCTGCTCCCTATCTCTCTGTTCCTAAGGCTCCACTTGCCTCGAGGATTCCGCCTGCCCCTAGGGTCTCACACTCCCAGAGGTTTCATCTCCCCCCTCCATACCTGTTATCAGTCATAAAATTCAATTCAACGACTAACTAGGTCAACCAAAAAAATGACAACAATTAATATACGTTAAGTAACTATTACGCAAGTATCAACAGCATCTACTGACACCCTATCTTAAAGTCTCCTATTGATTAGATGACTGATATGTCTTCCTATCTCCTGATCCTTTACGCTACAAGCACTAGTAAGTCTACAGAACCTATAACTTAGGTTCTGATACCAAAATTGTCACCCCCCACCCCAGACACCCGTCACCTATGGGGCCGGCGCGACGTTAACACGACATCCTCTGAGGGACAAACCAACTAGAAAGCGACAGTAGACAATCATAATTATACAATCACCAAAATCAGGCTATAAACATTTTCTCTAACTAAGGACACACCCGTCCCTGAATTTTTAATAACAAAAATAAAAATAAAATAAAAACAACAATGAACCTCTCCTAGGTTCGCCTCAGACAACACCTTCCAAAAATACTCCCTTGCTAAACCAATGTCGGACTTTACCCAGTGCCAGTAGGGGACCGACGCCTAGCTATTTCACCTACGAATGTACTGCCTTCTTAATAAAAATATTTTTTACATAATAATACATTCTAAATAATATATCATTTAAATATGGATCAAGCATAAGTATCTAGATGTCACATAGCGTGTAAAAGTCTTCACAATATATGTAGTGAAAATAAAGCAATATATATAAGTTCCATTTCAAAACCATCTAGTATAAATATCATACTGATCATCACAATAAATAATAAATCACCCAGTATAAATAAACATCACATCTCAAACCACCACTCCACACAACACACACTGGCTAGCCATAATGATCGTTTTAACCTCACGATCAGGAGTTGCAATAGTACCGTAACATTCGTAAGAATGCCTTCCTACGAAATATCCACACCCCTTTTTGGGGAGAAATATAATCCACACCCCTTACGGGAAGAAATATAATCCACACCCCTTACGGGGAAAAATATAATCCACTAATATCTAACGAAAATTATTTTTAAGCCTTCTTTTAGAAACCAACACAATTCCAAAAACTTGCTTGATCCATATCATTTATGAAATCGTATAGTATAAGCAAACACATATGTCATCATATATATATATACAGAAAATAGTTTGGCAAGAAGACAGTACACTCACCTCGCTTCTTGTGCTACAATAACAGCACCGTCCAAAGCCTACCGAGATGCTGACGTTTGCAAACCTAGTAATGATAGGGCCTAAATTAATATTTTATGCAAAATAATTAAATCGTGCAATGCAGACCCTAAGTTCCGAAATTTTCCATTTCCCACATTTTACTTATGAAAATTACTGTTTCGGGTAATTTTTATTTCATTAAAATAATTGCATAAAATTTAGTAATACACGCGGTCCCAATTTATCATTCCGATTCCGAAATTTTGATGTTAGAATTCAATTTAATAAACTGAAATAAACTTAACGGAAAACGTTACTCATTCCGAATCGTTCACGGGCCGTGAAATAGGTTTTTAATTCTTTTCGGGGTAGTTTACCCAATTTTTTTTTTTTTCTTTCCCTTCTTCTTTCCTTTTTTTCTTTTTCCTGTTTCTGTTTTTTGTTTGTGCTCCGCCCGCTGACACCATCACCGGCCGACCAGCCCCCTAGCAGGCGACGCACCAACTACCATAACAGTTTCCAACAACATACCCATGCACACACATACATACACTAATCAACACACTACACATATACCTACACTGTCCTTCACTCCTGTCGTTGGCCAAACTGGGTAAAACAGATACACAGGCATAACACTGAACCGGAACGCCCACACACACGATCGCCGAGGGTCAACGGACGACGACCCGAACAACACTCCCGCATACCCACCTTTTATCGTATTGAACCGAAATAGAGGACGCCACAAGCATGCACCGCCGTAGCGGTGACACACACCGTCGGCCACGCCGTGGCGACGATCGCTCATGCATGCAGTCGAGGCAACACACACATACACACGCTGCACGAAACAAGAATCGGAACACATACACTCCATCGAAACACCACCGTCGGATGAAACCGAAACCCACCGGCGATCCTATCACCGATCACATACGCATGCATACACACACCTACTAGAATGATTAATTAAATCTGTATAAGTACTCACCAGATCAAAGATCGTCGACAAGCTGAACAACCGAACCCAATGTTCGTTCACCGGCGATGCACCCGTCACGCCGTCGACAACCCACCCCACCGACCGAACCACTTCCGCTCTCCCCTGAAATTGACGAAGACACCTCCACGATCATGCATACGAGCAATAGACATGACCACCCTGCCGGAGGAACACCGACTCAAGGAAGTCTGACCACCCCTTTTGTGCTCCGGTCCTCTCTCTCTCTCTCTAGATTTTTTTCTAATTTCAAACTTAATGATCAATGTACATACACAAGTATGTATATATCGCATGGATTAAGTGGTGGAAAACGCTCCTAGCCTGCCACGTTGCCTCTCCGTTCTTCTCCCTTCCGGCGGTCTCACACGCACGGCGTCTGCGTGTGTATATATATATATATGTTTAAATTTTTTTTTGTTAAATTACTCTTTTCCCCCCTCTAATTCCTTAAAGTCTTCTTTTTGAGTTCAATTTAACATTTATAAGTTTCTGAAATTGTAATTTGATCCCTAACATTTTCAATTTTTGATTTCTAATTGGCAATTCGCCTCCCAAGTTGAGAGTAATGTTTTTAAATTTACAAATTTGACCCCCCCAAGTTTTGATTTGAGTTCTTAATCAATAAAAAAATTTACCTAAAATTTTCTAATACTCTAAAATGCAACTATTTATGATGTACGTTTTACGATTTAGGTTTTACATTTTCACACAAACGATCTTACAAATAAATCTCAAAATGATAACTCTAAAAAAAGCTTAGGAACTTGATAGTTCTTGATATATTTAGATCTAATTTCGCAGGTCTAATTAAACTGATTTAAAACAAGCCCTCCAATGGCTAGTTTTCACAAGATAGGCCTCTAAAAGGCACCAATAGACCCATATATCATATATTTTCAATCCTGATATAATTCACTTAAAAATATCTTTTAAATCTCTCAATTAAGTCCACAAATTATTTCTCAAACATTAATAACAAAGATAGGAAGTATTTAGTTACTAAAATTGAGAGAATCTATAATTATATGTACCAAATCAATAGGGATATCAAAATAGATGTGTCATATCTTTAATATTTTCAAATCCCCTGAATCTATCCATTAGATTTGCCAAAAACGGCTAGTAACGGTTAAGTTTTTGCCAAAACCTTAAAATCTTTGAAATCTCAACCAACACAGTCGGTTGACCGATTGTCCCTCAATTGGATGATTGATCAATTCAGAGAGTTTCACTTATCCAATCGGTTGACTATCCTCTCCTGATCGATTGATTGATCAATTCAGAAAGTTATACTTTCTAGCCCAAAGCTAATCGGTTAACCGAACCTCTACTGGTCGGTTGATCGATCAATGTTGGATGCTCTCTTTCACACTTATTTCAGCTCCAAAATTCATCATTTAATCCCATTAACCGATTATTTTTCTCGGTTAACACAATTGACACTAAAAATCAATTTTAAACAATATTCTCACTTAGGTCAATTTTCATTTTTCAATGTCACATATGAGCAAATATTTGAACACTAATTGGGATCATAAATTTTATTAAATCAAACACACAAAAATATAATTCATTAATTAGTGTCGTGTGTGACCATAATTCGGGATGCATTAAGAGTATAAAAGTAATTGAATTGTTTTCACCTAATTTCTTCGGAATCTTTAATACTCTTTGTTGACCCAGTTAACTATCCAAGAAGGGGGTTGAATTGGGTAGTAATAAAAATTTAACTCAAAATAATTAACAATTGAAAATACAAATAATTATTTTATTCTAAATTAATTATTATCTTTATAACACTTGAATTTTTAAATAATTAATTTAACCAATTAATCAATTTATCTTAAATCAATTATTATCTTTATAATGCAGCGGATAAGTATTCAAATCTAAGTGCACACCCAAATAACAGGAAATGAAGAAAATAACAATGCAGTACACCACTATATATCCTGATTCACCAAGTTACTCTTAGTTAATCTAGTTCTCCGAGCCCCACGGAGATTCGCACCCACTAAACCATTAAGATTCCTTTAAACAGGTTGAAACCAAACTTTTACACAATAATTCTTTTCGCAAGCCCAGAATCAACATTTACAACTTCCTTTTTCCTGACTCAAGAATAACATTTTCTTTTTCCCAAGCTCAAGAATAACCTTATCTTTTTCCTAGGCTCAAGACTAACTTAATCCTTTCACAAGCTAATGATTAACTTAATTATTTTATACTTAGGCTAAGAATCAAACCTTACAAAAACACTCCAAATATCTTTTTACCCAGTAAAGATTGAAGCGTTACAAATTCACTCAAAAATAATTCTAGTCAGAAAGAATTACCCCTATCACTTTTCACAGGAAAAGAGTAACATAATCTTCTTGTACTCTAGGCAAAGATGAAACCCCAATTGCTTTACTGGAAGAGATTGAAATTAGCTACCCCTGATTAGATACTCCCAATAGTATCTAATCCGCACACAACTCATCAATTACACAAATTGATAAGAATTTTTTCCACTCGAAGCTTTTACCACCTCAAATTAATTTAACTCAATTAATATCCTCGAAATTATTAGTGATAGAATTAAAAGTGAAGAAATAAAATCTGATTAAAAGATAATGCGGGTAGCACAAAGATAAACACGTAATCAGATTATCACAAAATCGTTTTAAAAGATTTTTATGCTTTTAACGTTCAAAAATGATTCTCAAAAAATCAAATAGCAAGTATGCAATAATAATAATAATCTCAATAAAGAATAAGTTTGGAACGATCTCACTAGAAAAAGACCGAATAGATTGCACGCAGTATCGCAAGACAGTTTAAATAGGTGACGCTAACTCAGATAGCGTTTTAACTCAAGAATTTCAAGAACAGAATAATCTCAAGATAATCTCTCAGTATAATATCGGAATGATAACTCTCAAAATAACTCAGGAACTGATTGCTCTTGATGTATGTAATACAATCCCGCAAATCTCTTTTAATAGCCCTTAAACTAGATCTCCAACGGCCAGTTTTCAAATGTTATGTCAATAAATGACACATATGGACCTCATATATCATATATGTTCAAAATATATATTTCTCGTTTAAAAATATTCTTGGGAAATCTCATTTTGATCCTTAAACATTTTTTAAATAAAAAATAGAAAATATTAAAACACTTTAACTAAAAGAACATTTAATTAAATAGACCAAATTAACAGGGATAATAGAATAGATAGGTCATATCTCAATTAAGTTCAGATTCCTAGAATATCTCAATCAAGTAAGCCAAAAACGGCTAGTTAAGGATCAAATTCATGAAATCCTCCAAACCTAAAATTGAACCATCGGTTAACTGACCAAATACCATAGGTCGACCGTTCGATTCAGGTTTTAGCCCAAGCTAATTTCCAGCCATAGTAGGTCGACCGCTACTCTTTGGTCTGTCGACCTAACGATTCAGAAAGTTCACCCATTGGCCAGAGGTCGACCGATCCTCCACCACAAGTCGACCGAACGATTCAAATAGTTCATCCATTGGCCATAAATCGACCGATCCTACACCATAAGTCGACCGATTGATTTAGAGACTTCAACATATTCCAACCTACACCCATCGGTTGACATATCCTCTCAGGTAGGTTGACTGAACAATGCTGGATAACTTTTTTCTTAATTAATTTTGACTCCATTTTTCGACGTTTTTGCCCCTTTAACCGATTTCTTTTCTCAGTTAACTTAATTAACACTTAAATTCAATTTTAATCACTAATATAACTTAAGTCATATTTCTTCTTCAATTTCACATAGGAGTAAATATGTTTAACTGTTTAGGATCCTATAAAAAACACACATAATTATAAAATCATTTTTTGTGTCGTGTGTGATCCTAATTAAGATACATTAAAAATAAAAATTAATCTGAGTTGTTTTTCCCTAAATTTTTCAAAATCTTCAGTCTCTTAATGTTCTTCTATTTGTCAGTCTCTTCATCCTTCACAAATTCTTCATAATCTTATCATCTCTGCATCCTTCATGATTATTTCATGATTTGATCTTGAATGAAACTCTTTTAAACTGAAACACTTAACAATTCTGTTAGTTCTACAAAAATATCAACACTTAATTGTCCATCAAAATATTAAGATCAACACTATTTCATTTCTTCAATGTTCAACTTTGCACCCTTGATAATTTTTTCATGATTCAATCTTTAATTGGAACTCTTATATTGAAACACTCAACAAACATATTAGTTTCACAAAAAATATCAACATTTAATTATCCATCAAAATCTTGGAATTAATAACACCATAATTGCGTCATTAAAAAATAAAAATATAGAAAGCAATAGTAAAATATAAATGTTTCCAAAAATAAAAAGTAAACATAAAATACACTAACGGAAAAATAAAAAGAGAAACATCAAACAAACGCCACATTTTATATTGATGTTAATATTTAAAAAGATAACAATTGCAAATCAATTCTACAAAAACATTGCAAATTAAATGACACGAGCATAAAAAAAATGAAAATATGCAATACAGAATTCCATAAATGATGAGGAATATTTTGAGAAGCAATGAATTTTGCCACGTATAAGAAGAGGTCCACATGGAGTGCACGTGGACCCCGTACAAAACTCCTTCAAATTCATGTGACATGCACTTATAAACCAGATTAATATTGGGACCTGAGGATTCTGTGTGGGATCCCGAGGTCAAAACCGAAGACGACATCAACACCGACTACAAGAGTGAGTCTCCCTAGCATTAAGCTCAATTGCTTTCGAGATAGATCATCATCTGGATAATCGAAGATGAATCATACCATATCCCAAGCCCGGGAACAATTACTAACTACCTCATGAATTTTTATTGAATCTAGTTAAAGTAGGAAAAGGACTCAGATACTCCATGTAACGGCCCATGACTTTTCAATTACGCGAATTTTGTAGGCATTAATGGAGATTTGTAATAGGGATGTCAAGTAAAGACATGCACAATTTTTATTAGCCATTATTTTGTCAAGTTTTTCTCAAAACTCTACTTATTCTCACTCGGAGGTACAACACCGAAAAATCCACACTTGGTGCATTATTTTGTAGGAACCAGAGTTCAAAAGGTTCATATTCCAAATTAAGATTAACCCTCTATGACAATTCAATTTTGGAGCATCATCAACCAACGAAGTATATTAAGGTTAATTGTATTTGACGATTTAATTTTGGGCATCATCATTCAGCGAAGTATGACAACAACCTAGTTGCTTTATTGGTTTATAATAAAAAATAATAAACAATGGATGAACAACGAAAATAACAAACAATTAGCAACTTAGTATAAAGAAGGTAAGCAATTTATATCATTAAAAAAAAAAATTAATAATAAAATAAAATAATTAAAAATAAATAAATCAAGTTTGTACAATATCTCGAAGAATTTCTATCATCAACAACCAATTCGCATAAAAAAAAATTAATCAATTTCTCAAATAGGGATGCCACAAAAAATCGAACCAATGGGCAACTGAGAGAAACCGTACTGAATGGTCTGATTTTAAAACCGACTAAATGATTTGGTTGTGATTGTGATTTTGAAATTAGCAACCGAAGTGGTTTTAATTTTGGTTTTGAGATAGAAATTGCGAAAGTGAATCGCGATACCGAACCACGATCCAAACCGCGAAACCGATATTTTAAAAATATTTTTATTACATATATACCCTTATTTTTTATATATATTTACATTTTAACCTTAACACACACACACACACACAGATATATATCTATATAATAAATCAGCTCATTTACATTCAGGGCCGTCGGGTCAAGAGATAAACATCAAAGACATTCCCAACCGTTGGATGAGATTTAATCTACATATAAATTGAAAATCAAAATTAGGGTTGGCCGCCCCTACCCACTCTCACCCGTCTCACTCTCTCTGTTAACTCTCTGCTTCACCCTCACTCTCACCCAATCTTCCTCCATCGCCGATCTTCCGCCATCGCCATCCCAGTCGCTCGCCATCGCCATCTCTGTCGCCATTGCCTTCGCGACCCCCTGCCGTCGCCGAAATCGAATCCGCAGCTCACCGTCTCCATCGGCGAATCTCGCCATTGCCTTCGCCGCCGAATCTGGCTGCCGATCTCGCCGCTCACCATCGTTTCACTCACTGCTCCCGATCTCACTGCCGATCTAGTTCAAAATGGCCAGATCGAGACGGCGGTGGTCGGATTTGAAGGCGGTGAAGTTCGATGACGGTCTGGCTGGCGATGTCCGGCGGTGATCGTGGCGAGGTCGGATCTGGATGGTGATGCGTCGCGGTGGTCGGATTTGGGGGCGATGACGTTCGAGATGGCTCTGTCCCGCCTCTTCTTCGCTCCCTTTGTCTTCTCTTAGCCATCAGCACGCCACAACACCATTGATTTGGCACCGCTTCCTCTACCCCTCTCTCAGACGCCACAACACTGTTTTTTTTTTTTTTTTTTTTTTCTCGCAAAGTCGATCGAGAGGGAATCATTTTATCTTGATTCTTTTGCCCAGAATAAGCATGCTTTTGGAAGTTTAACAGTTTCGAAGTCCATTATTGTGTTGAAATGGGAAGTAGAGAGTGATATTTCTCTCCCTCTCTCTCATCGATCTATTATATTTCTCCATCCTTTCTTCGACTGTTCTTTTTTTTTTTTTTTTTTTGCGATTTTTCTTTTTCAATTTCAGATTCTCCAATTGATGCTTGGACGGCAACCCCCGGAGCTGAAGCAATGTCGTTTCCTAATTATCAGAACCCTTTTCAGGTATGTTTAACTAACATCAACCCTAATTTCCGATCCAGTCTACTCCCATGTTCTCTTTAATGGCGTTTGTTTAGTGTTTATTTAGATGCCGTTTGTTTAGTGTTTCAGTTCTTAGAAATTAGTCTACCTAGCGTTTGTAGTGTTTATTTAGATGGCGTCTGTTTAGTGTTACTGTTCTCAGAAAACTTGGAACAGGAGCTATGAAATGGGTTTTACTTTTGGAATTTGATTTTCAATTCATACTTTGGAGCTATGAAATGGGTTTTACTTGAATTCAACTTGATCAAACACTTGACAAATGCAACCTGAGGCATTTGTTTTAGTTTTCTGCTTCAGTTTTTTTGTCCCAAAATTTCTGTTTCTGCTTCTGTTCTAGAAAACATTTATGAGTTGCTTATAGAAATTTGTTTTAAAAATCTCTCAGGAAACACAACCTAAAAATATTTTTTTTTGGTTCTAAAAAATTCTGTTTTTGTTCCCAGTTTTCAGGAACAAATGCCACCAAAGGTTTTTGTTCAGTTTATGATTCGGTTTTTTATTTTGTTTATGATTCTGTTTTTTGTTTTGGTTTTGTTCCAATCTTTTTAGAAATCTGGGAACAGAAACACTAAACAAAAAGATTCAGCTGAATTTGAATTGAATAATTTGAATTTGAGCTTGATTTTTTTTTCTTCTAGGGATTGAAATTTCAGCAATGTTTACCAGCCCTCTGTTGATTTCACATCCAAAACCACGGCCACCACCATCTCTGAAATTGTCAATTCTCCAGCTTCTGATTTCTGATTTTTTTGTTGGTTCAAACTGATTTTTTTTTTTTTTTTTTTTTTTTTGTATTCATTATAATTTTTTTATTTTATTTCCAGCTTCTCTTGCCGCCACGTGTGTTTCTATTCCTCTTAAGTTTTGTTCTATTCCGCCAGTTTTTTTTAACATAGTTGATTTGTTCTGTTTGTTTTTAATTACCCTATTCCATTTAAATTTTGTTCCTTTTTTTGTCTGTTTGGGTTGAAGATGAGACACAATGTAAATTATTATCGATTTCTTTGGGTTCTTTTATTATATAATAATGTGGATTTTATTTTCCTCATTGCTATTTTTATTTTACAGTGAAGTGGGATGGAAATTTTATGGTTGGAGATAAAGAGTTCTATTCTTGGAGTATGAGTTGGATGAGGTAATTGCGACAACACGTGATTTCTATTTATACATAGTGTTCAAGTACATGATTGTCATCTAAAAAAAATCATTGATTTCAAAAGCATCACTCAAATGTTTATATTTGTGTTTTTTAGAAATTGAAAATGTCTTTAGTTATATTTATACTTTTTGGGATTATTTTTTAGAGATATATACATTTTCCTATTTCCGTTCCTGTTTCTGTCCTGTTCCTGTTCCTGTTCCCGTTTCTGTTTCTGTTATGTTGCTGTTCCTGTTTCCATTTGTTGATTGTTTCTGTTCCATGTTTATGTTTCTGTTTATGTTCCCTGTTTTTGTTTCTGTTTTTTGTTAGTAAATGTGAATCATTAAAATGGTGAAATAGCACCGTTCCACCATTGTATTAGGCCCTGTTTTGTTTTTGTTCCCTGATTCCTTTTTCCGCTACCTAAATTTCTTAAGAATTTGAAGAAAAATAAACGTTTGCCATTCCACCTGCCATCGCCAGATCCTTAACACTCCCAACCGACATCGATCGATTAGTCCTCTTCGCTCAACCTTCGATCGATCACCACCGCCGTCGTCGCCATCTCTCTCTTCTCCACCGTCAATCGAACTCACCGCCGGCCAAGTAGCTTCGATTCCTTGCCACCCGTCGCTTCTCTTTCCATCTTCAAGGTTCGACGGCGTCCTCACCTCCAAAACACAACGGTGGTTTGAGTGCGTTTCTTTCAATTTTGATTTGGTTTTTTCTGAATTAATTTTTGTTCATCTAATTTGATTCTCTATTCTCAATTTAGGTTTTTGTTCATCGCATTTGATTTTGCATTCGATAACTGTTTCGGTCGAAAAATCTAGGGTTGCTGTTTCTGTTGTTTTTCTCAGGTAATTTTTTTATGAATTGGCGGTTTTGTTCAATTAGATATCGATTTGAGCTGAAATAATCGTTATATGTTTGTTTCTGTATCCAGATTCGTGAAAAATGGCGGATGAATTTGAAGAGGAGGCTGAGCAGACGGTTTCAATCCAAGAGTATCTCAAGGAAGTTGAGGAGCAAGAGCTGGGAAGTAAGTAAATGCACTAGGAATACTTTTGCTTATTTTCCCTATTTTGTTTCAGTATTTCTGTTTCTGTTCCCTACTTTCTGTGCATCCCAAATATATGTTTTTATATTTGTATATTATTGGGCCAATTCTTAGGAAAAAAGTAACACTTTCAACCCCCCATTATTTATCCTCCTTCATTCCTTCTTACAATTAAATTGCTCATATTTATTTAATGTTTTTTCTTTCTAAATAGGTATGTGTATTTGGGTCTCTTTGATACTGAAATTGAAGCAGCCGGGTGATTGATTTTTTTTATTTTTTTTCATGGGTTTTGTCAAAAGTATTGGGGATTTAATTATAATTAGTATATTTTTTTAGGGCTTATGACAAAGCTGCTATTAAATGTAATGGGAGAGAAGCTGTTACCAATTTTGATCCCACCATTTACAAAAATGAGCTTGATTCTGGTAAATACTAAACTTCATCAAAATTGCAATTCAGTCCTTTTTTTCAGAAAATCATGATACAATCCTTCTAAATCTCCCAGAAAATTCGAATATTGCAACGGATCATAACCTCGATTTGAGCTTGGGAGGTTCAATCTCGAATCAAAGTATTCGAGGAGGATTGAGCGATGGATACAACTCAATTGATACAAATTCAGGATCAATGCAATTCGAAATTGATTGGCGAAACCAAGGGTTTAGACCAAAGGTACAAACACACCCCAATTTAAAATTTTCAAATTCAATTTGTATGTGTGTGTGTGTGTGTATTTATTTTTTTTCATTTTTTTTTGTGAAGCTCAATATGCAGCAAGAACAAATGAATGGCTACAATCGGTACAATCCATTTGGTTTTATGGATTTTGTTTTCATTAGGTTTTAGGAATTTCGTTTTTATTTTTTACATTGTAGGAATTTAATTCATTTCCGGGACAATGCCTCATTCTTGATTTGATTCTTTTTTTGGGATTTTTATTTGAGTTCTTTGTTTTAGGTATTTTGATATGATCTTTTCATTTTCAGATTTCCACAAGTGAATATACCACTCTCAATATCTTCAGGTAATAACTTAACTTATGAGTAAGTGGGCATAACTTCATATTTTGTTTTTCATTTTCTTTAATTGGTTTCTTTAGTTGTTCCAATAAATTGTTGATTAATTGAGTTATTTAGTTATTTAGTAAGTTTGGAACTATTGACATTTGGTTGATGCTATTAGTGAGTAATTTGATTTGGAAAATTTGTTTAAATTTGATTTTTTAAATTATGCACATGCAACACATCAGATTAGTGAGTGATTCTGTTCCTATTTCTGTTCCTGTTCCCTGTTTCTGTTCCATGTTTCTGTTTCTGTTCCATGTTTCTGTTTCTGTTCCTGCTCCCTATTTCTGATTCTGTTTTTGTTTGTGAAAAAAGTTACACAATTTGATGTTCATTTTGTTAACACACGTGCCTTCAGGCACGGGTTATACGCTAGGAACCTATTTGGATGATCATGATTTGAAGTTTTGAGGATTCTTCAACTGATGTGGAATGTTTTTTTTTTTTTTTTTTTTTTTTTTTTTAACAGTAAAAACGGTGAAATTTTTTCATGATTGAGGAATCCGAAGGTATGTATGGTCTACTTTAATTCATGAAGCATAATTTTTCAATGATTTTTTGTGTTTTTTTACTGAGAAAATGATTGGATTTTAGTTGAAATCGGGTTGAAGGCGTAGGTAAGGTGTTTGATAAAATTGTTGGCTGAGGTCTTATGAAACTCTGATGAGGAAAAAGAGGAGCTGGTTCAGTTTTGTCAAGAGGATATTCATCTCCGAGACGAAATCAAGCCCGAAAAAGGTTAGATTTCACTTTTTTCCCTCGCAGTTTCCATTGATTAATAATGGGTTTTGGTTAATGAACGATTTTCAAACTTGAAATTTTTAGAAATCAAAGAAGTTGAGTTGGGTGTTTGGGAGGCTGAAGTTCAGACAATATCCGGCGCTTGGTGCTCCACAGAGGACATTAAACGAGGCAACCGAAGAGCAGAAAAAGAATGCTTTGGCTGTTGTATGCTATTATTAAATCTCTTTGAATTATCCTTCATTAAATAGTGGGTATTTGTAAATATTTTAGTTTTTTTCTTATTGAGAATAAATAATGTGTGAAATGGTGATTGTTCTCGATTGTTAGTTTTCAATTGTTATTGTTAGGGATGTTCAAATGAAATAGGTGTGGAATGTTGTATAAATAGAGGAGATTATGTCAAATTTTTTTTGTGTATATATATATATATATATTGTTATACACCCGTGCCTTTAGGCACAGGTTATACACTAGTATATATATATATTTACACTTTTAGCCCCTCTTATATATATATATATATATATGTGTGTGTGTGTGTGTGTGTGTGTGTGTGTGTGTGTGTGTGTGTGTGGGTAAAAGGTGTTAGGGTTTCATCATTTTTCATTTCACAAATCGCGCAACCGTTCCCGTTCGGCTCTATTCTCCTTTTCTCCCTCAGTCCCTCTCTTTTGAGTCTTCTCTTTCTCTAATCAGCACCGCAGGCTCGCATCTAGCGAAACACTAGCGAAACACCTCAGCCACCACCAGCCCAACACCGTCGTCGGTGACTCAACATTGGATCCACACCAACCAGATTTTGGACCTCAACCACCAGATTTTTACTTCACCACTGTTCAGCTCATCTATTTTAGAATTTATATTTGATATTTTACTTATGTTTTTGTTTATATAAAAAAATCAACGATATGTAGTTTTGATTTTTATAAAATTGAAAAATCTTAAATGGTTTCGTGGTTCGCGGTTTTGGTTTTGTGTAAATTTAAATGATTTAGTTTTAAAACCGAACTGAAGATTTTAGTTGCGGTTTTAGTTTGATATATTTATAGTGGTTTTGATTTTATATAAAATCGGACCAAAACTGAACCAATGACATCCCTATTCTCAAATAAATTGGTTTGAAAAGCTAAGAGATGATTTTGTTGATGTCTTATCACCCCCGCCTTTGAGTTTCTCCCTAAGCTTGAGGCAAACGGCAATGGAGTATGAGGTGAACAACATCAAGTCTAAGGCAATGACGACAGTTCGGGATTGTGACTTGTGAATTGCAAATGGTGAATGGCGAACGAAGGCAGAGGCAGTTTCAATTTTATTTTATTTTTTTTGGTTTTGCGTGGGTGGTGGTGGTGGTGGTGGTGGAGTTTTGGGGGGTGTTATTTTCACAAGAGGAGCATAAGAATTCAGAGTTTAGGGTTATAGGTTGGTGTTCAACATATGGGGGATGTTTTTTAAAAAGCCATCAAGTTGCCCTTATCTGGGTCGGACCGGGCAATTGGGGCAGGTTCAGTAGGCATCACCCCAAAATGGTTTTTGAGGGTTGATCGGACCGAAACAAGTCAACCAATCTAACCGACTGATCTGGTTAGATTTTTAAAATATTAATTGACATTAACTCAATAATTTTAAATTTAATTAAACATAATTAAAAAATAAAGAGAAAATTTAAGAAGAAAAAATAAATAAATGGCTTATTTCAACATCTACTGGTTTCCAAACAATTTACTCAATTTTTTACTGAAAACAACACTACGAAACAAGCAATTTAATAAACACAACCACATCAATTAACCATTTATACCTACAAAGAAATCAAAGCATGTTTGTTTGTATATGCACATTAAATAAATATAGCCCAAAATGCAGTCCCCCAAAAAATAAAATTATCTTTCAAAAATATAAAAAAAAGAAATCATTCCTTCAAAATTGTCTTTAAATTGACCCAAAGAGTGCCTGAAGAACATGAGGATCCATATCAGCAAACCCTTACATTTGATAACATTTTTTTGAAAAATACTCCCTCCGTTCCCAAATAATAATCTTTAATATTTGTTCACTTTTTTTTTAATATATATACTTGATCAGTTTTTGTAAACTAACCTTCTTCTCAACTACTCAGTTCAAATTTCCGAAAATTTCAACATTTTCTCCCATTTTCCAACATGGGCAATTTAATAAACTAAAACATATTCAACCACTGCCTAGAACTTTGTACAAAATCAAGTGGGACGATAAAATAAGAAAGGACTAAATGGGGCATTTGTTTTGCACTTCAAAAAAAATAATAACAAATAAAATTTTAAATACTTTTTTTTTAAAATAAAAACAAAAATATTGTTAATTTTTGTTTCTTGGATTTGGCTTTTTATATTTAAGAGATAGACCGGGAGCTCTCCAGCCTCCACCCATTTTTTTCAATCATCTATGAAATATTTTGGATTAAGAAATTTTTATGTGGACAGCATTAAGGTAGTGTTTGGTTATATATGGAATTGGGGATTGAAATTGGAATTACAAATGAAATGAACAAATTCAAATTTCAAAAAAAATTGCATGCGAGCATCCAATTCGGCGCTCCCAAATGCTATTTAATACATTATCAAACACAATTTAATTTTTATATTTGTGTTTTAGTAAAAAAACTTTTTTTATAAAAAATAAATAAATAACATTTTCTTATTATAAAAAGTATTAAAAAAGTGTTACCAAACAGTGCCTTCTAAAATAAAGAGGATAGAGATTGAGATCAGCAACAAAATATAAAAGAATACCTGTAAAAGACCTACTAAGGCGGGGCTAAAGCTGCATCATCAATCCATGAAGGTTTTTTAGCATTGTAGTAAAAATGAGCAATCATATGAACCAACTCATCCGCTGATCGAAGCTCTGCATATCATGAGCAATCTATATTATACTACCGGCACTAACACATTTTTTTTAAGATAATTATGGTGAGAACATGAAAAAATAAATAAATTGTACCTTTTTCCCTATATAGGATTCTGTTTCCTCGTAAAAAAAGAATTTGTGGGCATTCTCTAACTTTGAGAGCATACGCTAAATCCGTCTCGATATTGATGTCTACCTTAACTGCCTGTTTTAAGAAAAAATATTTTTAGTACAAACCAATATTTTACTTAACTGTAACTATAATATCAAATACAAATTTAACATGTAGTTGATATCACTAGATTGATTCAATCAGTTAATATATTAACTAAAGGACTACAAACTTATTCGAATGACCAAAAATAAACGAGGGAAAAACGAGGATAAAAAGTTATGCGACTTATTCAAGAACAATCTAACATCCACCCTACTCCCCCACCCTCTCGCTTTTGCCTTATTGAAAGTACTTGCCAGACGAAAACGATTTTAAAAGTACCCGGGGAGGCAGTCTGTCTTTAGTGTTCAAATAGACCATGATTGCCTTCTCTAGCTCCTTCAAAACTTTCCAGTTATGAGTTGCCCTGTGTCAAAAACATACAAGAGCTGAGAAAAGACTTCACATTTCATTTGGATTTAGAGAAAGTCTATTGTAAAGTAGAAAGAATTCTATGCCCAAAAAGGGTGCTGTTAGGCGAGAAATAGCATAATAGTGATTAGATGTCCAAACAAAATAGAGAGAAAAATTAGGTGGTCGTTTGTCAAAGTTTCTGTTCCCAGAAAACATGAAGTATAACTAGAAATCTTGGAAATTCTGTTATGTTCCTAGAAATTTATTCTTGAAATCTTTTCGAGAGATATCCATTTTCCAGAAGAGATGGATAAGATCTCCTGACATAGTGGCATTTTGATACCGCTGGGAGCGGCAAACACAAATTCTAAAGAATCCAAAAAATAGAAAAATTGGATCAATGTTCAACGGATCACACCTAGCAAGAAAAAACCTTTTGTTTTGGTTAGACCATAGTTTTTAAAGGCTCTAGGCACACCGAGGCGCACAAGGTCCTTCGGAGCCTAGGCGCAAGGCGAAGCGCTAGCCTGAGCAAAGTCAGGCGCACAACATTTAAAAAAAATAAATAAATAAATAAATAAATAAAATAAAGTAAAATAAAATAAAATAATAATAATAATTCATAGCATTAATATATTGCAAATCTATAATGAAGTAAAACTATGAACTAAATTTCAATTATAAAAAATAAAACACCGTCGCAAGTCGCATGTGAGCCAATAAATAAGTAGAATTAACTAATAAAATTTTCAAATGAATTCAATCAATTAAGAATCAAAATTAACCATTCCAAAACCCAAAATAAATTTTTTTAAACATCCACTAGCAAATAAACCGGGAACCTTAATAATATCCACGAGTCTTTTGATCATTCTCTAGCAATTTAATTTTAGTCCTAATAAACAACTTATTCAGAAAATTATATTAAAATTTAAAACCCTAATATATTTAAATTTTGTTAAATAAAACTAAACAATAACAGAAAAAGAAACAAAAAAAAAAAAAAACAGAAAACAGAGAACCTAATCTGCTGAACAAGGGTGTTCTTTAATTGTAGAAGAAGAAGATTGAATGAGAAAAGTTAATTAAAATCTAAAATCCTAATAAAATTAAATTTAGTTAAATAAATAAACATTTAGTTAAACAAATAAATAAATAAACAAAAAAAAAAAAAAGATACTTACAAGGACTAGGAGAGAGACCTATTTATTGCGAGATGGAGATGATTTGAAATTTCGAAGGAGAAGAACAGGGGAAGAGGAGGAAGAAGATTCAAAGGAGAAGAAGGTTTGAAATGAGCTACTCAAGAAGAAGACTTACCTGCGAATGTAATCGAAGGAGATTCACTTGCGAAATGGAAAAGATTCGATTCATTTGAAGGAGACTCAGTGGTCTGCTCATCTGTAAGGAATGCGATGTGCAAACTGCTGGATCTGCAAATTGCGATGTGCGAACTCGGCAAACTGCATCATGCTCAAGAATACGATGTGCTATGGAGGGAAGATGTACGAAACAATTTTATTTTTTTTTAATTATAACCGTGACCTAGGGCAAGTCGCGAATTGCACCCAGGTGTGAAAGGCGTACGCTTATGAGAAGTCTGTCGCCTAGCCCTAGACGAGGCGCAAGGAGTGCGCCTAGCGCCTGGGCACGCGCCCAAGCGCGCCTTTAACAACAGTGGGTTAGACCAGTCGTCAGTCGTCACATATGACATAAGGGATGGTCTAAATTTAGCAACACTTTTCTCCCCAGATCGGTTGTAGGAAAGGGATAATGTGAAACTTCAAGTTGTCAATTATATCCTTTATGATGGATACAATAGATCCCATTCGGGGAATTTTTGACACAAGTATTCTTACCCCTTTCCCTGTTTCTGCCTACATATATAGGATCTTTTAAGAAGTGAACATCTTTCTTTGTAGCGGGATCAGCGAAAGAACAGAACAGATGTTTTTTCTGTTCCCAGATTTCTATTTTCCATTCTCAATAGAAATTTGGGAACATAAATGCTAAACAAATGAGGCCTTAAGAGTTCAGGAGTTCTATTTATACTAAACAAAGGAAACCCTTTGGTATTCAAGAGTTCTAACACCCAATAGAGTTTTGGTTAATCCTATTCAAGCATCCAAATGAAATGCTAGCTATATATCTCTATTCTAAGTTCAGTCAAATTCAACTAACTGCTTCCCCATGGCTTCGAAAAACGGATAATGTAAATTCCTTCTGTTCCAAACCAATTCACTACATTAATACAACAGGAATATACAAATTATATCTACTATATGCTGAAGGAACATTCAAAAGTAAGGAGAAGAAGAAAAATCAGTGGAAATATGCTACGCCCTTACCTGTTGTATCTTTCGAAAACAAGAACAATCAGAGGGCTGGGATGGAAGGCAAAGCTTTCCCACTCTAGACAATTAATCTCCTGGACCCAATTGTCATCAATCTCTCCCTCCCAATCAATCTCAACACCGTCTTCCCCAATTACGTTTTTGATCGGATGTTGCTCAAAGTACTCGGACGCTCTGATTCCCCACCCAACATCAGCATCCAGGGGCCAATTTGGATCCTCCTCCTCAAGGACCCCCTTCTTCCCACTCGCCGTCGCACCAACATCGTCTTCTTCATCATCGCTATCGCTAACAGAATAAATCTCCTCGTTAACCCTTTCCTTCATGACATTTTCCTTATCCTTCATGATTTCAGAATTCTGCTGCCGGATCGAAGCGAACGTTCGTTCGAGCGAGCCGCGCACAAAATCTTCGACCGCGGCAGCTTCGCTCCTTCGGCCTCGCTTCGGCTTTTTCGGAATCGTTTTCGGAAAATCACTTCCGCCATTTTCGTACTCGTTTTCAGGAACTTTGCTTTTCCGGAGTCGGGTTCTCGATTTAGGCTTCGGACTAGGGTTTTGGCTAGGGTTTGGATCAGCTTTCGAGTCGGAATTTCTTGAATTTGCAAAACAACGCAGGGATTTTGCGATGTAATTGCGCTTGGGATGAAGATAAAAGGATTGCGAACAAGAAGAGGAGCTGGAAGTAAGCTCAGTGACAGGCTTGCATTGATGGATTGATGAAGGAAACTGAAAATGAAGATTAGGGTTTAACGTGGAAGGAAGAAGCATCGTGCCAACAACTCGGCTAGCTCAAAATGGCCCCTTTGTGCACCATATTTCCAAAAATGGCTTTCCTTATGCAGTCGGAGTGACACCTCGTTTTTTTTTCCTCTCTTTTTTTGGTTTTACATTTAAGGTGTTATCGCTCTCAATTTAGGCGTACCTCGACCACATTTCGTATTTGAACAATTAACATCTTCATTTCGAGTATATGCCGTTGATATCTCCTGTTATTTTGCATTATACTAAATATTTTTTCTATCATTTTGTAAATACCAGAGATCTTTCATGTCTTTTTATTTAAACACTACTTACCTCCCATATTAATTAAAAAATAATAAAAAATTTATTATAATACTAATTTTACCATTGACTATATAAAAAATAATTAAATAATAAAAAACAAAAATATATAAAGAACCCTTTAATTTATATATATTCATCGTCATTTCTTACCACCGTACCCACCACTATCTCCTACCACCGCACCCGCCGCCACTTTACCACCCACCCAACAACACCTCCCACTGCGACAGCCCACCACTCGCCGCCACCTCCTACTACCGTCACCACCACCCACCTCCACTACCCATCCCCATTTTAAAAAATATATATATTTTATAACCATTTCATTAAAAATAAAAAAATAAAAAATAAAAAAAATTAACCATTTTGTTGACCCTAAGATTTTAATAGACAATTAAATGTTGATGTTTTTGTTGAACTAACGGGTTTGTTGAGTGTTTCAGTTTATAAGTTCCATTGAAGATATTATCATGAAGAAGTTAAATAGATGTCAAAGAGACTGACAAAGATGATGGACATTAAGAGACCGAAGACTTTGAAGAACCTAGGGAAAAATAACTCAGGTTAAATTTTTACTCTTAATGTATGTTGATTAGGATCACACATGACACAAAATATTTTTATAATTATGAATGTTTTTAATAGGATCCTAATTAGTTAACATACTTACTCTTATGTGAAATTGAATAAGAAATATGGACTTAAGTTATATTAGTGATTAAAATTGAATTTAAATGTTAGTTAAGTTAACTGAGAAAAGAAATCGGTTAAATGGGCAAAAACGTTGAAAATTGGAATCAAAATTAATTAAGAAATTAATGATCCAATAGTGATCAATCAACCTACCTGAGAGGATCAGTCAATCGATGGGTATAGGTTGGAATATGTTAAAGTCTCTGAATCGATCGATCGACTTATGGTATAGGATCGGTCGACCTGTGGCCAAAGAATGAACTCTTTGAATCGTTAGGTCGATAGGGAGGTCGACCGATAGAAGTCTCTGAATCTTCCGGTCGACTGATGGATAAGTGGCGGTTGACCTATGGGCGAAGTGATTTTGTCTTAGGCTACGTCCTGAATCGGGCGGTCGACCGATAAATGTTGATCGATCAACCGATGATCACTTTCAAGATTTGAGGAACTTGTTGTTTTGATCCAAAAAGTAGCCGTTACTAGCCGTTTTATGGTTAGGATCTCAGAGATATCTTAGGGATCTGATAGATTTTGAGATATATAGTTAATATTTTAATATCCCTATAGATATGGTTCAAGTATTTTGGATATTTCTCAATTTGGTTCATGTAATTCTTTCTATCTTATCTAATTGAGATTGAGAAAAAGTTTGAGGGACTAAATTAGATATTTTAAAAGATATAATTAAGTGAATTATACCAGGATTGAGTCTTTATGATATAAGGGGTCTATTGGGGTAATTATTTGTCATGAAATATGGGAACTAGCCGTTAGAGAGCTTGTTCTTATCCCATATAAATATATCTGCATTTTTTAAGTTTAAAAATCCCAATCATTCAATTCTAAAAAGTTATTTAGTTCCAGTGCTTTCTAAGAGTGGTCATTATGAAATTATACTGAGAGTATTGTGAGAATTTTCTTGAGATTTATTCTTGGGAAATTTTGGAAGTGGATTATTGCTAATTGCTGACTTGAAGTTTCATTGCTTATCATTATTTATTCGGTGGATTCCTAGTGAGATCGTTCCAAGTTATTTGTTATTAATTGTAATTTGATATTATTATCTATTACTTGGCAATTTGATCTTTGAAATTGTTTTCCTTAATTTTAAATTGAAAATTATTTTTTGAAATAATTTCTTGAGAAAATCTGATTACGTGCTAAATTGTTTGCTACCCGTTTTTGTTTAAAATCAAATTTTAAAATTCTCACTGTATTTCTATCACTAGTATCAAGACATTAATTGAGTTCAAATTTATCTAGGGTGGTAGAAGCTCCGAGTGGAAAAATCACTTATCAATTTTGTAATTAGTGAGTTGAGTATTGAATTAGATACTACTGGGAGTGTCTAATTAAATGGTAGTTGGTTTCAATCTCTTCCGGTAAAGAAATTGAGGTTTTAATTTTTGCCTAGAGTATAAAAATATTAGGTGTTAATTCTTCCTTAATAGAATTAATTTGTGAGTGAATTTGTAACGGTTCAATCCTTACGGGATAAAAAGATACTTGGAGTATTTTTTGTGTGAGGTTTAATTCTTAGCTTAAGTATAAAAGAATTAGGTTAATCTTTAACCTGGGAAAAAGATAGGGTTATTCCTTAGCCTGTGAAAAGAAATTGTAAATGTTAATTCTGAGCATGTGAAAAGAATCATTTGTAAGAGTTTGGTTCCTAACTTATTAAAGGGATCATAGTGAGTAGTGGGTGCGACTTTCCGCGGAGCTCGGGGAATTGGATTAGCCAAGAATAGCTTGGTGAACCAGTATAAATTTCTGGTGTGCTGCTTTATTTACGTTATTTATATTTTGTTGTTCGGTGTACACTTAGCTGATAATATTTATCCGCTGCTATAAAGATATTAATTAATTTAGGGTAAAATTAATTATTTGATTTTTGAAGTATTATTATTTGAATTAACTTTTTTTATCTACCCAATTCGCCCCCTCTTGGGTACCTCGCTAGACCAACAATTGGTATCAAAATTAGTTTTAGCTCGATATGTTTCACAGTATAGCTAAACACAATCATGAGGGGTGCCCTGATTCTGATATCATTTGCACTATTAAACACGATCACGTGGAGTGTCTTGATTTTAAAATTATGTGCACTACTGTTGATTCTACTTCTTTTGATAGTCATTGTTCAGCTCATAAGATTGATAGAATTCGCAATTATGAGAATACAGATAAGGCTATTGAGATATTTATTGCTCTTATGCATATTTTTGGAAAAGAGAATTTTAAATTTGAGCAAAAAATTGCAACTCTTGAAAATAAGAAGTTTAGTACTATCAAATCTCTTTTGAAAAAGAATTTGGATAAATATTTCAAAACTGTTGAGTTTAGAAATATTTTATTTGAAATTGGTAAGTTGTATGAGAAAATTGAGTCTCTCGAAGATGAGACTGAGGTTTTGAAAAATGATTTTTATGATCTTCAACAGAATGATTTTAAAAGGAAAAATCTTGAAACTTTAAATGAGACCTTGAGTATTGAGTTAGATAATGCAAGGTGTGAGCTTGATAGAGCTCGTGTGAAAATCCATTCTGTTAAAAATGAGTGTCAAATTCTTAAGAATAATCTTGAATTTATGTATAAAAATAATTTTGGTCTATAGGTAAACGTTAGCACCAATGAGAGGTTACTTGAGAAGACGCAAAAGGAGCTTAAAGAAGCAATGGATAAATTCAAGGATATTGAAAGTACTAAACCTGTTGAAAAATTAATAATCACTAAAGCTGCTTCTCAAAGTCGCCAACAATATCGTACTCTCGTACGAAACAATGACTATCCGAAGAGACGTGCTAACAATATTAAATGTTTTTATTGTGGCAAATTTGGTCATTATGAAAAATCTTGTTATTTATTACATGGTTACCCTGTTGCATTCAAAAACGACTGGATACCAAAAAGAGAAAATTTTGATACAGGTACCAATCGGAGATTCAAACAATTTCAAAGGTACAATGAATATTACGTGTCGACAAGGAGATTTGAACAAACACGAAGGTACAATGAATATTCCATGTTGATGAGGGAACCAAGGTACAATGTACCTAAGAAAAAGAATAAGCACGTGATAAATAGAAGAGTAAAGTAGCATCAAGCTCAATATATGAAAGCCGACAAAGCTTATCCACAACAAACGACAAGATACTAGTACAAGAAAAAGACTATTTACAAAGTTGTGCCAAAGTAGAATGAGGAAAATTAGCTTAAATCACCAAACAAAGGCAAAGAAATTCTTACCGAATCAATCCATAAAATTGCCACTACTAAGAAGGAAGAAATCAAAGAAGCAAATCAAGCAAAAGAAAAATTGGTAGAATCAAAGGATACCAAGTCAGAAATCAGTAATCCACCAAAGGTACACACACCAATTACTCCCAAGGATGATCCAGGTATGTCAAACTTTTTAAAGTTTAAGTTTATTAATTTTGTTAGGGAGACTAAGCTTGTTCATTTTAAAATTTAGATGTTTGTGATATGCGAGTGTATGTGTTTAAATGTGTGGATCAAAATAAGAGGTAAAAAATTAGCTAAGTTGATCAAAATAGGGTTTAAATGCACTAAAAAACGAAAAGATCAGTGTAGTAAGTCGACTGGCAGTGTGGTATTAGTCAACCGACAACAGCAGGCTGGGAAGAGTAAAAAGCATTGTATCCATCTATCGATCGACTCTAAGTGGGAGGTCGACCGATCGTTACTGGATTTAAAACCCCTTTGGCTGTTCATTTTATTTCATTCGATTTCAAAAACTCTTTCTCTCTAAAACCCTTCCTCTCCCAAGTCCATTCACTCCTAAACTTCATGAAATCAGTTCAATTTGGCTTGAATTTGAAGATCTTTGGGTTCGATCAGAAGGTTTAGGGCTTGGATCTGAGATTTGGAGACTCTTTGCTTCGCAAAAATGTTAGTTCTTTTTTTATCCTTTAGGGTTTCGGTTGCTTCTTTGTTTAGGGTAAATCTTTTGGATTATCTTAGTTGATTTGTTTCAAATTTGTGAGAAAAATGTCTGTTGGCCCAGTGAGTTATCCAAGAGGGGGGTTGAATTAGGTAGTATTAAAAATTATCAAAACATAACACTTCAAAAATCAAACAATTAATTTTATTCTAAAATTAATTATTATCTTTTATAGCAGCGAATTATGTGTTATTGCACACCCAAATAATAAAATATAAACAATACAGCATACAGAAATTTATATTGATTCACCAAGCTACTCTTGGCTAATCTAATCCCCCGAGCTCCGTGGAGAGTCGCACCCACTAAACTCAAGATCCCTTTAAATATAGGAACCAAACTCTCACTACGATTCTTCTCACAGGCTCATAATCAACCTTTACAATTCCTTTTCACAGGTTAAGAAATAACCTCTATTTTTTTACCAAGCGGAAGATTAATCTAATTTTATTACAGAGAGAATCACAACCTAATTCTTTTTATATCTTAGGTTCAAAAATTAAACCCCACACAAATACGCTCCAAATATCCTTTTACCCGATAAGGATTGAATCGTTACAAGTCACTCACAAATTCAATCAAGAAAGAATTAATACCTAATTTTTTTATACTCTAGGCAAATATAAAAATCTCAATCTCTTTACCGGAAAAGATTGAAACCAGCTACCTTTTATTAGACACTCCCAGTAGTATCTAATCCGACACTCAACTCGCCAATTAAAAAATAATTGATAAGTGATTTTTTCACTCGGAACTTCTACCACCCCAGATAAATTCAAACTCAATTAATGTCCCGATACTAGTGATAGAAAAGTGAGAATTTCAAAATCTGATAAATAAAGATAGGTAGCAAGCAGTTAAACACGTAATCAGATTTTCTCAAGAAATTATTTCAAAAATAATTTTCAATAAAAATTTCAGAAAACAATTTTAAAGATCAAATAATAAATAATAAAATCAAGTAACAATTAATAGTAAGTAATTTGAAAAGATCTCACCTGGATTCGATCGAAAAAATAATGATTAGAATAACAATGAAACTTCAGATCGGTAGTAGTAATAATCCATAGCAAAAGTTTCTCAAGAACAACTCTCAGAAAATATCTCACAATGCACTCAGTATGATTACTTTTAGAAAACATGAGAGATAAATAACTCAGAATGATTTTGATTCTCTTGATTAATGATTATTTAACATGTGAAATCCGTAGGTCTATTTAAAGTCTCTTAAAACAAGTCATATAACGGTTAGTTCCCATAAATCATGACATTTAATTACACTAATAGACCCTCTATATCATAATGATTCATTCATGGTATAATTCACTTAAAAAATCTCTTTAAATATTCAATTAAGTCTCTCAAACTTTTACTCAATCTCAATTAGATAAGATTGAATGAATTACATGTACTAAATTGAGAAATATCAAAACTACTTGAACCATATCTATAGGAATAATTAAATATTAATTAAATAACCCAAAACATATAAGATTCCTAAGATATCTCACATATCTTAACCATAAAACGCCTAGTAACGGCTATTTTTTTAATAAAATCCAAAATTCCATAAATCCTGAAACAACTCCATCTGTCGACCGACTAAGGCCCATCAGTCAATTGCTCGATTCAAGATGTAGCCTAAGCCAAAAAATCTTCGCCCATCGGTCGACTGTCTATCCATCACCTGTCGACTAGACGATTCAGAGAGTTTCATAAGTCAACCTATCTGTCGACTTAGAGATTCAAAGAGTTCATTTTCTGATCACAATTCAACTTACCTGTTAACCTGGAGATTTAGAGACTTCTTGTTTTAAGCTCAGGTCGACCTACCTGTAGACCGAGAGATACAACAACTTCATCCATTAATCACCGGTTAACTTACCTATCGATTGATAGATGTTGGAATTCTCTCCTGAATTCGTTTTAAATCCAATTTCATCGACGTTTTTGCCTCTTTAACCGATTTCTTTTCTCAGTTAGTTCCACTAAATACTTAAATTCAATTTATCAATATTTCTTTTTCAATTACATATAGGAGCAAATAATTTTACTAATTAGAAACCTATCAAAACACGCATAAATTTAAAAAAAAAAATTAGGTTGTGTGTGATCCTAATCGAGATATTAAGAGTTAGAATTTAACCTGAGTTATTTTTTCTAGATTCTTCAATTTCTTCAAACTCTTAATCTTCAATCATCTTTGTCATCATCTTTAGTATTGTCACAAAATCTTCATGATCATTTTCATAACTGAAACTAATAAACTGAAACACTTAATAAAATCGTTAGTTCTACCAGAAACATCAACGTTTAATTGTTCATCAAAATCTTAGGATCAACAATCTCCCCATTTTTTATAATGACAACTAACTTTGATATTTTCTTCAAAACAATAATGTAACCACACTCCCCCTAAATCCGAGGACAAGTTCTTTAACTCGTTAAAGTAAAGTAATGAAGGTAGTCATAAGATTTTCAATAAAGAACAAATTTCAATATATAATAAACTTACCCTTAAGATATTCAATAAGATTATTCAGGCTTCCCCTTGAGACATTCATTAAAATATCAACTAATTCTCTCCCTTTGTCATCTAAAAAAAAATTGGGGAGGGGAACTACAAAGAAACACTACTCCAGGCATACATCATTATGCTTAATCATACCCAAATCGCGAATGATTTTCAGAAATTGATCTTCCGCTAATGGCTTGGTAAAAATATTAGCTAGCTAGTCGGAGATATCAATACATTCAATAACAATGTCCATTTTCTGAATGTGATCACGAATAAAGTGATATCTAATCTCTATGTGCTTAGTTCGTAAGTGCTGTGTAGAATTCTTACTTAGACAAATAACACTTTTATTATCACAATAAATCGGGACCTCCTCCATATAGATTCCAAAATCATTTAACTGTTGCTTAATATATAAAATTTGAGTACAACAGTTACCAACTGCCATATACTCAGCCTCAGTAGTGGATAAGGCTATCGAATTTTGTTTCTTGCTTGATCAAGAAATTAAGGCATGTCCTAACAAATGACGTGACCCACTTGTACTTTTTTGTTCAACTTTGCAACCGACAAAATCAGCGTCGAAGTAACTTATTAATTTAAAATCACTCCCCCTAAAATATCATAATCCTAGGTCAGTCGTCCATTTTAAATATCAAAAAATTCACTTTAGTCAAGTGCGTTTTTTTAGGACAAGACTGAAATCTAGCACATAAACAAACACTATACATGATATCAGGTTTACTAGCAGTTAAGTATAACAGGCTACCAATTATACCTCGACATATTTTTTTTATTAACATTTTTGCCCGTATCATCTTTGTTTATCTTTGTAACTGTTGCCATGAGAGTTTTGTATTCTTTAGCACCATCCAAGTCATATTTCTTTAACAGCTCCTTAGTGTATTTAACTTGGTTTATGAATATCCTCTCTTTGGTTTGCTTAATTTGCAACCCAAGAAAGAAATTCAGCTCTCCCATCATGCTCATTTCAAATTCAACCTGCATTATCTTAGCAAACTCTTGGTAAAGATTCTTATTAGTAGATCTAAAAATAATGTCATCAACATAAACTTGTACTTATAGGATATCAGAATCAGTTTGCTTAACAAATAGTGTTATATCACAAATACCCCTTCGAAAACTTTTTTCGATCAAATATTGACTAAGTCTCTCATACCAAGCTCTAGGAGCTTGTTTGAGCCTATACAAAACCTTCAAAGTTTAAATACGTGATCGGAAAATTTATCACTTTCAAATCCTGGGGGCTGTTCCACATAAACTTTTTCAACTAGAAAGCAATTTAGAAATACACTCTTAACATCCATTTGATATAGCTTAAAATTTTGTGAGCATGCAAAAACGAGTAGCATTCTAATAGCTTCTAATCTAGTCATAGGAGTATAAGTTTCATCATAATCAATTTTTTCTTCTTGATTATAGTCTTGTACTACTAATCTTGCTTTGTTTCTAATTACCATACCAGACTCATCCTTTTTATTTTGAAAAACCCATTTAGAACCAATAACAAGATAAAAATCCGGTCTCGGAACAAGACACCATACTTTGTTCCGCTCAAGTTAAACTAACTCATCTTACATTACGAAAATCTAAGATTCATCAGTTAACGCCTTATTTACATTTTTAGGCTCAATTTTAGATAAGAAAACAAAATTAATTATATTTCTAATAGAGGAACGAGTACTTACACCTCTTTCGAAGTTACCGATAATTTCTTTTAGCGAAAGTCTCGGTACTGTCTTTATAACTCGTGGTAACGTCGAATCCTCTTTCTTAGCCTCCTTTTTTTTTTGAGATTCCTTAGCTGTATTTTCACCTTGATTTTGGTTATTTTGAATACTTGCATCATCATCATCCAAAACCTTTCTCGACAAAAAATCGTCAGTTTCCTCAAATACAATATGCATAGATTCTTCTACTACTAACGTACGTTTATTGTAAATTCTATAAACTTTACTGTTAGTAACATATCCAAGGAAAATCTCATAATCAGATTTAGCATCAAATTTACCTAGATTATCCTTACCATTCAGAATAAAGCATTTACACCCAAATACTTTAAAGTAACAAATGTTAGGAGTCTTACCATTCCAGATTTCATATGGAATTTTGTTAAACCCTCTACGAAATGATACCCGATTCATCACATGAAAAGCTGTACTTACTACTTTGGCTTAGAAGTAGGTTGGTAATCGATTTTCATTAAGCATTGTTCTGGCCATTTCTTGAAGTGTCCTGTTCTTTCTTTCCACTACACCTTGTTGTGGTGATCTTGGTGTAGAAAAGTTATGAGCATAACCATACTCATCACAATAACTAATAACATTATCATTCTTAAACTCTCTTTCTATGTCACTACGAATATTGATAATAGAACATTGCTTCTCATTTTGAACATTATACAAAATTTAGCAAATACAGAAACAACTTTACTTTTCTTAGCAAGGAAAAATATCCAAGTAAGTTTAGAATAATCATCAACAATTACGAAGGCATAAAACTTACCACCAATACTAGCAACAGAATTTGATCCAAATAAATCAAGATGAAACAATTTAAGACATCTAGACATAGACGTGTGCATCTTTTTCTTAAATGATGATTTAAACTACTTGCCTAATTGACATGCATCACATACTTTATCTTTCACAAATTGCAAATTAGGTAAGCCACGTACGAGACTCTTCTTAGATAATTTAGAAATTAGCTCCATACTAGCATGCCCAAGTCTTCTATGCCATAACCAGCTATTTTCATATAAAGTATTCAAACAAGATAGATTTTGAGAAGTAAAATCATCAAATAAGCAGGAATAAACATTCTCAAAACGTGATGGAACTAACAAAATACTACTATTATGACCATTATTAATAATGCACTTATCATGATCAAATATCACATTATATCCCTTGTCACATAGTTGACTAATATTAAGCAAATTATGTTTGAATCTATCAACTAGTAACACATCTTTAATAATAGTAGTATTATTATTGATATTACTTATACCGATAATTTTACCCTTTACGTTGTCTCTAAAAGTCACATGACCTCTATCCTTAGGTGTCAAAGATGTGAATTTTGATTTATCTCCCGTCATGTGTCAAGAACAACCGCTATCTAGGAATAATTTGTCCTTACTTATTGATACTTTTAGAATAATCTGTAAGGAGCAACTCAAATAATTTCTAAGTGGTACCCAATTAACATGGGTCCGATCTTATTAGTCGAGACAATTTTAGTTTCTTTTAGAACCCAAACTTGACTATATTTAGATATTTTAGTAAAACATTTACAAATAGTATGTCCCACAATATTACATTTAAAACATCTAATGAGATTCTTAATTTCAGAAAAGAATTTTTGAAAACGTTTTTGTTTAAGATTTTTCTGAAATCCAACACTGGCTTTATCAAAAATTCCACGTGCACTTCCCAAAAATATTTTCAAGTTATTCTTACCACCGGTGAATTTGAGAACAATTGAATATAAATCCGACATCTTGAATTTCAATTCATTGTTTTCAGATTCGTAGTCTATTAGTTCATTGTTTAATGTATTAATTATACTTTGAAGGACATTTATTTTAGAACACTAATTTTTATAATCGTGCAAAAGTTCTTGATAAACATCAAATAATTCATCAAAATCTAAAGGATAAGAACTTGAACATTTTGTTACCTCACCACCTGCGGCTATTAATGCAAACATGGACATTTCTTCACTTTCTGATTTTTTCGAGCTACTTGATTCAGTATCACCCCAAGTAACCTTCATAGACTTCTTCTTGCTCTTCTTTCCTTTCTTCTTCTCTTTCTTCTTCTTCTTCTCCTTTTCTTTATCCTTCTTCGGTTCGGGACAATCAGTTTGAAAGTGACTGGTCTTGTGACAGTTGTAGCATTCCACATTATTTATGTTGAAGTTTCTTCTCCCCCAGAATGTGCGCCGAGTCATTCTTCTAAAATTCTTTGTAAGAAGCGTCACATCTTTCTCTTGCTCACTGTCAAGACTTTCATCATCACTGTCATCATCTTCTTCAATTTTCTGAGCTTTTAGCAACAAGGATTTCATCTTGCTATTTTCGGTGTCATCCTCATATCCTTTAATTGCCGTTTCTTGAGTCATCAAGTTTCCTATGAGATCATCAATTTTGTATTTTTTAAGATCCTTAACTTCCTCAATTGCAGTCACCTTCGACTTCCATACTTTTGTCAAAGATCTTAGGATCTTTCGAACTCTATCCTCCATGGAGTATGACTTTCCAAGTTGACTCAAGTGATTGTAAATATTATTGAAATGAGTATAAATCTCTTGAATGATTCAGTTTCTTCCATTCTGAACAATTTAAATTTTCTTATAAGAGCATTGGTTTTTTATTGTTTCACTTGACTTGTCCTTTCATGAGTAACTTGTAGCTTGTTCCACATCTCCTTTGCTGATTTACAACCTAAAACTCTTGAGTATTCATTAGCATCCAAAGAACAAAATAAAATATTAATAGTTTGAGAGTTCATGGAAACTTTCTGCTTATTAGAAGTAGTCAGCTACTCTTTCGTCTTTTCAATTCCGTTTTCCAATGGAACAAACGGACTATCCTTGATTGTTAGTCACACATCGTAATTTGTAGCATGAAGGAAGGTTATCATTCTGTCTTTCCAGAACAAATAATTTTCACCTGCAAACAACGGTGGTTGGTGCATAGACTGTCCCTCAGCTAGTGTGCCTATTATGTGCGCCATGTGATCTTTGTTAACTAAGTGTGTTGAGCTAAACCAGCTCTGATACCAATTGTTAACCCAATGAACTATCCAAGAAAGGGGTGAATTTGATAGTATTAAACAATTAATTTTATCTTAAAATTAATTATTATCTTTTATAGCAGCGGATTATGTGTTATCAACTAGGTGCACACCCAAATAACACAATATAAACAATGTAGCACACATAAATTTGTACTGATTCACCAAGTTACTCTTGGCTAATCCAGTCCCTCGAGCTCCACGGAGAGTCGCACTCGCTAAATTCAAGATCGCTTTAAAGGTAGGAACCAAACCCTCATAACGATTTTTTTTACAAGTTCAGAATCAATATTTACAATTCTTTTTCACAGGCTAAGGAATAACCTCTATCTTTTTACCAGGCGGAAGATTAACCTAATTCTATTATAGGGAGAATCACAACCTAATTCTTTTTATACCTTAGGCTCAGGAATTAAACTTCACACAAATATACCTCAAATATCCTTTTACCCGATAAGGATTGAACCGTTACAATTTACTCACAAATTCAATCAAAAAAGAATTAACACCTAATCTTTTTATACTCTAGGCAAATATCAAAATATCAATCTCTTTACTGGAAGAGATTGAAACCAATTACTCTTGATTAGACACTCCCAGTAGTATCTAATCCGAAACTCAACTTACCAATTAAAGAACAATTGATAAGTGATTTTCTCACTCGGAGTTTCTACCACCTCAAATAAATTTAAACTCAATTAATGTCCCGATACTAGTGATAGAAAAGTGAGAATTTCAAAATCTGATAAATAAAGATGGGTAGTAAGCAGTTAAGTACGTAATCAGATTTTCTCAAGAAATTGTTTCAAAAATAATTTTCAATAAAAAATTCAGAAAACAATTTCAAATATCAAATTCCAAAAAATAAATAATAAAATCAAGTAACAATTAATAGTAAGTAATTTGAAAAGATCTCACCAGGATTCCACTGAAAAAAATATAATTAGAATAACAATTAAACTTCAGATCGGTGGTAGTAATAATTCACAGCAAAAGTTTCTCAAGAACAACTCTCAAAAAATATCTCACAATGCATTCAGTATGATTACGCTTAGAAAGCATAAGAGTTGAATAACTCAGAATGATTTTGATTATCTTGATTAATGATTATTTAACATGTAAAATCCGTAGGTCTATTTAAAATCTCTTAAAACAAGCCCTATAACGACTAGTTCCCATAAATCATGATATTTAATTATACTAATAGACCCTCTATATCATAATGAGTCATTTCTGGTATAATTCACTTAAAAAATCTCTTTAAATATTCAATTAAGTCCCTCAAACTTTTACTCAATATCAATTATATAAGATTAAAAGAATTACATGTATTAAATTGGGAAATATCAAAACTACTTGAACCAAGTTTTTCAATTGGGTTAGGGCTGTATCTTTTCTCATATTTATTCATGTAATTTTATTCTTATTTCAATTATAATCTTTTGTTGTTATGTGTGTAAGGTTGTAAAACGAGAATTGTGATCTTAAATATTTTCTTGAATTGGTTTACGTCTAAATGTTGTTGTAGAGATTTAGATCTAGACTTATTCATATATGTGATGTTAGATCTAATATCTGTGATTTAGATTGAACAGTTTTACAATCAGTTTTAATGGTATCGATACAACTTAATTACATAAATTATGCTAAACGATTAATTAACCGTAGATTAATTAATATAGGAATTGAATCATGAAGATACTTTATCCCAATTAAGTGGCCGATTTATCTTTCCCAGTAATATTTGCTCGTAGTTAATATTACCTAATTACACACTGAATGAAAGAAATAGGAATGAAATTTACAAGATAAATTGATGAATTTATACATGTCTCTAACCCGAACATTTATATATATTTTATCACGATTAATTAATTTTCTGCTATTTAATTATTAAAATTCAAAAACCAAACCTAAAATTATTTGTTTTACTTATGAAAAATAAAGTACAAAATTAATAATTACAATCCAATCTCTGTGGATCGACCCTGTACTTAAGTCACTATACTATGATAATTCACGCTTAGATTGGGAATTAAATTTGAGCGATCAATGGAGGAGTTGATCTCAAGTACTTGGAATCTCTCTCAGATGAAATTACGAAGATGGTGATGTCAAAATTGGACATGGAAGCTTTTAATCGCTTGCCTTAGTTGTTTTGTTTTCTCATTTGTATAAAAAAAAAAAAATGATAGCCAAACCTACCAGTAAAACACGTACAATATAATATAACACTATTTAACACTACATCATATACAAAATAATTTTAATACTTTATGATAATATTAATTAAAAAAAACTAAAATAATTAATTGTACATAATTTTACTAAAATATGATAATTTTCTAATTATATTACAAATAAGAAATTTATTTGAACACACACATTTCTTTAAAATTAAAATTATGTTGAACTAAAATTTTGTCATTCCATCAAATATTAAATAATGCTCTTAATTTCAGCACCCAAACTAAAATGTTCATAATACTAACTTAAAATAAATATTGCAAAAATAGAAAAAAAAAAAATTTAATCGGTCTAAAATAATACAAAGTTCACCCACAGAAATAAAAATAATAATAAAAATATAAATCCCACTAACTAATACAATTTTTTTAAAAAAAATAATAAATATAAAATTTTATTTAAATAATCAAATAAAATACATGTGAAAGTTATTTCAAAACCCGCGCTTAACGAGTGCCTAAATCTAGTATATATAAATATAATATTTATTAGGTGTGTGTTGAGCATACTCGTACATTTTTATTTTTAAATATATATATAATAAATTCTCATGTGTATATTGTATTGGATACAACAAGCGTATCCGTATTCGTGTTTTCTAACTTTCAAGTGGTAGGGTTTGATATATATCTTTAACTTAAGATTATAGTTTAACAGTTATCTAATGTGTCTTCTTACAAATAAGAGGTTTTGTGATCAAAACCTCCTCTCTAAAAAAAAAAAGAAAAAATTCAAAGATGCACGCTATCATGATTGGATGTTTTAGGTTAAAATCTTGAGGGGTGAAAAGGGTAATATGTCATTGACCTCCCCTATCATTTTTCACTATACCATATACCTTCCCTGTCATTTTACAAATACCAGAGACCTCCCTTGTCTTTTTGCTCAAACATCGCTTACCTTCCTTTGGACAAAATTGCCTTTAGGTTATTTTTTTAAAAAAAATCATTAGCACCCCTATATTTTTAAAATTATATTTTTTACCCTTAACTTTTTAAATAATTATATTGACCTCTTATCACCACCAAACACCCACGGCCACCGCCCAACTCCTACCACCCATCGCCCCTCCTACCGCTGCCACCACCTACCACCCTCTGCCACTTCCCAACGTCGCCACTCAACACCACCTCCCACTGCCACTCATTTCATTCTCATCATATTTTTCTTCCTCAATCTGCACTCTCTGTCTTCTCTCATTTCTCTTCTTCACCCATCTATTTCCACTATACTCATATCCCATTAGCACAAAGTTGCCCACATTAATCTACCCAGATTTCATTGTCTTGAATTTTTCTCCATCATGATCAATTTCTACTCCAAAATGGTCAAACACCCTTTGGAGTGCATCAGCATAGAGCAATACTCCAAAAGGTTTCTGAAGGTGATATTTCATGTGATCCATCAGTGCCAAATATAATTTTCTTCCTTTAACAATCCCATTCATCAAGTAAAGATCAAAGTCATTCACATTTGCATGACTTCCCTCTCTAGGCACAATCGTATAGATTAGTACCAATTGAATGAATCGATGCTCAAGGGTTAATGATCCTGTTTTGTGACCCTCCAAGTCAAATTTTTGTGCAATTTCCCTTTTATTAAAATTTAATGAAAGCCAATAGGGAGTATTAAATGGAAACACATTTCCTCTCTCCAATCCCAAAATAATACTCAATACGTCACTATCAAACCTAATTTCTTTTCTTTTAACAAAGGATGTCATATAAACATCATTATATGTGAGATTATTGTAAAACATTTTTACCCACACCGGCATCAATTCATTTCTTTGGGTGACAAACTCAGTCCATCCCAAATTTCCAAAATACTCTTCATAATCAATATTTTTCTCTTTTAAACCAACAAAATCTGTGGGTTTGCAACCTATAACCTTTCGATTAACAAACTCATCATAGTATCTAATTTCGTGCTTCTCTTTTTGAAAATAGGCATTATCATATTTAGATCTTTGAGCACACTTCTTGATTATAGGCATTGTTGATCCTAAGATTTTGATAGACAATTAAACATTGATGTTTTTGGTGGAACTAACAATTTTATTAAGTGTTTCAGTTTATTA
Source organism: Eucommia ulmoides (assembly GCA_016647705.1). NCBI lineage: Eukaryota > Viridiplantae > Streptophyta > Magnoliopsida > Garryales > Eucommiaceae > Eucommia > Eucommia ulmoides. The sequence continues at coordinate 43,171,676 of CM028329.1, forward strand.
GTTCTAGTGATGAAAATAATCATGAAGATTTTGTGACAATACTAAAAATGATAACAAAGATGATTGAAGATTAAGAGTTTGAAGAAATTGAAGAACCTAGGAAAAATAATTCAGGTTAAATTCTAACTCTTAATATCCCGATTAGGATTACACACGACACAAAAAGATTTTTAAATTTATGTGTGTTTTGATAGGATTCTAATTAGTAAAATTATTTGCTCCTATGTGTAATTGAAAAATAAATGTTGATAAATTGAACTTAAGTATTTAGTGGAGCTAACTGAGAAAAGAAATCGGTTAAAGGGGCAAAAACATCAATGAAATTAGATTTAAAACGAATTCAGGAGAGGATTCCAGCATCTATTAGTCAACAGGTAAATCGACCCGTGATTAATGAATGAAGTTGTTGTATCTCTCGGTCGACAGGTAGGTCGACCTGAGCTTAAAACAAGAATTCTCTGAATCTCTAGGTCGACAGGTGAGTCGACTTGTGATCAGAAGAATGAACTCTCCGAATCTCTAAGTCGACAGATAGGTCGACTTATGAAACTTTCTAAATCGTCCAGTTGAAAGGTGAGTCGACTTATAATTCCCCAAACTAAACAATTGTCCGAAGGAATAAAAAAGAATTAAAAATAATGCTCAAATCTCATTTCCTACCTTTTTTACTCCTTTGACCCCCAACCCAATTAATGGGTTTGAATGCCCATGAATAGCTCTTGTAACGGTTCCCAATTTGGGAACTGTTACAACAACAACAACAGACCAAGCGTTAGCTTGGCTTGCTATCCAAGGCGTGCATGCAAACAAGACACTGGGTTGTTTGCCTATTGTTTGGGCCGAAATGGCCTAGTCCGCTGGCTCAGGCCTGGACCAGACACAATGTTAGGTACCCAATAGGCGCCTGTACTGGATTATTGGACCGGGCAGGGTTTGCGGGTCAGGCCTGGTTAATTTTCGTAGGTCGTGGCCTTTTTTTATCCCATTTTTCTACAAAATAGAGCATTTTTATTCCAATTATTCAAATCTACAAAAATAAATAAATGGATTAATTATATTAATTTAATTAATTTAATAGATTAATAAAACCTAGATTAACGGTATTAATTCGCATTAAATGTGATGCAATTACACCCATAACTAAATTCTGCTAGTCCTCGAGCAAAACTAAATCTAACGAAATTTGAAAAGTCACTTTCGTAGGGAACACGATTGTATTTACGTATACAATAAGCCTTTAAACCCCTATAGGGATCCCAAGGGGACGAGTTTTAGTCTCGTAAGGGTTTACATTGATGTTACCCACAAATATCCCAAATTCTTTATTATGAATTTTATTCCTCACAAAAAAATTATTAATCATGTCCAATGCTAACATATTCAGTTGAGATCATACAAGGGTTACTAAAATAATCATTAATATCATAGTATGTGATTTTGCACATTATTAATTTTTGTACCCACAACATACATGCAACTCTCATTTATAATGAATTTAACACAAGTAACTAGTCAACTGGTTTTAAACAATCAAATAATCTTTTTTCTGAAATAAATTTGTCTATGTCGATTATTATTATATTATTATATATATCTTCTCTCTTTCTCTCTCTTTTTACATATAAAAACACATAATTTTCTTTAAATAAGTGACTTGTGCAATGCTTCTTAGAGTATTCCAAATATACAAAAGGAATGTTTCCTTTTGTATAAGTGGAATTATGTCATTACCTTAATTATTTTAGTATTTATGATATTTTCTTATTTTATATTGTACTTCCTTTTATAATTTACCTCTCCCCTTGTATATAGAGAAATGTTAATGGCTTGTATTATTATTAATAATAACTTCCTCTATTTATAGAGGGGAGAGATGAATTACAAAATGAAACATAATATAAAATAAAAAAATAACATAAATATTAAAATAATTAAGGTAATGACATAAATACTAAAATAATTAAGGTAATGATATAATTCCAATTATACAAAAGAAAACATTCCTTTTATATATTTGAAATACTCTAACATGCCCCCGCAAGATGGAGCTCCGGGAGAAGAGTCCAATCTTGTTCTTGAGAAAAAGAAAATGAGTCTGGGCTTGTGGCTTGGTGTTGTCAGCGTCTGGTTGCTGGGAGGCTCTTTGGAGCGAGCGGTGGTGCGCTATAGCACATAACAAGCAATAATTGTCTTTCCAAACAAGTGTTTTGCCGCAGGCACGAACCCCCAACTTGCAGAGGCCCCTCAACTGCTACACCTTGTGGGTCGGAGGCGTGTTTTATCTGCAATATAGCAAAAATTGCCATGGTTGAAATCTGTAGGGAGACGGATTTTTGATTTGTAAAGAAGAAATTAGTACGTGATTGTCTTGTCCAGTTCACATATCGACCAAACTGCCTTCCTAGTTCGTCAAAGTTGGCGCACTGCAGCGGTGGCCTTAGCGCGCTGCAGTGGGGTTTCGCCAGTTGGAGGCGCGCTGGAACGTGGGTTGTAAATAAAGAGAAATAAGAACAGGAGATGGGGAATGCGTTTTTTTTTTTTTTTTAAGAAACTCGGGCAAAAAGATAAATTTTGGAAACTAGTGGGGTAGTTTCTGTGATTTCAGGATAAACTATTTAGAGTGGTGTTGGGCGTGTTTGATAACAGTGGCCGGAGGTTTTGGTGTGAGGAAGGGGAGACGACGACGGTTTGGGGTGAAGCAGCGGTGATAGCTTAAGAAGTGAAGAATATCGTAGACGATGAAGGAGAAGAGAGCAGAGGAGTGATGACTCGATAGATCTGGGATTACAGGGAGAGAAATCAATTATAGAGAGAGGGAGTGGAAGTTAAGAGTGATGATAAACAACAAAAACAGTTTGAGAGAGTTTAGAAGGGAGAAAGGCTTATGAATAGTTTAAAGTATGCTTCAGGCAATTTTGTTATAATTATGGATGCTGATCTATCACATTATCCAAAGTGCCTGCCAAGGTTCATCAAGAAGTAGATGGAGACTGGTGCAAACATAGTTACTGGAACCCGGTATGTTAAAGGCAGAGGAGTGTATGGGTGGAATTTTATGTGGAAATTGACGAGTAGGAGAGCAAATATGCTTGCTCAGACACTTCTTTGGCCGGGTGTTTCAGGCTTAACTGGTTTATTCCGATTCTGATTACTTTCGTTGACAGAGTCTACGGTAGTTCAAAGTTGGGTGGATCAGAAATAGTGGAAATAGTTTGTTGCTATAGCTGTAGGATTTTGGCAGGCGATTTTGGTGGTCGTAAAATTTGATGGTTGAGAGATCAAACAAGGACAAAGGCCAATTAATCGGCTGAGGATCTGAAAGAGGGAGAAGAAAAAGTAGGAGGAAGACAATGGGAGAGAGAAGTAGGTATTTCAAAAAAGTAAATAGTAGGAAAAAAAATTTAAAAATTATGTAGGAGAACTTGTTTCATGGCAGCCGCCGTCGAAGTTCGTAGCCGAAGGCGATGAAAGTCAACGGTGGCTGTAAACTTTTTCTCTCTATAGACGGCTAGGCTTTTTGGATCGAAAGCTACTGATACCATATAGAGAAATGGTAATGGCTTGTATTATTATTAATAATAACATCATCTATTTATAGAGTGAATAGATGAATTACAAAATGAAACATAATATAAAATAAGGAAATAACATAAATATTAAAATAATTAAGGTAATGACATAAATACTAAAATAATTAAGGTAATGACATAATTCCAATTATACAAAAGGAAATATCCATTTTGTATATTTGGAATACTTTAACAATGTTAACCTCTCTGGGCTTTCTAAAGTGTCCGTGTAGTGAGTGTTAAGCCAATGATCCTAATCCAGTTCACTGGGACATTAGGTGTCAAGGCCTCCTTCAGGCTTAATAACTCGACCATGTTAGGCTTAGAGGTTAACAAATTGCTTATTGTCTTAACAAATAACTTCCACATTTTTACATGAACGCTCAAAGCTTATTGAGGCAAGGAACCCAGTTAGTCAGCGAAAGTTTATCATTAAGACAAAAAATCATTATTATTAACACAAATTTTATATATATATATATATATATATATATATATATATATATTAAAATTCCAAGGTTAAGTTATTCTCATGTCAAAACTTAGTAAACTAGCTTATGTACTAAATTTAAAATAAAATAAAGTTATCATGCATGTAAGGGTCGAAAAATGAAATATTTTTAAAAATCAGTGTTGTGCTCTAATGATTATTTAGCAAACTCGAGTTTGTACCCGAAAGATGTGTTATCACGGATAGATTGACAAAATTAAGTGTGTAATAAAATCTTAGAAGAAATACAAGCATTGACCCCCCCCCCAAACCTGTTCTAACATTTTCTCAATGTAATAAACAATAATACGGTGAGTAAAGGAGCAGGACAACCTGATATAGAGAATGATTTGGACTTGATGTAGAAACTCCTTGAATTGCATCCAACCTGTACATATATGAAAACAAAAGGATCAAGTAGAATATGAATGTCCATTATTTTCATAATAACATTTTTTTTTTAATTATATTATTTGTTATTATTTTTTAAATATTTTTTTATTATGTTAATATATACATATTATTAGTATTATTATTATTTTATTTTAATTTGTTGTTTTATATATATATAGTTATATATGTATTATTATTATTATTATTATTATTATTATTATTTGTTTAGATGTTGTATAAAAAGAAAATCATGCATGAAAAGATTAATTTGACTAGTGGATTATTAATTGAAGAAAATTCAACTAACCATGAAAATAAGATAAATGAGAATTGCAATACGCGAAATAAAAGTAACAAAAATGATAAGCAACAACAATAAGATTGAAAATAAATTAAAGTGATGGAAGAGCTATGGTTGGCTGGTCAAGGTCAAGGGTAGGTGGTGGGCGAATTAGAGTACTCATGGGCTTGGCGGATCCATTTGTTGACATCGTTAGGAAACATGTGACGCACAAAATTTTCTAAGAGGTGTCGATGGAATCGCATTTTGGTTTGTAAGGCACCCATATGGTCAGAAGGATTGATATTGTTGTTAGAATATTTTTTATGGGCTAACATTAATTGAATTAATTATTTTACAAAAACGGGTTAATGGATAGTCTATTATTTAAGCAGTCTATTATTTAAGCATCCCAAATAATCAGTGATTATATTTTAATTTGGGTTGTGACGTCTTTTATGTAGAAACCCAGTTAAGTGATAAGTGTAGGTTTAGGGTTTCATTGAAGCCCGTTGTGGGAGGGCCCAACGAGAAACCCTAATATATATAATTAGGTCATTTCCCTAGTCTAGATTGAAGGTTTCTTTCCATTGAGAGCCGCTACCACAAAATCTTGATCATAGAGAGGAAGATCTAGTTAGTAATCATCTGCGACAGATTCGATCTCCTACGATGACCCAAACAGGTATGTATTTGATTACCATTCTTTATTATTGTGTTCTAATATTCATGTATTCTTTAGTTTATTGTTTAATTCTATTTTATTGTGATTATGAGATATAATCAACATGTGGTATCAGAGCCTATATACATGATTTAGGATCAACAATTGTTTTTAGAAACTTTATTTTATTTTCCGTTCTTAAACAAAATAGAAACTTGCGGGCACGATTTCATGTGATTTTTTATTTTGATTGGATGTGAAACATTAGGGCTTTTGTTCTTCTTGTTTTAAACTTTAATTTGATATATGATACATGCAAGTTGGTTACATAATCAAAAAGTATTTCGTGGTTGAAGTTTCGGCTACGAACCTTAGAAAACTCCCAAAACTGAAACTTAGGGCCGTGATTTCATGTAATGTTTTGCTTCAACTGACAGTACAACTTTAACCCTTTTATTAATATTGGTTCAAGTTTTAATTTGATGTATTATACATGTTATTTGGTTGCGTAATCAGAGAGTATTTCGTGGTTGAATTTTTGGCTTCGAAACCCTAGTAAAATTGAGATTCGTTTTTAAAATCGAGCAATATTGACACATTTTTTATTCAATTAAACGTTGTAGAAAGGTTTTAAATTAGTATTAGGTATAAACCCATATAAAATTCGGTAGAAATAAGGATTAATATCGAGTTTTAGGTTTTGGTCACGGAGAAGTTAAAAATCGTGACTTGTTCTTTATGTTTAGGGATGATTTTATAATTTTTCCTTCAAATAATTGTTATATACATGTTAGAAATATATAAATCTACATAAACCCATGAAAAATTTGGAGAAAACGACACTCTTTTAGGATTTTTGCACAACTGGGTTGAAACTGGGTTGAGTTGACCCGGTTCAGACCCGGCTGGAAGTTGAAGACAACCTCTAGCCTGGTTTGCAAACCTCCACGCGCGTAACAGGCGCGTGGGGGCACGTGAGACATTCTTCGGGACCTGTTTTGGGTCCCATTTTTTCCTGTACACTTGTTTTTTTGCCCTCTAATTTTCTGTAAAATTTATTTTATTTTTTTAGAATTAAAAATAATTTTTAATTAATTATTACTTATTATGTGATTTAATTAGCTTAAAATTATTTTTTGACATATTTTTTTGTTAAAACTTTTACAGAAATTATGTTGATTGATTTGAAATAGGATTGCAGTACTTACTCTCTCTAGATTCAAATTTATAACGTGTACTCTCTTAATTAGTTTTAAATCACATAAAACTGGTTAATCCTCCTATATGAATTCTAAATCTCAAAAGGAATTATGTCATTTATGGATATATGATATTATATAAACTGATATATGATGCAAGAGAATTTTTATGGATGGTCAGTTTCACAAGATAATCAATCTTTGAATTAAACGATGTTGTAATTACTATTTTGATTGTTGAAGTTTATATCTGATGATTATTACGATTTGAAATCAAGCAAAGTTTAATGTAACCACAATGATGCTGGTTAAGAAAGTGTTGTTAATTTTGCCTATGCGTATAATGGTCAATGATTCTCTTCCTGTTTTTTACAATAATTATTTCTGAAAAAATTATTAGATTGACCTTCAAACGAGTCACTTGTAATCTTAATCTATTTAGTTGATGATTACTTAGTATTTGATTTTGTATTTGATATTATAGTTGATGTTACCGGAATTTAAGGACATAAAAAAAAAGGACCATCATCCATCAGAAACCTTCATGACAGCGGAGAATAATTCTGACAATAATACCATTGGTGAATGGCTAGCTCAAAGAGAAGGAAAAAGGGTGATGCATGAGGAAGATGACAGTGAATCAAACCCTAGTGAGTCGACTCATGACGAGTCAGATAAGTAAGGTTTTGGGCTCTGAATGCTGGTTAAGAAAAATCATGGATGTACTAGTAATAGGCCCAACACCTCAGGGCCCATTGGGAATAGCCTGAAACTATAAGCCAATAGATTTCAATCTCTTTATTCAAATGAAGCTCAAAACTCCAATAGAGTGTTAAAGCCATTAAAAATGATCCAAATAGAAATAGACTAGCCCATGTAGCATATCCTCTTGATATTAGTTTATTTTCTACTCATGGATGTGATAATGATGCATACGTTATGTGTCTGTCTTTGAGGATAGAGTTAGTCTTAAGTATTTGAATTTGAGTTTTGAGCTATGCAATTATGGTGCTCTTATTTTTATGATATTTTCTATATTTTTCTGATGTATAATTTGTTGTCCTATATAATTTTTCTCATGAATAGTTTTGTCAAGTTTGATCTTAATTATTATCTACATACCCAAAAAGATTAAGGAAAATCATAGTTATGAGCTACTTGATTGGTTATATAATCCTCGAAACATGAAAGTGTATTTATTTGTATCTTTTGGGCTTGTCTGCTAGTTGATTGTGCTGCATGACATTTTTTATTTTTCTTATTAAAGAAGTTATGTTATTCTTCATGCATCAAGAACAAAAGATGTTACTCAAAATATATATCACAAAATATTTCACTTGCCAATTCTTGACTTGCTTTAATTATATTCTCCATAAACAAAGAGAATAGTCAGCCATTACCTAACAATTATGAACATTGTATAATCCCTTTTCGAATCTTAAATTATTTTCTATTAAATAGTTACCTCATCAAGGTTTAGTTTTGCAATTAAAATCTCGAGACTTGATATGTTACATAAGAGTTGCATTTTAGGTAATATAGTCTCAAGATACATCAAGTCTAGAGTAAATATTTTGACCTTACGCTTGTATTTGGATTCAGTCTCTTGTATATCTCACTGTGGATAAAGATCATTTTGGACAACTTTTTCATTTTATGTATTAGAAGTAGCACATACTATTGAATCCCAATCACTTATATTACCTAATCCTAGGCTAAGGTCTTCTTGGTGACTGAGTTAGGCTCACTAGTTTTCTATATTAAGACTCTTGCTTGACGTTAGGCGTGTTGAATCCCATATCGATGTTGGGTCTTCTCCCCATATCTGTCCGTAGTGGTTTGTCAAAAGTTCACTTTGCACCTGATAAGAACGTCAACATTCAATTGCTAAAGTCGAAGGGCGACAACGAGGTGGTGGTGATGTTCTGGGGTATGGCAAAGGGGGTTGAAATTAGAGTTAGGGATTTTGACATTAAGTACCCCGAAAATTTGACTAGAATATCACTTGTTCCAAATAGTTTCAATTTAAACTTATAAGATGTCTTATTAACTTTATATGTTCTTTTCTGAAGTGCAATGAACAGAAACTAGTAGGAAGGATTAATTACACAATTAACCCCTAAAGTTTAGTGGTTGTGTTAATTTGGTTGTTTTGATTATTGTCCATATAGTTGTTTTATTCATGTATTTAATGGTTGGGAATCCTAAAGTGGGTCGACTCTTGATCTCTTTATTTGTTGTCTGTATAAAATATTTACATGATGAGTGACATGATTGAGAAAATTATATCCTTATTTTATTTTGTTAACCTGATGGAAACTAAATTGAATAGAGCACTATTGAGAAGTGATCGTATATAATTAGATGTATGACATATATTTAGGATTCTTAGTGGGTTTAAGTATGATGTTAATAACCAATTTGGTTATTACTGCACTTTTCATCAGCGAAAATGAAATCTTTCATTTTTCAAACTTGGGTTATGTTTGGGGCAATATATTTGGGTTTTGGACTGAAAGAAAAGTACCGCGTTGTTTTTGTACAATTTTACATGGGTTTCTTCTTATATTGTCTGGGTTTTAAAGGGTTTAATGGGTCATACATATATTCTGATGGGCCTATTGGGCCATTAATTATTTATTAATTAACAAGTCTGATAGAATTACTAATATGGATAAATTATTCATGAACATATGTGAAGGCCTTGAATTGAAAACACTATCACTGTGACTAGAATATCTTGGTAAGGATCCAAGTTTGGGCTCGTTATATAGGTATTAATTTTGAATTTCGGTCTATGTAATATCTCAGTCAACTGGACTTTTTTAGTTATAACTTTCGACCTTTGAGGTTCATATTAAGGAGCCCATAAAAACACTAATTATGATTAATTATAATTTTCTAATTTTCAAGCCCTTAATTTTTTATTCTACATAGAGACTAATTTAATAATTAGTTTCAAAGTGCAGTAAAATTGTTGTTCAAATTCTTGCAATTATAATTGATCGTTGATAATTGAAAGTACATTTTGTAATGTACTTCATATTGTTTTGATCATATACATATATGTCGTTAATATGCACTATTTTTATTGGGTAATATAGTTTAATTTTTTCATTTGGAACGATTGCTTGTGAATTATTGAGGTTATTTTATCAAAATGATTTAATCAACATAGTTTGCAAGTTTTCGAGTTCCTATTTTGTTGATGAGAAAATTTTAAATTAATTTGTACATTCACCTGCCCAAATAGAATTATTGTGTTTATTAATTTAACTGTTGGATAAAATAGTTTAATTTTTCTATTTTGGAATAGTTACTTGTGAATTATTGAAATTTTTTTACCAAAGTGATTTAACCAATATAATTTGCAAGTTTTCGAGTTCCTATTTTGTGGATGATTTTTTTTTTAGATTAATTTGTGCATTCACCTGCTCAAAGGGGATTATTTTGCAGATTAATTTAATTGTTGGGTAATATTGTTTAATTTTTCCAATTTGAAATGTTTGCTTATGAATTTTTGAGGTTATTTTGCCAAAGTGATTTAACCAATATAGTTTGCAGGTTTTCGAGTTTCTATTTTGTTGATGGAAAAATTTTAGATTAATCTGTACATTCACCTACCCAAAGAAGATTGTTGTGCAAATTAATTTAATTGTATGAGGATTATGTGAGATAAATAATTTGATAAATTTGTTAGTTCAAAGGGAATAAATTTTGAGAGATTATTTATTTATATTTTGAAGGAAATATGTGTATTTGAAAGTTAATTTACCCAAAGGGGATGGATTTTTAAATTTTTAAATTTTTCTTATTTTATTGATCCTCATGATTAAAGAATAATTATTTATCACAGACTCTGCCCAAAGGGGAGTTTATGATAATACAATTAATTCTTATATTGTATTGTCTATACTTAATTGAGCATTTTTCCTATTGTCCATAATTGATCTAGTTGTAATTTTTTGTGAAAGCGATTTCTTTTTGTTATGAATAATAATAATGCCACAATGAAATTCTAAATTAATTTATTGATTTAATGAGAGTCTCTATAATTTCTTTTATTTCGATAATTGTGTCGTGTAAGTATTGATTACTACTGCTATAAAAATTTTCTTATTTTGTTGACATTCATGCTTAAAGAATAATTGTTTATTATAGACTTCGACCAAATAAAAGTTTATAATGACGCAATTGATTCTTATATTGTGTCACTTATATTTATTTGAACATTTTGATTATCTGATCTAGTGAGAGTTTTTTGTATTTTTCTTTAATTCTATGATATGTTGTGACCACTATTGTTATGCATTTTGTAAAATTAAAATCTATTTGATGATCATCATTATTACATACTATATTATTGCATATCATATTATTTGAATTGATTATACTAAACCAAGGTTTAAGACCCATAATGTTCAAGGAATAGGTTGTGAATATGAATGTCATTAAGTCTTTTGATTCTCTGGTTTAGTGGAAGTTTTTATATTTTTCTTTATTTCGATGATTATGTTGTGACCACTATTGTTATGCGTTTTGCAAAATTAAAATCTATTTGATGATCATCATCATTGGGTCTTATATTATTGCATATCATATTATTTGAATTGATTATACAATATTGTATCTTAAGATATTGTGCCTTAAGAATTACAGTTGTATACTTTTGGTTATCACAAATTATTATTTTGAGATCTCGTAATGTATTGTTAGTGACAGATGACTTGTTAAAGTCAAGCAATTTCATACTATTGAGAAATTGCAGTAGTTTCATTTTGTTTAGAAACTGCAATTAACAATTTCATTTTGTTAAGAAATTGCAGCAGTTTTATTTTGTTGAGAAATTACTATTAACAATTTTGTTTTGTTAAGAAATTGCATCAGTTTCATTTTTGTTGAGAAATTACAATTAACAATTTCATTTTGGTGAGAAATTGCAATTACAATTTTATTTTGTTGAGAAATTGTAATGAGGACTGATAAAAAATAATGCATATATAGATAATGATTACATGTTAACATTGGTTTCTCACTACACTACTAGATTTATGATCCATATCGATATGATTATAAGTATTTGTGAGTATGAAGGGTCTTATATTTGTTGAGATTAACATATAGACCATCATAATCCAATATTAAGATCATGTTGGACTGGATAAGTTTATCAATATGCTACTTATAGACAATCATTTGTGTAAACAAAAAGTGTGACCACACCAAAAAAAAAAAATTTTCCTGTTATTAACCCAATAGTCTTATTTTTAAAATTAAATTTATTCAATTAATGTAGTCTAAGTGGGAGAATGTTAGAATATTTTTTATGGGCTAACATTAATTAAATTAATTAGTTTACAAAAACGAGTTAATAGATAGTCTATTATTTAAGTAACCAAAGTAATCAATTATCATATTTTGATTTGGGCTGTGGTGTCTTTTATGTAGAAGCTCAATTAAGTGGCAAATGTAAGTTTAGGGTTTCGTTAAAATCCGTTATGGGAGAGCCCAACAAGAAATCCTAGTATATATAACTAGGTCCCCTCCCTAGTCTAAATTGGGAGTTTCTTCCCATTGAGAGCTGCCATCATAAAATCTAGATCATAGAGAGGAAGATCTAGTTAGTGATCCATTGCGACAGATTAAATCTCATGCGATGACCTAAATAGGTATGTATTCAATTACCATTCTTTATTGTTGTGTCCTAATATTCATGTATGCTTTAGTTTATTGTTTAATTCTATTTTATTGTGATTATGAGATATAATCAATAATTGTTATACGTGGGGGCTTGCAGTAGAAAGCGTGTTATGAACTCAAAATGCGGCGTCCATTCTCTTGTCCTAAAAGTTGGCATAGGAGTGAGATCGGTCAGTTCATTTGGTGCAAATTGAAAATCGTCAGTAGCTAATTTGAGTGAAAAATCATGGGTAATACATCATATCCTTTGAATGTAGGATCCCGTTGAATATGACTTCAGCAACCGAGATGTCACAATATTCAAATTTGACACCTAGGCATTAGATCATTGTATTGCAACTTTGGGCATCATTGCCAGACAGTAGCAAGCTGTGGTGAAAAATATGTTGATAATCTCAACCCATGCTAGGAGGAGAGTTTGTTCTGTTTCCAAGCCTTCTTTTTCTATTAGTCGTCCGTTAATCATATGGTTGGTATTTCAGATGAATCCGTTATGTGCGGTGGTAGAAACCCGTAATGATCTTCATACTTGGTATATAGATTCTTTCAACAGAGATGTAGATTCGTTGCTCGTCAATCTCTGCAGTAATACGCATATGACTACCAATAGTATTTTTTTCGGCAATAAACTCCGTTTTTTCGTAAAAAAATTGAACGATTCGAGGGTAAATGAAAACATTTGGTGGAGAGATAATAAAGTTGGGTTTCATTTGGGAAATATATTGGAGACCCGAGTGGCATTCACCGAGTTCGCGGATATACTCCACATCAAAGTTGGTTTCGTATTGGAACGAAATTGTAGTAATGTTGGGGGATAGACTTTCCTGGTCGGATGATTGATGTTTCCTTAAAGTCATTGGTGGAAGTGGGTGAATGAGAAAGAAAATGTGGTTGCGGAATTTGACAGAAAATTGTGTCGAAAGTTGACTGGAAAATAAAAAAAACTTGAAAAAGATAGAAGAAAGCCCCTCATAGAATTCTTTCCAACCCACTGCCGAAACTCAAGAGAAAGAAATGAAGTCTTTCAAAAGCTTATTGTTTTCTTTTTCGAACTAGCTGAAGAAAATAAATAAATTGATCAAGCGGCTCTCCCCTACTGCCGAATAGAAATTGAAGAATAAAGTCTCAAAAAAAACAAAGAGAAAGGCATATAAAAAGGATTTTTATTTCCAACTGTTCTCTCTCTTAATTTCGGCCAAAAGACAAGAAAATAAATATCAAATCCAACCCCCTATTTTTCAAAAGTTACCTTATTTCCTATTATAATGGCTAATTAATGGTCAATGACCATTAATTTACCAAACAAGATAAATTACTATTACCTTGAATATAAGGTTATGCCTTAATTGTCCACTATTTTACCAGTTTTTTTTTTTTTATTTAGTTTTTTTTTTCTATTTCTTTTTGTCAATGGTATTTTTCTATATAAATATTATATTTTGAATATATATATATATATATATATATATATATATATATAAATTAATTTATTTTGGAAATTTTTGTTAACGGAAAATAATTATTTATTTTGGGGAGGTCATTAATAAGAAGATTGGAAGTAATTTTGGAAAATATTATTGATTAGTCAAATAAAAGAAAGGAATAAAGAAGAAAAATGATTCTTTTTTTTTTTTTTTTTTTAAATCGTCCACTTATTTATTTATTTTAACTTAGTTGTTTTGTTAAGAATCTTTAGATGGGTAAACCCAAGAGAATAATTGTAATGCTTGGCCCATGTACACGTTTTTATTATTATGTATATTCAGATGGGTTAGGCTCATTAGTTAGATATATTTGTTAAAAAATAATTAGAAAGGGGAAAAGTTTTGGGCTGCTTCCTTTCTGGACTGGAACTTGGGTCAATTATTCTTATTTGTTTCTTTATGTATTTAGTCATTGATATATATATATATATATATATATATATATATATAGTTTTTAGACTATATATGTTTTCCACAAAAATTTGTAATAATTTTTTCTTATTTTTATTTATTATTTTTTTAATTAATTATTAGTGGGTTGCCTTCCATTTAATGCTAAATTTTACATCTTCAGTCAGACGTGAATGAAGTGTTATGTATAATCACTTAAGGGAAATACGTCATTGACATCCCCTTCATCTGTGGCTTCGACTATCAGTTTTAGTCGTTGGCCATTAACTTTCATTCACCGACCATCCTTATGATCTTTAATCTCCACTGCACTACTAGGATACACTTTAGTGACGACGAACGGTCCATACCATTTTTAGCATAATTTCCTAGAGAATAATTGTGATTTTGAGTTAAAGAGCCACACTTGCTGGTTAGGCTCAATGGACTTCTTATGAATATTTTTATCGTGGAAAATCATTCCTCAATTCTTCTAATTTTGCTAGTTAAAATTTTCTAAGTATCACACCCCACCCCGGAACCCCATCACCCTGGGGCTGGCATGACGTCGACATGACATCATCCAACTGATTGGACAACCACAACAAAAAGAATATAATACACAAACAAGTAATATGAACAACATATACATAATTCCCATTGATAGGGACACATTGTCTGAACTAAAAGAATAACCTAAGTTCGAATCCCATGAATCTCACTTAGAATCATCTCTGACACCTCGCCTCGAAATTCCTCTCTAATAACTCTATCGCATGACTCGCATGACCCTATCTAGCGCCAATAGGGGACCGACCGACTCCTAACTGTTTTACTTGCGAGTGTACTGCTTTTTTAGTAAAAACATTTTGGGATAATAAAATCATTCTACAACATCTAAATGGATCAAGCGTAGGTATGTAAATAACGCGTAACTAGTAAAAATTTCTCCATAATATAAGCAGTGGAAATAAACCCATAAGTAGAAGTTTCATCCAAATCCATCTAATATAAAATCATACCAATCACTAGGGTAAATAATAAATTACTCAATATAAGTAAAACACCACATCTCAAGCACACACACACATACTGGCCAGCCTTAGTGATCGTTTTAACCTCACGATCGGGAGTTTACAACGGTACCGTACCATCCGTAGGATATGCCTTCCTACGAACACCCATCACTCCGCCGAAGCGGATAATCACTGCACAGTATAAACGTCTAACATCACTTTGCCGAAGCAGATAAACATCACTCCGCCGAAGCGGATAATATCACCCTACCAAAATAGATAAATACTGTGGTATCGTCAAATCAAATACAACATCCTTGAATCACAACCCAATAAATATCGTCTACTCAACATCGTCAAATTACCACGTTTATCTCTTTTTCTCAAAACCAACTTTTAAATCCAAAAATCATATATCATACTCTCTTTTAAAGAAAACGTCTGATTTTATTAAAACCACTTTTCCACCATTTATTTTTAGAAAATCAGGCATTTCTAGGAAACAGATATTTTCTATTCTCTTTTAAAAACCCTGTCTGATTTCACCCAAAATCCAACAAAAATCATTTTCAACTTCATTTCGAAAACCACGAAAATCTTTCGGAAATCCAGTTTACCAACTCACCCACCTCCTACTTGATCCATATAATTTTATAAAACCGTACGGTTCAAGTAAACCCACATTTCATCATATATATATACAAAAATAATTTAGTAAGAAGACAGTACACTCACCTCGTCATTCGTTCTCCCAAACCTTCCCTGACCATACTCCAACGGGACACTGGTGCCTGGGAACCTAATAGTAACAGAGCCTAAATTAATATCTTTTCTAAAACATCCTAATCGTGCAATGCAGACTCTATATTTCGAATCGCTACTATTTTATGCACCACGCACTTAAAAGTTATTAATCGTTACGAAATTATTAAAATTTTAGGATTTGTAACGGTAAATAAAATTTAATTTCATGAAAATTATTCATCGATTGAAATTTCACCTGTTTCCAAGTTGATTAGCGATCACGTGCTCGGTTTTAGATTTCCCTGGGATGGTTTCTGCAAATTCCCCCTTTTTTTTTTCCCCGTCGCTGGACTTCATCGCCGACAACTCCTCGCCGACCAAGCACACACTCCCTTCCTCATACTCACACACACCTGCGCAACACTTAACCCACCGTCATACTGTCAACAATCACCCATACCCTCACCGGAGCACCATCGCCGGATGGACAACCCCACCGGCCGAACCACCATCTCTCTCTCCTGAAATTGACGACGACACCTACACGACCGGAACACCCTCACTATCGACAACAACCAATCTGCTCTCACTCGCCGAACGACAGCGACGACCAACCCATTGATCACCACGTCCCCCCCTCACCGTCGGCAACCCATGCACACACAACCGTCTACCCACGAACCTCACGCTGACCTCTCTCTCTCTCTCCTCTGCTCTTGGTTCTGGGTTTACTGCCAGTACCCATATACTCCACCCACTAAGCCGAAGATACGGCGACAACACCCCCACCGGACCGACAACGACGCCCACCCACGATACAACCACGGCGATCGAACAACATACACGAAACGCACACCCCCGCAGCACCCCTGCCGGAGCAACGGCCACGGTCCGATTCTCACCACCGTCGAACTCTCTCTAAATGGACTAACGAGCCTCTACACCGATGATCACATCCCCATGCACCTCCGACACCTTCGCCGGCGATCGTTTCTCAGACCCAAATCCTCAGCCTGCTCTCCCTTTCTCTCTTCTCTCTCTCTCTAGATTTCCTAAGTGATTTCTAGATTGTTTTCAGACCTCTCCTCAATTCCACAAAATTGAGTATATAATGCATGAGATTAGTGGGAGAAATCGTCCCTAGCTTGCCATGTCGCCTAAGCCGATCGTCTCTTGCCGGCCGGTTGGAGTCCCGTTGCGTACACGGCGTTTTCCTCTTTTTTTTTTTTTTAAAAAAAAAAAAAACTTTTAATTAAAATGCACTTTCCTCCCCCAACTTTCTTTAAGATCTTATTTTAGTCATTTTCAACATTAACAAGTTTCTAAAATTAAAATTTCACCCTTACTATTTTAAATTTTGATTTTCATTATTAATTTGGATCTCAAGTTTAATTTCCATGTTTTCTAAATTTCAAATTTGACCCCGAATTTCCCCATACTTTAAGATGCAACTATTAATGACGTACATATTATGATTTGGGCCTTACACTAAGTACACCAACTTCTTTTAAGTCGAAGTTAAGAGCCTTAATTACCTACATCGATCGGTGTTCTATTTTAATCGAGAGATGACACACTTTACCGTATACTAACTGGTAGGGGAATATTCCAATCGGGGTCTTATATATGGTATGATAGGCCCATAGCGTGTCGTTTAATCTTAATGACTAATCCCTTCTATTGGGCCTAACCGTCTTTTTTAACATATGTTTGACAATCCTATTGGATACCTCAACTTGCCCATTCATTTGGGGATGGTAAGGGATTGCTATTTTGTGAGTAATAGAATATTTTTGCATAAGCGCTTCAAATGGGCGATTACAAAAATGGCTCTCATCTTCACTGATTATTGCTCGTGGAACCCCAAAATGATAAAATATTCCTTTTAGGAATTGAAGCACAACCATATGGTCATTTGTTTTTGTTGACATCGCTTCCACCCACTTGAAAACATAATCGACAGAAAGCAAAATATATAGATTACCATAAGATTGTAGAAAGGGTTCCGTGAAATCAATTCCTCAAACATTGAATCAGTTCTACAACTAAAATAGATTGAAGGGGCATCATATCCCTTCGAAACATAGATTCTAATTGTTGCCATTGGAGGCATGCACGATAGTAGTTGTGTGCATCTTTGAAGAGCGTTGGCTATTAAAACCCGCATTGTAATATTTTAGTTGCGGTTTTCTCTCCTCCAAAGTGACCCCCACACGCTTGAGTGTAACAATTCAAGATACTTTCTACTTCACTTTTCGGTATACATCGTCGAACGATTTGGTTTGAGCAATATTTAAAGATCTTAGGATCTTCCCAATAGAAAGATCTCACATGTGGAAGAAACGATCGTTATCTTGCTTTAACTAGTAAAATGGCATTTTTTCGGTGGCCAAATAATTAACATTGCTGGTATACCACGGTGTCTACGTACGTGATATGAAAAAAAGTTGTTCATCTGGAAAAGTATCTCGAATAGGTTTCTCATCTCTAGGTCCCTTTAGAACTATCCTTAATAGGTGGTTGGCAACAACGTTTTCTACTTCATTTTTATATTTGATTTCATAGTTGAAATCTTGGAGTAAGAGTACCCATCTTATGAGTGAAGGTTTTGTTTCCTTCTTGGATAAGAAATAGCACAAAGCGGCGTGATCCGAGAATATCACAACTTTAGATCCCAGGCAATAGGATCTAAATTTATCCAAACATATACTACGGTGAGAAATTCTTTCTCCATTGTTGTATAATTCAATTGAGCACTGGAAAGGGTTTTACTCACATAGTATATAACATTCGGGACCTTATCTACCCGTTGTCTCAAAACTGCTTCGATCGCATGGTCGGTTGCATCACACGTGATCTCAAAAGAGAGAAAATAGTTCGGTGACCAAATAATCGGGGCAGTAGATAATATTTTCTTTAATTTATTGAAAGTTTCTAAACACGTTTCATCAAAGACTAATGGAGTATCTTGTGCAAGGAGAAGGCATAATGGACGAGCAATTTTGCTAAAGTCTTTGATAAATTGTCGATAGAAACCTGCGTGGCCTAGAAATGAGCGAATTTGTTTCACCATCTGTGGTGGTGGCAAACTCACTATCAAGTTAATCTTGGCCTTATCTACTTTTATTCCCTAAATGTCCTAGAACTATTCCTTCTTGAACCACAAAATGGATCTTCTCCCTACTTCACACAAGGTTCATTTCTTCACATCTTTCCAAGACTCTAGATAGATTTCGAAGGTAGTCATAAAAAACGGTTCCAAACACAGAAAAATCATCCATGAATACCTTTGTGAACTTCTCTATCATATCATAGAAGATTTACATCATACACCTTTGAAAAGTCGTCGGTGCATTACACAAGCTAAAAGACATTCACCAGTAGATGAATGTCCCAAACAGACATGTGAATGTCATTTTCTCCTGATCCTCTAGGTATACAGCTATTTGATTATACCCAGAATATCTATCTTGAAAGCAAAAATATATATGACCCACTAAATTCTCAAGGATTTGATCAATAAATGGCAGCGGAAAATGATCTTTGCGTGTCATGAAATTTAGCTTTCTAAAATCAATACACACGCGCCACCTCGTGACCTCATGCGTTTGAATCAATTTACCTTCAGAATTTGGTACCACATTGATACCAAACGTTTTAGGAATAACTTGGGTTGGACTAACCCAAGGACTATTAGAGACTGGGTAAATAATACCCACATTTGACAACTTCAACACCTCTTTTTTCACTTCTTCCTTTATATTTGGGTTTAATCGTCTTTGTGCTTCTCTTGACGATTTAGCGTTCTCTTCTAAGTTTCTGCTATGCATACAAATAGAAGGGTCAATACCATTGAGGTTGGCAACTGACCAACCAATCACATTCTTATAACGAGTTAACACTTCAACCAATTTACATTATTATTCCTTTGTTAAGGTAGACGAAATAATTACTAGTGAAATATTCTCTTTACCTAATAAGACATACTTGAGTGAGTTATGTAATTGTTTTAACTCAAGTTGTGGTGGTGATTCAATAGATGGCTTAAGAGGTGATCCTTCTGACATTGGCAATGTCTTAAATCGTGGTGCCCATTTAGGTAACTCCGATTGTGAGACATATGCTAACGCACTATTAACTTCCTTTATATTCTCCTCCATAGCCAAACATTCTTATCCATAATGGAAAAGAGTTGTCTCAATAAGATCTCGGGATGTGACAAATGGTGTTGTTGCCTCAACTAACTCATCAATAATGTCAAGCGCAAAGCATTCTGAGTCAGTTTCTCCTGAGGGCACTTGTGAAGCATTAAACACATTTAGTCACACTTTCATATTCCCGAATGATGCATCCATGACCCTAGTTCTACAATTAATGCATGCATTGGCCGTGTCCAAAAAGGGTCTCCCAAGAATAACTAGGATTTGTCGAGACATATTCGTTACAGGCTCTATATCTAGCACAATGAAATCAACAGGGAAGAAAAATTTGTCTACCCTAAATAGGACATATTTTATCACCCCTCGAGGTTTCTTCACCAATCTATCATCCAACTGAAGAGTTACTGATGTCAGTTGCAAGGTTCCTTGCCCAAGTTTCTGATATACTGAAAGTGGCAAAAGATTGACACTCGCACCTAAATCCAAAAGAGCACGATGAATGGTATGATCACCAATCACACATGAAATCATAGGTCTGCCTGGTTCCTTAAATTTAGGTGGAGTTTCATATTTCAGAATGGAGCTCACATGTTCAGTAAGAAAGGAAGCACATGATTTTTTACTTTTCTTTTCTGTTTGCATAGATCTTTTAGAAATTTAGCGTATGGTGGTACTTGCTTAATTGCCTCTAGGAGTGGAAGATTTATTTTTACTTGTTTAAATGTTTCGAGAATTTCTTTCATGTTCTTGAATTTTTTGTCTGTTGGTAAAGGTTTGTCTAAGCATTGCGGGAATAGGATAGGAGGTATAAGATGCCTTCGGATGAGACCTAAAATGTTCCTTACCAATTGGGATAGGTATTGAGGTAAAAATAGGGTCCTCCTCAATAGTTTCTCTCATTGACTCACTCAGTAAGTCTACTTTCTTACTCTTTTTTGTCTTTTTTTTCCCTCTCATTATTATCCTCCTATAATTCTTAATTCGACTTATTTCTCACCTTATTACTTATCACTCGCCCACTCCTAAGGGTAGTTATGGCTTGAACGTGTTCATTGGCACCACTAGTCTTAGCCAGGTAATGTCCCTTAGGATTACTTACAGGTTAACTAGGAAGTTTTCCCTGATCCTTACGATGCATAGTATTGGCTAGTTGACCCATTTGTATCTTTAAGTTTGAGTCTAGCGTCACTAGCTTGAGATTGATTTTTATTATAGATACCATCTATATACGATCCATACTAGATCTGACCAACTGCCTAAGTGACCGAGCAAGAAATTGGCCAGCAACTAAGAAGCGGTGATGAAATGAAAAGTATTTCTTACGATTTATTAACTAATCCATCTATAGGTCTCTAGTGGGTTGAGAGTATTGATTAGATGGTTGAGATTACGAGTACCCTTGAGATTGATTTTGAATTTTTTTTTCTTAAGGTTTGATTTATAGTTGGGCCTTGATTTGATTGTTGCCACAAAAAATTCGGATGATTCCACCATCCAAGGTTGTAGGTGTTAAAATATGGATTATTCTCATTTCTCGGCATTGATTGAGCAACATTAACTTGCTCTTGTACATATTCAGGATATTGAGAACTAAGATGACAATCAATTATCGAGGGAGATACACTTTGACACAACGTATATAGTTCAAAGGTTTGCAATTAAGAAAATGTGGATTGATTATTACTCATCAATTTCCCTAAGACTTTTGAGAGGTTGGCTAAAAACTCATTTTGATTTATTTCATTTACCCCAACTCTTTGGTTGGTAACTGGTGAGATTAAATTTTTTCTATCTCTTCTCCCTAATGCACCATGTTGTAGTGAATTTTCACTAAGGTTTTCAAATAATTCCCATGTCTCATCCTTAGATTTCATTAGAAATGTGCCTCCACATGAAGCATCCACCATTTGGCGGTTACTCTCATCTAGTCCTTTGTTGAAACTTTGAACTAATTGCTATCTAGGGACTTGATGATATGGACATTGGCACAATAATTATTTTAATCGTTCCCAACTTTCATGGAATTGTTCACCCGAAGATTTGGTGAACGTAATAAGAGCTCGTCTAACTTGATTTATTTTTCCTATAGGATAATATTTCCTAAGGAATTCTTTTTGCTTGTCAGCTCAAGTTTTGATGGAAGTTGGGGCTAAAGAATGCATCCAATGTTTAACTTTATCTTTAAGGGAAAACAGGAATAATCTTAGCTTAACTGCATAATCAGATAAATTGGATATTCTGAAGGTTGTGCAAAGTTCCAAAAATTCATCCAAATGTTTATATGGGTTTTCATTATTCATTCCATAGTAATTAGGTAACATCTGAATTATTTACGATTTAATTTCAAAGATGTTCTCACCCGCTACAGTTGGTAAGCGGATACATGAATGGGATATGTATGTAGAAAGAGTATAATGCTCCTTGAGTGATTTTGGTATATCTCTCATATTGATTTCTTCGACAATTGGTTCTAGTATAGTTTTAGATTTTGATCTTGTTTTCCTAGAAACATTATCTAAGACTCTAAGATAGAGTCTAAGATTATATCCCTATAACTACGTGATCATCTACTGTTCATACATAGGTTTCCTCAATTTCAAATACTAGATCAATTTAATCAATAATATATTTTTTGGGAAAAGTACAATTTAGACCATCTAACTATTGACACATTTCTAAGTGGTCCCTCTAAGTTTCGGTGTTTCATTTCAAACTCTCTATATATCATAGCGTGTTTAAATGGTCCTTCCGCTAGAAATTCTGTTTAAATTAACATAATTTAAGGGCAAAATTGTCATTTCATATTTTTTTAATATTTTTTCTTTTGTTTTCTATTTTATTTTTCATTTTCTTATTTTGACTTCTCTCTTTCTCTCTCCCGCTCCCCTCTCTCTCCTTCCCTCGTCCCCTCCTTCTCTTCCTTCCTCCCTCACTCTCCCCACCGTTACACGGGGGTGGTTTACCCCCAAAACAGAGGGGTGAACCACCCCATGTTATTTACGGGGGTGTTTCACCCCTTGCAACACAGGGGGTGAAACACCCCACTATGAAAAATCTGAAGAAAAAAAACAGCCAACTGCCATACTACGAACAATCTCATCATTGAGCTCTGTAAGCGACGTCATCTTCATTAACAATTAGAAGCAGATAAAATGATCGGAGTTGTGTAGCACTGTAAATGAAACTTTTGGGACACGATGTGCAAGAAAACTCTAAAATGGGCGGACCCATATGTATACACATACATATTCTTCAAGCATACTTAGATATTCATCCTCAAGCCATCCAAGGACAAAAATTAAATCGCAACGAAGATCAAAGTAGAAATGAAGATCAAGATCAAAACGAAATCACAGGACGAAAACGAGACACAACGTCCTAGATCGCTTCAACTGAAATCATTTCGACTCAAATTGTTTCAATTCAGATCGTTCAAGATCTAAAGATAAATAACGCAATCAATGTTAAGGGCAGAATCATAGATCTGAATAGAGAGGAAGGCAGCGAACAAACCCAAACATTAGTCAAGATCGAAACAAAATAGATCTGATCATAAAATCAAACCTTTCGGCTACAACGTCGATCTCAAAATCCATAGACGTAACGACGGCCAATGGCGCAGAAGCGATGCTCTCTTCTATTTAAAAGATCTAGTTGTGAAAACTTAGATCAAAGATGATAGCGACAAAGCTATGACCGCAATCGACGGGATGAACGATGATGTCGGTAGTCCGGCAGCCAAGAGAAAACGTAGAAAGAAAGGCATCGCTTGGTCCTCGTGAGGCTCTCTTCATGCTGCACCGTCGCTGAATTCCATTATTGTCTCTTAAAGCTGCTTCTCACGCTGGTAATCAGTTCCGCCGTAGTCTGGTTCATCTCTTTCTCTCTCCCTTTCTTTCTCTCTCTCAATTTCTGCTGATGTTGATCATCAAATTCAGTATCACCAAGTTCACCACACCTCCAGGCACCAATACCCCATTAGCGAACATTGATTCTAAAACAAAGACGAGAGAAAAAGAATCGCTTATAATTTCAAATGGACCCTTACCTACAATCCGACTCGGTGCTAGGGGAAGAATCTGTTCGCTTAAAGCTGAAGGATGGAGGGAGAGAGGAAGAGGGAGAGGACGAGAGAGAGGGAGAGGGAGGGAGAGAGAGAAATGAGCGACAGAGAGATGGAGGGAGAGAGAGAGAGACAGAGAGGAGCGAGAGAAAGGAAGAGAGAAGTCAAAATAAGAAAATGAAAAAGAAAAAAGAAAACAAAAGAAAAAGTATTAAAAAATGATAAAAATATTAAAAAATATGAAATGACAATTTCGCCCTTAAATTCTGTTAATTTAGATAGAATTTCTAATGGAATGACCATTTAAACACGTTCTGATATATAGAGGGTTTGAAATGAAACACCGAAATTTAGAGGGACCACTTAGAAATGTGTCAATAGTTAGAAGGTCTAAATTGTACTTTTCCCTACATTTTTTTATTATTTTTTTAAGAGATAATACCCAAGAAGCTAGAGAAAAAAAATAACAAGAATTGTAAAGTAGAATATGGAACTTGGTTTTTGTAAGTAGCAATGACAATTGAATTCAACCCGATTACCAAATTTCAATCTGTAAAAATAGAGTATTCATACGGTAACAATGAAACATAAACTAAACTAAACTACAATAAAATAAAATATGGATTTACACTAGTTGACAAAAAATATGCAAAAATTAATAATTAACGTTGCCAATCCTCGATAAGGGCGCCAAAATTTTATCACTCAAATTTAATTCCCAATCAATGCACGAATTACCATAGTATAGCGACTTAAGTAAGGGGTCGATCCACAAGGATTTGATTGTAACTTTTAATTTTGTACTTTATTTTTCGCAAGTGAAATAAATAATTTTGGGTTTGGTTTTTGAATTTTATAATTAAATAGCAGAAAATTAATTAATTGAGATAAATATATATATATATATAAAGGTTCAGGTTATGAACATGCATAAATTTATCAATTTATCAAGTGAATTTCATTTTTATTTCTTTCATTCAGTATGTAATTAGGTAATATTAATTACAAGTTAATATTACTGCGAAAGATAAATCGACCACTTAATTGGGATAAACTATCTTCACGATTTAATTTTTACATTAACTAATCTACGGTGAATTAATCTTTAGCACAATTTATTTAATTAAGTTGTATCGATACCACTAAAACTGATTGTAAAACTGTTAGATCTAAATCACATGTATTAGATCTAACATCATAAATATGAATAAGTTCAAATCTAAATCTCTACAGCAACATTCAGACATAAACAAATTCAAGAAAAATATTTAAAATCACAATCCTCGTTTTACAACCTTACACTCATAAAAATATAAGAATATAATTGAAACAAAAATAAAATTACATGGATAAATATGAGAAAAGATACAGCCCTAACTCAATTGAAGAACTTAGCCAATCATGGAGGTTTGGTCTTTCACACAAATTTTCATTTGCTCCATCGAGGAACTTCTTCAAAAATCCAACAGCAAAAATAAAAATTAAAAAAATATAAGATGAAGAAGAATAAAAGAACCTAATGCCTACTGCTCCTTTCGGCCAGAAGAACCACACAAAAATAAACCCAAAGAGAAGTTATTGTCTTCGTCGGATAACAGAAAAAAAAATATAAATAAACACCAAAAAAATAATGCCCCAAACCAAGCCATTGTCCGAAGGAATAAAAAAGAATTAAAAATAATGTTCAAATCTCATTTACTACTTTTTTTACTCATTTGACCCCCAACCCAATTAGTGGGCTTAAAGGCCCATGAATAGTTTTTGTAACGATTCCCAATTTGGGCTTGCTCTGCTGTCTAGAGCGTGCACGCCACTCACACACGCTTGGACAATACACTGGGCCAAAATGGCTTGGGCCAAACACAATGGCATGCGACCAATGGGCGCCTGCACTGGATTATCGGATGGGGCTGGGTTTGCAGGTCAGACCTGGTTCATTTCGCGGGCCGTAATTTTTTTCTATCCTATTTTGCTTCAAAATAAAGTCTTTTTATTCCGATTCTTCAAATCTACAAAAACAAATAAATAGATTAATTATACTAATTTAATTAATTCAATAGATTAATGAAACTTAGATTAACGGTATTAAATTGCATCAAATGTGACGCAAGCATCCATCTATTCCCTACTTTGCAAGAAAATCTGCACATTTATTCATCTCCCTTGGTGCGTATTGCAACTTGTAGTCATTGTTTTTGATAAATCTTTTGCAATCTTTACCTTGGGTTTGTATAGGTGAATTTTTGGATAATCCTCAAGGATGAGGGCCAATGCTTTGGCCGAATCCATTTTCACAATCACCCTAATGTAGTCTCGTACTGTTACAATTATGATCCCTGTGTGGATGCTTCTGAGTTCCGCATCAAGGGTTGTGCATAATGGGAGTTGTCCATAATATCCCACAAGCCAGACTCCCTGATAGTCCCTTAAGTGTCCCCCAATACGTCTTTTCCCTGAATTTCCTCTAGCACTTTCGTCCGTGTTGAATTTATAGTGATATGTTATAGGAAGTTTCCAATTAGTGCAAGTAGAAATACTCATATCATTTGGGGGTGAGGTGGGGAAAAGGCTTCCAAAATATCCTTAAACTCAATACGGACATATTACTAATTGGAAACTTCTTATGACAGATTACTACAAACTCAACACGGACGAAAGTGCTAGAGGAAATCCAGGGAAAAAAGGCATCGGGGGACTCTTAAGGGACTATCAAGGAGTCTGACTGAACGCTCAATGGATTCTTCATTCTGATCATTTCAAACCTCCTAGATGATAGCACGGAAACTTAAAGATTTGCGAAGGTTAAGAGTACTCCCTTTAATGTGTTTGGCAATCCAGTGCAGGATATTGAAATAAAGATCTTGCTTTAGGGATTTGTTCACAAAAAATAGAGACCAGACCGCAAAGGTCTTTGGGCATTTCTTGAGAGCAAGATCTATTATCTCCAAAGAACTTAAACTTCTCTCACATACAGATGATTCATCATTGGACCATTTGGCCCTCTGATAATTTGTCAACAACTTCCTATGGAAAATGGTCCAGATAAAGAATTTTAAATTTTGAGGTGCCTTGAGTTTCCAAATCCATTCCTATTTGGAGATTCTATTATTATTACTAGTGTTACTAGCAATTTCATAGGTAGAGGCAGTAGAGAATTTCCCTAAGTTTTCGGTAACCAGGTAGGTCTGTCATACTTGGATAGATTAGGTAGGTTGGAATCATAGATGTCTTTAACTTGTTCCTCGGACAATAGACAAATGATTGGCAACATAGCCTAGCTACCCAAATCATCTATGATGTTAGCGACTCTCGAGTCAAATTCGTTCTATAAATCAACATTTCCCTAGGGGGCCTCTACCACATCGCAAATCTGTCCAAAGGTAAATAGAGGTATCATCCCCGACAATCCATTTAATTCCTTTATTGATAATGTGCCTAGTGTTCCATATAGCTCTCAAAATATGTGATCCACCTTTCCTATTGTTCCAAGCATTAAGGCTATTTTCAAGTTTGTATTTATTTTTAATAACCTCAATCCAGAGGTTTTGAGAATTTGAAACCACTTTCCTGCCAATTTTAGATAGCATAACACATTTCTAAGTTTGGTTTCTCTTAAACCAATGCCTCCCATAATCTAAGGGCTACAAACAGTTCCCCACTTGACCAAATGGAACTTCTTTTTAATATCAGTATCTCCCCATAAGAATGCTCTGTTAGTTTTATCAATTTTCTTATACAACTGAGAGGGAATGGGGTTTGTTTGAAGAGAGTAATAGGAATAGATAAGGTTATAGGTTTAATGAGAGTGGTCCTTCTCGCAATAGATAAATTTTTAGATTTCCAGGGAGTAAGTCTCTTATTAATCTTGTCCAAAATGAAGTTGAAGTGGCCTTTGCTAAATCGGGTATGGATTTGAGGGGTTCTTAAGTACACTCCAAGACTATTTGTTAGGCTAATACCTAAGTTATTGCTTAACTCTTTGGCTTGGATTTAAGGAACATTTGGGGACATAAACAATTTGGATTTGTTTAGATTAATTTTCTGCCTAGATTCATTCAAAAATTTCCCAAGGATGTTGAGAATTTTATTACATTGATTTTCTCCCGCTTTAGAGAAAAAGATCAGGTCATTTGAAAAAAATAGGTGGAAAATAGTAGGGCTATTTGTTGACGCCTTAATATTTTTTCATTCCTTTATTGAAAATCTTAAGGATAGCATAGGAGAGTTTTTCTATACAGAGGACAAATAGATAGGGGCGACAGGGGGTCTCCTTGCCTAAGGGCTCTGGAGGGTTTAAATTTATCAATGCCTTCCCTATTCCATAGGATAGATAACATTGTATTGATAACACAACTCATAACCAAGTCAATCCAATCATTTGGGAAGTTAAAGTAAAGCAGAGTTTCATGAAGGTAATTCCAATTAACTCTAACATAAGCCTTTTCAAAATCGAATTTAAGGATCATACCTCCCTGTTTGCTTTTAGATTTCCTGAGGGAATAGATAATCTCCTGGGTTATAATGATATTACTAATTGTTGTTTTCCCAAGGGACAAAGTTGCTTTGAAAGGGGCTTATAATTTGGGACAATAAAGGCCTGATGCGAGCAACAATGATCTTAAGGACTACTTTGTAATGAATATTGTTGAGGCTTTGAAATAGATCACCGGACACATTACTCTTGAGACTTGGGAGTGGGCTGATAGGGCTTTCTTACTGTCCCTCAGTTTGGGTTCCAGCAAAATAATACACTGCGGGTAGGCCTGTCGTCATTACACTTCCGGTGTGAGAATCAGTCGAGGGTACAGAGAGAAGGTATGGTAAGGCAGTAAGCGTAAGAGTTTGCTCAATGCTTGTGTATTGCGAGTCTTGTAGTGTGTTTCACATATAACAAATATATATTTGAGCATATTTGCATACCTCAGACCTCTTAGGTTCTGACCTGTATATAGGAAGGGAGTAGACTCGTTTAGAAAGTATTCCCTGATTCTTTGTGCACCGTTATGGTAATTGAGCAAATCTTTGTCCCATTACCATGGAGATGGCTCTGATTGCAGGAGAAGATCACGGGGCTGTTATATTGGGAGAGTAAAGATACATTCCTTTCTGTAGAAAGTAGCTTAGACCACCTTTGGAGTGAGATCATCATAGCACTCGCACTTAAAGAGGCATAACCGTGGTAGGGTTTGGACATGGGGTGATAGGTGTGATCTACCTATCTATTTTCGAACTAAACATTGTTAGTTTTCGAGTACGTTTATTACGTTTTAATATGTTTTTATTCTTTTTATATTAAAACAGGTGTGTGGGGTGAAAAAAGATGATAACGGTTCATAAACAATCAAATTGGATAAAAAAACGGTGGAAGAACGGTGGGAAAACAAGCATGGAGACAATATTCTGAAAAGTAGCCCACTACCGCGGCGTCCAGACCACCACCGCGGCGGTGAATATACAAAGAGGGCCTTATTCTTACTGAACATCCACCGTCAAGGCGATAAAACTGCAGAAAGGTCCTGCACCCACCACTATTTCCACCGCTGCAGCGAAGGTCAAACCTACATACCCACCGCCGCGGTAGTCACTCTGCACCAGATTTAGATATTATTTTGATATTTTAGGATATTTTGTTCTATTTAATCCTTCCTCCTCCATCATTTTCAGGCATATAGCTCCTTAGAGCATATTTTGAGAGGATTTGGGAGAGCTCAACCAATTCCGAAGAAGAAGAAGAAGCAATCCCGAAGCGTTTTTAGCGTTAAATCTTCGGACTACGGCTAGTTTCTCTCATTTCTTTATTTATTTCTTAACTTCGGATTATGGTTTGAGTATATTTAGCTCGTTATTCATTGTATATACAGTTATGGACGTTAGCTAAACATGGACTGTCTTAGGGATTAATATAATTTATGAAAATATCGTTTGTTTGAGTTTGTGTTTCATTAATGGTTGTTCTTCGCTATTTTGATTATGTTTATCGGTTTGTCATGATTATTATGCTTGTTATGATATAGTGAGAAATCGAGATTTGACACTCAGGAGAGGTAACCCCGAATTCGGACTAGGGTAAACACAGACACGATGATCCAATAATCTGGGAGGGAGTTGGAAAGTGTGCAATCAATGACATTGGGTTGAGACTCATGTGACCTAGAGTCGTTGAGAGGGTCTTCTTTGTTGACGTGAAGTCGCATATTCACTCGTCTTACACTCGGGAGAGGTGGCGAGTGAGTTTACGAACCGAGATTGTTGGATAGGTCGAACGCCATTAACGTAAACTAAAACGAGACCAAACACGTTTTTGTAAACAAAGTTAATCCCTAGGCAATCTTTTCCCTAAACATCTCAATATAATATTAGTATATTTAGATTAATTAACTTAGTTTAGTATTAATTAATTATTAAACACATTTTTATCGCTCAGATAAAATTAGGTTATGACAATTACGATACTCAATAATAATCTCAACCAATCCCTGTGGACACGATACCCTTACTCTCCCGATCTATACTAAAACTTGACCCGTATACTTGCGGTGAAAGTGGCGTGCGTTAATTACGCGCCACCATGGGGCCTGATCGAGTTGGTCGATACTAGGGTTCTCGGGCTAGTCCCATATCGGGGACACATGGCGCCCTTATAGCTTGTGATCAAATTTTTCCTAATCAGATGCCCCATGTTCCTAGCTGCGTAATTATTTGCGCCCTAGGAATATTTAGACGTTTTCGTGAGGATCCAATCTCTATCGTTTCTTCGAGGGTAGCGCCCAAATCGGTGCAATGGTTGCGACTGAACGCTTCAACTTTTGTTCTTCGAGAGTGCTGGGCATTTAAATACCGTGTGACTAATTAGATGGATGGTTTCCCAAGTGACATTTGGCGGGGAGTCGTGCTTGAACCCGTTTAAAGAGAACAAGTCCATTGTAACGATCCGATTTGCTAGGGTCGTCACGCGGTTTCTCCCCTTGGAGAATTTACCCTAAAACCGAACGTCCAACATCTCATTTCAGAAATCTGAGAATTTTTTTATTTTTTTACAATGCGACAGTGACAATTGTAATCTGTCAAATTATCGAATCAATTTTCGATAAATTAAAAATTTTATTTATTTGATAAAAAATAAATATTATTAAAAATTGTCGTATACAAATTATTACTAAAAATAAGAATAATAATTTGGACGAAATTTGTCCAAATAAATAGTAATGAATATAATACTAATAATATTATTAACTAATAGTAATAAATTATGTCCAAATAAATAGTATTAATAAATAGTATCAATAGTAATAATATTAATACTAGGCCAATGTGATTCATGCTAAATTGTCTATATTTATTAGTTTTATTTATACTAATTTATTTATGACAAGTAAATTTATTCACATAATCAAAACTGATAGTATGTGTTTTTATACTAATTTTTTTTTACTTCTATTATAAATCTGAGAAATTTTATAGTACGACTGCGATAATTTTACTCAATTTATCGAGTCAATTTTTACAACGGTAGATATTAATTACAATTATTATAAATAGAATTTCTAATATAATTTCTATCGTCGTTACATTCTCAGCGGCCCTACAATCAAAACTGTGGGGTTGTGAATCAATGCTCAGTAGAATTTCAACCCTTTTAATACGTGTATTTAATTAACAAATAAAACACTTCGACAAGATTTTCACATAATCATAATTATTTCATAAAATTTAACAGTTAAAATTCAGCAACAATAATAACATAAGTCATATAATAGAAAAATTAAATACATTTATTAAAAGAGTTAGAAATTTTACCTAAAATTCGAAGCCGAAATCTGACCGAAATATTATTCTCACTCCAAAAAAAACTTTCCAAATTGACTTCTTTTTGTTCTTCACAATATCCTACTGTCACCTTCTTTTCTTTTCTTTTCTTAACATAAAGCATATATATATGGAAAGAATTGGAGTGATTATTATTATTATTATTATTATTATTATAATATAACAGGTGTAATGTATACAATTAGCTATATATTATATGGTTCATTTTTGTTTCCTTCTGTACGAAGGAAATAAATTTTGATCACTCATTTATATATTCATTTATTTATTTACATAATGTTCCCTCTTAAAATAAAATAAAAAAATATTAATTATACCCAAAATTCTTAAAAGTACATTTTAAATAACATATTAGTCACAAACTTTTTAAAAATCAATTTAAAATTAAGATTCAATCCCAAAAAATTATCAAATATTATTTATACCATGAATTTGCAAAACAATTACAAAAATTTTAAATTTATCTAAAATAATATTTTCAAAATATAAATTTTTGGGGTATTATATCCATGAACTTTCTCGCTGCACGATTTTAAATACCACCCTCGTTCTTGAGCTTTTTGTTATGACTAGTTTGTGCATTCATAATGGCGAGAGACTCCAAATCTTGGTTTCGTTCTCTATGAGACGATATTGGTGTTGAGGCCGGATCGTCATCCAAGGTGCCTCCTATCAAGGGTAGAGGCGCTACTCGTAGGGTTCTTCGACCAAGCCTGCAGGTTGGACCCCTGGCTGCTAATAGCACATAGGCAGCCAATCTGTTGGCCATGCAGGGTGACAAAGAGGAAGCGAAACCGGCTGAGGTTTAGTGCCCTTCTGCTTCCGATGATGTGATTACTCCTACAGTCGCTCAAGTGCCTGAATGGGAAGAGGCTTGGCTTGTGGCGAGTCGCCTGACGAGCACTTAAGTCCATGAGATGCATATGGAATACTCCATCCCTTCCGACGTGCTCTTGATTAGTCCTAAGCCGTCGTAGAGCGTGCTTCATTGTCCATTTGGTTGAATTGTATTTTACAATGATGCTTTCATTGGCAGGGTGTACTTTCGTCTCTACCATTTCCTCTACAAGGTTCTTTATTGTGTCAACATGGCGCCTTCCCAGTCGGTGCCGAACGCACAGAGGCGGATAGTAGGGCTTACCATCCCTTGCATGAGAAATGATGTACTATTTTTATCTTCCTTATTCTTCCATTTCTACTAGGTTTCCAGGAACACAAGACCTTTTGACTGCTGGTATCAATTTCGAAATCAAAGCTAGAGACTCATAGTAGGAATCCCATATAGCAATCCGAGGTGAAAGAATGGTGGGTCTTGGTGAGAGAATTTTGGGAGCTACCGGTTAGAGAGATGGGGGCCCATCCAGTCCCGAGGAAGTGGTCGTCCCCATGTAAATTTGTGCCATTGTTCTTTTGTTTTTTTTTTTTTTGTAGTGGATCGTTCATTTTCGGATTTCTTTTTTTCTTTCATATTTTATCCTTTTATTTTGCCCCTTAGTGAGTCAGAAAATGTTGTTGTTGCTCTCTCGTCGAGGCATCCTGAGGCGGAGAAAAACTTTTCTTTCCTCAAAGCCAACTTGTTCGATCTTTTTTTCATTGCCCCCGCTGGGGCGATCGAGTCTCCAAATTTTACGTCTGGTTTCCCATCGGGATTCGAGTTATTTTTATTGGCCATGGCATCTGAGAAAGAAGGTAGGGCCTTATTTTTATTTTTTTTATATCCCCTTAAATCGTCTTTTATTCTTTTTCCAAATATTAGGTAATGGTTTTGTTGATGTAGAGATGTTGGAGGCTAACCCTGAGGTCTGGGAGGGCACTCAAGTTGTTGCAACCTCGTCTTCTCCTTCGCCTATCATTTTTCTAGAGGCGGAGGTAATGATCATTCTATCCGCGGCTCCGTTTGAGGCATCGCCTTGCCCCGGTCTCGATTCTTGTAGGAAGAGGTGCTCGCTGACTGTCGTTGTTGTGATTCACGAAGAGCCAGCAGTATAGAGAGTAAGGGAACCCCTTCTGGTTGTCTCCAGGAAGAGGAATGAAACGATAGGAGAGCCCCCCGGGGGGCTGCCTGCCTTCGTTAAACCTACAAGAATGGACCCCTAAGGTTGAAAGGTTAACCATGGGCGCTAGGGTCTTTCTTAATCCGGAGAACACAACCAGATAGGCCCAGACCGCATACTTTTCGAGGGATGTTGAGGCGACAGCTATGGAGTTGGGCAGCGACCCTGCATTGAACCTATTACAGTCGAGTGTGGCGGTAATGGCACATACTTATATTTTTTGACAATTATTGTCATTGCTTTAGATCTTTACTGATTTTTCTCTGATTTGCTCGCTCTAGTAGAGGGATGGAGGGGGATTGTGTCTCAGCTCGGGATCCTAGAGTAGGAGAGAGATGAGGCGAGGTCTCTCTCTCTCTCTCTCACACACACACACACAAGCATGTACTTGTGTGTAAAGGCACCGTTTTAAATATACACAAATTACAAAATATAGAAAAATCAATATAAACTATAAAATCAAGTTGAAAAATGTATCATATAGCAAAATCCTCACTTTACTTTTTAGTGAATCGAGAATTTTTAATAGAAATTTAAATATACTGATTTGAGACAATCAAAATAATACCTCAAAAATATTTGTTGTGCATAGAAATCCATCTTCAAGAAGAAGTATGCTTAATCGATCAAATAGTGTTTATCTTAATAAGGCCGCATATAGTTGAACATGACTAAAAATCAATGTAGTTAAATCAACTGTAATAAATTTAATTGATTGTACTTATGATTTATTTATGATCATAGCATATGCCAAATGAGGCCTTGTCATTTGGAAAGAAAATTTAGCAGACAATGGCGCCAAAGACATTCTCAGAATAAATATGAAATTTCTGAACTTATCAATGGTTAAAATTCAAATCTCGATTATATACAAAAAAAAAACACATAATAGCCATTAATCATGTGCCATTACAAAGTCCATCATTGCTATATTTCTCAATAACATAATTCAACAAACAAATTTTCAAAACTAACTAGAATGAGGGTAATCTTAAAGGATGTAAAGAATTCAAGTACTCATTAGGATAATGATTCGTAGTTAACGATTAACTCTGTAGCCAAATATGTGATAGTTTCTCTTGAAAATATATTTAAAGAGATTGAATTTATAGCATTAACATCTTTATTTCTTGCAGAAAAATAAAACGTTTGGTTAAAAATACAGGAGTAGTAACACCGGACGTATTCAGATATTGATAAATTGAAGTTATTAGATTAGCCATTTTACAACACTTACTATGGTTGGTGGCAGTTCGTATAGGAACTTCAATGCAAATAATTAATTTTAACTTTCTAAATAATTCTACAACAATGTTGTTTACTGAAATGAAAAAGTGAATTACTAAGAATATGCAACGGAATACAAGACGTAAAAGGTGTAGTTCGGCTCCCTTCAAGTAGTAGAGATGCAATTCTAGATGATACTACAATAATGACAATATGACTGAGACTATAGTATTTTGTTATGATGGTAGTTACAGTCTCTTTATGGATCCAATGACTACAAATATGTGAAATATGAATGCTCTAGGAAAGATATGTATGATTGTATGTCTAGCAATTTACCTAATTAGTGATTGAGATAGAAATTAAAAGTTTGCTAAGTCAAGTCAGTATACTTAATTTACATCTTTGTGCATACAACCATACAGATAATAAGACAAAAGCGTATTGAAAGGGGAGGTTGACACTAAGGGTGGTCATGGGCCTGGGGGCTCGCCTAGCTTGAACAATCTGACCCTATTTTTTTAGGGCTTGGGATTTGAGCCCATGGGCAAGGCTTGAGCCTAGGTTTTAGGGCCTAATCAATTTTAGGGTCGAGCTTGACCGATGCCAAAATATTTTAGGGTCAGGCCGACTCGGCTTAAAGAATAATTAAAAAAATTACACACAATCATATTCTAACCCTAATGAGATTTTTCCTCCCCCCACCGCTACTTTTCTCTTTCTCTCTCTCTCACTCTCACTTCACACACTTTGTTTCTCTCACTCACTCAAGCCGTATTTTTCTCTCTCGTCGGCCCCTCCAACGACCATCTCTCTCTCTCTCCTTCACAACGATAGTATCTCCGATCCATCGCCCTCATCAAGCTGTATTCTTTGCTAACGTCGTGCATCTCCATCGTTAACGTCGCGATAGTCGAATTTTGGAGAGATCACGTCCGAGGTGGTTGTATTTGGATGGCGACGTTCGGCAGTGGTCGACAATTGTCGTTTGGCATTAGTCAGCAACAATCATAGTGCCCAGATCTATCATTCTCCGATCAGTCATGCCCAGATCTATCCCTCAACGGTGGTCAACAACGACGACGAAGCTCAACGATGGTTAGACCTGGCCCATGTCATCGATAAGGGTTTGGTTAACCCTAATTGTTCAAGCCTCAAAACGACGATGTGCTCCCCCCTGCCTCTACCTTGCATCGCAGCTGTTCAGTGCTATGTTCCTCGGAACTGGAGTTGATGGCTTGGTTACAGAATTCCCCACAACAGCTATATACAAAAGTAAATTTTTACTCTTGAAATTTTTCAATGGTTGGTTGGTCCTTATAGTTTTGACTGTATTTTCATATTAGTCGTTGAACTTAATTTACCCAATTAAATCCTTATGGTTTTCTCCTTAGTATTAAATAGGTCTTCAATTTCAATTAGTTTTTACTCTTTTGAAATCTGTTCGGTTAGTGTTCTGTTCATGCTTTGGTAAAGTGGATGGTCTTTTGACTCTTTTGTTCATGTAGATTTGATTTAGTGTTATAGGGCCGGACTTGGGCTTGACGTTTTCTCCTTAGGGCCTGGCTTGAGAAAAATATTAGGGCCCGATCATAGGGTCGGGCTCGGGCTCGGGCTCGAGCCTAGCAAGTGCTTGTTATACCCTATGCAAAGCGCGGTCCGAGCCCAGCCCAACACGGTCCATAACCACCTCTAGTTGACGCTTGCTTCTATGGAAGTCAAATTTTAGATTGATAGAAATTCATGCTCCTCTTCGCATAGGTATGATCTAGATATTAAATAGTAAAATCTGATGAAAGAAGATTAAAGTATTTTTCCTATCCAATGGAAAGAATATTTAATATTAAAATCTGTTGCGCCTTCAACATACTTACTATATCTAGAAGAACAACTAAGACCTTAAAAGCTTCATACAAATCCCTCTAAAACTCCAGTTTACTCTTCGATTTTCATTTTTATTTTTTCCAGTTTATTCATTCTTTGTGTGTAGAAAATCCATTTAAAAATGAAGTTCATTGCTAAGTTTTACTTTTGCAATATTTTTAGCCCTATGTTCCATTTAATTCTTCTCCCATAATCTTTATGAGGATCTTGTTGCTTGTTGTCATGTTCTTTATCCAGCAGATTTTGATTTAACATCGGTAAGCCATCTTTAGAGGTATGATATTTGGATTATAACTATTTCGGAAAAAAAATGTCATTTTTTCCATGACTCTATATAGATTTCTATACATACTATCTTGAATTTCTTTTTTTCCAGTTGAAGTTCAAAGCTTATTTATTGTAATTTTTCCTCTAAATTTTTCTAATGTTTTTTTTAATTGATTTGGAAAAATTATGGGTTGCTGAAGCGGAAGGAAAAAGAGGTTACAATGTTGATTTATATGGGCTTATTTAGGATAGTATTGGTAAAGTAATATCATGAAGGTGAACCTTAGTTTCATTAATTCTCTAATGTAGTCAATATTAGATCTTTAATGGAATCCTATTTATGGTAATTCCAATTGAAGGAGGAAGAAGAACATAAATTTCAATTTGATTCTTGGTGTTCACTTGCTACTGTGTTTGCTTGCTTCTATGTTCCGCTCCTCTGTTGCAATTCTTGAAAGAAGAGGATATTTTGCTCTGCTCCGGTGTTGTGATTCTTCAACTCGTTTGTTCGCTTGCTTCGCTCAAGAACACAAAATTTATATTCGATTCTTCTGCGTCATGCGATTGAAGGAGGAAAAAGAATGGAATCTGAAGAAAGCTTGAAGAATGGGATCGTGGTTTAATCGTGGCCGAAGGAAGCTTGAAGAATGGAAGTTATAATGACGTCATTGTGTTTCTTGATTGAACAAATTAGGGTTTAACTTTTGGCTACAATTTTTTTCCCAGATCAAAAAGACATCGTTTTGATCATATATTGGTGACAAAAAAAATCGTCGCGAAATAAATAATTTAATCATTCGCGATGAACACATATTGTAGCCAATTGTGTTAACCTCGAAGTATGAATTTGCGATGAATTGTTTCATTGCCAAC
This sequence comes from Eucommia ulmoides, assembly GCA_016647705.1. Lineage (NCBI taxonomy): Eukaryota > Viridiplantae > Streptophyta > Magnoliopsida > Garryales > Eucommiaceae > Eucommia > Eucommia ulmoides. The sequence goes on from CM028329.1 coordinate 43,209,960, forward strand.
ATATTTGCGGGAAATTTTTTCTCATATTTTTGGCGTTAAGTATGATGTTGGAAAATTGCGACAAAATCCAAAATTTTGTCTCCTATTACTCATCTATGGTTATAAACTTGTACTTTATTGCCAAAAGGTGCTCATATTTGGCTACAACTTTTAATTTTGTAGCCAATAGCCTCCTTTGGCTACAATTATTATGCCATCGCCAAAAAATCGTAGCCAAATATTTCTTATCTTATAATGATAGTGTTTAATCTAATAGAAATTTGGAGTTGTACTCCAACTATATTAGTCAATTGAATTAACTATTAAAATTTTAGTTTTAATTTTAGCTAAGCAAAAATTTACTTAGTGGTTAGAGTAGATTAAATTGAAATTAAATAGACAAATTGATGGTTAAAAGTTTCTACCAATTTTTAGCTAACCTCTCCACCTTATGTAAAAATATCTCTTGAGTAGCTATTAGGTAAATATGTAAAAATGTCTCTTGAGTAGCTATTAGGTAAATTGATTATAGAGATGGTTCTTGGGTTGGAACTTATAGTCGTGTTTAGTTAGGGCCTATTTGGTAACCATTTTTATCTCATCCCATACAAGTGGGATGGGATGAGATAAGATGGGATGAGAATTTTGTTTCCTTCTTGAGAGCAGAATCGTGTTTGGTAACGATAATTTTTTTTTTGTTATGAGAACAAAATCGCATTTGGTAACGATATTATCCTAAAAATCAAGAACGAACCATAAATCACAATCAAGAAATCATGAAGAAATCATTAAGCAATCGAACCCTAAACTACAATCAAGAAATCATCAAGAAATCGAACCCAAAATTAAGAACGAAGAACATATCCTAAACTAAAATCAAGAAATTGAACCCAAAATAAAAAATGAAATTGAACCTTAATTCTGAGACAAAATCGAACCCTAATCCTCGTATTCGCTTCGATTTCATCTGAAGTGGTGGAGAATGGAGAAGAAGCAGACGAAGGTGATGGAAGATGGAGAAGAAGCATACGAAGGCGATTAAAAGATGGAGAAGAAGTAGACGAAGCAGATGAAGAGGCAGAAGAAACAAAAGAAGCAGACGAAGGCGATGGAGGATGGAGAAGAAGCAAATGAAGGCGATTGAAGATGAAAGCAAATGAATAACACATTGAAGACAAAGAAGAAAAATAAAGAAAAACTAAAGAAAGAAAAAACAAGCTTACAGGAATCGAAACCCAAACCTCATTAACAATTTTAAAAATATCGGTCATGTGCTTTTTTTTTGGATGAGAATAAGTGGAAACAACAATTTTTTGTTTCGCAGTTCTTAAGAAAAAATGAGAATAATTTTTGGTTTTGGAATGAGAATGGGAATGAAAATTGTTTTACCAAATGCTATGCCCAAACAGAAATTCCAAAAATCTGGGAATGAGATGAGAATTTTTGGGATGGGAACGGTTACCAAACACGACCTTAGTGTTTTCATCCCATCCTATTCCTAGATTTTTGGGATTTATGTTTAGAAACATCGTTTGGTAGACCTGTTTCTTCTCTCACCCCATCTCAAAACTCTAGAATTGTTTCTTGATTTTGTGAAGAGGGTGAGAAACAAAAACTTTTTATTTCTTTTCATTCCCATCCCATCCCAAACAAAAAAATAAATAAAAAAATTACACTGGTCATTTTGACAATTGTTAGTGGGCCCTTCTTCAACTCTTGTTAGCCACATTCTTTTTTTCTATTTCTTTTTCCTCCAAGCGGCCGTCTTCTTTATGGTCATCGTCGTTCGTCTTCTTTAACTCCTGGTATCGTCGTTCGCTCGTCACCGTCCTCCTCCTCCTTGCCATCTCCTTTCCCGTCCTCCTCCTACTCGTCGTCATCTTTATCGTCCTTATTTTCCTCATCGTCGTTGTCCTCCTCATTCTCACCATCGTCTTTATCGTCCTCGCCATTATCTTCACTCTAGGGCTGGCAAAATAGGTATTTACACGATGACACGACACGAGACCGACACGAAATTAGCAGGCCTAGGTTTTGCTTATCAGGTATCAGGTCGTTATCGTGTTACACCCGATAACCTGATAAGAAATAGTATAGGTTATCAGGTTGACCTAATAACCCAATAGGTTACACGATAAGACACGATAAGAATTTCGTGTATTCAGGTTACACGATAACCTGTGACCCAATAGGTTACTCGTTAATTTAATAAATTATTTTTACACCCCCCAAATGATCAAATATTATAAATTAGTACTTAATATATATAATCAGATTTCTCAAACCCTAACCCATTTGATATTCATTTCGCCGCTGCTCACTGACTGACCTACTTTGTTCTTTCTCCCTTCGCCACAAGACATCGACTACGGAGGACCGCCGTGCTCCACTTAGTTCTCACGACGACCGTCGCTGCTCCACAAGATGATAACGACCGTCGTTGCTCCACAAGAGTCACAAGACAACGACCGCCGCTGCTCTTTCGTTCGATTCCAGGTAGATATGATATTCTGAAGTCACATTTCAATTTTTTTTGGTAGATCTGAAGGGTTAGGAATCGAGATCAAACCCTAACCCATTTGATATTCGTTTTTGTGGCTGCTCACTTTCTTGGTGCTCACTCCATTCTTTCTCTCTTCGCCACAAGACGACGATGAGAGAAGACCATCGCTGCTCCACAAGACGACGACCGCCGCTGCTCTTTCGTTCAATTTCAGGTAGATTTGAAGTCACATTTCATTTTTTTTTGTAGATATTTGTTATAATTTGAGCAGAATCTCAGCAGGTGAGTAGAACATCGTTCGAATTTGAGCAGAACATAATTTGAATTTGAGAATTTGAGTAGAATCTCAGCAGGTGAGCAGAACATCGTTCGAATTTGAGTAGAATCTCAGTCGCTGTTCTATCTTCTGTTATTGTGAGTAAAATCATGGTTTTTATTTTAAAAATATGTTATTTTTGTGATTGTTCTCAGATTTCTCAGTTCTACAATTTGTCTTTCGAATCTCAGTCGCCGTTCTCGAATTTTCTGGTAAGTAAGGGAGTGAAATCAGGGTTTTTATTTTGTAAAGTACTTCTAAGTGTTCTTATTAGTGTTTGTGCTTGATATTGTCTTCACATATCCGTATTCTCAATTGTGATTGATCTGAAATTTCTTTGAATTGGTGAGTGAAATCCGCATTGGTGATATTTTCTCCACAAATCCGTAGTGTTTCTAATTATGTTTTGTAATTACATGTAGATGGATACCATAGATTCAAATGATTTACCAATAACGATAGAAACTGAAAATGATGATGAGTCGCACGAGGTGGAGGATGATGTCAAAAACAACACAATAGAAAAATGAAAGAGGGTAAAAAGAAGTCCAGTTTGGAGAGTCTTTGTGACAAACAATGAGAAGAATCAAGATGGTAAGAAATTATGTAAGTGTAAGAAATGTGGGAAAACAATGGTCAGTGATAGCTGGTATGGTACCGGTAACATGAACCGTCATATTAAATCTAATCCTGGAATCAATTCACAAGATGTAGGACAAATGATATTAGATCACAGTCAAAGCTCACTATCAACTAGAAGTCAAAAAATTGATCAAGAGAAATTTCGTGAGTTGTTGATTGCCGCTATTGTCATGCATGATTTACCATTATTGTTTGTTGAGTACAAGGGCATATGAGATTTATTATCGTATTTGAATGAGGATGTGTTTCATATCTCTAGGAATACTGTTAAGGCTGATCTTTTCAAAATGCATAAGAGAGAGAAGGTAAAAGTAAACTACATGTTTGAAAAATGCCCTGGTAGAGTTTGCTTAACCTTTGATATGTGGTCATCCCTCACTACTGATGGCTATGTATGTGTCACAGGGCATTTTATTGATAGTGATTGGATTTTACATAAAAGGGTAGTAAGTTTTTGTTGCATGCCACATCCACATAGTGGTGTTTCTATGAGTGAGAAAGCTTATGCTTTGTTATCTGATTGGGAATAGATAATAAACTGTTGTCTTTGACTTTGGATAATGCATCATGCAATAATGCGTTTGTGAGAATGTTGACAAGTCAATTGAATTTGAGAAACAATCTTTTGTGCAAGTGTGTATTTTTTCATTTAAGGTGTTGTGCCCACATTCTCAACTTGATAGTGCAATATGGTTTAAAAGAAATAAGTTTATGCATTGAGAAGATTCGTGAGAGTGTGAAATATATTAAAGGGTTACAAGTAAGAAAGCATAAGTTCTTAGAATGTGTGAATTTCTTGTCTTTAAATAGTAAGAAAGGTTTACGACAAGATGTTCCTATTCGATGGAATTCAACTTACCTAATGCTTGAAAGTGCATTATATTTTCGTAGTGCATTTTGTCATTTGGAATTAAGTGACTCTAATTATAAGCATAATCCTTCTGCTTGTAAATGGGAGAAATGAGAAAAAATTAAGAACTTCTTGACCTTGTTTTATGATATAACTTGTCAATTTTCTGGAACGAAGTACCCTACTGCCAATTTATATTTTCCTTCGGTTTTCATGACCTATTTGACTTTGTGAGAATACAGAAATTCCAATGATGAATATATGGTGAATATGGCTATTAAAATGCTTGAGAAATTTGAGAAATATTGGTCAGAGTTTAGTATGATATTGGCTATTGCTGTGATCTTGGATCCTCGGTATAAGATTCAATTTGTTGATTTTAGCTACCGAAAACTATATGGGAGTGGTTCAGTTGAGTTCTTGCGTGTCCGAGATAATTTGAATTTGCTTTTTAATGAATATATGAAATCTTCTAAGTCTTCGGCCACATCATCCTGTCCCGACAAGTGTAGTGACCAAGGCGACCTCAATGAAAATCTTCTTAGTAAGGAAAATCGAGATGTATTGAGGGTAAGTTATTAATTTGTATTTTTAAATATTTTTAATTTTTATTGATATCTTAATTTACGTTGATATTTTTTCTAAATATTTTTAATTATAAGAGTTCGATTATTTTGAAAGTGGTAAATTTGGTTTGGGTGCACAAAAAACTGAATTGGAATTATACTTGGATGAACGAAGAATAGATAGAAATTCGAAATTAGATATTTTGAAATTTTGGAAAGCAAATCAATTTCGTTATCCAGAACTTTCTTCCATGGCCCGTGATGTGTTGAGCATACATGTGTCCACTGTTGCTTCTGAATCTACATTTAGTATAAGTGGGAGAATAATTGATCAACATCGAAGTTCACTCAAGCCTGAAACCGTTGAAACTTTACTTTGCACAAAAGATTGGTTATTTGGGGCTATGGGTAATCTTTTCTTTTTTTGGAGATTATATTTAATTTGAGTTTATATTTGTCTTACAATTATAATTTTATTAGTAATGTTTTTTTTCACAAAAATTTAAATGCAGAAACTGCAAAAGTTCGATTGGACGAACTTACTGAAGATGTTTTGAATTTAGATATCAACAAAGAAAATACGTCAGTAAAGTCGCATTCGACTCAATGCTCAAACATTCCTTTAACTCAATGCTCAAACATTATGCAGGTTTATTGATTTTTTTCCTTGCATTTTGTTACTTATAAAAAATTCATTAATTGTTGAATATTGATATTATAAATTGTCTTTCTAAAATATATATTTTTGTTGTTGTACAGGATTAAGGTGTTTAACAATTGGAAAGTCACTAGTTTATTATGGATATATTGGCAATTAATTTAAGATATTTCATATTTGGTGGTGTTATGTGAATGATATTTGTGTTGGTATTTTTTTTTTTTTTTTTTTTTGTGTGTGACATTGTAAATGTAATGATGGATTTATTTTTTGGTTTGGTTTGTTTTGGTTGAACTAGTTTTTTTTTTTTTTTTTTTTTTTTTTTTTTTTTGCTTTTGTAATAATTTGTTAAGATGGTGTTAAATTAACAGGTTAACAAGTCATTAACATGTAATGAGTAGGTTAATGTATAATGGAAACCTATCAGATCTTATCGTGTCGTGTTTACCTGATAGGTTTCGTGTCATCATGTGACATGAAAAATTATCGTGTCGTGTCGTGTCGACACGATAATTTTCGTGTCGTGTTCATGTTTGAGTAGTCTGACACGATAAGCTTATCGTGTTGTGTTCGTGTTTGGATTTTATCGTGTTTCATGTTATCGTGTAATGACCTGTTACTTGTTTTGCCAGCCCTACTTCACTCGTCGAGCAACAACACTGTAATCGAACAACAACGAAATTGGGGTTTCGATTTCAATTTCGAACAACGATTTCGATTAGGGTTTCGATTTTGATTGGGATTTAGGGTTTCAATTTCTATTTTGTTATTGAAATCAATCATGAAATCGATTTCGATTCATTGCTCAAATCGATTTAGGGTTCAGTTGCTTAAATAAATTTCTTAGAATTAGGGTTCAATTACTTGATGATTTCTTAATTGTGATTTAAGATTCGTTCTTGATTTCTCGATGATTTTTCAGAATTAGTATTCTGGATTTCTTATTCTTTAGTGTAAATTTAAATAAATAAATTAAAAAAGAACAATTGTGAGGATGGGAAAAGTGAGAACACTACCAAACAGCCCCTAAGTTTCTAAGTTTGGTTAACTAAAATGATAGTTATACTATTTAACTCTTGAGATAGTTAGTGAATTGGAGTTACTTTCGGACATGAAAAGAAAAAAAACATCAATTGTGACTAACAAAACTGAGATAGGACTTCCAAGAAATCCTTTTTAAGAAATAGGTTTGGAATAGTTTGAAAATGAAATGAAATTAATATTTATTTATTTTTCAAATTTTTAAGAATTTGGAGATTACTCTCAAAAATTTAAAAATAAAAAGATATTTACTAAATATATTTATGTGTATTAATAAAAAAAATTTGAAAACAACGACAGAAATCAAGCTGAAAAGACAAACGGAACCTTTTAATAATCAATTTACACTCCCAAATTAATTTTTATTTATTTTTAAAGTATATGGTGAATTATCCAATGACTTCTTTACACAATAATTGTATTTAAAAAAATATATAATGACAACGGGTATTATTCATCTTATTTACCAAACATGAGTATCCCAGTGTTCCGAACACCGAGACTTATTTATTTATTTTTTTTAATTTTTTTGGTCTCGACGTTCAGAACGCTAGGACCAAAAAAATACAAACGGTGTTTGCAAACACCGTTTGTGGTGTTTGGCTTGGTCCCGACGTTTCAAACGCCGGGACCAAGAGACCTTGAACGCCAGGATTAAGTCCTTTGTTTCTTTGCCAAGAGAGAGATAGAGGAAAAAGAGAGCACGAAAATGAAATGAGTTTCTTGAAGAAAAAAACCCAAGTATTTTTTATATTTTATACCCCTAAAGTTTGACCATTATTTCATTCTAAACAATTTTATTTTTTATTTTTTACTTTTTGCTTTTTTTTTTTTTTTTTTTCGTTTTTTTATAACGATTTTTTTTTGTTTGTTAATTTTAATTTATTTTATTATTGTAATTTAAATTTAAAAGTGAGGTCAAACGGTCGATCGAATAAGTCAAACGTTTGACTGGTTAAAGCAGTGAGGTAAAAAGTTATGAAAACTAATCCAGTCGATCGACCGACTTGACAAATTAGTCGACCGTTGAAAATAGTGGATTTAAATTACATGTCTTGATCTAACCTGTCAACTAGGGGTGTGCAAATAACCCGTAGGCCCGATTACCCGACCCTCACCTGCCCGAATAGGCCCGATCCGAAGTAAAAAATGATGAAAAATAGTTGAAATCGACCGAAAAACCTCTAGGCCTAAAATCTTAGATGGGGACTCGGATCAGATGTCATACCTACCCGCTAGCCCCGATCCGATCCGCACACGAAACAATGTTGTTTCATTTTTCTATAAATACACCCTTATGCAATCGGAACCCTAGCTGTCGTCCTCATTCTCCATCCTTCCTCATTCGATTTCGATTCAGATCTCATGCCCGGCTTCCAGATCGGTGACGACGATGCTTCTCAGATTGATAATGACGACGACGACTATGCTTCGTAATCTTCCAGATCGACGCTTCTTCCATATGTCGGCGACGATGGTATGTAAGTTTATTGTTTCAATCTCTTTCAAACTGAAGACGACGACGATTCGAAGCTTGTGTATGTTTTCGATTTCATTTGTTGTTGATTTCGTTTCCTTTGTTTGTGATTACATCAAAATCTGACCCGACCGAAATACAGCCCAATCCAACGTGGTCGGGGATTCAACTGACCCCGATCCAAAATTTTCGGAATCAGTAATTTTTTTTGGTACCCCAAATATTTCAGATTGGCCGAGTAAATCGGCCAATACCGATCCGATCTGATCCGACCTGTGAACACCCATATTGTCGACCAAATTGAATTTTTACTTGAATTCAATTGAAAATAAAAAAAATGTTTTTACTCTATTAATAATAAAAAAGTAATAAATAATAAAATAAAAATCATATAAAAAAATATATTGCATAAAGTATTTTTTTTTAAATCATATAAATTGAATTTTTGGTCGACCGAATTGAATTTTTTGTCGATTGAATTGAATTTTTTGTCGACTGAATGAGGCATCCTATCGACCAAAATGAATTTTTGGTAAACTGAATTGAATTTTTGGTCGACCGAATTCAATTTTTGGTTGACTGAATTCAATTTTGGGTTGACCGAATGGACATCATGTCTACCAAATTGAATTTTTGGTCGACCGAATTGGGCATCCTGTCGACCAAATTGAATTTTTGGTCGACTATTAGAAATTGAATTCAGTTAACAAAAAATTGAATTCGGTCGACATGATGCCCCATTCGGTCGACAAAAAATTCAATTCAATCGACCAAATTGAATTTGGTCGACAGGATGCCCTATTTCGTCGATCAAAAATCGAATTTGGTCGATTAAATTGAATTTGGTTGATAGGATGTCCCATTCGGTTGACCAAAAATTCAATTTATATGATTTAAAAAAAAAAATACTTTATGCAATATAATTTTTATATGATTTTTTATTTTATTATTTATTACTTTTTTATTATTTATAAAATAATTTTTTTCAATTGAATTCAAGTAAAAATTTAATTTGGTCGATAGTATGCCCAATTTGGTTGACAGGTTAGATCAAGACATGCAATTTAAATCTACTATTTTTAACGGTTGATTGATTTGTCAAGTCGGTCGACTGACTCGATTAGTTTTCAGAACTTTTTACCCTACTATTTTAACCAGTCAAACGTTTAACTTATTCAATCGACTGTTTGACCTCACTTTTAAATTTAAATTACAATAAAAGAAATTAAAATTAACACACAAAAAATGTTTTCATTATAAAAAAAAGAAATTAAAAAAAAAGAAAGTAAAAAGTAAAAAAAAAAATGTTTAAAATGAAATAATGATAAAATTTTAGGGGCATAAAATGTAAAAAATACTTGAATTTTTTTTAAGAAACCTATTTTATTTTCGTGCTCTCTCTGTTAGCAAAGAAAAAGGGACTTAGTCCCGGTGTTTGAAACGCAGAGACCAAGCCGAACACCACAAACGGTGTTTGCAAACACCGTTTGTATTTTTTTAGTCCCGACATTCTGAAAGCCAGGACTAAAAAAATTAAAAAAATAAAAATAAATAAATTTCCATATTTTAAACATCGAGATACTTATATTAGGTTAATAAGGTGAATACTATCCATTGCCAATATTTTTTTTTTTTTTAAATACAATTATTTTGTAAAACACTCATCAGCCAATTAAACCAAGTGGACTGAGATGGGTAAAATAGAAAATTAAAAAAAAAAAATCAATAAAGAAAAAAAAATGAGGGACCCAGAAGCAGAAAATCGGCACAGTTTTTAAAATTTTCAAGAGACAGATGTCTGAGATTATCGAGGCCACGCTTTATCTTTAGCTTTTTTCTTCACAAATCACTGCACAAATTCGCCGATACGACTTTTAGTGAGAGAGAAAAAGTACAGACAAAACACCAACAATAAGTGCAGCTCGACAGAGAGAGAGAGAGACTCTGCTTCCCTCTGCTCAGTGTCCCCGATTCAGTTTTGAATTCAAACCTTCCGCAAAGACGGAGACAGTAGAGAGTAGAGAGAGTGATGGAGCTAGGGGGGCCGTCGGCCGGTGACGGAAAACGAGGTGACGGAGGAGAAGCTGAGACGACTGGGAAAGCAGAGGAGGAGGGGTACGAGGATGAAGGAGCTGTCGCCGGAGATCAGGAGGATTCCGATGAGCTTGCAGAGAACGAGGGTATCGGTAATTTCGTCCCTGGCCCTCTTCTTCCTCTCAAGGACCAGATTGAGAAAGACAAGGTATTTTAACACGCTGATAATATTTTACTTTTATCTCACTTTTTTCTTCATAGTTCAACCATTCTCTCTCTCTCTCTCTAATCTCACTTGATTTCAATCTTGATTTTCTCTCTCTTCTGTCTCTCTCATATATGGCTTCTTCTTCTTCTTCTCTCTCTCTCTCTCCTTAACATTCCCTTTTGATTGAAGAATGCCGTACAATATGCAAAGATTAGTTTTTTCTTTTGCTTTTTTTTTTTTTTTTAATTGGAAATGAAATGGGATTTTCCATTGCGGTTGATGTTAAATGAGGAACTTGGGGGGCTATGAGCTAATATCAAGTAAGGGACCGTTTGGCCGATCCTTGGAAGGGAAAACCCGAGTTTTGAAAATTCAAAATTAGTTAATTTCGGTTTTCTAAAATGTAAAGCATTTTGAAGCCTTCAAAAAGTTTGTGTTAAGTTATGCGGAAAATTAAACAGGAAGCGTACCTTGGATTTGAAAGACCCCTTAAAAACCCTTATTTTTCGTTTCTTTGGTAAGAAAAACTACTAGTCTTTTCCGGTTACTAGTCTTTTATGGTAATCTCCACACTCACTATCAAATGCCACTCGAATTTTCTTAATTCAATAGGATTGGAAATTTTAGAGATATCAATGTCTATTTATAGTATCTATTTATAGTAAGAATCCTAATACTACCAGTCTTTTCCTGTAATTTCCACACTTGTGTTAAAATAAATAAGATAAAATGATTTCATTTCAATTATATCACATTACACTAACACACTACATATATATACAATACAAGAGAAACAAGAAAATCTTACATTTAATGAGTTTTACGGTGCATGGCAAGGGAACAGAGATTGAGCATGAAAGTGAATAGTGATTTGAGCTGTAATTGTTGACATACAACTCACGTCAACACTCCCCCTCAAATTGGTGCATATATATCTCGGATACCCTACTTGCCAAGTGAGTTGTTGAAATTTCTGCTACATACAACTTTTATAAGTATGTCTGTCAATAGGTCTTTGGATTTAACAAACGGGAATCGAATTATCATGGCTTCAAGATTTTGCTCAATGAAGTGCCGGTCTACTTCCACATGTTTGGTCTGATTATGCTGGACTGAATTATGGGAAATGTCAATTGCAAATTTGTTATCACAGAATATGTCCATCCTGCAACCAGGAGCAAAGCCATTCTCAGTTAATAGTCTTCGAAGTCAGAGAAGTTCACAAAGGCCCTTAGCCATCCCACGAAACTCAGTTTCAGCATTTGATAAAATTACCACCTTTTACTTCTTACTTCTTCATGTAACCAAGTTCCCTCCAATAAACATGAAATAGCCTGAGGTAGATTTTCTTTCGGAGATAGTTCCTGCCCAGTCAGCATCTGTGTAACCTTCCACCCGTAGGTGATTGTTTCTTGTAAACATAAGTCATTTTCAGGGGGAAGACTTTAGGTATCGGAGAATCCGAATCACCGCATTCATATGATCTTCACTTAGACAGTGCATGAATTGCCTTACTACACTCGCTATATAGGCGATGTCAGGCCGTGTATGAGAGAGATAAATAAGTTTTCCAACTAATCTTTGGTACCTTCCTTTGTCAGTTGACACTTGATCTAGGTATTCTCCAAATTTGTGATTTTGGATTATTGGTGTATCTGGCAGGCTTACAATCCAGTAATCCAACTTCTGATAATAAATCTAGGATATATTTTTGTTGAGAAAGGAATATGCCTTGCTTTGACCTAGCAACTTCAATTCCCAAAAAATATTTGAGTCCTCCTAGACTTTTCATCTCAAATTCTGTGGCCAGTTACTCTTGAAGTCTTGCTATTTCCTCTGGGTCGTCTCCTGTAATGTTCATTTCGTCTACATAGACTATCAAAGCTGTTATCTTACCTCGGTGATGCTTTAAAAATAGCGTGTGGTCTGAGTTTCTTTGTTGAAAACCATATTTCCTCATTGTGAAGTTCAAGCGCCTAAACCTCGCTCTAGGAGATTGCTTTAAGCTATACAAAATTCGTTGTAGCTTGCACACAATCTGAGCTTTAGAATTTGCAATATATTTTGGAGGGACATCCATGTAGATTTCTTCTTCAAGATCTCTATGGAGAAATGCGTTTTTAACGCCAAACTGGTGCAGTGGCCAATCAAGATTCGTTGCAAGATATGGTAGAACCTTGACAGTATTCAACTTGGCCACAGGTGAGAACGTTTCTTGATAGTCTACGCCATAGGTTTGCGTATAGCCCTTTGCCACCAGTCTTGCTTTGTACCTTTCAACTGATCCACCGACTTTGTACTTGATGGAAAATACCCACTTACACCGTACTGTTTTTTGACTTTGAGTGGGGGAACAAGAGTCCACGTCATAGTTTTTAGTAATGCTTCCATTTCTTCCTTCATAGCTTGGATCCACTTAGGGTCTTCCAAAGTCTCTTCAACACTTGTGGGAATACGATGTGAGGAGAGTTCATTCACAAAGTTCTTGAGGGGTTTGGACAGCTTCTTTGTAAACACATAACTGGCAATTAGATATCTCGATCTTTGGTTCTCCAATTTCGAAGAATATCTGTTTGGTGGTTTGCCCCGATTGTGCCTGAAAGGTAATTCATAGCCAACAAGAGTATCTACGGCATTGGAAATGTGAGGTGTGGTAGGGGAGCTTACCTCAATGATACTCTTAGGAGATGGGACATTGGATACTGGAGAGTGGGGGATACTACTACTTCAGCTTCTAGAGGTGTCAGCTCTGGAGCTTCAGCTTCTAAAGATGTCGGCTTTGGAGTTGTTGACTGAGGAGTAGTTGGTGTCGTATCAGTGTCCTTGAACCAGTCAAATGTCAACCAATTCAACTCTTCTTCTCGTGTCTCCCCTTGAAGAGAAGAATTGGATTCGGCAGGAGAGTAGAAAGTGTCAGATTCAAGGAATTGACATCCATAGTCACATAGGTCTGCTTAGTTGGGTCGTAGTATCGGTACCTTTTTTGGTGTACAGTGTATCCCAAAAAAAGACAACGAATCGCATAGGGATCAAGTTTCGTGCGTGGGTTCTTGTAGAGGTGAACAAACGCAACACAACCAAAGACACGAGGCGGAAACATCAGTACTGTGGGTAATGACACAGGTTGACAAGGCCTGTAGCGGAGTCTTGAACCCAAGATCTTTTGAGGGCATGCGGTTAATGAGATGGACGACCATGGTAACAACATAAGCCCAGTGGTGGCTTGGTACGTGAGCTCCAAGTAACAGAGCTCTAGTAGTTTTGAGGATGTGGCGATTCTTGCGCTCTGCAACACCATTTTATTGCGGAGTCTAGGGGCATGAGGTCTCATGAATTAGTCCATGATGTTGGAAATAACCACGGAACTCTTGATTCACATACTCTCTACCATTATCTGATCGAAGAGTGCGAATCTTAGCAGAGAACTGAGTGTGAATCATTGTATGAAATGATTGAAACACACGAAAAACCTCATTTTTATGTTTGAACAGATAAAGCCAAGTCATTCGTGTACAATTATCAACAAATATCACAAACTAGCGGACACCAGATATAGTAGATTTTGGGGAAGGACCCTATACATTTAAGTGAATCAGAGCAAAAGGAACATCACTCTTATTCATACTCAACGGATAGGTGACTCGATGACTTTTAGCGAAAATGCAAGTCTCACATTTCAAGAAAAATGAATGTTTGATATATTGAATATGATGCCTTTTTACGCCTATATATACAAGATAATCCTAGCTAATTACAAGGAGGTAATTGAGAGGTGAAATAAATAAAGAAACGAACTTCTAGAAAATGGAAACAAAGTTATTTAGTGGGATTCTACCTTTTACTCTAATTACCATGATTTAAGCATTCCTATTATAGAATATTACATTTGTACTCATTAAGTTATTTTCCAACACTCCAAGCTGATGAATATGCATCCTTCATTCCCAGCTTGCATATAAGTCGTTGGAATGCATCACTGTTCAGTCCTTTTGTAAGTACATCAGGAAGTTGATTGTTTGTTGGGACGTAAGGTGTGCAGATTAATCCACTATCTAGCTTCTCTTTTATGAAATGTCTATCTACCTCAATATGCTTTGTCTGGTTGTGCTGAACGAGATTATGAGCAATGTTGATAGCCGACTTGTTGTCACAAAATAGCCTCATAGGTCCATCCCACTTAATCTTTAAGTCTTCCAGAATTATTTTGAGCCACAGTAATTCATAAACTCCTTGTGCCATCGCCCTAAACTTTGCTTCAGCACTTGATCTTGCCACTACATTCTGCTTCTTACTCCTCCACGTTACAAGATTGCCTCCTAGGAAAGTGCAATAGCCTGTCGTGGACCTCCTATCAACTAGTGAAACTGCATAGTCAGCATTTGTATATGCCTCAAGGACTAACCCCGTGTTTCTTCTAAATAGAATCCCTTGTCTTGGATTAGCCTTTAGGTAATGTAGTATGCGGTGGACAGCTTGTAGATGAACTTCTCTCGGGCTGTGCATAAATTGATGGACAATACTTACGGTATACCTAATGTCTGGCAGTGTGTGGGCAAGGTATATAAGCTTCCCAAGCAGTCTCTGATACCTCTCCTTGTCTACGACTGGATCACCTTTTGTTTCTCCAAGTCTATGATTTTGTTCAATCGGTGTGGAAGTTGGTTTACATGCCGACTTTCCTGTTTCCTTAAGAAGATCAGTCACATATTTCTGTTGTGAGATAAAGATTCCTTCTCTAGAATGAGCTACTTCGATTCCTAGAAAGTATTTCAACCTCCCAAGTTCTTTTATCTCAAATTCACTGACAAGACATCTTCGTAGTGCTTCCTTCTCCTTCTCATCGTTTCCTGTGACTATTATATCATCGACATACACCAAAAGGGCCGTTACTCCCCCTGCATCTGAGTGTTTTTTGAAGAGTGTATGATCTCCCTGACTTTGCTTGTAACCGGTGGCTAGCATCACTTTGGTGAATCTTCCGAACCAAGATCGTGGAGATTGTTTTAGGTCGTAGAGCGCCTTCCTTAGCTTGCAGACTTTGTTGCCTCTCAGTTGTTGCTTTTATCCTAGAGGAATGTCCATGTATATCTCCTCTTCTAATTCGCCATGAAGAAAGGCATTTTTTACATCAAATTGATCCAAATACCAGTTGAAATTAGCAGCCAGTGACAACAAAACTCTCACCGTGTTCATCTTATAGCTACTGGAGCAAATGTCTCTTGATAGTCCACACCATAGGTCTGCATGTATCCTTTCGCCATGAGTCTAGCTTTGTATTTTTCAAGAGAACCATCTGACTTGTATTTTACGGTAAACATCCACTTGCAACCGACAACCTTCTTTCCAGGAGGTAAGTCAACTATTTCCCACGTCTGGTTCTTCTCAAGTGCCTGCATTTCTTCACTCATGGCATTTCTCCAATTCTAATTAGATAATGCCTCAGATAAAGTATCAGGAATATGAATAGAGTTTAGATTGACTAGAAAAGTTCTATGTGAGGGTGAGAACTTCTCAAAAGAGACGAATTTTGCCAAATGATACAATGGGTGTTTTGTGCATTCCCTTGTGCTTCCTAATAGCAATTGGGAGATCATGGTCTGGTGTTAATTGAGATTGGTCAGGAATTGTATTTACCTCATTTTCAAGATTAGGAGTTGAAGCTTGGACTTGCATGGGATTAGGATCCGAGTCTCTTCTCCTTGAATAAACCTGCATAAATTGCATAGAGTCGTGACATTCATTATGCTCTGTCATGGGTCTAGTGTGGATGGGTGTGGGTGTTGATACCGATTGGAATGGTTTGGCTGAATTAGATCAGATAGGGCTACTGGAGCAAGTTCGTTTGGAATTAGATCAAATGGGGCTGATCCGGTGGACACAACTGACTCACGAGTTGGTAGATCGAGCATAAACATATCCTTATCCTTATCTTCACTAAATGAAGTCTCCCCTTGAAGATAAGGCTGGTTAAAATATGGTTTTGTTTCCTCAAAAGTGACATCTATGGTGACAAAATTTATGTGTAGGTGGATGATAGCATTTGTATCCTTTCTGGGTAGACGAATAACCTACAAACACACACTTAAGAGCCCGTGGATCAAATTTTCCTCTGTGTCTACTATGAACATGGACAAAGGCGGTGCAACCGAAGATTCTTGTAGTGAGGTTATTTGTTGTACGAAGGTTAGGATAGAATTGGGACATTGTTTCCATTGGTGACTTACACCCTAGAACCCGAGAAGGTAGATGATTAATCATATAAGCAGCTGTGAGTGCGGCTTCCCCCAATGGTGTTTTGGAACATTATGGTGAAAGAGAAATGCTCGGGTTTTGGCTAGCAAGTGACCATTTTTCCTTTCTGCCACTCCGTTTTGTTGTGGAGTATCAACGCAAGAGGATTCATGGATTATTCCCTCTTTTTGAAAATATGGAGATAGAACTTGATTAAAATAATCCCTTGCATTGTCTGATCTGAATCTTTTAATTTTTACCCCAAATTGGTTTTGAATCATGTTGTGGAAGTTTGGGAGTACACTGCTTACATCTGATTTATGTTTAAGAAGAAAGATCCAAGAAACCCTAGTACAATCGTCAATGAAAGAGAAACCAACGAGAATAAGACACATTTGGAACCGTAGAGGCTCCCCATATATCACTGTGAATCAAATAAAACGGAACTGGGCTTTTATGATTGCTGATTGGAAAAGGTACACGTTTGTGCTTCGCAAACTCACATACATCACAATGAAATTGTTTAGCACCTAGACCTCTAAACAAAGCAGGAAACATAGTTTTCAAGATTCCAAATGATGGATGCCCTAGTCTAAAATGGTGGAGCCAAATGGTTTCTTTATTGGATGATGATAGAAATGACAAAGATAAATTATTCCTGACCATATGTGACTTGCTCGGTTCATCAAGATAGTGAGTTCGTTTCTCTCCTTAGCAAGTCCAATCTTCTTCCCCAAAATCTGGTCCTGAAAAACACACTGAGAAGGATTGAAAAGTACATTACAATTCATATCATGTGTGAGCTTTTGAATGGATATTAAGTTGATGGACAACTTTGGGACATGAAGAACATTTTTCAAAGTTAGAGAAAGACTGATGTGGATATCTCCTAGACCAGTTACAGTAGTTAAAGAACCATCAACAACTGCTATTTTTCGATTGCTAGGAGATGGAGAGTAGGTCCTAAAATTTAGTGAAGAATGAGTCATATGGTCTGTGGCTCCTGAGTCTATTACCCATAAATTCCTGATAGTTTCATCTGAGACATTTAGTCCTTGAGAAATTGGAGACTTACCTGAGAATGCAAGAGAGTTTGAACCACTAGATTTTTTTAGCGAGCCCAAAAGTCCCCTTAGCTTCTCTACCTCTTCTATATTAAGCATTCCATTGTCTGAACCTGGTTGATTCATGGTGAAATAGGACTGGTTCGTGATGGTGTTTCTTGATTCTGGTTCACAGCGGTTGGCTAGGTCGCGATCTGGTTCGACGAGCGACACCGCACATCGCGATCTGGTTCGACGATCGCGATTTGGAGTTGGGATCTGGTCGCGATCTGGTTCGACGAGGGACACCGCACGTCGCGTGGGATTTGGAAGGAAGAATTATCGATAAACGGCAGAGGTTAGCTATGAAGGCTAGAACAGATCTGGTCGGCTATAAAGGCCAAACCAGATGAAGCAATGAAGGCTTCAGAAAAAAACCTAAAGCTCTGATGTCATCTCAAGAAAAATGAATTTTTGATATATTGAATATGAGGCCTTTTTACGCCTATATATAAATGACAATCCTAGCTAATTACAAGGAGGTAATTGAGAGATGAAATAAACAAGGAAACTAACTCCTAGAAAATGGAAACAAAGTTATTTAGTGGGATTCTACCTTTTACTCTAATTCCCATGATTTAAGCATTCCTATTATAGAATATTACATGTGTACTCGTTAAGTTATTTTCCAACATCACATTTAAAATCCAAAGTTGACAAACCCGAAAATAAATTCGGAAACACATGTTGTAGATAACCAAACGACGGATGGCCTAACCGATGGTGTCAAAGCAAAATTTGTTCCACTTTGAGTTTATGCCACCAATTGGGATACCCGTGAAACTTGAAGCAGGTCTCACGAGTATGCTTTCCACTCCCATAGTGAGAGCATTTAGTGCCATCAGAGGTGGCTCGAGATTTGGAGTTATAACCGGATTTGTCACCATGAAGAGAAAGAGACTGGGAGGATGCTTGAGGTTGTAAGCCATGCTTGAGACTTTTAGACGCTAGACTCGCTCCTGGTAGATATCATTGGGGCTACTTGTTGTCATCACCGCTTGACGAAGAGCTTTCCTTCGGACATGTGCATAGGCTTGCTCTACTGACGGGAATGGCTTTATCTGCAGGACATCACTCCTGATATTGTCTAAGCGGTCATCGAGTCCATCCAAGAATACATATTCTCGATCTTCCTGAATTAGAGTATTGTAGTGTTGAATATCGATTGGGCATTCCATCGGGTTTGGATGACGGAAATTGATTTCACGCCAGAGGCCTTGGAGATCATCGTAGATTTTTTTAAGAGAGCCGCCAGCTTGTTTAAGGCGGGTCATGCGTCGCCAGAGGTCATACACCTGGGAAGTGTCGCTGCCATCAAAGTATGTAGTAGCAATTGCATCCCACACCAACTTGGTTGTTGGGAAGCGAATGAAGCTATTGAGAAGAGAGGAGTCCATGGAATTAATCAACCATCCTTTGACAATAGCATTGTCAATGTGCCATCGTCAAAAGGTAGGGTCCGTCTGGGAGGTTGGGGTAGATCGCCGTTTATGTATCCTAATTTGTCGTTGCTCGAGATATACATCTCGATCACCTGGGACCAAAGAGCATAGTTGGTGTCATCCAACTTGATGCCGATCGGTGCAGTAGCAATATCGGAGGTTTGGGTTGGGGCTGAAGCTGTTTGGGTTGGGGCTGAAGTTTTGCTTAAAACTTCAACCATTTTCGTGGTCAACTCGCTAGGATGGGGGAAGATGGAGATTCATCAGTATAGGAGTCTGTATCAGCCATGGAGGGAGACGAGATTGGTTAGAACACCAAAAAAAAAAAAAAAACGGTGTAAACAATAGTAAAACCGGAAAAATTGGTAGTGAACCGGACATAAAAGGTTAACAATGAACCGGTTTGGAATATATTCGATGGAGATGATTTTTGTGGCCTTAGAATCGTTTTGTAAAAACGCTTCGAAATATATGATCAGAAATTAGAATGGAGCACCAGACATTGAAGAAAAGGAAATGAACAGCGGAAGAAGAAACTCACTGATCTGAGAAAAAAATGGGTTTGAATCTTTGCTCTGATACCACGTTGAAATAAATAAGATAAAATGATTTCATTTCAATTATATCTCATTACACTAACACACTACATATATATATATATATATATATACAGTACAAGAAAAACAAGAAAATCTAGCATTTAATGAGTTTTATAGTGCATAGCAAGGGAACAAAGATTGAGCATGAAAGTGAACAGTGATCTGAGTTGTAATTGTTGACATAAAACTCACACCAACAACTTACTACCCGAGATCACTCGAATTTTCTATAATTCAATAGAATTAAAAAATTTAGAGGTATAAATATATATTTATAGAGAGAATCTTGGAAGGTATTGTCATTTTCAATGGATGTCTATTAATAGACATGATCCTTGAGAATAAGAGCCACATTTATTTACATGGTGTCTGTTATGGAACTTGGGCCCATATGGATGTTCCACGGGTCAACTTGACCCGCTCCATAATCCAACATCTTGAATAAGACAAACTTGATTCCTCCGTCTCCTTTACCAAGGTAGCGTTTGGAAGCTTGGAATTGGACCTTTGGAATTGTAATTAGACTAGGACTATTTCAACCGAGCAACCAAACACTACCTTGATTGCATCCCTAAAGATGAATTTGTACACTCGAACTTTAAGAATTGTGTTAGTGATTGGGGGTGAGGAATTTGAAATTGGAATTGAAAACGAATATATGAAATTAAGGCCTGTTTGGTTGTCTAAATTATCATATTTTATGAATAGTTCAGTTTAATTTCTAAGCTATATTGTACTCCAATTACATGATACAATACAATTTGAACTAGAATTAAAATGGTTAGCTAACTAATTTAAGTGTTCTAAATTCTTACCACCAAATACTAAACTATAACAATTTCATAAATTGACTAATTTAAAAATAATACAATTTGGGAATTGAAGGACAACCAAACGGGCCCTTAAATTTTATTTCAGTTCAGACATCAAATTTAGAAAACTCAATTGTTTTTTTTTTGGCAGGAGGATGAGAGCTTAAGGAAGTGGAAAGAGAAACTGCTTGGCTGTTTGGAAAGCGATTTAGACGGTTAGCTTCACTTATCCAAACACTCCCTTATCAATCATAATAAACTTGGGCACCGTTTGATGACATTTAAAATACTTGAAACAAAAGTAGCGTTTATTTTTTAATTTTAGAAGTACTTTTAATAATCAAGAAACTAAAACTACTTTTTTTTTTTTTTTTTTTTTGAAAAGCAACAAAAAATTGATTTTGATTTCTTTGATTTTAATATTTTAAGAAATCGATGTTTTATATGGAATAAGAGACAGTTTATAGTTAATACGAAGATAATCGTCTTTATGTTATCAAATACATTTTGTTGAATCCCACATTGCTTGTGCTACCTGATCCAAAGCTATATATAAAGCCTTGGGCAATCCTCCTCCTACGAGGCGTTATTTGAGAGTGAGTTAGGCTCATTGTGTTACTACATGGTATCAGAGTCAGGTCTTTTGTCTGATGTTGGGCCCCCCGATATCCTTTCGCAGTGGTTTGTCAAAGTCCACCCTGCGCGTGAGGGGACATATTGAATCTCACATTGATGTTGGTCCCCCCAATATCTGTTTCGCAGTGGTTTGTCAAAGTGCATACTACGCGTGAGTAGGGCTGGCAAAACAGGTAACAGGTTGTGTAACAGGTCATTACACGATAACACGAAACACGATAAGACCCAAGCACGAACACGACACGATAAGCTTATCGTGTCAGACTACCCAAACACGAACACGACACGAAAATTATCGTGTTGACACAATACGACACGATAATTTTTCGTGTCACACGATGACACGAAACCTATCAGGTAAACACGATACGATAAGACCTGATAGGTTTCTATTATACATTAATCTATCCATTACACGTTAACCCATTACACGTTAACGACCTGTTAACCTGTTAACGACCTGTTAACCTGTTAATTTAAAACCATCTTAACAAATTATTATATATATTAAGTACTAATTTGTAATATTTGATAATTTGGGGGGTGTAAAAATAATTTATTAAATTAACGGGTAACCTATTGGGTCACAGGTTATCGTGTAACCTGAATACACGAAATTTTTATCGTGTCTTATCGTGTAACCTATTGGGTTATCAGGTTAACCTAATAACCTGCACTATTTTTTATCAGGTTATCGGGTCTGACACGATAACGACCCGATACCTGATAAGCAAAACCTAGACCTGCTAATTTCGTGTCGGTCTCGTGTCGTGTCATCGTGTAAATACCTGTTTTGCCAGCCCTATGCGTGAGGGGGTATGTTGAATCCCACATCGCTTGTGTTATTTGATCCTGAGCTATATATAAAGCCTTCTGCAATCTTCTTTTTACAAGACATCTTTTGATAGTGAGTTAGTCCCATTGTATTACTACACAATTTTTATTTCTGTTTTGCTATTATTCAGTTTTTTATTTAAAAAAAATTAGTTTAAAAAAAGTGTTACTAGACGGTAACAGTGAGAATGACAGAAATACCCTCTAATAGAAATGTTAATCTTTCTTTATAGGACAAATGGAACCCGAGGTTAAATTTGAATCTATAGCAATTATATCGGATAATATTGGGGAAATAACGACTCCATTGCCTGTTGATGAAGCTCAAAGCAGCCCAATACTCTTTACTCTAAAGGAGGGTTCTCATTATCGGTTGAAATTAACATTTGCGGTTCTTCACAACATCGTGTCTGGCTTGGCCTACACGAATACTGTTTGGAAAGGTCCAATTCAAGGTTCGGAATATGATTTTATTCTCGTTTAGGATACTTTTATGAACTACTTTTAGTACTATCCTGATTTCGATTGCATTAATTGTTTTTGAAAAAACATAATAACGTAAAAATTTAACTCTTTTTTATTGAATTTTCCGGTTTTAGGTTACTGTTTCCCTTCCCTGATTTTTGTTCTCGCTCCCAAAATTTTGAGATTAATGTAAAGAAATGAACACATTTCTTTTTCCAAAATTTTGGGATTAATGTACAGAAACGCATTTGGTAAACACGTTTCTATTCCCAAAATTTGGGGATTAATGTACAAAAACTCGTTTGATAAAAACATTTTTGTTCCCAAAATTTTGGGAGTATTTTCTGAATTTTTTTAAAATTTGAGAAACAAAAAAATGTTGATTCCTATTCCCACCACCACCCCACTGGCCACCACCATTCTGCCGTCTAAGAAATATGTATATTTAAAGAAAATAAAAATAAAAAATGATGCAACCAAACGTGGTTCTTTGTTTCTGTTTTCATAAAATAAAAGGAACAATTTCATGACGATAGTCATTACTAAACATGTTTCTATTCCCAGAATACTCTAGAACGGAAATAGAATTCCCATGACAGTTTATTGGAAGTAGAAACAACAATGCAGAAACACTAAACGCCACCTATATTTCCAAACAAGGCCTTGAGCCTTCCAATAAGCTAATAGTGACACGTCGATATGAGGGTTTGTTTGGTTAGGTGATGTTTGTTTAGACCCTGTTTGATTAGTTTTTCTATTCCCAGATTTTGAAAGCAGAAACATGGGAACAAAAAAAATTGTTTCAGTTAATCTCAACATGACGAAAATGTTCTCAGATTTCTGTTTCCATTCCAAGTTTTTTGGGAACAAACACATAATTATGGGAACATCAATACCCAACAAAAACCGTCTTACTGTTTCTAGAAATTAGGAACAGAAACTAGAAATGAAATTTGACAAAAAAGAGTATCTTTATGTTATATTTCCATACAATTTGTTCTAAATTTCTCGGAACAGAATAAAAGCAGAAATGAAAAGTGTTTGTTTTTTGACAATACGATAATAGACTTCATTTTTTATATTTTCGAAAACTTTGTTCTTTTTTCTCTTCATTTTTTTTTTTTTTTTAAAATCTGATTAATTATTTGTGTTTTGATTTCGGGTTTTAGTTGATAGAAGCAAAGGAATGTTGGGTACATTTGCGCCGCAAAGAGAGCCATATGTCTACCCCTTGGAGGAAGAAACAACCCCTTCAGGTGTTCTTGCAAGAGGAATATATAAAGCCATACTTAAGGTACAAACCCATTGTTTCATTGCATCACTGAACATTCCATTTCTGTTCCTGTTTCAAGATTTATGTCTCTGTTTCCACAAAACTTGGAACAAAATCAGAAAAATGGGTATAAAGTAAGGTTTTAAATTGCGGTATCGGGTTACATAATGGTAATAGTTGCGGTGTAACAGTATCGGGAGTATCGACTTATCCGTAATGAGAATCGGCCGTCACGGTCATGAATTTTTTAAAGTCACCATAACATTCTAATTCTAATAGATATTATGGTATTTAACTACATATACAATACAATAAAAATATGAAAAAAGACGAATTCTTCGTTAAGGCTGAATAAAGGTTGAAGATATGCTGAAATTTGAAGAAATGATGAATTTCTAGCCATCGCATGGCTTCAGCTCAAGACTAAAATTACAGCCTGCTGATGGGAGGGATGTCTTTGATGGGAGAGGGCCTGCACAAGGCTGAATACAGCTTGTATCGGCCGTAAAGGCCTAACACACCATAACGGTTTGCCGTAGTGGGAAAAGACACCGTTATGGACCCGTATCGGCCCGTGACGGGAAATATCGGCCTGTAACCGTAACAAGCAAGCCAATTTTTCGTTTTGTACCGTAATGGCCAATACTCAGAACCTGGTACAAAGATATCTATTTCTTAAACAATATTTTATTTTGTTCTCATATTTTGTTTATGTTTTGAGTTTATACTAAACAATTGCACGTTACAATGTTTAACCATGGTATCTTCCATAAAAAAAATGATTTCTTACTATTTGTTTGGTGTGGAACATGAAAGCAGTTTTATCTAGACAATTTTTTTGACAATATTTTTTATATTACCTCCTCTGTCATTTGCAAAAGGAAAGCGCAGATTATTATTTAAAAATAAACATCGAAGCTTTTCTCACTCTATTGATGTTTTTATACAGTTTCAAGACGACGACAAACGATGTCACATGGAGCTCAAATATTCCTTTGAAATCAAGAAGAATAGTTAAAAGTTGTTTGAGGAGTTAGAAATTGAAGATTTGTTTTTTTTAATGTGCATTTTGAGATATAGAAGGATTGAACTTATGTTACTTTTTAAATTGAAATTTTGGGGTTATTTTTATTGATTGAGTTGTGGTTGACAATATTTTAAAAATCGCACCGGACCGTCTGGTTCAACCGGTTGAACCGTCAACCAGTTCGGATTCCGGTCCGGTTATACCCCCAAAACTGTTTTACCCCTCAAACTGGTCAATTGGCTGGTTCGGACCGGTTCAACCCCTGAACTGTCGAACTAAAATAGTTCTTATCAAACCGGCTTGGTTTCTTCCATTTGGCTCCCTCGAAATCTCCACTCAACCTCTGATGACGATGACGGCAGACAACATACGGAGGCTGAACCAGTTTCCTTGTCGTCTTCTACGCTCACGAACAACGGGCTGGCTACTGGCTATTCTCCAAGAGGCAAATGAAAATTGGATGTGGAATGTGATACTCTGTTACACCGCCTGTTCACTTTGCGAATGAAAAATGGATTCCAAGAGGATAATGCAAGGAGAGAGAGAAGAGGAGGAGGTCCACTTGGGGGATTGGGAAAGCAAATTTGGAGCAGGTAAATGTCATCATACACGGTGTTAGTTGGGGTTGGGGAAAGTAAATTTGGGATGGTTCTAAACCATTGGATATTGAGAATTTGGGGGGTGTTTGGGAAGGAGAATGCATCCCTTCTTGGAAGTGTATGACATTCAAATGTATGTATTTTTTGGTTTTTTATTTTTTTGGATTTTTAATATTTTATATATATATATATATATATATATATATATATATATATATATATTAAATGACTTTTCCGGTTCGATATCCGGTCCGGTTTTTAAAACATTGGTGGTTGAGTTACAATGGATTTCTTCATAATTAGATTATTTTAGGTGATGAATGGATTTTTTTTTTCCTTTTATTTGCACCCCTCATATTTGCAATGCTAGGAAGACTAGGCTAGAAAGAAATAGAAAGAGTTGAAAAAATTATTTCATTTTGTTGCCGTTAGGTATTGATCACTAATAATTGTAAAAAAATTGTGCATTTCCAACCGCAAAGTCAATTTGGGAATGGCGACAATTTTTTTGAGAAGCCTCAGATAAGGATAGATAAGGACACATGTAATTAGAAAACTTACTTATAATGCAGGTGAATCCAAGCATGTTGTGTGTGTACTCGCATGTAAAGCTCACGAGCCTCAACATTTTCAGTGGGCATCTGGGGATTTGGCCCAAGACTCACGTCAAATATCGGTATCATCTTCAGTACCGACCACAACATTGAATTACCCAAGAATTGAGTTCGGGTCCACTTATGATGGATCATCCTCTGGATAACTGAGGATGTACCAAACCATGCCCTAAGCTTGCGCTTTGACCCCTGCTCATGAACGGTTACCGAATCGGGTCCACTTATGATGAATCTCACTATCATTAAAGGGGATTGATAGGGATCTTAGAGAATACTTACAAACAACTCTTTCTACGCCTATATATATATATATACATATATATATACTAGTGGGTTGTCAAGCTAAGATATGTACACTTTTCTAAGCCAAACATTTCTAAGCCAAACACCGAAGGTGCAACGCCGCAAGATCCACCTGAGGTACTTTGTTTTGCAAGAACCAAAGATTAGGAAGATCACATTTGCACGATCAAAGTGGACTACATCTGACGATTCAAATTCTTATATCAGCATATTATCGTTGTCTGTGGAGAAAGATTAACTGTTTATGTTGGCCAGGACTTGACCCAAAATGGGGGATGGGGGTGAATTGGGTCTTTGAATTTTATCGCCTATCTTAATTTCCATAATCTCAAGACATCTAACCAATCTCGTTAGTAGACAATGAATATAAAGATAGTGCGAAGGGTTTCTATTAATAGATTGTTTGAATATTTTTAGCGAGTGTCATCTTATTTAACAACATAAGGTAGAAGAGTAAAGCATTCACAATACAAACAAGATGTACATGTAAACCATAATCACAAGAACATAGAGATAGAGAGAAGCATGCAACCATAGGACGCAAGAAATTATATAGTAATTTGGCATAGATCAATTTACTAATGTCTATTCCTTCAAGCTCTTGCGGAGAGTTCTAATTCACTAATAGTCATATATTTTTCACCAATAAAGACCAAACCGTTACACATAATGGTAAGCTACATTTATGATTTTTCACACTTTCACAAGATAAGTTATATTTATCTTGCTACACTCTCACAAGGTATCTTACTACATATTCTCACAAAGTAAGCTAAGTTTATACTTTCTACAATCTCTCTAAGTTTATACTTTGACAATCTCTCACAAGGTAAGTTACATTTATACCTGGTTATACATTCTCATGACGTGAGCTACATTTATGCCTTGTTACAATCGTGCTTAAAGTAAGCTACGTTTATGCCTTGATACAATCATATAAGTTTCACTTCCTTGGATTTTCCATTCCCTTTCCCAAGCAGAGATCAAGTCTTACCAAGGTTCATTCCCTTGGATCTCCCAGGTAAAGGTTAAGCCTTACCAAGATTCACTTTATTGGATTTCTCAAGTACTAACAGTCAATACAATTCTCAAAAGATCAAATACAACCAAAACAACTCAAGGTTAAAAACTAAAAAGTTAACACATCTAGATTCACTCTCTAGATCACCGAGATTCACTCTCCTAAATTCATCATCCTAATCTCTTCCTCGGTGAGATCTAGCTGATTTCTTACCAAAGGTCTCTCCCTTCGAATTCATCATAAATCAACTCAAAATGGTTCTACCTGTCATCTTCTTTACACTTTACAGAGTTCTAACACAATGTATAAATATGATAACGTAAACTCTTGATAATTTTAGTTCAATGGACATGTTAAGTACGAACTTTGTAACCTATCTCACAAACCCTAACAGACCTTCTAAACCCTCTCTTATAGATGTATGTCAATAATCATGTGAATAGTTTGGACATGTTAAGTACAATTACACTTTATCTTAAGAATATTCAATACAACACAAAGTGCTAACTAGATTGATGACAATCACATTATGGCTCGTCCAATTTTGCTTTAGTCCATTTCATATTATTCATTTTAAATATAAGTCTTTGGGCACATTTTTATTTCAATCACACAATATGGATATGTTAATATTCATGTGAATATTTTGGACATGTTAAGTACAATTACGCTTTATCTTGAGAATATTCAATACAACACAAAGTGCTAACTCGATGGATGACAATCACATTATGGTTTGTATGGTTTTGCTTTAGCCCATTTCATATTATTCATTTTAAATGTAAGTCTTTGGTCGCATTTATATTTCAATCACACAATATAGATATAGCATGAAGCATACTGTGACTTGATCGTGAGTACTTTATCAAGTTTGTAACATTATTTTTATGGTACTCAAGTAGCCTTATTAGCCTTATTCAACAAGGTTCATTTTGGGTAGCTTGTATAATTTTTTTTGTCACTTATAATCGGTTTATTACATTTTTCACACACACATATACAAGTCATTGAAGATCAGTGAAAAACGACTTATTATCTTACCTCTTGTTAGATTGGTACGCTGGGGATTGAAGATCTTAATGAGTAACTTATTCTTGTGGTGGTACGAGCTCTTCCTTTGTCCAATATAAAAAATCTAACAAATGTTTAATATTATTAGAAAATGCTTTTTGTTTCTCTAATAAAATCTCTTTGGATTTCTTAAAAAAGCTATATTTCAAGTGTACGCAAAATTATTCTTATAAAAATTGATTTGAAATCTCAGTTCGTTTTTATCACGTAGTCAATTATATGCTTAATGATCTAAAAATATAGATATGATCAATACAAGCAACGTCTAGATGTAAATGTAAGCACACAGTAAATAAGTCAATTAGGCAAGTAAGAATAAACGTAAAGTATCTAGACTAATAAGTTTAAGCATGTAAAGCACGGATCTAAACATATTCTTAATTAGGCACATAATCATCATGTTCTAATATTAAGAAATGAAACATAAACAAAGACAATGTATAATGGAAATGACTCATCCGATTAAGAATAATGATATGAACGTGTTGGATTTTTTTGAATAACCAAGATTCGATCTTATAAACTTTCTCATAGTATTAGAGTATCACAAATTTCAACTTGATAGTTCTACTCTGGGGTTGTCACACAAAAAAAACACTTTCTTATTTTTAGGTAGTATTTCTCACACTATATTAATCATTAAAAAATCAATAGGTGTTCCTAGGAGATGGCAGATATAAATCTATTAAGCTCAATTGCTTATCCTTGCCTAATTTGTCCAACTAAGTCTATATATATAGGTTTTATTAAGGAAGTGATTATTGCCCTAAATCTTGGATTAGAAGGTTCTTAATATGTTATAATTGATCATGTGAATATTTTGGACATGTAATCGGATTAATAACGTTCAACTTCAACATTCCAAATTGTTTAATTTGGGATCTTGCCCCATAATACGTAATTTTGGATTTAAATGATAGACAATGTATTTAATTGATGATTAAAACTAATTTGAATCAATTTGGCGTTCAAATCATGATCGAATTTGTATTCTGGTGACCATTATCAAACAAATCGTCATCAATCGGTTGATCGGTTATACCTTTGATCAAGCGATATTTATACTCAACTCTTCTAATACGTGTTCTGTTTCGATAGGTCGATTGACCGATTGATCAAGTAACATATTGTCCAAATCGGTTGAATGGATCTAAATTTCGATTAACTGATTTTTATTTTTATTTTTGTTCACAATCTACTACCAGAATCAATTGACCGGTTCTACCTATTGGTCGATCGGATCAAGTTGGTTTCTATTCCGTTTTAGGCTACAATCCTATTCGCTTGACCAATTAAGGGGGTTGGTCGATGAGACTGTGCATTTTTTTTTATTTTAACTTATTTATTTAACCAACTCAATTTCGTTTTCAATCCTTAATAACTTAATTACTTTTTCAATGATTATAGTACATAATTCAGCAGATAAATATGTCACATTATAATGCCAGTGTGTCTCCTAGAGGCTTATTTGAACATATTTATTGGGGTCGACAGTGTCATTACCTTAAGATTTGATCTTTCTCCCGTTGATGCTTTGTGATCTTTTTCAGCAACTCGTCTTCTAACTTCCTTCTTCCTTGCTCATCTTGGTGGTCTCTTTTGATAATACTTAATACTAAGTAGTCTCTGTATTCTTCTACCACGCATTATTGTTGTTCGTGTTTCATCCGTGAATTTATGCTTTGGATTTTCTACAAAGACCACTGTCACACCCCACCCCACCCCGGGCACCCGTCACTCGAGGCCGGGCATGACGTCAACCTAACATTATCTGATCAATCCACGAATATCCAAACATATATATACCCATACACACTCGCACTACTGTAAATGATATTATTCTTCCTTTTAGAAATACCTAAACCTTCTACAGCTCACAACCGACCGACTCACCTCCAAAATATTACTACCTCCAGATTTTACCCTATGCTAGTAGTGAATCACCTCCTAGCCGCGATACCTGCAACCAAATTTTTTAATCGGTGTACTGTCTTCATAATAAAAATATTTCATGAATCAAGTATAAATAATAAACACCACGTTTCGAAATATAATATTATATAATCACATACCCGGTTCCACTGCCACCAATTAAATAAAATAATATAACAATAATACCGTATAGAAATTCAGTTTCCCTGTCACCACTGAAATAAACTCATATATTTAAAATACCCGATCCAAATATTTTAAGTCAACCAGTGCAACAAATGATTTATATACATCAATCCATTTTTAAAATAATATGTCTAAACCACATCATGTCCAAATATTTTAAAACAGTCAATCCCAATATCGTAAATCAAACCATCCAAACATTTCCTCAATATAAAATATTCCCCCACATCTTCTCCTACTAACCATAAGTTCGTTTTTTACCTCACGATCGAGAGTTGTAATGGTACCGTACCACCCGCAGGGTTTGCACTCCCTGACGGGTCAATCCACATCTCTTACGGGAAGAAAATCCACATCCCTTATGGGAAGAATATCCACATCTCTTACGGAAAGAAAATCCGCATCCTTTACGGGAAGAATATCTACATCCCTTATAGGAAGAAAATATGGCATAGTTGGACTAAACATCACTCTCCATCTTACAAACCGACTTGATCCAAAAATATTTTTCCCTCCTTTAAAACCAACCCATCAATCCAAAATCAATTTTCTACTTTTAAAACAAATTTGATCCCAAATTCATTTTTCCACCGTTAAAACCCAACTTGATAAAAAAAAAAACACATTTTTAAATGTAATAACATAAAGACAACCGTATATCGCATACCATACTGAAACCAATTTTTCAAACTGTCACCCACGTAATGAAATTATATATTTAACACACGCAAAACCGCTTGATCCATATAAGTTGCAAATTCGTCCATTTTTAAATAGAGACATTTTCCACAATTTATATAAAAATAAAATTTGTAAATTTATATAGAAGACAGTATACTCACCTCTTTCTCCGCATTGCAAAAACGTCACTGTCCGAAACCTACTGGGATGCTGGCGCCTGTGAACCTAACAACGATAGGCCTAAATTAATATTTTACTTTAAAATAACCTAACGTGCAATGCAAACCCTAAATCTCATGTTTTCCATTTCCCAAGTTTTTATTATAGAAAATTATTATTTTATCCGTTTCTTTACGTTCATATTCACCGCATCAATTTATTTAGATTGGCGATTAATAAAATATTACTACAATTATGAAAATTTCTTTCACAATTGCGAAATTTTTAATACTAACAATTTAATTTAACCAAAAATAATACCCAATTAAATTTTTACCTATTTTCGAATCCTCCGTCTATCGCGAATTGGGTTTTTGGTTTTTATTCTGGGTTATTTGTGTAATTTTCTCTTTCTTTTTTTTTTTTACTTATTCTTCCTTCTTTTCTTGTTTTTGTTTTTCCTGTTTCCGATTTGGAACCAGCCGCCGACCGTCCTCTCTCACTCCTCCCTGCCATTAACTGTCGGCCACCCTGCACCGCTCACACACATACGATTACAGCAGCACACACACATACACAACCACATCACTGATGAACACGGACATACCCACAAACCCACCGGCCGACAACACCCTATCTCTCTCTACTCTCCACTCCAGCGACGATCAAAACACGCACCCACACACCTACAATCTCCAGAGAACAACACCACCGGACTGATGACGAACTGGACAACCAAAACCCACACACTCACCGCCGGATCGATCCCATACCGCCAGCGACATACCTCACCGCCGGACCTCTCTCTCTCTCTACGTTTTCTTCTTCTGTTTTTTTTTTTCCTTTTTCCTGGTTTGATGGATTTGGCCGACATATAACACACGATATATATATATATATATATATCACCCACCAAAACACGCATACCCACAACCACAGTGGAATTCACACACACATCGGCACACCCAACTCGCACCACCGCCACCATCGTCGGACCAAACTCACTGACCAAACCCACCACACACACACGTACACGGACCCTGAACAGAGCATGCACACACATAGGGCGGAGGAGCACGTACACACACTGACGACATCCCACCGCCGGCAACCATACAACCAACCACACACACACGCATACAATCGCCGATCGTTTATCTCCACACTACCGGCGATCAAAGACCCATACCACAGCAGCAAAACAGAGCACACGTTCGCCAGAACCTTTTCCTCTTTTTTTTTTTTTGTGTTTTTCTCATTTCCTTCTTTTCAGATTGAGATCACAATTTACATAAATCATTTATATGCATGATTTTCAGTGCTTCTCTTCAATCTCTCCAGTTGTCACGTCACTCCTTCCCCCTCTCCGTTCGCGATTTTTCCAGTCTCCTGTTTCTGATTTGTGTGGTTACACACACACACACACACACACACACACACACATATATATATATATGAATATTTGGTTAAATTACATTCATCTCCCCTTAAGTTTCTTTAAGTTTTTAATTAAAACCAAAACAAAAACTTAAGTTTTGTAAAAATTCCAAATTAACCCTCAAATTTTTAATTGAATTTTATTTACGAAATCGATCTCGTTATTTTCTACATGCTTCTACAATGCAGCTAAAATTATGTGTATACAAAAATCTGGGTCTTACAACCCTTCCTTCATTCCTAAAAGAAATTTTGTCCCGAAATTGTAGTTACCTTGAACGAACAAGTGCGGAATACCTGATCCTTACGACTTAAATCTGGACCGACTTCTCAACGTATGTCAAATCCTCTTCCAACTCGATTGGTTGAGAAGTCAACACATGTGAAGGGTCTGACACATATTCCCTAAACATTGACACGTGAAAAACGTCGTGTGACCTGGACAGTTTCGGCAACAATGCAAGTCAATAAATTATCGCCCCAACCCGTTCTAAATGGACGATTTAACTTAACTTCCCTTTCTTCAGGAACCTCACTATGTCCTTCCACGGGAATATACGCAAAACACATGATCGCCCACTTCCAATTCCAACTCTTACTTACGCTTGTCAGCATAACTTTTTTGTCAACTCTGAGCAATTTTCAATCTTTCATGAATCATCTTTACTTTTTCTGTTGTCATTTGGGCGATATCCGGTATCAGCAATTCCTTTTCTTCCACTTCAGTTCAGTCTGTTGGATTGGAATCCTGTATCTCCTGCCATACAACGCTTCATATGGTGTCACCTCGATCGTCGAATGGTAGCTGTTATTGTAGGCAAATTCCATCAACGTCAAATGATCATCCCAACTACTAGGAAAATCCCAGAACACAACCCCTCAACATATCCTCCGACGTCTGAATCGTACGCTCTAATTGACCGTCAGTCTGATGATGAAAAGTTGTACTGAATTTGAGTTTGATATCTAAAGTAGTTTGGAGACTCGGTCAAAACTTCAAAGTAAAAATTGGATCTCTATCCAACACTATGAAAATCGATACACCATGTAATCTAACAATCTCGTCAATATACAATTGGGCATACTTATTCAGAGAATACGTCGTTTTTACAGTCAGAAAATGAGCAGATTTAGTAAACCTATCAACAATCACCGAGATAAAATTATGCCCCCATTTTTTAGTACGGGATAATTCCGAAACGAAATTCGTCGTGATACGCTCACATTTCTACTCTAGAATAGGTAGATGTTACAATAACCCACCTAGACATTGGTGTTCAATCTTGACTTGCTGATAAACGAAACACTTGGCAACAAATTCAATAATCTCCCGTTTCATTCCATTCTACCAATAGAGTTCTTGCCGATCCCGATACATTTTGGTACTGCCTGGGTGCATTGCGTATGCTGAGCTATGCGCTTCCTCCAAGATATTCTTCTTCAGATTAACGTCATCAGGCACACACAACCTATTCCCTACCATCAAAGCCTTATTGTTATCCCTGACACGATAGTCAGCTCTGTGACCATTTTTCACTTCCATTCGATTTTTTTTTCCAATTGGGCGTCTGTTTCCTGCGCTTCCATGATACGATCGATCCATGTCGGTCTCAGAGTCAACGTCGCAAGTAACGCTGCCGTCTGACCAATCGCCAACTGGACTCACGATGATCTCAACTCGAAATACGAGTTAATATGAACAACTTGAACCTGCGCACCCAAGCCTGTCGATTTCCGACTCAACGTATCCGCTATAATATTGGCCATTTTAGGATGGTAATGGATAGTGCAAACAAAGTCTTTGATAAATTCTTATCCAACGTCTCTACCTCGGATTTAGTTCTTTCTGAGTAAATAAGTATTTCCAACCCTGGTGGTCAGTATATATCCCACACATCTCGCTATACTGGTAATGTCTCTAGATTCCCAAAGTAAATACAATCGCTGCCAATTTCAAACATGCATCGAGTAATCACGCTCATGATTCTTTAATCATCGAGAGGCATATGCAATCACATGCCCACGTTGCATCAACACACCCTAGCCCTTGGTGTGACGCATCACTGTAGATCACAAAGTTGTCACCTTCTATCAGAAGAGAAAATATTGGCGCCAATATCAGTCTACTCTTCAGCGCCTGGAAACTCTGCTCACATTTGTCAGTCCACTCGAATTTGGATTCCTCGCTGGTTATCGGGTCAACAGGGCAGCTATAACAGAAAATCCCTGCACAAATCGACAATCCCCCAAAAAAATTAGAATTTCGGTCACACTTTTCGGCCTCTCCCATTCCACAGCTTCGACTTTCTTTGGATTCACCTGAATACCATCTCCTGAAATAACATGCCCCAAGAATACCACCCGATCTAACCAGAATTCACATTTATTAAATTTGACATACAACTGCTTCTCTCGTAAGGTCTGCAACACAATCTTGAGATCCTCTGCGTGCTCTTCTCTACTTTGGGAATAGATCAATATATCATCAATG
This sequence comes from Eucommia ulmoides, assembly GCA_016647705.1. Taxonomy (NCBI): domain Eukaryota; kingdom Viridiplantae; phylum Streptophyta; class Magnoliopsida; order Garryales; family Eucommiaceae; genus Eucommia; species Eucommia ulmoides. Next base: position 43,245,150 of record CM028329.1, read on the forward strand.
AATACAATAATAAACTGATCTAGATAAGGTTGGAGGATCCAATTCATCAAATCCATAAAGGCAGCAGGGACATTCGTCAATCCGAATGGCATAACTAAAAATTTATAATGTCCATACCTCGTATGGAATACCATCTTCGCCATGTTACTGTCTCTGACTTTCAGTTGGTGATATCCTGATCAAAAATCTATTTTGGAAAACACCCTAGCATTGCAGCTGGTCAAACAAATCATCAATCCTAGGCAACGGGTATTTATTACAAACCATCACCTTATTCAATTGTCGATAATCAAAACACCTCCTCAGCGTACCATCCCTCTTTTTCAAAAACAACACCAGAGCTCCCTAGGGGGAAACACTGGGCCTGATAAACCCGCAGTTTAACAAATCTTGTAACTGAATGTTCAATTCCTTCAACTCGGTAGGTGCCATACGATAGGGCAAAATTGATATCAGAACAGTTCCTAGAAGTAACGCAATAGTGAATTCCATTTCCCTATCCATTGGAAACCTTGACAATTTTTTCGAAAACACATCGGGAAAATCCCTGACCACTAGAACATCTGCCACCTGAACTTCATTCTGCCTAGTGTCAAACACGTGCACAAAATATCCCTGACATCCCTTCTTTCATAACTCCCTGGCCTCCAGGACTGAAATCAAATTGATTGGGATAATGGTTCTACCCCCTAAAAAATACAAACTCTGCCTCGCCTAAAATCCGGAAAGTAATTTTTTTTTTTTTAAAAAAAAAAAAAACAATCTACCGTGGCATAATAACCGGATAGCAAATCTATACCCAGTATCACATCAAAATTGTGAATACTCAGGGGTAGTAGATCTACCAACTACTCCCTATCACCCATACGAAACAGACTATATTTATACGCACCAACTATCAACACGGACTCACAGTTCTCGGCTACTTCCTACACATTATTCTCCATTAATTTCGCTGTGTTTATTAATTTTGGCATAACGTTTAATTTTGTCTGCCCATCAACCTAGAATGTATTGCTAAATTAAATCCTTTCTGGAATCATCTACATCTTGACTCTTCCGTTTTCACCAAATTAGAAGCAAATATGAACTAAACATCGAATTTGATTTCATACTACAGAATAATTATCTTCTCCTGTTTCAATAATATGAATTCTTCCTCCAATAAAATTACAAGATTTCCCCTTAGTATTGCCTAGAAGGTAGTTTTATACACACACGTATCGAGCCGAGTCGAGTCGCGCGTGTGGTGAGGTGGCACTTAATTTTTTGGGCAAAATTTATTTAAATAATTATTTTTATTATTAAAATAATTCAAAACAGTTTTCTTTTATATTTTGACTTGGTAAAATCGTTCCCACCTTTTTTGCTCCCACATCCTCGAGATCTCTCCCCCATTTTTGAACCACTTGGCAACGGTTTCAGTCGGCTGTTTTGGGTCTATAAAAGCAGATATTTTCCTTCTTCTTTTTTATTGTTCTTCATTTCCAAAACTGTTCTAAAATATAAAACTATTTCTTTCATAACTGTTGCGGATCTGTTTTGTTCTATTGCGGATCTATTCTGTTTTGTTCCGGATCTGATCTATTCTATTTTGAATCTGTTCTGTTCTATTCTGGTATTGTTTCTTCGGTTAAAATTTGATTTCCGAGTAGTTTGTTCGTTTTAAGAACAGTGTGTAGGGGTGTTTGGTTTTCGGGACCTCTACAGTGCAAAGAACGTCCTAGATAGAGAAGATTTCTGGGTTGTTTTATCCTGGGGACGACGAGGCTAATATACTGCTTGCACGCTTCTTGGGCAGAGCCACGAAACGTCTTAAAGAAAGTAACCTAGTCCGCGACTCAATCTGTAAAACCTAAATCGTAGAACGTACGTCATAAGTAGTTGCATTTTAGAGCATTAGAAAATTTTAGAGTAAAATTTTATTGATTAAAATTCAAATCAAAAGTTGGGGGTCAAATTGAAAATTTAGAAACATAAAATTTAAACTTAAGATTTAAATTGATAATTAAAAATCAAAAAGTAAAAATATTAAGGGTGAAATTATAATTTTTGAAAGTTTTAAAAGTTGAAATTTATTGAAATTAAGATCTTAAAGGAAATTGGGGGAGGAAAATGCAATTTAACTATTTTTTTAAAACATACATATATACGGGAGATCACCGGCCGGCAGGGAGAAAGAGATCAGGCAACGTGGCATGAGGAGATCAAATTTACCCACTAAATTCATGCAATAAATACCCCCTCATGCAGTAAAAGCGATAAAATCCTAGATTAAATCTAGAGAAAAAAAAATCTGAGTAATTCTAGAGAGAAAGAGAGGATAGGAGTGGGGGTCATCGTTTTTTTCTTGAATCGGTATTCTTCCGGCAGCGTGGTCGTGGCTGTTATGGGTACGCGTGATCGTGTGGATATTGTTGACAATTCCAAGAGAGAGCGAGGGTAGTTCGACCAGTGGGGTGGTTCGTTAACAACGTGGCAGTGTGCGTTCTTAGCATTGCAGGTGAGCGGGAGTTGCTGATCGCTGTCCAATCATCGATGATCGTCGGGCTTGTGAGTATTTATGTGTAATTTCTCTAATTAGTTTGGTGAGTATGTGCATGTATAAGTGTTTCGAGTTTGGTCGGTAAATTTTTGGCGGTGTGGGTTTGTGCTCTGTTTTCTTTTTCCGATAGCGTGTGGGTTTGTGTGTTCTGATTGTCCAATTAGTGTGTGTGTTGTGTCGGCGAGAACCCAACAAAAATAGAGACGGAGAGAGAGAGAGAGGTCGATCAACGGCGGTGGCGGTGGTGCGAGTTGGGTGTGGCTACAGTGTGCCACTGTGTGTGTATGTCGCCGTTGGCAGGGGTCGTCGGTCCCGTGGCGTGTCATCGGCATTGGTCATGCATGTGTAGTTGGGTGCATGAGGGTGTGTGTGTCGCAGTGTTTGTAGGTGTGTGAGCGGTGATCTGGTGGGTGTGCGTGTTAGCTTGTGAGGTGGCTGATGGTGGTGTTTGATCGGTGTTGTGGGTGGTGCAGGGCCGACGGTGAGAATCGGCAAGGAGTGGGAGGCCACCGGTGGTCGGCAATAGTAGAGAGAGAGGGGGGTCGGCCGTCGGGTCTGGAGAAGAACCAAAAACCAAAAAAAAAAAAAAAGAAAAAAAAAAAAGAAAAAGGAAAGAAGGGGAAATTGCACAACTAACCCCAACAAAAATTCAAATCCATCTCGCGGCCCGTGAACGATTCGGAATGGATATCATTTTTTGTTAAATTTATTTTAGTTTTGTTAAATTCAATTCTAGCGTAAAAATTTTTGTAACCGGAATAATAAATTTGGGATTGTTCATATTACAAGATTTTTATGCAATAATTAACGGAATGAAATTATCAGAATAATAACAATTCTTATAGATAAAATATGGGGAATGAAAAAATGTGGAACTTAGGACCTACATTACATGACTAGGTGATTTTACATAAAATATTAATTTAGGCCCTATCCTTACTAGGTTCGCAGACGCCAACACCTCGGTAGGCTTTGGACGGTGTTGTTTTTGTAGCACAAGAAATGAGGTGAGTGTACTGTCTTCTTGCCAAACTATTTTCTATATATATATATATGATGACATATGTGTTTACTTACACTGTACGATTTCATAAATGATATGGATCAAGTAGGTTTTTGGGGTGAGTTGGAAAAATGAATTTCCAGGGAATTGTGCTGGTTTCTAAAAAGAAGGATTAAAAAATAATTTTCGTTGGATATAGGTAGTTTAAATTCTCCCCATAAGGGGGTGGATTTTTGACGATGTGGTGTGAAAATGTATTTCTTCCCGTAAGGGATGTGGATTTTTAACTATACTGATGATTTTGACGATATTATAGTTGTTCTCCCCGAAAGGGGTGTAAATTGTATTTCTCCCCGTAAGGGGTGTGGATTCTTCCCATGGGATGTGGATGTTTCTCCCCGTAAGGGGTGTGGATTATATTTCTCCCCAAATAGGGGTGTAGATATTTCGTAGGAAGACATTCCTACGGATGTTACGGTACCGTTGCAACTTCCGATCGTAAGGTTAAAACGATCACTATGGTTAGCCAGTGTGTGTTATTGTGGAGTGGTGGTTTGAGATGTGTGTTTGAGATGTAGTGTTTTACTTATATTGAGTGATTTATTATTTATTATGGTAATTAGTATAATATTTACACTGGATGGTTTTGAAATGGAACTTATATATATTACTTTATTTTCACTGCATATATTATGAAGACTTTTACAAGTTATGTGATATCTATATACATATGCTTGATTCATATTTAAGTGTTGTATTATTTAGAATGTATTATTATTAAAAATATTTTTATTAAGAAGGTAGTACACTCGTAGGTGAAACAGCTAAGAGTCGGTCCCCTACTCCAGCGATAATACAGCGAGTGAGTATTTTGGGAGGTGCTGCCTGAGGCGAACCTAGGAGAGGTTCATTGTCGTTTTATTTTTTGTGGTTATTATAATTCAGGGACGGGTGTGTCTCCAGTTAGAGAAGATGTTTATGGCCTGTTTTTTTTTGTGGTTGTATAATTATGAATACATATTGTCGCTTTCTAGTTTGGTATGTCGCTCAGATGATGTCGTGTCGATGTCACGCCGGCCCCATGGTGACGGGTGTCCGGGGTGAGGTGTGACACAATCCAAGCCAATTCGGTAAACTCGTTCTTTATTAATTTTTGCATCAACAATTTTAAAATGTTTATTTTCTGCCAATTATGTACTACGATGTCTGTTGTTAATCTCAACAAGCCCTTTCGTTTCGAAGGGTTTCATTTTAAAATATGGAGACAGAAGATGTTATTTTTTCTGACTATCGAAAAAGTAGCATATGTCTATACCACTGAAAAACTTGTATTACCGAAAGATCCTACCGATACTCAGATTCAGGAAGATAAGACATGGGCTGAAAATGATTTTTGTTGTAAGAATTTTATTCTTAACGGTGTGTCTGATTATCTGTATGATTATTACTGTTCTAACAAAACTGCCAAGAAAATTTGGGATGCTCTTTCAAAGAAATACGACACTGAGGAGGCTGGAACGAAGAAATATGCTGTAAGTCAGTATCTGAAATATAAAATAACCGACGACAAATCTGTGGAAGCTCAGTCTCATGAACTTCAGAAAATTGCTCATGAAATAATTGCTGAAGGTATGTCCCTTGATGAATAATTTCAAGTTACTGTTTTAATTGACAAATTACCCCCTTCTTGAAAAGATTTTAAGAATACTCTTAGGCACAAAATAAAAGAGTTTTCTTTAGAGAGTTTGATCACTCGTCTTCGGATTGAGGAGGAAGCTCGAAAACAAAATTAGAAAGATGAAGTGCTCGTTGTGTCCAACAATGCTCACAGAAAATCATCCTTTGCAATTCTGAAACCTAAAAGAAAAAATATGAAGAATCAGATTCAGAATCGCCACCACAACAACCAGGACAGAAATGTGCATCAAAATCAGAATAAGTTGAAACCCCCTTCAAGAAACACTTCTGAACAGTTTACTTGCTTCAATTGTGGAAATGAGGGCCATATGGCTCGGAACTGCCGGCAAAGACGTCGTCCTGCTCCGCAGGCGAATCTTACCGATGACCAATTTATTGCTATGATTTTTGAAATCAACACAGTTGGTGGATCCGAAGGGTGGTGGGTAGATACGGATCTTCACGCCATGTCTGCTGTGATCGTGCTATGTTCAAAACTTATTCTGAAAATGAAGATAAGAAAGTGCTGCTGGTTGATTCCCACTCCACTATTGTCGCTGGTTCTGGTGATGTGGAATTGAAGTTTACTTCTGAAAAGACGGTCATTCTTAAGAATGTTCTGCATACCCCAAAGATGAGAAAGAATTTGATTTCGGGCTATCTTCTTAACAAGGAGGGGATTCACTCACACTATCGGGGCTGATTTGTACACCTTAACCAAAATAATATTTTTGTTGGGAAGGGTTATGTAACTGATGGAATGCTCAAACTGAATGTTGATGTTAATAAAATTTTTTCTTCTGCTTATATGTTGTGTTCTTTTAATATTTGGTATGCTAAACTTTATCACGTTAACAAACGTATTATTAAAAACTTAAGTAACTTAAAACTAATTCCTAAATTATCTTTGAATGATTTTAAAAAATGTGAATTTTGTAGTCAAGCTAAAATTACCAAAATCCCTCATAAATCAGTAATTAGAGAATCTGAATCTCTTGACTTGATACATTCTGATATTTGTGAATTTGATGGTGTCTTGACTAGGAATGGTAAACGCTATTTTATTATATTCATAGATGATTGTTCTGATTTTACTTATGTTTATCTCATGAAAAATAAAAGTGAAGCACTTGATATGTTTAAATTGTTGTGACTGAGATTAAAAATCAGTGCAATAAGAAAATTAAGAAGCTGCGTAGTGATAGAGGAACCGAATATGATTCTGATATGTTTATTGAATTTTATAATTCTCATAGGATAATTCATGAAAGAACTGCATCGTATTCTCCTGAAATGAATGGTAAGGCAGAAAGAAAAAATAAAACTTTTACTGAATTTGTAGTTGCTATTTTGCTTAACTCTGGTGCTGCTTCTCACTGGTGGGGTGAGATTTTATTGACTGTTTATTATGTGCTTAATAGAGTCCCCAAATTGCATAGTAAAATTTCACCGTATGAAATTTTCAAAAATAAGAAACCAAATTTGTCTTATTTTAAAACTTGAGGTTATTTGGCATATGTTCGGATTTCTGATCCAAAAAGGAGAAAACTTGCAAGTAGAGCATATGAATGTGTTTTTGTTGGTTATGCTGTGAATAACAAAATTTATAGATTTTATGATTTGCATGATCATGTTATTATTGAATCTAATGATGCTGATTTTTATGAACATAGATTTCCGTTTAAATTGAAGAATAGTGGGGGTTCGATATCTAGTAATATGCTTATCATTAGAATTAATGAGCTTGATAATGAATTAGAATTTAAATCTAGGAAAAGTAAACGGACTCGTACTGCTAAGGATTATGGTTCAGATTTCTTTGCATACACTTTAGAGGAGGATCCGCACACCCTCCAAGAGGTATTGTCCTCTATAGATGTCAATTTGTGACAAGAGGCCATAGATGATGAAATGAACTCTCTCGAGTCAAATAGAACTTGGCATTTAGTAAATTTACCTCCTGGTTGTAAAACAATAGGATGTAAATGGATTCTTAAGAAGAAATTAAAACTCGATGGAACCATTGATAAATATAAGGCTCGTCTCGTAGCCAAAGGGTTTAGACAAAGAAAGAATATAGCTTTTTTTGATACTTTCTCACCTGTCTCTAGAATTATTTCTATTTGTGTGCTTTTATCACTTACTGCTATTCATGATCTTGTTGTGCACCAAATGGATGTTAAAACTGCTTTTTTAAATGGTGAATTAGAAGAAAATATTTATATAGACCAATCTAAAGGATTTGTTATTCCTGGTCAAGAAAACAAAGTATGCAAATTAGATAAATCTCTTTATGGTTTGAAACAAGCACCTAAGCAATGGCATTAGAAATTTGTTAATCTAGTCATTTCACGTGGTTTTAAAGTAAATGAAAGTGACAAATGCATCTATTATAAATCTGAAAATGATGTTTGTACTATTATATGTCTTTATATGGATGACTTGCTGATTTTTGGTTCTAATATTCATATTGCGAATAATGTGAAATCCATGCTATATGCTAATTTTGACATGAAAGATCTTGGTGAAGCAAATGTAATTCTTGGTATTAAAATAAATAGGTCTAAACATGGAATTTCTTTGGATCAATCTCATTATATAGAAAAGATTCTAAAGAAATACAATTATTTTGATTATAAACCAGCATGTACTCCTTATGACCCTAGTGTGAAGTTGTTCAAGAACACCGGTGACGGTGTTAGACAATCTGAGTATGCGAGCATCATAGGCAGTCTTCGATATGCCACCGATTGCACTAGGCTCGACATAGCGTATGCTGTGGGATTAATATGCAGGTTTACAAGCAAATCTAGTATTGAGTATTGGTATGCTATTGATAGGATTATGAGATACCTAAAAAGAACGATGAACCTTGAATTACATTATCAGAAGTTTCCCACTGTTTTGGAAGGATATAGCGATGCTGATTGGAACACCCTTTCAGATGACTCCAAGACAACTAGCGGCTATATATTTAGTATAGCTGGTGGAGCTGTTTCTTGGAAATCTAAGAAACAGACTATTTTGGCTCAATCTACTATGGAGTCTGAGATGATTGCACTAACTTCGGCTAGCGAGGAGGTAAGGTGGTTAAGAAGCCTGCTTTCTGATACCCCTTTATGGGAGAGACCGATTACAGCTGTTTTGATCCATTGCGATAGTACCGCGGTTATTGCAAAGATACAGAACTGTTATTATAATGGAAAAAAGTGACAAATATGTCGCAAACACGGTACTATTAGGGAGTATATCTCTACAGGGGCTGTGAGAGTGGATCATGTACGGTCTGATGATAACTTAGCCGATCGTTTGACGAAAGGATTAGCTAGAAAAAAGTTTTACAAAACCTCGAAATGAATGGGACTCAAGCCCATGGATTGACGAGTCACTTGTGAGGGAAACCCAACCTATAGACTGGAGATCCCAAGAAATAAGTTCAAAGGGTAAAACAACTCATGAAATGATATGAAGAGAATCATGCTATAATAATAATTTTGAATTCTATTCCAAATATGTGTTGTTTGAAGCATGACATCCTGAAGTGATAGAAGGTTGAGTTTTCTTTTATTAACTCTTAATGAAATCTATACTCTATATGGAGTGGAGTACCTAGCTACAGGAATACTCTTAATAGACTCACCTATGTAAATGTGGAAGTGTGGCCGCTTCCTGTGGAATTTTGGGTAAATTCTCTAGAGCATTCACTATACTGGGATATACGTGCATGGCCGTAAAGTACGGGCTTTTGGACTACACCCTGATAAGGTTGTGTGTGTGATGTTGTTAAAGATAGAGTTCAAAACTACAAGTTACTCTAGTATAATCTAAATCATCTTCACTATGTAAAGGTTCAAGTCGACAGACACATTTTCTTATGCACAATCTTATGTTGTTTTATACTGCTCGATGAAAAAAATTGTTTTAAAAATTCAAATGGGGGATTGTTGGAGCAAATGAATTTTAAAAATGTTTTTGTTATAAAAAGTGTCAAATAGTTTTCCCTCAATTCCTTCTATCTCACATTGGTTGGGAGAAGAGGCAATGAGGAGTATATTTAGGGGTGTGTGAGACACTTGGGGTGTGCCCCAAGGGGTACCCACATTTTGTGGAGGGGAGAGGAGTTACATCCCTACTAGTTTGATACACACGCGCGCGTGCGCCGCCATCGCCGTCCATCTGGCCATACCGTGCCAAGCCGAGTCGAGTCGCGCGTGTGATGAGATGATACTTAATTTTTTGGACAAAATTTATTTAAATAATTATTTTTATTATTAAAATAATTCAAAACAGTTTTATTTTATATTTTGACTTGGTAAAATCGTTCCCACGTTTTTTGCTCCCACATTCCTGAGATCTCTCCCCCATTTTCGAACCACTTGGCAACGGTTTCAGTCGATTGTTTTGGGTCTATAAATGCAGACGTTTTCATTATATTTGAGTTACGAAAAAATTCAGAAAGATTACTCTGCACTTTCAGGGAAAAAAAACACTGTTCTCCTTCTTCTTTTTTATTGTTCTTATTTTCCTAAACTGTTCCGAAATAGAAAACTATTTCTTTCAGAACTATTGCGGATCTGTTCTGTTCTGTTCTATTCCGAATCTATTTTGTTCTGTTCCTGATCTATTCTGTTCTGTTCCGGTATTATTTCTTCGGTTCAAATTTGATTTCTGAGCAGTTTGTTCTTTTTACGAACAGTGTGTGGAGGTGTTTGATTTTTGGGACTTCTACAGTGCAAAGAACGTCCTAGACAGAGGAGATTTCTTGGTTGTTTTATCCTGGGAACGACGAGGCTAATATACTGCTTGCACGCTTCTTGGGCAGAGCCGCAAAACGTCTTAAAGAGAACAACCTAGTCCGCAACTCAACCTAAGCTAATTCGATAAACTCATTCTTTATTAATTTCTGAAGCAACACTTCCGGTTGCCACGTCACTCATTCCCCCTTTCCGTTCTCGATTTTTCCATGTCCCCTGTTTTTTATTTGTGTGGTTAGACACACACACACACACATACACACACACACACACACATATATATGCATATTTCGTTAAATTACATTCATCCCCCCTTAAGTTTCTTTAAGTTTTTAATTAAAAACAAAACAAAAACTTAAGTTTTGTAAAAATTTCAGATTAGCCCCCTAAAATTTTCAATTGAATTTTATTTACGAAATCGACCTCGTTATTTTCTACATGCTTCTACAATGCAACTAAAATTATGTGTATATAAAAATCCGGGTCTTACAACCACCTACTCAATAATGTTGTCATGACTAGTACATGCTTTGTACAATCAATATAATCAATCATATATATTCACATTAGAGTCACATGTACAAAAACACAATATCTCAAAGATCCTTATATAATCACATGTATTTATAAACACATACAATGATATCTTCTATATTATATAGATATGTATAGCATAGTCACATAATCATATAAGATATAAGCATGTATATAAGTAGGCATGATACTACTCAATCCATTACATTGTCTTCCAGTGTATGACATCATCAAAACCTAATATCTTAATAATTTCTCACATCTTTGAGGTTTTTCATGGTCACTCCTTGATCTGGAATCATGATTAGCTATCAGGAGATCGAAAGGCAGCCGATTCATATAGCGGATTTTAGTACTAACCCATTTAGTGAATCTCATGCAATACTATTGAAGCTAATTAGAGAGATGCGAGATATCTCTGTAACATTCAACGTCTTGCATGGCAGAATCAACTACCACCGCTACTGCTTTTACTTTAAGACTATGTGTCACCTTGTAGTAAGACATATGTTATTGTCGACGAAGGTTGAAGAGACCGATGAGAGCATCACTAGGAAGAAGATTTAAGGAGATAACGATAGGAATTGAGGCATGAGATGGAGTGACTCCATAGAGAATGAGAAGAGCTTCATCGAGCAGGCCTTATGCCACGTAGATTCTATCTTGCACACTCACATCTATGTCCCACTTACTCAATGAATACTTTTGAAGTTTGGTGGCAAGAATGCAATACTGTCAAAGTATAACAACCCATACATGTAATACACAATATTTAAAGTTAAAAAATCACAAATACAATCGTATCTCAAATATCATATTTTGACATTGAGCAAAGTTATCATGTAGGATATCAAAGATGATTATGTTCGGTCATTTATTACACTAGCATGTTCTTTTGTGGTTGTTTATAGTATCTCATATTAGTGGTTTGAGACTCACCATTCTCATAAGAGAAAAACACCCCAAAAAACTAGCATAGATCATTGAAGGCCAATTTCAACAATTCAATACCGACTAGAAACAATTTAGAATACAAGTTACCGAATATTTTTGGCATCTGCCTTTTAATCACATTAAAGAATTAAGATTTCTTAACTTTATAGTCATGATCTACACCAATATTTATATAATAAAGAATAATATAAATGTATCTTTTATTAATACTTATAATGTTTTACAGATAAAAACTACAAAATGTGTTAATACAATATTGACTGTATGGATTACATCCAACACTACGACCACCGCAACACCACAAGCTCCAATCATCTCCGTCATTTGCAACTGCGTCTTCAAGCATCATCGTAGAACCGCCACCTTCGTTACCCCTACCTTTACTGCTGTCATTGTTACTGTCGTTGCTACCACCACCACTATCATCGAAGCCTAAGTTACCACCTCTTCCACCGTTGTTTCCATAACCATCACCACCAATGTTACACCCCACCCCAGACACCCGTCACCGTGGGGCCGACGTGACGTCAACATGACATCACTTGACTAACCAACTTAAATACGACAATATACAAACTTTCATCTACACATCATATATATATAATAACTTCATATTATAGGGATACATCTGTCCCAAAATAAGAACAACAAAATAAATCTCATGAACCTCCCTTAGGTTTATCATCTGACAGCTCATCTCTAATTACTCTCGTATGACTCCAACGCCTGACCCGCATAACTCTAACTAATGCCAGTAGGGGACCAATCGACTCCTATTTGTTCCACCTGCGAGTGTACTGTCTTCTTAGTAAAAATATTTTATAATAAAAATTCATATCTACAACATCTAAATAGATCAAGCGTAAGTATATAAACACCACATAGCTCGTAAAATCTTTAGTATATAAGTGGTGAAAATAAAGCGATATAGATAAGTGTCATCCAAATTCATCTAGTATAAAATCATACCAATCACCATAATAAATAATAAATCACCCAATATAAGTAAAACACCACATGTCAAACACACATCTCAAACCACCACTCCACTACAACACACATTGGTTAGCCATAGTGATCGTTTTAACCTCACGATCGGGAGTTACAATGGTACAGTAATATCCATAGGAATGCCTTCCTGCGAAATATCCACACCCCTTTTGAGGAGAAATATAATCTACACCCCTTACGGGGAGAACTATCCACATCCCATGGAAAAAAATCCATACCCTTTATGGGGAGAAATATAATTCACACCCCTTTCGGGGAGAAATATAATCCACACCCCTTACGGGGAGAAAACTATGGCATCGTCAAATCATTAGTATAGTTAAAAATCCACATTCCTTACGGGAAGAAATACATTTTCATACCCTATCGTCAAAAATCCACATCCCTTATGGGAAGAATATAAACCACACCCCTTTCGGAGAGAATTTTCAAAATTATATTTTTCACTCTCCTTTTAAAAAGTATCACCAATTTCAGGAAAAAAAAACCAATTTTTCACCTTTGTACCACTGATTTCAGTAAAAACTGTTTTTCTACCTTTGTTTTTAGAAAACTAAGGATTTTTAGAAAACCATATATTTTCCACTCTCTTTTCAAAACCACCCATATCCAACGAAAATTATTTTTAATTCCTCTTTTTAGAAATCAACACAATTCTCCGGAAATTCATTTTACCAACTCACCCCAAAAACCTGCTTGATCCATATCATTTATGAAATCGTACAGTGTAAGTAAACACATATGTCATCATATATATATATATATATATACATAGAAAATAGTTTGGCAAGAAGACAGTACACTCACCTCGATATCCGTTTTGCAAAACTGACACTAACCACACTCTATCTGGACGCCGGTGCCTGCGAACCTAATAGTGACAGAGCCTAAATTAATATCTTATCTAAAACATCATAATCATGCAATGCAGACTCTATATTCCGAATCGTTACTATTTTATATATCACGTAATTAAAATTAATTAATCGTTACGAAATTATTACGATTTTAGGATTTGTAACGCTAAATAAAATTTAATTTAACGAAAATTAATAATCGATTGAAATTTCACATGTTTCCGAATCGTTGGCGACCACGAGATGGGTTTTGGATTTTCCTGAGGTGGTTTATGCAAATTCCCTATTTTTTTTCTTTTTCTTTCTTCTTTTCTTCATCTGTTTGCGCTTACTGTTTCGGTTTAAACACCGCCAGCCACCTCTCTCTCTCTCTCTCTACTATTACCGTCCACCAGAGGCCTCCCACGCCTCGTCGCTCTCATTGCCGGCCCTACTCCATTCCCCACCACGGATCACCAACCACCACCGGCCACTCCACTACCAATCTCATCTACCTACTTGACACTTACACACCCAACCGTGATGATCCACACACACACCATCGGGCTAAACTCATGCCGCCACTGCTTCCGTCGTTTACCCCAGTTGATCACGCACCTACACACAGCTGCCCAATCAGAAACAGAACACACGCACATATCACCGCCACCACTGGCGACGGAGGAACACCCACACACACGACGATCGCCGATCACCTGCACACACACATTAGACAAACACACCTTTACACATGCACACCGGAGGAACACACACATACTCTGCCATACACACTCCGTCGATCACACGCACACACATCGTCGATAGCAGCATACATACACCCACATACGATCAATACACCAACCACACACACACAACGAAATACACACATACCGTAGCACACAAACAACGACAACGAAGGACGATGATCCCACATCTCCGACGACGATGAACGAAAACAGGACACACACACATAGTCACACACTGATCGACCGACCCAATTACTCCCACTCACTAGATGAACGACGATGCATACCGGCGACAATAAAACTCACATGCAATTCATCGGACGAACACTCCCACACCGTCGCCGATCACAGAACAGCACCGACGCTCCGCTCCTCCGATTCTCTCTCTCTCTCTCTAGGTTTCTGAATTTTTGGATTGTTCTTCCGTTTTCAATGGTGCGATTGAAATGGTATGCATATGTATATATATGTATGGAAATGGGCGTGTGAAATTGATCAATTGCTCGCCACGTCGATCCTCACTCTTCTTGATCTCCCCTTATTTTCCATTAAGTCTTTATTTTAATCCAATTCATCTTTTAGAATTTTCTTAAATTGCATTTTGATCCCTAAAATTTTTATTCTAGAATTCGACTACAAATTTTGCATCTCAAATTTAGAATAAGTATTTCTAAATTTGCAATTTGACCCAATCACTTTTTTTTTTTTTAACTCAATTTTTTCCCGAAATTTTCTAAATGCTCTCAATTGAAATTAAAATGACGTACGTGCTAAATCGGGGTTTTACAACCAAAGCCAAAGTTTTCATCTCTACCTCTATTGAATCTATTGTCATCGTCGTCACCATAATCAAAATCAGTCAGATCTAGCCATTTTTGGTATAGATTTGGTCTTGCCTTCTTCTAATTGTCCTAAGACAATCTTAGACACATCGTCGTCGCCATATCTAGTTTTATCCAGTTTTTGGTGATGACAATGACACTTTCGAGCTCTAGCTGCTCAAAGTCGTTGTTAATTTGTGGTCATTGACACTTTCTGCTAATTCGTGATTAGAGCATCACATCGTAGTCGTTCCTAGGTTCAATCTTGGACTTCTAGATTTAAGAGCCATTGTTGACGTCTTTAACAAATTTGTGGTTTTCTAGAGTTTAATCCTAGGCTTGTAGATCAACATTCATTGATGCTGAGCTCTTTCCCGAGCGTCTTGAATTTTATTATATAGGGTATTTACCACTTATCCCTTCCGTTATTTTGTCTAAAACCACAAACATCTCTTATCATTTACAAAATATCGATTAAACCCTTTGACTTTTTTGAACAAAAAGACATAGATGTCATTCTTTTATTTTGAATATATATATATATATATATATATATATATATATATATATATATATATATATATATATTTTAAATAACTAACACTTTTATTTTTTTAAGCGAATATTTTAAAATGATTAATTGGAAGTAGCCCTACCTTTAAGGAAAAAAAATTAGAATGGACTCTAGACCCGACTTCTTTTTTAACAAAACAACATGTGTAAACAAAAAAAAAAACAAAAAAAAGATACACTCATAAATTTAAAGGAAAATTAAAAAAAATACTCTTCTTAAATAAAACCTAAATTATCTTAATTATATTCTTAAGTTTCTTCTTCTCTGTAAACTATAAACATTCAGCACATTCCAATTATTCTATCTTCTTCTCTCTCTCTCTGTCTCTTTCTCTAATTTCTCTCACTATTGTGTGTGTATATATATTGCTTCACTGTTTCGCTGCCACCACCAGCAGAGTAATTGCTCTAGAGCTTCTTATCACCTCCGCGGTGAACTCGCCTCGAAACAACCAATTGTAGTGACCATCACCAAAAGCTTCAGCCACAACCACGTCCACTTCCTGCCATCACCACCGCCTCCACTCCACTAAAAACATAGGCCTCCATTTTTTTCCCCCTCTCTTTAGATCTGGCTGACAACAGCTAGATCTTGAATTGACAGCCAAGATCTGGAAGTCGCCAATCAACTGTGAATAGATCTGGGCAGCGACAAGCATACATGTTTTTTTTTTACAGTCTTCTTCCATGTGTAAATATTCTAGATTTTTTTATATATCAAAATGATTTTTTTTGTTAATTCTTAATTTTTTTCTTATGTTAAAATAAAATTTTGTATCTTTCATGTTTTTAATTATATAATTTTGATATTTAATATTGATTAGTTGTTGTGCCGGTTGCGGTGGTGAAAACATAAGTTTATGTTGCTGTGGTGGTGATAGTTAATATTCACTGTGATGAAATTAATATTTGTTGTGGTAATAGTTAATATTTGTTATGGTGATAGTTAGTATTTACTACTGTGGTGGTGGTGTTAAAAATGTTTGTTGTAAGGGTGACGGTGGTGATAATGAATATTGACTGTAACGGTAATGGTAGTTTAATGTTTGATGTGACGGCGGCGATGATGATAGTAAATATTTGTTATGATGGTAGCAGTGATTAATAAATATTTACTGTAGTGGTGATAAGGGCGATATCAAATTTTTACTATTGTGGTGGCAGTGATAAGAATATTTACTCTATTTGTAATGAAATATTTACTGTGTTTGTGGCGCTGGTGATTGTAAATTTTTTGCTGTGATGGTGGTACCGATGATGAATTTTTATTGTTGTGTAGTGGTGAGAATGTACATTAATTGTGGAGGAGTTGGTGATGATAATTTTTTGTTGTGCTAGTGGTAATAGTAAAATTTTGCTGCTGTTGTGGTGGTTATAGTAGTAAATATTTGTTACGGTGATGATAATAATTATTAAATATTTGCTGTGATAGTTAGTATTTGTTATTAAAAAAGTTAAATAAGAATATTTTTGTCTAAAAAGAAATATTTTTTGAATTAAATTTTTTATGAAAAATGATAAAAGAACGGGTATAAACATAATGAATTTTACTTCAATATATTTTGCCCAAAAAATATTGGGCATTTGGAGTCAATTAAAATTGCAATCGCCCTTTTTTTTAAAACTTGGAATAGGCAAAAACATTAATATGAGTTGGTTCAAGCGGAGAGATTAATCTCCGCCGACCGTGCAGTGTATACTTAGGGAAACTAAAATAAAAGAATGGGTAAAAACGAATTTTCGCCCAACTCACGTTTTCCAATGTACAGACACGCAACTGTGCGTTTTCCCACATTCCGCCTTTCACTCTCGCAAATTCATTTTCATTTCACTACCAGTGAATTTGCAGAGGCGGGAGTGTCAAAACCCCTCAATGGCGCGCTGATTTCAAACAGTGCCGCCATAGACGAAGCTAAATTGCAATCGTATGACTATATCATCAGCTCAGATCGCCATCATCGGAGTTCATTTTGTCTAGAAAGAAACCCCTAAAGCTCGTCGGCCGATCGCAGTCGCCAAGAAGCATACAGAGATGCCGGAGTCTCAGAATCTCACCCGTTTCCTCAACCCATGGGTCCTCCATCTCCAGAAACTAGCACTAGAGCTCAAATGCCCTCTCTGGTAATACCATCGTTCTACCGTTGTGTGTTTTGCATGTGTTCATTTTTTATGGGTTCGTGATTTGATTGTGTTTTTATTTGGTTTATTGCAGCCTTAACTTGCTAAATCGGCCCACATTGCTTCCCTGCAATCACATTTTCTGCAAGTTAGTTTCCCATCGCCCATCTTTTAAACAATTGGGTTAACGAGTTCAGTTTTTTTGCTTGTATTTTGAGATTTGGCATACCTTTATTATTTGCAGTCCATGCACGCCAAGATCAACCCAGTTTGGATGCGAATGCCCTCTGTGTAAACACCAGTATATCGACGGAGGTATGAACATCTAAATACCCACCATCTCTGTCGATTTCCTTTTGTTAATGTTTGTTCTTGGTTGATTAATCCTTCCAATTAAATGGTCTCTGAGTAAGATTAGAAAAGAAATCCCCGGCACGGTAGATGTTCCGTAGCGCTATTCATGGTGCTACTGTAGAAAATATTTTATTTGAAGATGGTGATGCTGCAAATACATTCGGTGCTTTTAACCCAACTCAAGCCAAAGAAACTTAAATCAATGGTCACTAATCACAAAAATAAGAAAAGCTGTTGCATAAAGCCAAAGATTTTGTTGGGACATTTTGTATGTTTTTGGGCTTAAGTGGCTGTGTATTGCAGAGCAAAGAGCAGCGCCATACATGGAAAATACGGTAAACATCTATAGAAGCTTGGATGCTACTTTGAATGCTAATCTTCTTCAGCCTGTTTCTTCAGGTGAAGCTTACTTTTACTACTGATTGGGCAACTTCCATAATTTCCATATTCAATTTATGTTTCTCAGCTTAATTATACATAAAACGTGATGAGTTGCTGATTGGGTTTAACCATCAACCATTTAGATAGCGGGAGGACATCGGAGTTTGCAGGGAAAAGGGTTGAAGTGACTGTCGATGGCAATGACCAAAGTAAATCCATTAATGTGCATAAAATTGGAGGGGCTGGATCAGAGGAAATAGACATGAATCATGTGTCTCAATTGTCACCGGGCAGCCCCCCTTCCTCGGCTGAGACTAGGGATACAGGTGGTAATGGCAGTTATCTCGGCAGCAGTAATAGTGTAAGCTTCATATCACCCAATGCTAGTATTGTTAGAATTCTGCATCGAATCTGTGTGGTTTCTCAAAGTAGTCTATGTATGAAAGGAGTTATTTCACTTGACACCAAATGGTTTTAAGATGGAATCTCCTTACAAGTATATCTTGTGTAAGCTATTTGTACAATCACTTATAGTCATTTGGTAAAAAATTTGGCATACTACTTAAACTTAAAATCTTATTTTATTTTATTTTAATATTTTAAATTTGATTCACAGCCGCTGAATTTTGGGACTTGATCACTTTTGCAGAAATTAGGAAAATATACATCTAAGAGATTAGCTGAGAACAGCCCCAACAGGGAA
This sequence comes from Eucommia ulmoides, assembly GCA_016647705.1. NCBI lineage: Eukaryota > Viridiplantae > Streptophyta > Magnoliopsida > Garryales > Eucommiaceae > Eucommia > Eucommia ulmoides. The sequence goes on from CM028329.1 coordinate 43,264,160, forward strand.
GGGGATGCTAAGAGACAGAAAAATTTGAACTCTGGGTTCTTTAAGACAGGTTCGCAAAGTGATGGCCAAACTCAATCTGAGAGTTTATATCCGAATAACACAGCAACTGATGTTTGTCAAACGGAATCAAACGTAGCCGCTGCCTTGCCAACTGCAATTTTAGATTCGTCGGATGTAAGAAGTGGTGTTTGTGCCTTTTGCCACTCTTCCAAGCTTACAGAAGTGAGTTTTTCAAATCACGCCAGAACTTGAAATTCGATATATATAATTAAAAACATAATAAAAATTTATATGGGTCGTTTTGTGCTTCTATATATTTCTGCAGGGAACGGGTAAAATGGTGTATTATTCCAATGGAAAGGAGGTTTCAGGAGATGTAGCCATCTCTTCCAAGGTCATAGCTGTTCACAGAAAATGCATTGACTGGTATGAAAAACGGAACTTTTATCTTTTCCTATTGTAAAGTTTTGGGTTTATCTTACATCGGATTTAGAAGGGGCTGGTGGTCAAGTTATAACGTGAGGGAAAGGCTATCTTATGAACTAACTTTTAGGGTTGATAAATGCCCAAGAACACCCCTACACTGGTATTAGAATCTAGGTTACAACTACTTTGACCCAATAGCTACAAAGGGAGAGACTGATTAAGGGTTAGCCGATCAAAGACCCAATGTGTGAGGGGGAGATTGTTAGGTTTATCCCATATCGGAAGTGGAAGAGGTTGGTGGTCAAGTCATAAGTGTGAGGAAAACCCTCACTTCATCCATGAGCTAGCTTTGGGGTTAAGAGAGGCCCAATACCACCTTACATAAAGTTAAATTTGTCTTTATTTTTTTTTTGTTCTTTTGTGGGTGTTGAGGTAATGAAGAATTTGATTTTAGGAAATTTTCCCCATAAATCCAGCATTCAAGTGTTTATATCCAAATATGTTTAATAAAAAAACCACCCTTTTGCAAAATTAATTTGAAATTTTCTGTAGTAAGACTTTGTATAGAAAGAAACCTTTTTTTTCCCCCCCTTTTTTTTTTTTGGTGGTTGACAAGAAAAGAAGCTAAGAAAACTCAGGTAGTCTTAGTGTAGTAAACTAGGACTTGATAATTATATTATAGGCTTCATAATTAGATTCTATTTCATAAATAGGACTTGGTTTTCGAGATTTTTGCATTTGGAGGTTCTGATCTTATCACATTTGCATTTGTAGGACGCCTCAAGTTTATTACCAAGGTGAAACCATAAAGAATTTGAATTCGGAATTGGCTAGGGCTGCCAAGCTCAAATGCAGCGGCTGTGGCCAAAAGGGGGCGGCACTTGGTTGCTTTCACAAGTCTTGCCGGAAAAGTTATCACGTGCCTTGTGCTTTTGAAAACCGAGGTTGCAGATGGGACTGCGTGAGTTAATTAATACATATGCTCTTCTCTCTTACTCTAAGGATGTGTTTGGCTAACGCATTTGATTTCGAGAAGGGATTTGTAAATTTAAATTTCACAAATCCTTTCTCGAAAATTGAAATCAAATACCCTATACCCCCAACAGACCATAAATAAATTTGTCCGTTTAATTTCCTTATTTTAAACTGATGTATGTTTTAATCAAATAGGAGGCTTTTCTAGTGCTGTGTCCAAGTCATAATGCCATCAAGTTTCCAAGAGAGAAGTCTAAATCTGGGCAGCATGATGCTGGAGAAAAGCTTACTGCATCCACCCCAATGTACATATATTCTCATTTGAAACTCTTTGGCATTAATGCTTGACGTGAATAGACAAAATTGCCCATGCATTGATTGTTTATTGATCTCTAATAACAAATAAATTATTACTGACTATAGGATGTGAATGCTTAGAGCAACTCTAACAGCTCGGCTATTTTTTGTGCCATCTCAAATTTTGGTAATTCTAATGCCAATTAGTTCCAACAACTTGGCTATCATCTGCGCTATTTTGCCACAGATGCTCGGCGTGTGCCATATTTGGCAGATGAAGTACCTTGTGCCATATTTGGATGAAGGTTTAATTAGGGTCGGGTTATTTTAGGGTTTTAATTTTATTTTAAATTTAAATTATTGTTATAATTTAGTTTAAGCAAAAAAAATCAAACTACATAAAAAATACATAATATTAAATATGGTTAAGTTAATTTTTACTTTTAATTTTAATGCAAAAAATATATTTAAGAACTACAATTAATTCTAAGTTAATTTTTATTTTTTATATTAATATAAAAATACTTTTTAAAAATGGCACACCTATTTTTCCATATTTGTTGGAGCACTCATTCTAAATTAGATGTGCCATAGTACTATTCGTGTTCCATATTTGATAAATGACATGTCTAACTGTTGGAGAAGCTCTTATACATTATATTCATCTTCTTACGATTTTTTTTTTTTTTTGTACAGAATATCTGAGCAATCCCGTTTTTGGGCAGTGTCACCTAATGGAGTTAAAAATTGGGTTTTATGTGGTTCTGCATTGTCTTCGGAAGAGAAGGTCAGTTTCTTAGAGGATAATTTATCTGATATGTGAAATTTGAACCTGCTTTCTTCTCTATGAAGTTTTCGAATTCTATTTAAGCTATAAGTTATATTGGAAGTCCTTGTACTTTATCTGTTGTTTCGATTAAGGCTCTTTTGATTTTGGACGTGCAGCGCGTTCTGATCAATTTTGCTCGGGTTTGTCGTGCAACGGTTGTCAAATTCTGGGAACCAAGAGTGACCCATGTGATTGCAGCGACAGATGAAAGGGGAGCGTGCACGAGGACACTAAAAGTTCTCATGGCGGTTCTGAATGGGAGATGGATCCTTACTATGAACTGTAAGCTCTATAGTTTCGGTTTTTGCTTTATTTCATGAAATAAATTGTTATATATATATATATATATATATATGTTTTGACGTGCTTTTGCATGAAAATATTGTGCATCTTTTGATTGGCTGCTTGTTGCTGTGCAATGGATTCTTAAGTGCGTTATTTGGCCCTGTTTGTTTAACATTTCTAATTTTAAGAGACAGAAATGTGGGAGCAATTTTTTCTTTATGGTTTTCTGGAAACAGAATAAAATTGTTCATGAAAAGAAATCTTGGACGAGGAAAACTAAGATGGTGTTTGTTTAGTGTTCTGTTTTTGATTTTGTACTTGGGAAACTGGGAAGAAAACGGAAACAGACATATAGGATTAGCAGAAATATGTTTCTGCTCTGTTCTCATTTAAAAACTTTCCGGGAACAGAAGCAAAAAATCTGAGAACAGAAACACCAAACAAACAAAAAAGAAAATGGTGTAAACATAAAATATAAGAACAAACTAAATTTGTTTCCTTTGTGTTCTTAGACGTCTAGACCAAAGTTCTTTGAAAAAACCATAAACAATTTTTTGCTTCTGTTTTTAATTTTTTGTTCTAAATTTTTTGAGAACTGAAAAATAGAAAACATCGAAATAGCCTTTTATTTGTCATTAACATGACGCATGTTCATCATATCACAGGGATAAAAGCTTGTATGGAAGCAATGAATCCCATAAACGAAGAAACATATGAAGTTGCCTTAGACAATCATGGTTGCTGCGATGGTCCCAAAACCGGCAGGCTCAGAGCCTTAAACAACGTAAGACCAAAACTTTCCCTTTTTCTTTAGAATTTTATCCTTAATTTCTCCAATAAAACATGGAAAAATTACACTTTTGACCTTTAAAACTTGGGGTAACACATTCGTACCCTTAGATTCTGCTTTCGTTTCAATTTGGTCCCATAAAAAATGGGATACAAAGTCCTCGTGACCTGAGGAACATGAAACCCTCTATTCCATTGGACGAAATTGAGACAAAATTGGAAATTCATATTACAAATGTATTTTACTTTGCAAACTATGGGGAACACTTGACCACACACTCAAACTTTAAAGGTCAAATGTGCAATTTTCTGCATGAGCTTCTATTGAATCCCACATCACATCAATATTGGGCCCTTCCCCTGAAATCTATTTGTAGTGGTTTGTCAAAGTCTACCTTGTGCGTGAGGGGGCATGTTGAATCCCACATCGCTTGTGTTATCTGATCTTGAGTTATATATAAAGCCTAGGGCAATTCTTCTCATTCAAAATGTCTTTTAAGAGTGGGTTAGGCCTATGGATTTCTATAATTTCATTCAATCTAAATTATCTCAAACTTCATATACAGGCACCTAAGCTCTTCAATGGCTTAAACTTCTACTTCTTGGGTGATTTTCTGCCACTTTACAAGACTGATCTTCTGGCTCTAGTTGAAACTGGCGGTGGTACAACCATCCAAAGCAAAGACACATTGGTTGCTCAAGCAGAAGCCATTTCGATAACGGTAGTTGTATATAACTCTGATCTTCCACAAGTTTGTAAGTCAGAAGAAGAAAAAGGTATGGTTTTGTCGGAGAGATTAGTAGAGGCAGAGGCTTTGGCAGCCGAAATCGGGTCACGGGTCGTTAGGCACACATGGATCCTGGATTCTATTGCTGCGGGTCGGGTTCAACCCTTTTGCAGTTAATCCATTCATATAAAATCATCATATTCTTTTTGGTTTTTGGGTGGAGTGATCAAGAATTTGTCATGGGTTTCTTTATGAAGTGTTAGTGAAGGTGGTTTTGGATCTTGATTAGTCTATTGTTTGGTGATTTTTTTTTTTTTAAATGGCATAGAGTAATTTATATGAATACTGACTGATTTAACAATGTTGCATTGGCTCGAGGTATACATACATGGTGGGGATGGGTTGATGGAATAGTTTAAGAGAATTTTTATTTTAATATTTCACTTATTTAAAATTTGATATAATTTTTAATTTGATTAAATTATTTATCTATTTAGCCCCTATCAAATTGTAGCCTATTAGATTAATGTAATAATAAGGATTTTTTAAAAGGGATTTTCTCAATTCAAAGGAAAATAAGTCAGACTTTTAGGTCGTGTTTTGTAAGTAGAATTCGAGATGGGATTGGAATGGTCATGGGAATAGTCATTCTAGTCTTATATTTAGTACATCAGATTTAATTATATTTCCATTATCAAGGAATTCCTAAAATCACAAAGCATGAGATTAGTCAATATTAAGATAAACTTGGTATTGGTTAATTCCAATTACATGTGATCAAGTTTTAATCAATAATTGGTCAAAAAACGAGATCAAATTCTAAACAAATATTTAAATTCGAATGACATTTAATTAAATTAATTATTATACTATTTAAAAATTTAATTAAATTGCTATTTTATCTTTTGATATCGTTTTAATACTACATGTAATCATTTTTGTCACTAAATTTAGGAATGGTAATGACCATTTTTATTCTATTATCAAACTAATTCCAATCCTATTATCATTATATTTCAGCGTACCAGACGCAACGTTAAGGGATAGATGGTGTGAGATCCTAATAATGATTTTAGTTCCATCTATTAGAGTTTATGAAAATACTAATGTTTCAATTAGGGTTGTTTCGCCAATTATAATCTCATTGTCGTCGACACTAAACATCGCACATTGGATTCTATTTACTACTAGTTGTTGATCGTTGAAGCTCTTTTCTTTTTTGTTTCATGTAAGGTGTTGTTGGGGCTAACTTACGCACACCTTAATTAATCAGTTCCTCAGACGATCTTAAAAGTGCATTCTCCCATATCGGTTTGATGCATACAAGATTAAATTCAAGATTTTAATTTTTGGAGTGTTTTTCAGGAGAGTCGTGATTGTTGAAACTCTAATCGTTGATTTTTAATTTTTTAAGTTACTTTCAACGATTTTTTTAGTATATCTTTTAGTTGTATTTTTAGTTAAATTCAAATAATTTTTTGATTGTCCGATGCTAGAAAATTACATGAATTAATTAAAAAATACACTAAAAACTATGTCTAAAAATATACTAAAATTTAACTAAATGCTAAAATACAATTAAAAAATATAACTAAAAAATATATTAAAAAAATAGTTATATGTAACTAAAAAATATAGTAAAAAGTAGTCACATGTAACTAAAAAAAAAATCGGCGTCCGATGTTGGAACTTTGACGACTGGAGGCTTAAGGTTTGATGGTGAGTGGCGACAGAAAATAACGCTGGAGACCGATGATACAAGCCTTAATTGGAAGCAAATATAAAAGAATATTGACCATCTAACTAAAATACAAGACTAACATTAAGAAGTTTATATTCAACTTAAAGTTAGGATATAATAAATTATGGATTAGACTAATTGGGATTATTTACTAACTATCCCAAGATTTAATTGTTTTTTTAGACATTATAAACAACTTTCTCCTTATAATTGAAAAATAAATATATGTTTGTTGTTTCGTTTGCTTCTACTACGTCGTCGTTTACTCCATGTACAGGCTGTGTTCAGGCCCCCACCATTATCATCAACTCTCAACGGTCACTTCCTTTTTCTTTCAAAAAAACCCTAACAATAACTTGACCGTTTCCTTGTGCTTTTCCCTCTCGAGAAATCAGATTTCCGAGGCTCCTCTCTCTCTCTCTCTCTCTCTCTGTTCTTCATCTCTAAAACATGAAGCTCCATTAACGCCTTAATTCTTTCCTCCTTTTCCGCTGATCTGAACGGAAAAGCCGCGATTAGAATCCAAGAAGAGAACGATCTTTTCGAATGGGGTGTTTTCTTGGGTGTTTCGGTGGTTCTAAGGATCGGAGGCATGGAAGACTGAGGAACAAGGTCGTCGCCGGAGGTCAAGTAAGTTCATCTCTGAGCTTAGATAGGACTTATTCTCCTTCCATTTTCACCTTCTGTTTGGTTGCTGAGAAACATAAAGAAATTGATAAGAGAACGTTGAAATTCTGGTTCTGATTGTCGATTTTTTCGTTATCCGGAGCTTCTAGGTTCGATCGAGTTAGGGTTTTTCGTTTGATCAGGTGTCGTTTGTTGAAATTTCTGAAATAATGAATAATATCGGTTTATTCAGCGACCAAACAGAGCTTAAAACATTATTCAGATATCCCAAACGCTAACGAATTCGATAGAATTTAACCTAGACGCCATCAATTTGTTGCAGAGACATGGAAGTGAGAAGCCTGTGCATTCTACGGTTTCTTCAGAACAAGATATCAATGAAAAACCAACCAACCTGATCTCAGGGTTGATGTGAGTCTTGATTTTTCTTGTTTCTTAATTTAATTCCTTCTCTATTACTATACATCTTTTTTTATGAATCTATTTTAGAATGAAAACCTCCATTTTCGTTAACTTTTCATGTTCTTTCTCGCTCTTTCTGAACTAAAGGACTTGAATACTTTGTGATTTTTGGGTGTAGTGACAAGTCTGAGGAACAATTGAGCTTGAGCTTGAGTACTGGAAGAAAAGTTAAATTTGACACCAATGTCAAAACCCATGAACATGTTCCAATCCATGAAAGTACCGAATCTTTACTGGATGATGATAAAGTTGACAAAAAAGAAGAGAAAAACCTTTCTGAATCAAGCCAAGCTCATTCCCTTTCGGAGAGTCATTCAATCACCTCAAGTGTTGGATCTTACCCTCCCAACAATAGATATGAGAACTGCAGAGACAGTGATGACGAAATGGAAGAACTCGAGGACGGCGATTTGGATGATGATGATGAACAAGAATTCAATGGGGAGTATGATGAAGATATGAATGATCGAAATGTGATTTCACCTGAATCAATGGAATCGAGTACTAAAATTTCTTCTGCTCCAGCAATGGAGGATTTGCCCGGTCAAGAAGCTTCAACTATGGGGTCTGATAGAAATGTAAGAGATAGGAGTGTTTATGTTCACCCTGTGCTGAACCCAATAGAGAACCTCACTCAGTGGAGAGCGGTGAAATCTAAAGGAACAACAACACCAGTATCAAAGGATTTCAAGCCAAAACAAGAAGAACCCATTGCATCATTTAGCTCAAAATCGAGTTTTAAGTCAAAACGCGATCAACCCAACAATCCAAATGAAGAAATTGCTGTCGACACTAGTCTTTCAAATTGGTTGGTTTCACCCCAAACCACTAACACAAAGAAGGCTACCTTTACTGGATTTGAACCCATTTCGTCTGAAAAAAGCACGTCTCGAGGATCAAATTCAGCAATAAGTTTCGAGGATCGACCAATATTGGGTGCATTAACCCTTGATGAGCTGAAACAGTTTTCTGCATCACCATCTCCCAAAAAATCGCCCAGTCAAAGCCCTGATGAAATGCCCATCATAGGCAATGTTGGGTCCTATTGGAATCACAACGAAGCACCCAAGAGTTCTAGCTCAGCCTCTTCATATAAAGGCATACCGAACACAACCAGCAAATACAGAGAGGTATTGTAGGCAGTGTTTGGTAGCGTGAAATTGGAATTAGAAATGAACTCATGTTCATTCATTTTCAATTCTGTTTTTGAGACCTTAATCCTGTGCTTCCAAACAGTACCTTAGCGTTATTCTCATATATTTGTGTTTGATTTTGCAGGATAAGAGAGTGAATTGGCACACTACCCCATTTGAGACAAGATTGGAGAGAGCTTTGATGAATGGAGGTGAAGCTGAAGTTTAAAATTCACTTTTGTGTGTCTTCTTCTGCACTCTGAAGCTCGTTCTTTGTGAGGTGCTTTTCAAGATATGATTCTTTATATGAAGTCTGATGAAGTTTTAATTGTATTGTTTGTGATTTTACACATATTTTGGGTTGTAAACTGTATTATGATTTTCTTTATATGAATATATTTGTATGGTGGTTGTAATTACATATTGGTTTATTTTGATTGTTAGTGAAATAAATTTTTGAATACAAAATCCTGAAGTGAAGCTCTTTTATTTTTCTCCTCCCCTGCCTTTTTTTTTTTTTTTTTTTCATTCTCAAATGAGTTATTTGTAAAAAATCAATACGCCTCACTCACTCTCAAAAGACGCCTTGTAAGATGAGTATTGCTTTATACTTTATATATAACTCAGGATCAGGTAACAAAAGCAATGTGGGATTCGAACACGCTCCCTCACGCGCAGAGTGGACTTGGCAAACTACTGCTAACGGATATTGAGAGAAAGGTACAACATCAACGTGGGATTCAACATTATTTATAATAATTAAAACATTAAATGAAAATTTTAAAAATGTCAATAAGCTTTCCATGTTTATACCAAGTAAACATGGCAGAATTTGTTTATGTTAAGAGCAATTTCCCATAAAAACCCCAAAATTATCTTTGAAAATATTTAGTGGTCATGTATTTATGAGATCATGGCTCAAAAATATATTTATTAGATTGATTGTAGTGTACCATCGGACCATGACCAAGATAGTGTATTAACAACCATTTTTACAAAAATATATACCACAAGAGGCATTCCGAAGTCCTAACTAATGAGAGGTGATGCAAAAATTGGTGAGAAACCCTTAAACCACCAATTTGACTAGTTTCACTATTAATTTTTTTTTTTTTTTTTTAAGAGAAAATCCAATTTTTACCATTCAAATTCAAATTAAAATGGATTACTATTTGCAAATTCATATTGAAAAAATATCACTTACATATTTATTATTGAAGATAAACCCAAATACATATTCTCTTACTATATCAACAACAACATAATAAATGGAAGAATGCAAATGTTATTACCCAACAATAATATTAGAATCAATATAATGAATAGGGGATGCAAATGTTGCTGTACAATAACATTATTAATAACAATATAATGAATGGAGGATGTAAATGGTACTATACAACAAATAATTATTATATGCCAATTGCTTTTTTTGTTTTCCTAAATTTAAATGGCTATATGGGTTTAAGAATGAATTAATAATAGGCCTTGGGTCCACTATAAAATACCCTAAAATTAACTATTCCAAAATAGTAACCTAATGTTGTTTAGTCAAAATTAAGATAATAATATTAAGGGTGATTCGGTATGAGTTCCAAGGTCCATACTGTACATCAAGGTATCCTCATTCTCAATTTTTTTTTTTAACAAAAATCCCATTTTCATAAATAGATGATATTTTTTTTACAAAATTACTCTTAATTAGTTCCCGCCACAACAAATGTTTACAACCATCACCATGACAAACATTCACCGTCACCAAATACTGCCGCCACCACAACGAAAATCACCACCACCGAACACCACTGCCACAAACAAAAAAAAAATTTATCACCAACCACCACCTACCACCATCTCTATAACAACAAATATTCATTCCCAATCGCATAACACTAACCTATGTCAACCACCACCACCGCCGACAACCGCAACAAAATAACCCTCACAATAAATAATAAAAAAACCAACAACAATTTACAAAGGTAATACAAAATCAAAAGCAAACAACAAGCAATTTGTTTGAAAAGAATTAAAATAAAAATAAATTTATAAAACTCTATAAAATCCACATAGAAAAATCAAATTTAGGGAAATACGATATGGTATGGGTCGACAACTACCCCGATCAAATTATTTGGGCCCACTCGTTATCAATAGGATCAAGGGTACTTCCTGCAAGAGATATATCGAAGAGTTAGTACTGGATTAGCGGAGTAGATAATAATTATAGAACAATAAAAAATTGCATGAAAATTTCAGATTTGTAGTATTTTTGTTTTTTTTTTTTAAATCTTTGAAGCAAATTTATGCAAAATTTATACAAATATGCAACAATTTTTGAGAAATTTCATTAAAGACTTTTCATAAGATGTGTTTTCCTAAAGGTTTGTTTGGTCTGCAATCTGTTGGCCCAAAAGACTATTAAAGAGAGAGGAAAATTGGGTAGTTTAAAATTAATTTAAATGTTTGTGACCTTTTCAAATCTTTATTTGATTTAAACCTAACTTAGATTATCAACGAAAACGTATTAAAACAAGCACACAACCAAATAGAGAAAGGATAGAGACAACGACATGCAAGATTTTTTGTAGTAGTTCAACAAACTACCCTTGACTAAGTTTACTTCCCTAGGCCTGCGCAAGGAATTCAATCTACTAAATTATAATGATCTTCTCAGGTGAGAATCAAACCCCATGCTCCTTGTTTGAGTGAATTACCCTTACACCCAAACAAATACTCTTACTTGAACTAATTACACTTAAGTCCAAGCTACAATTACTTACAAATTCACATTATTTTTCTCACAAGAGCTTCCTCCAACCCTTATCAATATCAATCAAATGCCAACTCGACTAAGTATGATAGAAGTAAATTTAACACAATATGCAGACAATCAAATTAATAATCACGCATTGTTATGTGGAGTTAATCAATGTGAGCATGTAGTCAAACAATCCAAATAATGTCAACCAAATCGTTTAGCTCAATTAAATCAAAATAATCAATTTTTAGTATGTGACTTTAAACAACATTTTTCAATAACTTAGTAATCAACAAAAAATAATTTCCAGTTTAAGAGCAATTATTGATCAATCAAAAATTTAAACTCAATTAATTTTTTTTTTTGATTCAAACTATGAGTATATTTAAAACAGAGATTTGATCACAAGTAATATTGAAGAAGATCTTACGAGATGAATAACCAAATATAGATTCAAATCTTAACGAACAAAATAGAAATGTCTCACTGGGATATCGAGAATAAATCAAATCAATTAAGTAATTCAGCTCGGTATGAAGATGATTGTGATCAACACAAATACTTCGAAAAATCTTATTATGTTTCTCACAAAATTTGATCTTAAGGATGAATATCAAAGAGAGTTTTTTCATAAATATTCTTAGCATTTTTTTCTATGTATATTATGTTTTGTAGAAGCTGTGAAATTCATGATATTTAATCATCAAAATTCAGAAATTCATAATAGTCACTAAATTAGATTTGGATCCTTAAAAATCAGTCTGAATACTTGACTATTTGACTCCCATGACTTAGCCCATTAATATTCTGAATAACCAGTGAATGTGGACACTAAATAGATCAAGATTCGTCCATAATTTCATTAAAAACGTGCAACTATTTAGGTAAAAGTTAGATTGGTCGAAAATCATCAAGTAAGATATGGGAAATCTGAAAATTCAAGGGCTTACATTTAATACTAGAAACATACCTTTTCAATTATTCTTTAATGCATAACACTCTTTATAAATAATTTTTAATAAATAATAATTCATTTATGAATATTAGAAAGTAATTTGAAAAAATTTATTGTTAAAAAAATACATAAAGATATTGAAAAACGTTTGTATTTTTAAATATTCTGAAGAATCTCGGTTGACTGCCCTTAATGTCGATCAACTGCCCCTTAGTAAAATTTAGCATTCTTAGACAGTTTGATAGGAAATATTGACTGTTATTATGATATGGTCGACCAGTTTTGGCTAAAATGTAGGGTAACCACTTTTTGTCCATAACAGTCGACTGTCTCTTGTTCTCAATCGACTGCCTTTGTCCATTTTTTTAACCTTCTGTACCACTCAGTCGACTGCCTAGTTAACCAAATCAATCGAATTAACCAAAAATTCATATTTTCAAAATTTAGTTACTTCCAGTTGATCACATTTACATATCAGTTGACCATTTTGAACAATACATAAACTAATAAAGCATGTATATATAAATGTAAAGCATTAAATTCATCTAACATGCAATTATAATGAGTAACATACATGAGATCATATAATTTCATCATATTAATCAAGTGTCGTGTGTGATCTTAATCAAGTTACAAGATGATCAGACAAATATAAGGGTTTTTTAATATGTGCTCCAAGGCCTAACATTAATTTCACTATATTCCCCTTCTTCATTTTAATTTAGGTGAAACCCCAATTCTATCAACGTGTTCTCAACTCTTAGAAAAGTGTGTGGGAGAGAGTGTGCCTATATTTTTTTTTTCTTCTCTCTCTCTCTCTCTCTCTCTCTCTCTACATATATATTTTCTTGTTCTTTTTTATTTTGTTTTTTCTTATTTTTTTCTATTTTTTCCAAAATAAAATCAAATAAAAATAAAATAAATTGCAATATAAAATTAAAATTTTGTGTGGAGAACGATCAAAATGTTGTGTCTATAAATTGTATTGGTGGGATTGATTTTGTAGAAAATTAGAATTGAATTTTGTTTCATTGATAACAAAAATGCTATGTAGTAACATTTGTTATATGAGTAGTAAAGACACATTTTCGCTATTAATGAAGCAAATTTCAAATTCAAATTTCTGCACAATCAACCCCACAAATATGATTTATAGACACGATATTTTAACCGTTTGTCTCACAAAATTTTAATTTTATATTGTAATTTACTTTTTTATTTTTTTATTTTATTTTAAAAAAATTAAAACAAAACAAAAAAAAAAAAAAAGAAAAAAAAGAAAAGAAGAAAAAGAGAAAAGAAAAAAAAAAGGTAATATATATGTAGAGAGAGATAAGAGATAGAGTGTGTGTATGAGAGAGAGAGAGAGAGAGCGAGGAGAGAATGAGAGAGAGGGAGGTGGAACCCACTAGAGAGAAAAAAGAAAAAGAAAAATGAATTGGGAAAATTAGTAGAGAGAGAGTAGAAGGGCTCACCAACAATCTTCCTCCTTTTGATGATGACACTTGATGTTTTTTTGTTTTACAAAATTTAGAAACACGCTCCCCTTGAATGTAGGAACGGTTTTTTTTAATCATTGAGAACCATAAAATGAGAATTACCAAGTATGAATGCCAAATAATATAATGAAACAATTTAAAATGAAAATTTCATGAATGATAAAGAAATCTAAAGATTTAAAATTTTAACCGATTTAAAATATCGTACAAATCTCTCCCCTTAATCACCTAAAAAAAGGGAGGGTTCTTTAATAGGATTTTGTTTTTGTTTTTTTATTAAAATGATCAAGTCCATATATAACCAATATCATCAAAATCCAACAATAATCCATTTTTCATACTCAATATGACAAGATGCAACGATATAGTTAAGTATGATATCAAACTACATTTAACTCATGTTATTGCAACATTGCAAGATCAAACTCATAAAAACTGATTTCGTATCCAAATGTCATAACCAAATTTAAGCACGAAGTATCAAGTACAAAAAACTAAAATTAGATATTACATAACCAAATTTGTTTATAAAAAAGAAAAAATTTGCTAACAGGGTCAAAGAGGAGGGTGTGGATAGTAGGGATTTTGTTGTCAGTACATTTCTTGCAACTTCTCCATTGAAGTTGCCATTCGCCCTATTTGATTGGACACTTTGCCCAATCTATCATCAATCGAGTAGGTGTAGTGGCAAAAATTATCGAACTGCTCCTCCAAGTCATCGAACCATCAAAATAATCTATCACCTTCCTTACCCATTGGTCGCCTATGTATTTGAAACTCGTCAGAGCCACAACCGTAGTATTTAAGCGAGTGTTGCTGTAAACAATAGACGAGTTTCTCTCTTCATCCAGGGAAACTCGAAAGGATTCAAGAAGAATAAAAATTACATTACCACAGGAAAGAACACAGGACCTAAGTTTTTATATTGCATGCGATGGTAGAGAGATCAACATCAATATCATTGATGATTCAATGGAAAAAATATGAATCAAAATTAGTAATGATGGCATAATTCACACCACGATGAGACAAGGAATAAGAAATAATTGAATGGTTGAGTTGATGTAATAGACAAAGATGTTTAGCCGCATCGTTTTCAATACCCTACCTAAAAAGAAAGTTTTAGTTCTAGTGAGTAAGAAATTCCCCCCGTGATGGAGCCAATAATTATTGTTTTGAGGAAAGACGTCTTATCTTGGAACATGCACAAGTGTGACTATAGTTTTTAGTTAACTCAATGTGAACTCTGTTGACGTACAAAAAAAGAAGTTATTGATTTGGTGGAAATTGTCGTAGAAAATAAGCGCCCAATAAATGTAATGAGGTTTGGAAACAAACAAATTTTCTTAACTTCGGTTTCGAGATTTAGGACGAAGCTCAATTCCTTTCAAAAGGAATCCCAAAAAAATCATTCGGACGACCCAATACAACTCTCCTTAGAGACACATCATTTAGGAAACGATTTTCACCATCAATGCTTACAAACCTAAAATTGTCGAAATGGGTTACTCGGCTTATCTAGAGCCTCGCCCTCTTCCTTGACAAGGGCCTTCACCCAAATGTTTCTTTGAATGATATTTTTAACAAATTTTAAAGACAAGAAATGGACTAATTAAAGGGTCAAAATGAGAAACTCAAATGAAATTTAGGCAGCGATCCCAATATGCTTAATAACAATAATAAATAAAAGACAATAGGCTTTGAAATATCTGGGCACCTGTTCACCCAAGATTCTCCCGCGCAACTTCATGATTGACTTTGAGAACATAGATCACCAAATCTTCTAATATATAGTGATGGATGGAGGATTTGAATAGTTTACGTGAAGAAGGTGAAAGGGTTTCGAAGGATGCACCTTAAAAAATAAGAGAATGAACCTAGAAATGAGAAAAAGAAGAACCAAATCTTAATAAAAACTCGTTGGCCAATCGATTGGCCACTCAATCGGTCGACCATCCTGGGTAGTACCCCTAATGTTTAATATTCGCAAATAAATTGGTCGTCTGACCCCATATTATATATAAGCAATAATGTTGTAACATGAATAAATAATATTACACACACACACTTACACTCTTACAAATAATATAAGTTTTTCTAATTCCCGCATAAATCTCAAGCTACATTAGAGTAGCACAATGGCCATACAAAATATTAGGTACGACCAATCAAAACACACTAGATACACATACACAACAACTATACTACAAAAATAGAAAAGAACCAAAACCTCTATATGGCCGACAATTGTTCTAAAGACAACCTCGAATGTGACACCACGCCCCAACTTGATTTAACGTTAGCAGTGGACCAATACTACCTCGATCACCCGAGATAAAATATTTTATCGGTGTATTACCTTCATAATATAAAATCAGTTTATGGATCAAATACGTTTATCATATTCCACTTTCACAATCCGATACAAGAAACAAAAACAATCCCGTCGCCACTATATTCGACGGTTCTCAAACTGCACTTTATGAGAGTACAAACGACACTTTTGCAGGAAGTGTCATTAATAAGTAATTCCGTTTCGATTTTAAATAATTGGACTGCTAAAAACGATGGTTGTAGACAAAACTTTCATTTTTGTGTTACACGTTGCATTACAAACGATGGTTCTGAATCAATGTTTAAGTCTTGGTTATGAGTATATGTCATAAACGACGGTTGGAAATGCCATTAATGAAAAAACCGTCATAAAATCCAAAGTTTGGAGATATAAAATGGGGCCAAAAATACGATGAGATGGAAATGGATTTGTTGAAAAATAAGATTGGTAAAGTTCATAGGATGAAGAAAGATAAGACGCGTAAGGAAATCAAAGCGTTGATCGCCCCGTTTGTGCACGTGCACAAGGGAAGCATTCTTCAAGAAAGTATTCCTGGTTTTCGGGCTTGTTTGGTTGTGTTGAATACAATAGAGTTGTAGAAAAAACTCCTTGAAATTGTTGAGATAGGTAAATAAATGTTGATAGAGCAACATCATGCACGTTTTCTTCAATTGAAAATTGGATAGATAACAATCATGGGAAGAAAGAAGATAAGTTCAAGTTTACATTGGTGAATTTTAATCATTTGTCATATAAGTACAATAACATAACTGGCGAACCATTCATGTTTTCCTCACAAGCAGATCAAGTGATGTATGTCGATGTCCCATTCGAACTGGATTGCAAAGTAGTTTTTAAGATGACTTTTAGAGATTTAATTTATTTGAGTTGACATCACAAGTTGAGATATTTCCAAACTAGCAGTTGGATGAAGCTCGAATGCTACCATGCAAACAGGACTGTATGTAATAAGAAATGAGGCGGAGCCAATGATAATCGAGGTGAAATTTGTGGATATTACAGTTTGGGATGATAGTGATGATCCTTACAATGATTAGGTTTGCATGTAGTATCTACCTTTGCTTATTCAGTTTATGTATGTGTTGCCTTTACTAATTCATTGCCCTTACTGCATGTTTAGTTAATTAATTGTATATTAGCCTTTGCTTATCATTGTCTTTACGATTTCATTGCATTTACTTATTCATTGTCTTAACTTATTCATTTTATTTGTGTTTATTGTATATTTACTTATAGATAAATTTAACGAGTTTATTGTAAATGTGCTTACAAATAAATCATGGTGAGCACCATCCTAGGAAATAGGACGCATGGAAAAAATTCGTAAAATCAATTTGGATAGATGGTTAATGATTTGTACAAAATATTAGAAAATGAACAATTAAAGAAGTTAAAATGGATTAGGGGTCCTGTTTTTGCAAATACGGCCCAATGGCTGTGAAGCTCGAGAATGAGATCAATCCTGAGAAATGATACACACTTGGTAAAAAATGAAATTCAATTAGGGTATATGGTTAGTGAGTTATCCATAATATTATAAAATGAACACTTAAACAAGTTAAAACGGGTTTGGAGTCCCGTCTCTACAAATGGGACCCAATGGCTGTAAAACTCGAGAGTAAGCGCCATCCAGGACAATGGGACGCATGGTAAAAATAAAAATAGATTAGTATAGAAGGTTTGTGAGTTATTACAAAAATTTGAAAATGAACACTTAAAGAAGTTAAAACAAGTTAGGGTTCCCATTTTTTCAAATGGGCCTGATGGCAGCGAAACCCGAGGGTGAGCGCCATCCTAGATAATGGGTCATGTAGAAAAACTGGAAATTGATTATGGTAGATGGTTCATGAGTTATAAAAACTATTAGAAAATGAACACTCAAAAAAATTAAAATAGGTTGGGGGTCCCATTTTTGCCAAAAGGACCCGATGGTTGCAAAACTCAAGGGTAAGCACCATTCCCAGGAAATGGGAGTTGGAAAAGATAGAAGTCAATTAGGGTAGATGATTTTGATTTATGTAAAATATTCAAAAGTGAACACTTAAGGAAGTTAAAACAAATTCGGAGTCTCGTTTTTGCAAACGGGCCCGATGGCCATGAAACTTGAGGATGAGCGCCATCCAGAGAGTAGAACACATGTAAAAAATAAAAATCAATTACGATAAATATTGTATATAAACCTTATAGTCAATCTTGTATTTGATCATTAACTGACTTTGTTTGTCAAATTATGATTTTAATTATTAATAAAAGATATTTTTTATGTCATTCTTAAATTATATTTGTTGGTGTATAAAATTGGTACACACCTCAAGTATGATTCAGTCGGGTGACAGATGATCCTTTTGTTGAGGTGGAGTCGGCAATTGAAAATTCCTCACATGAATTGTATTGAGTTCTGTGATGATTGACTTGTTGTGCCCAGAGTTTTGCTCCTCAGAGAATGGTACCTACAGAAGGCTCAGATCGAAATTTATCCCAGTGAAGTCCATCTAGCGTGAAAATAAGAGCTCATAGAGAAAAGGTACATAAATGCGTTAAGTAAGCAAGTGAACTCAATGGATGCGCGTAATAAACCATACATTGGGCTTTCATAGCCCTTGGTATATATAGGCATTGGAGATGGTTAGTCGGGCCTAAACATGGTTAATTAGATAAAATCATGTGTTTAGTCGATAATTTGGGGCGTTTAGGAGATAATCGATGGGCTTGGGCTTTTAGGCCCATTTGTCGAAACTCGCAGGCCTCTGTCAAGCTTGTGGTGATGAGCTAGTAAAGGAGAGTGGAGATCCGTAGAGTCCTGGAAGAGAAACGAGCTGGAATGAGGAACCGGTTGAGGTGAACAGTTGAGACCCTGAAGTTGGCCGTCTAAGGCACGGCGTAGGGCTCAGGGCAGCATGTCATTGCGGGGCACCTTGCTCTTCCCCGGGTGCAAATGATATTCCAGAGAGGAGTCGTGCTCGACGTATATTCCAGCATGGAGCTGCAGATTTTGGAATGCGTCCATGTCACGCTGAGAATGGACACGTGGCTGGATCCCAGGTGCTGAGTCAGTGGTGTCCAAAAATACCCTTATATGTTGCCCCCTAGCCTTGTGCGGTGAGAGAAGTGAGATGGTCAGGGATACTAATTCTTGGCTGGAATGGGTGTCTTGGAGACTTTAAAGTACGAGAAACTCCTCTGGTCAGCATTTTTCCAAGAGTTAACTTTTTTTAAGGAGTTAATTTGAAATAGGCCCCCATACGGCCGGGGTCCAGGGTCAGGTCGTACGGCAAGGCGACCCCGATTTTTTTTCAATTTTCAAGACGACACTTTTTCCACGATTAACATTTTTTTGAGAAGCTAATTTGAAATAGGCTCCCATACGGCAGGGGTTTGGGGTCAAGTAGCACGGCAGGGCGACCCCGAATTTTTTCGATTTTCAGGACGACACTCGTTCACCGTGAATAAGTCCTTAGCACGAATTGGCCTTCACCATGGAAAAAATAGAGACGTGCCCCAGGGGGGTACGCACTGTGGATGGGTAGATGGCGAGGTGCTGTACCCCCAAGGGTATCAAGTGTACGTAGCAGTTGGCCAGTCGACCGGGGGTAGGCTGACCACCGCTGGGCCAGCTTGTTGGGCTAGCAGGTACTGGCCCGATAAAGGGCTAATGTTAGCCCTTGGGCCAATTGGACGTTGTCCCCAGCTGGGCCAGCCGCCTTCCTTTTGTTAAGGTGGCCAACTTTACTCTCCTTGATATGTATATACACTCTGCACCCCTAAGCTTGAACACTACTTTGACAACTTTGCATCCTTGAGGTTGTCACGATTTTTGGCACGACAATTTCCATTGCTACTTTCTGGACGGGTGAGGCCTGAGGGCGTTGATCGCTTGGAACTCTGGTCGATACACCTGGATATGGCCTCTATCTTTACCCTGCTAGCCAGAGGTAGCATGGTAGGGCGGTGAGCGCAAAATAAGATGGCCAACTAGAGTAGATGAGGTGAAACTTTAGGATGACACCCCTGGATAACCCTTTTTGGGAAGGCACTTCTGAACGATGTTTTTTGGAGAAGGTCGCCATCCAGACCCCAGCAGCTAGGAATAGTACAGCAGGGCAATGCCCGTCAAACCAAGTAATGCTGGTTGTGTGGCACTGAAGATGAACCCCTAGACGACGCCTTTGGGAAGGACCATCATGACGGCTATCCACTGCCTGTATTTTGATTTTTTCGTCGGCCCTATGGAGATGAAGCTTCAAGGACGGAGGACAGTGCTACGCATAAAGACGCCGAGCAAAGAGATGCTGGGGAGGATAACGTTGACGAGGAGACTCCTGAGGAAGGCGAGACTGACGCTACTTCTCCTCACATAGACGCTGGTGGCGGAATATTACGTCGTCACTTTTACCACAAGTGTACGGGTCAAATTTTAGTATAGATGGGAAGGAATAAGAGTTGTTATATCAACATGGATTGGTTGACAATATTATTGAGTACCGCGATTGTCATAACCTAATTCTATCTAGGCGATTTAAATTGAATTTATAATTAATAAATACTAATATTAAGTTAGTTAATTTAACTATACTAATATTATATTAATGTGTTTAGGAAAAAGATTGCCTAGGGATTAACTTCGTTTACAAAAACGTGTTTGGTCTTGTTTAGTTTACAATAACAACGTTCGACGTATTCGACAATGTCTGTGTCGTAAACTCACTTACCTTCTCTCTCAAGTGTAAGATGAGTGAATATACGACTTCGTGTCAATGAAGAATTCCCCCTCAACCTCTTAACGACACTAGGTCACATGAGTTTTGCTCCAACGTCATTGATTGCACACTTTTTAACTCCCTCTCGGGTTATTAGATCGTCGCGTTGTGTTTACCCTAGTCCGAATTCATGGTTACCTCTCCTGAGTGTCAAACCCCATATTCTCTAATTATCCAAACAAACATAATATCAAAAAATAATAGTAAAAACAATTGAAATAGAAAAGAACAACCATTAATGAAACACAAACTTAAACAAACAACGATTTTATAAAATATATTAATCCCTAAACAAAATCCGTTTAACTCATGACCATAACCATTTATACAATGAAAACTGAGCTAAACATGCTCAACACCCTACCAAAGTTAAGAAAATAGAGAGAGAAATGGAATAACTTAGCCGTAGTCCGAAGATTTGCTGCTAAAACCGTCCAACGATCGCTTCTCCTTTATTGCAATGTGTTCTTCTCCTTCGGAATTGGGTGAGCACACCCCAAAACACTCTCAAAATATTAGGAACCTTAAGGGGTCTCCTATGGCCGGGGGGTTAAAGAGAAAGAGAGGAGAAAGACTTAAATAAGGAGCAAAATATCTAACAACTATGCAGAGTGACCGCCGCGGCGGTGGGTATGTTGGTTAAGCCATGGCCTTAGCGGTGGAATCAGGGACCATCCTGTTCTTACACCGCCTCGACGGTGGGATGTCAATAATATTTTTGTCCTTCTCTGCATTTTGATCGCCGCGGCGGTGGTCTGGACGACGCGGTGGTGGGCTGGTTTTCAGAATTATACCTTTATACTTCTTTTTCGACCGTTTTTGGTCTGATTTGATTGTTTATGATCATTTTTTATGTCTTTTTACCCCACACACCTGATTTACACAAAAATACGTAAAAACGTATTAAAACATAATAAACATACTCGAAAACTAACAAATTCAATTTGGAAATAGATAGGTATATCACACCTATCAAATACCCCCAAACTCGAAATTTTGCTAATCCTCGAGTAAAACACCCATACAATACAAGAAAATATAAAAACTAATTACGAAATTGAAAACTAAAAATAAAAAAATAAAAAGAATTATGTGCAAGAATTGAATATCATCTACTGGTCAAATAATTTTCTCCCTCATTGGCCCCCAATTCTATCAAGTTCAAGAATAAATCACACCATGTGGTGTTATAAAATTTTAACATTCAATAATTGTAAGCATCATTCTAGATCCTGTTAAAGTGTGTGTGATAAAACTCAAATATACAACTATCCGTTAATTAGATGGGATTATCCCTCAATAAAATTCATGACTAAAACCTTTTAGGTATAGGGAATCCATAAGTCTGACCTGGGTTCTATTCTCCACTAATGTAGGCTCGGGGAAATCCAAAAAGATTATTAGGACTTGGTTCGGTTTTGGACAAATGGCCAAGGGTATATCGGAATTAGAAAACGGGTTAACGTCGTTAACTTAACGATACCCGAGGCACATGCTTGGCACTCTCACACTCGAAACCCCATAGATAATATTGAAACAACCCTGAACAATCATTTACAATTGACGTACTCACTTGTCAAAAGAAACGGAAAATTTAAATAATATTTACATATGCCTTTTTTTTTTTTTTTTTCTTTTTTTATTATTAACTTATATACCACACCCCCAAACTCATTTGATTATTAGAATTTCATGGGTGCAATTAAAATGAAAGAAGAACGACAAGTGAGTACTCAAATACCAAACCAATTTAAAAGTTCACCATAAATTCAACCGCTCACTTTAAGTAGCATTTACAATTGCTAGTTTGATTAACTCAAATGGTGCCTTTGGTTAAGCGATAAAGGTTTGGAAAAAGTTCAATCGACCAGGATATTTGTTTAAGTGTTCATAATTGAAATGATTTTTAAGCCTCGATAGGGTAACGAGGGATAAACATTTAACCATGTAAGCTTCAAAGGCTCAAGCGATAAAAATGAATGCTTAAATCATATCTTCCGAACTACCTTACCTAGGGTTTCGCCTCGAATTTTCCCTAAATCAGGTTCTAAATCCCTATTGTCAGGAATTTGGTTGACAAATAATCGTTTTCAATTCAAATAGATAGTTATATATTGAGTTTACGTGCTCTTGCATTTAGGATCTACAATAACTTTTATTAAAACGATATGTTAAGCACACAGAACACACATGAATGAGCTTTAAGCTCTACCTCAATAAGCAACCAGGGGACAGACTCATTATCGGGTAATGACCCTGATGAAGTCAAAACTCAACACATAAAAACAACTAACCTAAATAAACATGCATACAATAAAAATAAAACAACATAAACTAATAATACTAAAATACTACACATCACTTCCGAACTTAAAACGGACAGTGTCCTCAACGGCCCAATTCTCAATCTCAATATTTGAAATTAAAGTATGCTGACGAAGAGGATTTAGAACACATACCTGGGAGGTAAGAGAATCTCACCTCCGAATCAAGTCAGCTGTGACGGATTTAAATTATTTTTGATCTTGGGTTGCCTCCCAAGAAGCGCTTAGTTTATGGTCATCAGTTTGACATGCCGAAATACTCATCAAAAAGTGGCTTCTTCCCGTGGTACGTGTCATACAACACTACGTATGGGTCTTGATTCAGTACGGCCTCAAGCTTGGTGAGATATTGCTCTGGATGGCTCGATCTTTCAACAACACGCCTCACCGGTTCATGTGCTTGGTGGGCATGAAAGGACGTTGCTAATCGCAGTGAAGGATAAGTGAGCCACATCGGATCCTCATAGATGTGATCATCTGAGATCAGTGGTGGAATCACAATTTGGATCTCCAAGAGTGAAGAATCACAATCGTTGATTAAGTCTTGGGTTTCTAGCTCATTTGAATAGGCATGGTTGAACTCTTTTGATAGGTGTAAAATACCTATCTAATTCTAAACCGAATTTACCAGTTTTCGAGTATTTTATTGAAGTTTGAATATCTTTTTAGCTATTTTTATTAGTCAGGAGTAGAGACGTAAACAATCGGCAAACCGAGCTAAATGGTGGAGAAAAAGGTAGCAAAAAAGATGAAAAAAAGAGGTTTCAAAGAACAGCGCAATTTCGCCAAGGCGAAGTATCCACCGCCTAGGAGGAAATTCATCAGAAAGTTCCAAATGCTGAAAAGTTGAAATCCGCCTAGGCAAAGTTTCCACAGCCTAGGCGAAAATCCGTCAAGAGGTTGCAAGGACTGAAGTATTGAAATCCACCTAGGCGAAGTTTCCACTGCCTAGACGGAAATCCATCAGAACGCTGGAAGTGCTGAACTGCTGTAAATCCGCCTAGGCGAGGTAGCTACCACCTAGGCGGAATTCCATCAGAAAGAAAGGGGACCAAGAAGTTAGTCCTCCGCCTAAGCGAAGAAACCATCGCCTAGGCGGAATTCTAACCGACTTAAACTCCGCCTAGGCGAAGATTCTACCGCTTAGGCGGAATTCACAGAACAACCTAAAATATCTGTTTAGATATTTTTGAACCCCTAGGCCTATTTATACCCCTTTCCCATGTCTGAAACTAGTTGTTGAAGAGCCCTAACCCTAGTAGAAAGATTTTAAGCTATATTTTGAAGATCAAGAAGGAGGTTCATCATTTGGACAAAGAAGGATCACTTGCGGATCGATCATTAGCGACAGTGAACCGTTTCACTTCCAGATTTAATCGTTTCGCTCTTGTTTTTATCTTTGTAATCACTTTTTCATATCTAAGAATGTTGAATCCCTCTTATTTTGTATGATATATGGTTAAGATCTTATAATATTAGTTAAATGTTACTTAGGTGTAATTGAAATCATGTAATTGTTAAGTTGAATGAATTAATGTTACTTTAATGTGTTGTTTGTCTAAATCCGATTATGTTTACCATTATTCTTGATATTATACTTGTATTGATAAATTGAGAATACGGGGTTTGACACTCGGGAGAGGTAACCTCGGATTCGGACTAGGGTAAATACAACGTGACGTTCTAACGACCCGGGAGGGCGTTAGAACGTATGCATTCCATGATGTTGGCTAAAGACTCACGTGACCTAGGGTCGTAAAAGCATTGAAGGGGATTTCTTCGTTGACACGAAGTCGTGTAATCCCCCGTCTTACACTCGGGAGAGGTAGCGGAGGAGTTATCGATACAGAGATTGTCGGAATAGATAGAAAACCATTATAGTTAACTTAATGACGTCGATTATGCATTATGTGAAAGAAATCAATACCTAAGTAATTAGTGTAATTAGAACTAACTTCATAGTTGTCGTTTATCTTAGTATATTAAATAGAAAACAAACAAAATTATGATTAGTCGAGGTAATATAAAACTATTTAAATCGCAATACTCAACCGAATTACACGTCATTCCCAGTGGAACGATATCCGATCTTACAAGATCCATTATATTAAAACTAGACCTCGTATACTTGCGAGTAGTCATTACCGCGAGGACGATGGTTGTGAATCCTCGCGCGTACAAGTTTTTGGCTCATTCTGCTTGTTTCCAGTTCCTCCTGGTGGCTTTCACATTCAGATATGGATTGTTCATTTCTCAGTGCCGCCGTGTCTAACTCGGCCTCAATCAAGCAGATAAGTTGACCAATTCGCGTTTGAAGAGACGTTACGATCGCATCGATTTTGGCGTAGACCGTCTCAATAAAATCAAGACGATCTTTGTGCTGGTTGATCTGGTCATTTGTTTCCCTCAAGATTCTTTGAGTTTTCCCCATAAAAGTAGAGAAGATTTCTTCCAGATTGGGGGAAGACTCCTCATATTTCCTTGGTGTGTCATTCTATGGTGCCATACTATTGAAACTCATCAAAGGCACCCACGTCTTCCAACAACCGATAGGCTTCGTCTACAGATAGGTGGTTGAATGAGGTTGTACGATTTTCTCCTTCAACCCACATTCTGGTTGTGGCCTGTAACCCGTCATGGAAAATCAGCAGTTGATATTCTCTTGGGAAACTATGCTTTGGATACTGGAATAGAAATTCCTTGTATCGATCCCAAGCACTATTAAACGTCTTGGAATCCTGTTGAAAGAAACGCAAAAGTACCTGTCGATCTAACATCTTTAAGCACCCTGCAGGGAAAATAAAAATAAAACTACAAACAAAAAAATATACACAAAAGAAATGCCTAAATTAAAATCAAGTTATTTACTCACAATATTAACAATAATCTAAAATATAATCCCCGACAATGACGCCAAAAACTTGGTGGCAGAATATTACGTCGCCAGTTTTACCGCAAGTATACGGGTCAAGTTTTAGTATAGATGGGAAGGAGTAAGGGTTGTCGTGTCCACATGGATTAATTGAGATTATTATTGAGTACCGCGATTGTCATAACCTAATTTTATCTAGGCGACTTAAATTGAATTTGTAATTAATAAATACTAATATTAAGTTAGTTAATCAAACTATACTAATATTATATTGAGGTGTTTAGAGAAAAGATTGCCTGGGGATTAACTTCGTTTACAAAAATGTGTTTGGTCTCGTGTAGTTTACAATAACGGCATTCGATGTATCCGACAATTTCTATGTCGTAAACTCACTCGCCTCCTCTCCCAAGTGTAAGACGAGTGAATATCCGACGTCGCGTCAACAAAGAATTCCCCCTCAACCTCTTAACGACATTAGGTCACATGAGTCTTTCCCTAACGTCATTGATTGCACACTTTCTAACTCCCTCCCGGGTTATTAGATTATCGCGTTGTATTTATCCTAGTCCGAATTTATGGTTACCTCTCCCAAGTGTCAAACTCCGTATTCTGTAATTATCTAAACAAGCATAATATTAAAGAATAACGGTAAACACAATCGAAATAGTAAAGAACAACCATTAACGAAACACAAACTTAAACAAACAAAGATTTTATAAAATATATTAATCTCTAAACAAAATTCGTTTAACTCATGGTCATAACCATTTAAACAATGAAAACCGAGCTAAACATGCTTAACACCCTACCAAAGTTAAGAAAATAAAGAGAGAAACGAAATAACTTAGCCGTAGTCTAAAGATTTGCTGCTAAAACCGTCCAACGATCGCTTCTCCTTTATTACAACGTGTTATTCTCCTTCGAAATTGGGTGAGCACACCCCAAAACACTCTCAAAATATTAGGAACTCTAAGGGGTCTCCTATAGCCGGGGGGTTAAAGAGGAAGAGATGAGAAGAGTTTAAATAGGGAGTAAAATATTTAAAAAATATCTAACAGCTGTGCAGAGTGACCGCCGCGGCGATGGGCTCACTGCAGTGGTGGTGGGTATGTCGATTAAGTCATGGCCTCGGCGGTGGAATTAGGGACCATCCTGTTCTTTCACTACCTCGGCAATGAGATGTCAGTAACATTTTGGTCCTTCTCTGTATTTTGATCGCCGTGGCGTTGGTCTGGACGCCGCGGCGGTGGGCTGGTTTCCAGAATTATGCCTTATGCTTGTTTTTCCAGCGTTATTGGTCCGATTTAATTTTTTATGATCCGTTTTCATGCATTTTCACCTCCACACACCTGATTTACACAAAAATACATAAAAATGTATTAAAACATAACAAACGTACTCGAAAACTAACAACTTCGGTTTGAAAATATATAGGTATATCACACCTATCAAACGCCTCTCATAATGAGGGCGGAGATGACTAAGCTCTGGACCATTTCTTCTTCAGCACTTAGGATTTTGTATACTCTTTTTCACTTATTCCTATTTTTCTGCGTGCGAGCATGTAAGCTTCTAAGAGATATATCCAGGGTACTTTAGAGTTTACACCTTCGACATTTTTGCCAAGTTGATTTCTGCTTGGTCCTATTTTTAAAGTTGTAAATTTTTTATTTTTTTTTTGAAAAAACATATCGTCTCTGCCCAGGACCATGGACTACTAACCCCCTAGTCTGGGACACGAGTTGAGTGTGAGAAAATCGTGTCGTGGACTTAGGGAAAGAGTTTCTCAGGGTGCCTGGTCCTCTCATTCCGTAGGGGCGCAACGCGTCGGTTGGTCCCCCATGGTCTGGAATTAGGGGAGTTCTCCATAGTCATGCTCATTCAAGAACTATTTTAGGTTATCTCATTTTAGTCCATACAAGAGCACCTTTCCCTTTAGAACGTGAGACTTATAGTCGACTAGTGGGGAGAGGTACTAAGTTGCAGGCCCTTGGACCCGATCAATGCCCCGCCCATGGTGGATGACCTTGGTATTTTCCCGGATACGGACTATTGACCTCTAGAGAGGGTCTGGTAGTCACCCTCTACGCTAAGCGATAGTATGAGGCTTGTAGAGAGTCATCCGTGACACCGAGAGTTAGGATGTTGATATGGAGAATCAACCATGATTTTGGGGGTCAAAATACCGCTGAGGAGAATCATTCGCGACGTCATGAGCCGAGATGTTGATCTGGAGAATCATTCGCGACTCAGGGGGTCAGAATACTATTTACCGAAGATTACACAAGGCATATTACATAAAACACATTCCTTATTTTGATAAGAAAAACTGCAACTATTTGTACAAACTGGAAGTTGTTCACAAAATGGGATCTTCCCTACAAAAGTTGCGTTTCAGCTAGTTAGTGTTCTGCGGGTGCCTGAGCCGCAGACTTTCTTCTATTTTAAGATCGTATGTGCTCGGATATGTGACCTTGGTTACTCTGCACATCCCCAGAGCTGAATTCATTATGGATGATATTGATTTAACTATTCACACGCTTGTGATCATCCTCGGCCTCAGCCTCCCAAGGCGGTGGACAATTACGATTTTCTTTTCTTCTTTGGGCCTAAGCTCTTCCTGTGGTTTATCTTTGTCAGGCTGCTTCTGACTTCCTCTCCAAATATAGTTCCCGAGATAGCCTCTTCGAATGAGAGCTTTAATCTCTTGCCTGATCCAGAAGTAATTCTCTGTAGTATGACCTTAGTCTTGGTGAAACTCACTGTACTTGGTCATCGACCTCCCGACCAGCTTTTCTCTCAAGGGCGACGAAGAAGGGAATAAGTCTTGCCCTGAGTTTTCTGTGAAGATGGAGACTACCAAGGCCGTGGGCGGAGTGAACCCTTGTTGGTGATGCCCTGGGAAAGGAAGTGGTCTCCTATCCCAGCATGGGTCCCGATCTCCCCCCCAACTTATAATTTTCTCAGGCCTTGGGTTTGATCTGGACCTCTATCCCTCGGTTTGTTTACCCATTCCCTCTCTCTCCTGGTTGTAGCACGAAGGTCAACACCATGAAATCTAGTTCCTCGATCTAGATCTTGATTGAGGGTTGGAGTAGGGTTGGAACAGAGGTCATAGAACAACCTCTGATGTTGGAGCCCATTCACAAAGACATTGAGTGCTATACTTTTAGGGAGGTCTTCGCATGTATTTTCTCTTCGGCCTCCACTGGGAGCGGCTGAAATGAGTCAAGAACAACTGCTTAAGCTCCCTAAAGGTAGAGATGGATGCTAGCCTCAGACCTTAGAACCAGGCCTCGTTGCACCTGTGAGGGTGATGGGAAAGGCTCTGCACCGCAGAGCGATAGAGGCCACCTACATGTCTACATGAGACTTAAACATGGACAAGTGGTCAATAGGATCTGACGTCCTATCATACGTACTCATCTTGGGGTGATTAAAGTGCCTCGATACTACTTCTTCTGGAACTTCCTCTACGAATGATAACCTCACTTCCGAAATAATGCCTTGTCCTATCCGGTCTCTGTTCACTTCTTGGATACGGGCTTCCATGTCATCCATTTGATGCTTCATTGCCCCCTTGCTCAGAGCTCTTCCCGTATATGACCGCCTGCAACTAGGGCCACAGAGTGACGAGAAAGAGACGAGTAAGAGCCAACTTCATGTTCGCGCTATCCCTTGGGATCGGACCTGGATGGCCGATGGAGAGATCAACTGTCAGGGGATGCTAACATGTCCCTGGCTATACGTCTGCACAGTGGAGTAGATATGGATCTTAGTGTTTCCAAGAGGGCCCTCTCTAATCCTGCAGAATCATGGTCACGAGGTGAAAGGCGTTCCCTGAGCATGGTCCCATTCGGAGATTCCATATAAACATCGCAGTTTAGGGGTCGCTCCTCGAGCCCTACAGTCTGGATAGCTGGTCCGCCCTGGGCGGGAAGCGGCGACAGGCGCGGGAGGAGGAGCTGCACACATGACTTGAATTCGACCATCTGGTGCTTGTTGAGATTAATTCGAGATGCCTCTGCGGTTCCTGAGGCCTGTCTTGCAGCCCCAGGTGGTATAGTAAATGACCCTGCCTGGTCCTGAGAGGGCAAGTTATCCTCGTTGGTGGGAGCTAAGGGGTATGGCCTTGGAGTTTTTGATATTTCTGATTCTTCTGTCTGTGTCCGTCTTTCTTACCTTACTTTGTGATCATCCAAGCTCAGCTGAGCAAAGAGCAGTGATTAGGGGAAGGCTTTTTCCACAGTTTTCACAAATAACGCTAAACTGTTGGTGTATAAAATTGGTACACACTTCGAGTATGGTCAAGTCGGGTGACAGGTGGTCCTTTTGCTGAGGTGGAGTTGGCGATTGAAAATTTCTCACATGAGCTGTACTGGGTTCTGGGAGGACTAACCTACTATGCCCAGAGTTCTTCTCCTCGAGGAGTAGTACCTGCAGAAGGCTCAGACTAAAATTTGTCCAGGTGAAGCCCCTTCGGCGTGAAAATAAGAGCTTAGAGAGAAAAAGTACAAAAATACGTTAAGTAAGCAAGTGAACTCAATGCATGTGTGTAATAAAACGTACTTCGAGCTTGCATATCCCTTATTATATATAGGTATTGGAGATGGTTAGTCGAGTCTAAACCCAGTTAATTAGATAAAACCATGTGTTTAGCTGATAATCAGGAGTGTTTAGGAGATAATCGTTGGGCTTGGGCTTTTGGGCCTATTTGGCGAAGCCTGCGGGTCTCTCTCAGGCCTATGGTGGTGAGATGGGGGAGGAGAGTGGAGATCCGTGGAGTCTTAGAGAAGAAACAAGCTAGAATAAGGAGTCGGTTGAGATGAACGACTGAATTCCTGAAGTTAGCTGTCTAGGGCATGACGCAGAGTTCAAGGCGGCACGTCCCCGCAGGGCACCTTGCTCTTCCCTGGGTGCAAATGATATTTCAGGGTGGAGCTGTGGTCAGCGTATGTTCCAGCGTGGAGCTGCAAATTCCGAAATGCGTCAACATCTCGATGATGATGGACACGTGGTTAGGTTCCAAATGTTGACTCAGTAGTGTTTGAAAATACCCTTATCAACATCATATTGTTGTAGTATTTTGGATATAAATTTGAAAGTATCTTAGCTATTTAATGTGATCAAAAGACTGATATCATTGAGATTTTGGTAACTTATATCCTAAATATTTTTAGTTGGTAGTGGATTGTTAAAACAAGTCTTTAACAATCTATACTAGCGTGTGGGGTATTTTCTCTTATGAGATGACGAGTCTAAATTGTTAGCATGAGATACTAGAATAACCACAAAGGGAATTTCTATAGTAGTAAGGGCCTTGAACTTGATCATCAGAGATATCCCACATTGTAGTTTTGCTTAATTTTGAAATGGGATATTAGAGTTGTGATTGTACTTGTGATCTCCAGACTTGAGGCATTGAGTATCACATATATTTGTTCATTCACTTTCATAATACTAAGTGTTGTCTTCCAACCATAAAACTTAAAGGGTATTCATTGGGTAAAGTAAAACATATATGTAACTATTCACATTTGCAAGATGGAATCTATTACTCTCAGTAAAAAGAGACTTGTCCTATGTGATTATTTAATATATTTCGATAAAGACTCTAACTAGGGCAATATGACAATTAGGATGAGATTCTAATTAATGCCATAAAAAATTATATTATCAATCGATATACATCTGATTGGACTAAGGATTTTTTACTTTATCCATAATATGTTGTTCTTTCGAGAACACAAGATAAAAAGATTGTATAGTACGAAAATCACAACTAGAGGGGTTCTCTTGGTAAAATTCTTATCAATTGGATATGACTGTGGTGTGTAAGTAGACATGACTCATAGTCATAGGAGACACACAAATGAGGAATGTAAGTTTGGATAGTGATGTAAAAGGAATTATTAGTAATTTTGAATTGTTTAGAATTTTTGGGGCTACAGTGCAACTAAAAAAAGATGGGGTCCAGAGTTTTGAACCCTTAATAATATTTATAATGGAAAGCCACATTGTGGCGGCCCCTAAGGTTGGAAATTCAGCCATCACTATCTTCTTTGAATACTCTATTGTTTGATGCTTACTTCCACCTAGAATCAAAATATATCTACCTTCTATCTTCGAAATTAGAATTAGATTCTAAGATATTAAATAAACACTATCCTTATGAAGTTTTTTGTGTGGATACTATTGGAAATAAGATATTTGTGTTGTTTATGAGAAAATCAGTCTCGGTTCTTAATTTAGGATAAGATCTAGTTGCTTTTTGAAGAGCCTTCTGAAATCATGCCTTGGGATCAACCAGTTTAGAGCCTGAAGCACCGAAAGAGGTATAAAGATTAAATAAAATTAATTAATTTTAATTATTTATTTTGTTTTATATTAATACACATAGATCCTGGCTTAAAGAACCTAGTTTATTAAATGGATTTCTTAAAAAAAAAATTGTATTCTGTTGCGTAAATCTTTTGATTTTATTATATGGTTCTTTCAAGTAGTATCAGAGCTACATCCATAATTAATGCAAAATATTTTTTTTTTGTTATGTTTTATGGAATATTGGATCGTAGTAATATTGACGAAAATTATTGTTTTAGGTTTTCCTCAAAACAATTTTATAAACATTTAGCTTTGAAGAGTTTGAATTTGTTTTTTAAATCAAATTAAAATTAAAAATAGAAAAATTCAAAGAAACGACATTGCAAAAAAAAAAAACTCTGACACGGGTGGGAGTTGAAAAGTCCCACAACAATGGCTTTGGAGCCACTACCACGCCCCGTCACATGTAGTGGTATGTCGCCACTGGGCAGCAGTGACACGACAACAACATAGGCTTTCATGGAGGTCTGTCCACAATAGAGTCACGGGGCTGTGGACTGGTAGGGCGCGAAAACACACCGCTACTTAATCTCGCAAGTATACGAGATCTAAGTTTTAATATAGTGGATCTTGAAGATCGGATATCGTTCCCACAGAGAAAAGTGTGAATAATTGAATACCGCAATTTACGTAGTCTCATGTTATCCTGACGACGAAAGACATGATTTAAAATTAAACTAATCTAAACTAAAATTAGTGGGTTAATCCTAACTAAGTTGATTAATTAGGGATTGATTTAGCTCACTTAATACATGTTTGATTTCGTTTAGTTAAAAATAACGGAGTTTAGGTATCCGACAATCTCGGTTCGTAAACTCCTCCACCACCTCTTCCGAGTGTAAGACGGGAGAATACGTGACTTTGTGTCGATGAAGAGGTCCCCCTCAATGTCTTACCGACTCTAGGCCGCGTGAGTCTTGACCCAACGTCATCGATTGCACACTAACTAACGCCCTCCCGGGTCGTTAGGTCGTAACGATGTGTTTACCCTAGTCCGAATCCAGGGTTACCTCTCCCGAGTGTCAAACGCTAGATTCTAAAATCCAACCCTAAAACCATTACAAGCATACTAAGATCGTCATCAAATGATAAACACAATCGGACTTAAAAGTAACAACCGTTAAAGAAACGTATATTAAACCAAACGAGTATTTACACAGGTACACATTTCCCTAACTAATCTCTAATTACTCTAACATGTTCTTAGCCAGTACAACATTAAATCAAGAAGATATTATCAATATAAACAATAAACATTAAATACAAAGATGGAAACAAGGGAAGAAAATCCAAATCTCAAAGTGGAGTAGTCCACTTTCACCAAAGAACAATCCTCTTGAACTTCATCTTCTCCGTTGATGAACTTCCTCTTCTAGCTCTTCAAGGATTGGCCAAGAACACCTCCTAAACTAATCTAATCTACTTCCTAAATTATCTAAACCTAACTAAGGTGGAAGGAACTCTCCAAATGTCAACCGGAGCCTCCTCTCACGTCTAAGTGTTTTTTGAGGTTTGGTGGAGAAAGGGGTTAAAAAGAGGGACTTGAAAAATATCTTCAAAATATCTAAAAATAGATATTTCTGTGCAGAGTGTCATCGCCTAGGCGGTGGTTCACCGCTTAGGCGGTGGCTTAAGTCGGTTAAGTTTCTATCGGATCTTCGCCTAGGCAGTGGCTGCTGGCATAACATTCTGATCTTTTCTCACCTAGGCGGTGGTACAGCCCTTCAGCACTCCAACATTCTGCCTCTTTTCCGTCTAGGCGGTGGTCTTCATTCACCGAAATCCTGTTTTTCACATTTTGTTCACCGTTTCTCCACTGTTTTTACTTGTTTATCGCCCTTTAACGTCCCTTCACCTGTTTTACACTAAAACAAACTAAAACACAATTAAATATAACCAAAATGCTTGAAAACTAACAAATTCAGTTTAGAAATAAATAGGTTTTTAACACCTATCATGGACCCTCGGAGCATTTCAACTTTTATTTCAGCGATTATCGACTGTCAGTGATTCTATTCTAATTCTGCAAGATTAGATCTTTCAGATATTTTGAAAAAAAAAAGTCAAATGTTGACATATTCTTGAAACCGACTCAAATTTTAAAATCCTTTATAAATCAGATTTGATATTATTTTTTAAAATATTTTCTTAAAAATATCACCAAATCATTTGGTATCTTTTTCAAAATTTAAATTTAACCTTCGTAAAATAAATATTTAATAAATTATTTTAAATTGTTATGAGTATAAAAGTCAATATTATTTATTTAAATTTGATATTATCCATATTTAAATTTAAAATATTTTTAAATTTTATTTGATTTATAAAGGCTTTCAATTTAAAATATGGAATAATAATAAAAAAATTCACATATTTTTTGAATAATTTAAATTTGAGATTATGAGATATTTTTAATGGATATGAATTTTTTATAATTCAAAATTTAAATTGAATTCTATTTTAATTATTATGTGCTAAATTTTAATAGATATAGAATTTAATTTATTTTGAATTAATATCCAAATTAGAGTAGAATGATTCTTATGAGATAAAAATAATTTCCTAATTAGATTAGGAAACATTGAAATTTAATAACGATCCGATTAAATTTCCAAAATAGGATTGATCAAGTTATTATATGTTACATGAGATTTATTATTTATGTTTGCTTAAATCATTTGTGCTATGTGATTTGTTTATTTAATGGTTTCAATATTAGAGATTGATAATTTATTCCAATAAAGTTATAATTTTTTGTTGAGGGTTTTTCAAGGACTCACATGTTCTACAACATTTTATATTCCCCTTCTTAATATCCCTTTATTTGTTTGAAATATATATCCCTTTATTTTTATTATAATTTAATTGTAATTTAAGAAGATGAATATGAGGCCTAACAATGACAAAAAAGAAAAAGAAAAAGCCCAATCGACGTGGACGATGGAGGTCAAGACATTGAAAGTCCAAGGAGATCCATGAGATGAATCATCTTCGGATAAATAATTAATTACAACATAACTTAATTAAACCTAGATTTGTCCCAGTGGTTCAAGCCAAATCTAACTAAAGTCCATGATCATCCTAACCTATTTACATATGTATATGGGGCAGTTATATTTAAGTTTCTTTATTTTTGGCCCAAATAGCATGCATGTATGTGGAATTATTTATTTTGTTATATGTATGATATGGATGTGAAACAAATTAAATAAATAAGCGTTGATTTCTAAAATATATATATCCATCAAGTAAAATATTAAGTTGTACACTTGAACATATCATATATGTGTCATCATGGTCTTCCATCGAGAGGTTTGTTCGGGATAGAGTTCCACTAAACCTCAAGTCAGCCAATAACTGAAGATGTGAGGCCTTGTCCTGAAAATTGAACTCTCAATGAACTTATCCTTATTCTCATAATATGCAAAGAGTAGACTAGTGTGCTTTAATAATTGAAGATGTTAGGGGATCACTAGGGCTAGCTTGAACCATACCGAATGGGTGTAACTTAACTAGGGCGATATTCCAATAACTTAAGAGGTGATATATGATCAAACTAGAGACCTAATATGGATTGGATCTTACCTAAAATGGGATTAGTAAGTGTTCCTCGAGGGTTCAACAGGCTAATAACTAAAGACGTGAGGCCCGTTGACAATGTAAGGATTATCCAATTCTCCACAAGGGATATTTGGAATTTACTTGTTTCTCCCGCGGGATGTGAGATTTAAAAAAATTTATTGGGAGTACATTTAGATTCATAAAATACATTTGATCTAAAATTAATGCACACTACTTGTCTACGTTGCATTTATTTTCTTTATATAGATATAATAATGTTCAAACCATTACAAATTTTTCTTGAGAAAAATACTTTAACGGGACCTAATTTTTCTGATTGGCTAAGATTCTTAAGCTACTTTTGGCTTCTCACAAGTTGGACTATGTTATGGAAGGTCAAGTTCTCGTGTCATATGATGCCAATATTAAGGAGGAACCGTCACTGTACAAATATTGATAGGCAATGTTAAGGAGGCTTAATGCTATATCATAGCATCGATTAGAAGTGAGCTCCTGAAAAAGTTTGAAGGGTTGTCGATCTCACATGAGATTGTGCAATACCTGGAATATCTCTTTGGTGAGCACAATTATGCTATTGGGTCCAACGTCTCAAATGAACTTTTCAAGGCCAAGATACCGGTATGTCACTAATTAGGCCCCACGTCCTTAAAACGATTAGCCAGGTTGAGGACCTAGACAGATTGAGGTCAGCTTTAGATTATAACCTAGTTGTAGACTTTGTTTTCCAGTCGCTGACTGACGTGTATGATCAGTTTATGGTGAACTTCAACATGAACAAGTTAGAAGTTACTCTTCTGGGGCATCTTAACATGTCGGGGACCACGGATGGGACTTTAAAAAATCTAAGGATTTATTACTTGCAGTTTATGGACTTTCAATTTCAGAAAAAAAGGAAAAAAGAAGAGCAAACCCAACTCCTCTTTGAAAGTGAACATCAAGAAAAAGAAACAAAAGATCCCAAATAAAGGAAATTCATTCACTGCAATCAATAAGGGCATTGGAAAAATAACTATCACCAATTCCTACGTTCCAAGGACAAACCTTCCAAAGATATGTCAAATTTGCTTGTTATTATTGGTTATTTAACAACCTATTCTATTTCAAATTGGGTTTTAGACTCTAGTTCTAGTTCACATGTGTGTAATACTGTGTAGTGTCTAAAAAGAAGTAGAAGGTTGAGTAAAGGGGACACATGTATGAAAAATGGAGCAAGAGTTACGGCATTTGCCATCAAAGATCTTCACTTGGGCCTGCCGTCATTGCACATTTCAAAATTAAGAGATTGTTTGTTTATTCCTAATGTACTAAAAAATATTGTTTTTATTCCTTGTTTAATAAATGATGATAATTCAATTGTTGTTGTTTTTTTTTTTTTTTTTTTATAATAATACTTGTATTATTTATTTTAATTATGAATTGATTGGTATAGGCATATGTTTTAACAATTTCTATTATTTGAAGACCTATGGTGAATAGTAAATGAACGTATAACAAAGAAAAGATTGAGAGATGAAAATACAACCTACTTGTGGTATCTCAAATTAGGTCATATTAGTGAGAAGATGATTAACAAGATGGTTAGAGATGGTTTTTGGGCCCATTTGGCTTGGAGACATCACCAAATCTTGTTTCACAGGAAAGATAACCAAGTCACCATTTGTTGGACATTAGGGAAGAACTACTGACATATTTGGCTTGGTACATACTGACGTATGTGGACCAATAGTCTCGTGAGGGTTTACAGTAATGCTACCCACAAACATCTCAAATTTCTTATTGTAAATTTCATTGCTCACAAAAGTTTTATCAGTCCTATTAAATGCTAACATATCAAATCAAGGTCATATAAAAGTTACTGAAATATTCATTGATTTCATAGCACGTGAATCCTAACAATATCCATTTTCGCACCCATAACATACATGCAACTCTTATTTATATTGAATTTAGCACATAGTAACTAGTCAATTGATTTTAAACAATCAAACAACTTTTTCCCAGAATAAAAATATATTTTTCCATATCTTATTATTATATATATATATATATATATATATTTTTTTATATAAATGCATATAAAAATAATAATTTTCTTTAAATAAGTGACATGTACAATGTTAACTCCACTAGGCCTTCTAAGATATTCGGGTAGTAAGTGTTAGGCCAATGATCCCAATTCAGTTGGCTCAGGGCAATAGGTATTGAGACACCATTCAGACTTAATAACTCGAACAACTTAGACTTCGAAATTAATAAGCCACTTATCATCTTAACAAATTGCTTCCTCCTTTTGACGCGAAACTAGAAGCTTATTAAGGCAAGAAGCCTGATTACTTAGCGAAAGTTCATCATTAAGACAAAAAATCATTATTATTAACACATTATTTATATATATATATATATATATATATATATATATATATATATTATCATCATTTTTTTTTTTTACATTTAAACTTCTGGGATAGATTATTATCATGCTAAAATTCAGTAAAGTAGATCATGTACTAAACTTAAAAGAAAATAAAGTTACCATGCATGTAAGGATTGAAAAATAAAATATTAAAAACCAGTGCTCTGCTACATTGATTATTTAGCAAACTCCAGTTTGTACCCAACAAACATGCTATCATAGGGTAGATTGATAAAATTAAGTGTGAAATAAAATAACAAAAGGAATACAATCATTTACCCCCCAAACCTAAATCTCGCATTGTCCTCTATGTGAAAATTATGAAATTAATTTGTTAAGGAGAAATACAACTTGATGTAACAAATTTTCATATTCAGACTAAGTCGGTGTAGACTGCTCGTAAACCTGTTTAACACAACACTCAAGGAAACTTATGAAATCAAATAGAAAAGTACAACTAAAATAAGAAATTTAAAAACAATAGTGGGTTGTCTCCCATTCAACGCTAAATTTAACGTCTTCAGCCAAACAATGAGTGTCTTAACCTCCTAACTGTAGTGAAGTAACCTGTTCCTTACCTTCTGTTGAGTTACTCTCCAGTCAGTCAGAGATGAGTTGCAACCGACACTCAAATTTCTAAACTTCTTTCCCGTATCAAATCTCATTTCTTTTCTTTGGGACTTACTTGGTGGTCTTTTTGTTAAGCTCTCAAAGAGAAGTTTAGTTATGTCAACCCATTGAATACAAAATAAATTATCCTTGGTTAGGGTTGACAACAGGTCTACTGTATCAAAAAGATATACCTTAATTTTGGGATGTAGTGGTATGGGTATAGTGGATGTTTTAATCATAAGAAGATTATCTAAATGTGTCATTGGTGTTTGGATATCATATTCCTTATGATTTTCTACCTTACCCTCTTCCATGTATGTATTCTTATCTTCTAAGATTGTCCACTCACTTTCACTATCGTATCCCACTTGCTTTACTGCCTCACTAATCGGTGATGGTTGAGCCAAACATGACTCAAACTTAAGATCATAACTTAGGGGTCT
This sequence comes from Eucommia ulmoides, assembly GCA_016647705.1. Classification (NCBI taxonomy): domain Eukaryota; kingdom Viridiplantae; phylum Streptophyta; class Magnoliopsida; order Garryales; family Eucommiaceae; genus Eucommia; species Eucommia ulmoides. Next base: position 43,303,410 of record CM028329.1, read on the forward strand.
CTCACCAGTTTCGCTGGGCTGTAGTCCTTTTTACGTCTCTCTATTTTCACCCTTATGCTCTAAACCACTCTGTTCAACACCTACTTGATTGTCTACTTCTAGACCACTCTTTGGAATTTTCTCTTTTACTATTTCAATGACTCTCCTAACTAGGGTTTCTTCCCATTTTATTTCTTTGAATAGATTTTTCAAGTATTAGGCTTGCCTTTCTAAGATTTGGTTTTGCTTTTCTGTAATCTCGCCTTGTTCTACTAAGGATTGATGGTTTTCTGCTAAGGTTTGGTAGTTTTCTGCGATGGCTTTGATGTCTTCTGCTAAGGATTGGCGGTGCTCTTCCAAGAGTGTTAGAATTTGTTAAATTATGGTAGGTTCAAAACTCCTAGATTCTTGGGGAAACAATGGTTGACATTAGGGTTGGTAATAGGATTTATTACAAAAGTACGACCTTGAAGGCTCACTATAGTATTGTTGATCCCACCCATAATTGTTTGTATAATAATTATACTTTGGCGGTGGATAATATGGATTAGGATAAATATTCTTATAGGTACATGTAGGAATTTGGCAATTGTAAGGACATTGATTAGTGAGCTGGTTTGGATTTTGATATACGGTACATGAGTATGGATTGGGTTCCAATCTTGAGAGTTTAGAGCATATAAGTTCCGCAAGTGAAGTGACTATTCTCTCAGGGTCAAAACCCATATATCAAGGTCTTATTTTTTTTTTTTTAAATTAAAGCAAATAATCAATATTATATCAACAAAGAGGATGGAGGATCAGGCTTTTGGTCTGAAGGAAATAAACTGATGAAGTGAAAAAGAAGTTAAATTGATTTTCTATTTTTTTTTTTTTTTTTGTATTTTTATATTTATTTTGTTTTTAAAAAATGGACAGAATAACTCGAATCCTTGCTTGAAAATCTAAACTAAAAGATTGAATCTTGGTTAAGGTGTGAAAATAAACTCAAGAAAGAAAACAGATGAATTTATACATGTGGAGAAAGAAAAATAATAACAAAAATTGACAATTAGTGACGCCGATCCCCAGCAATGGCGCTAAAATTTGATCTCTAAAAATAATACCCTTAAAGTGGTACCTTGATACTGATGTAATACGGTGCTCAAGTAGGGTGTTGAACTACAAGGATTAATATTGTAATTATCAATTTCTGATTATTTCCCTTTCTTTGATGAAAGCAATTTTTGAGTTGTGATTTTTAAAAGGGCAAATTACAGTTTTGGTAATCGTATTTGCATGCATTTTTCCATTTGGTCCTTCATTTTTTTTTGTCAAAGTTGTCCTTGTATTTGCAGCCTTTTTTTAAGTGGCTCTTCCATAAAAAAATAGGCATTAATTATGACGGATTTAAGGCATGTGACTTTCACATGCAAACTTCAAGGGTAGAAAAGTATTTTTTTCCTTCTTCTTTTTTTTTTTTTTTTTTTTTTTTTCTTGTTGCTTTCTTCCAACTTCATCCCGTATCCATGGTTGCTCCTTAATTACTCATGCTTCTAGTAGGGGCATACGGCTAGAGAAGGGAGATCAAGGAGATGATGGTTCCGGCAAGAGCCATGTATCAGGTTGGGACCCTCAGCAGGAACCCAATCGCGATGATCGATAGAATCCACACACTTAAGCGGCTAATGGGTAGTGGGTATTGAGGTCAATGTTTTAAAAATTGGACCAAACCTGCCGGTTTGACCGGTTGAACCGTCAACCAGCCCAAAATTCGGTCTGGTTAACTAGTAAAAACCATTTTAGAGGTTAAACCGAAAAAATTTGGTGAATCGCCGGTTAAACCGAAGCGGTTTTTCTTCAACCGACCGGTTTTTCAACAAAAGCAAGTATTAAGAAAACAAAACAAAACAAAAACACTGACTTTCAAAACCCTAAAGTTGTTGTTGTCATCACTCGAACATGCTGTATGGCCTTCGATTGAGAACCCAAATCCGTCAGTCGTGAACCTCTTGGCCTTCGATCGTAGGCTACATCCGTCGATTGTAAACCCTGGTCGTCGATCGCAGGGTGAATTCATCGATCGTGAACCCTGTCTGTCGATTGCGAGCCTCTTGGCCTTCGATCGCAGGATGTATCCGTCGATGGAGAACCTTGGCCGTCGATCGTAGTTTTTTTCTTTCTTTTTTTTTCTTACAATCGTACAAAAATAAGGATTGAACCCTATGTAGAAATAAGAATCATGAAAACTAGCCGTCGATCTCGAGCCCTATGCTTTCTTATTCTCCAAATTATAGAAACTACCCTTGCAGGTTCTAAACCTCACTACGTACCCCTAAAATTTACCAAAATAGCCCCATATTTTCAGAATTCACGGATTTCTTCCCTATAACTTTCTACAAGTTCCTATTTGTCCCAAACTTTTCATGAATTTACATGTTTTTCAATTTTTTTAATTTATATATCATATATATCTTTTTAAATTATTTTTTTGGTATTTTAAACTACATATTATATTTTTAAAATATAAAAATTATTTTATTTTTTTATATATATTTATTATTATTAATGACGTCACGGTTCAATATTGGTTCACCCGCTAGTTGAACCAATGACCCATGGCCCGACAACTTTTTCGATTAGATATCCGGTCCAGTTTTTAAAACATTGATTGAGGTGAGAGAGAGACTTAATGAACTCTTATCCCTTTAACCTAAACACTAACTAAAAGAGAGAAAATAAAAAATGGGTTATAACCAATAATGAAAGGGAAGACACGAAGATATAGGTGTAATTTTGGTTAGAGCGAGATGGAGGAATGAGAAGGGAGAGAGGGGGTGGGTTGAGGTTATAAGGTGGAAGGAGCTCAGTAGGAGAATAATTAAGAGAATATTACACTTTTTAACCCTTAAGGTTTACCAAATTGCACATTTGATCTCTTAAGTTTCACATTTGTTTCAATCCCACAAAATTGATAAACGGTATTAGTATTTTTGGACGTAAAATGATTTTTGGTTGAATTAGCTTTTACCAATTAGAAATATATAAATAAATAAATATAGTATTAATATTCTGGTTTCTTTGTTCCCCTCCCATCTCAGTTGTTTTTATTTATTTTTTTAATAAAAAAACGGTTTGATGTTTGGTTTTTGTTCTTTTGTTTCATTCTCAATTTTAGAAAAAATGTATTTTACCATAGTGTCTAATTTATCCAAACAAATGAATTATAAAATTGCACAATTATATTTTTCGATTAAAATAGTTATCCAAACAAAGGATTTGTAAATGGTGGGATTTTGAAATCCCATCATTTACAAATCCTTTGAATTTGTCAAATCTCTTACCCAAATACAAACTTATACTCTCTAAAAAGTACAAAATTAACAATTTATGCATGTGTGAATAGTAATTTTATGATAAAAAGTACTAAAACTCTCGTAGTGTTAATATATCAAAAGATTATAGTGTAATATTTGTAAAACCAAACAAATGATACAAAAATTTCTAGAGAGAGAGAGAGAGTGAAGAAGGAAAGTAACTCAATTGGTCTAGCTCTCAACCAACCATGGATGTAGGATTAAGCTGGAAGAAAGGAGCGAGAAAAACGAAAAAGGGAAAAAAGGAAAAGGAAAAAAATGAAAGGAAAAAGAAAAAGAAAAAAAAGAAAAAGAAAATTATTTTCTACCCCTAAAGTTTGCATGTGCAAGTTACACACTTCAAATCTATCACAATTAATGTCTATTTTTTATGGAAGGGCCACTTAAAAAATGACTACAAATACGAAGGCCACTTTGACCAAAAAAATAAATAAATTTGAGGGCCAATGCAAAAACAAATGCAAATAAGAGGACCAAAAGAAAATTACTTTTATACACCTGAAGTTTGCATGTGCAAGTCACATACCTTAAATCCGTCACAATTAACACATATTTTTTACGAAATGGTCACTTAAAAAAACAGCTGCAAATACGAGGACAACTTTGACAAAAAAAAAATAAATTAAAGGGCCAAACGGAAAAACGCGTGCAAATATGAGGACTAAAACTGTTATTTGCCCTTTTTTAAAAATAAAATAAAATATTAAATCTAAAAATAAAATAAAGAACCGAGTTAGGAATTGTGAGTTTAGTATTTTGAGATTTTTTTATTTTTTTTTTTTCGTATTTTCTATTTAAATCGGATTTATATAAACGAGTGTTCCCAACTGGAAGCCTGAACTACTCAGAATGATTGAATTGTTATTCCCTGGCATGATTTATTTTCGGTATTTAATTCTTACACTAAACTAATCTAATTAATTTAAGGTGAATTAAAATCTAGGTATAAACTATTCAGACCAATAATCAATCCCCACGAATACGATTATGTGACCATTAGATCAAGACCACAAGTGCAAAAGCTAATGTTCTAGTAGTAATCGGGTTCAAACCAAAATCTGTATAAGAATATTTTGACAATAAATCCAATCACAATTAAATTTATTTTTACGAACAGAATTCCTGTCACATAATTATTTAAACAATATCCAAATTTAAATAAGAAATATACAATATTACATAATTTAAAATATACAATACCACAATCCTAACCTGATTGAAGGAAGTTAGTCGCTCATCGTTGTGTAGAACGATGTTTTCTTGAAAACAATCCTTAAAAACACCATTTACATTTTGTACCCCGTAAGAATTTCAAGCTTGCTTTCTCCAAAATAAAAATAAAAATAAAAGTAGAACAAATAAGAAAATAACTAGAATATATACAATTGAACTAAATTTGTCTAGAAAATGGAATGAATTTGTTCTCAAACCCCTTATGCTATTTTTAGAACTTTAAAATGAACTTTAGGAGTGCAAATGGCCAATTTTCAAAACAACTTGGGGTGCAGGTGGGAAAGTGGCACTATTCCGATCGAATGATTCATTTCGATTTCTTTAGTTTTTGTTCGGCATAGTATAACTTGCTTATTTTTTATCCGATTTTCCCCAACTTAACTCGGTTTTATTCTGTTTTCAAAAAAAATACAAAAATAGTTAACATTATTCAATTTATAATAATTTAATCTAATCGAAGATTAAATAAATTAAGTTTAGTGATACAAAATCGCACAAACTATGGTGTGATCAACCATCTCAAACTAAATGGTATACTTTCTCAATGGACTCCTCCTGCTACGCCCCAAATAAATGGCGTATGGGAAATTACAAGTATGACCCTATTAGATATGGCCATATCAATGATGAGTCGCGCTGATTTACCCATTTTGTTTCAGGGATATAACTTAATGATCGTATTTGGTTTACCTAGTAAGGTTCCAACAAATATGTGACAATGACACCTCATGAGATTTTGTGTTGTCAGGCTCATGTCAAAAGACTTGAAGCAGACAAGTTAGTATATATGACTCACATTTGTAAGATTGTGGGGGTTTCCTAGAGAAAATATAAAATACTACTTCGATCACCTAGAGGAACAAAAGGTGTTTGTTTCTAAGCATGACGATTTATTAGAGGAATTTTTTCTCAAAGAATCCAACACTTTGGCAAAAAAATAAATTTGGCAGAGGTGTTGGACATCGAGAAAGATGAGCAAACTAGAAATGTGGAGCAGACATCAATAAATGCATCCACTACACAAGCTTCTCGTAGATCGAGTTGAACCTTTGATCCTCCTTGTAGATATCAAGAATATCTTGAATAAAAGGATAGAGGTGAGCTACTACTAATAGAAGGTAACGATTCCTTTAATTACGAAGAGGCGATGTGAGACATCGATAGAAAGAAGTAGAATGATTGCTATAAAATATTAAATTCAATATTTTAAGGACGCTTCTAGAATGATTAAATTAAATTCAATATTGAAAAACACTTGAGTTTTAAAGGTAAATTTATTCCTATAGAATATTAATTGAACTACTGGGGTTCAATTAAAATTTTAAGGACGAAAAGTAAAACTTATAATTTAAATAAATTTCTCTATTGGACTTAATTGATCATCTTAGAATTAATTAACCTTGAGATAAGTTAACATAAGGATGGGATTCTAGTATAATTATTTCTACCTTATCCTTACATCATCGTGATATCATCCATGACATCACCCTTTTCACTTTGGAAATATTTTGTAGCAATTATGAAGGTTTTTATAGGTTTTAAGAGGAAATGGTCAACCAGCCCGTACTGTTACTAATCTAAGAACTTAAATTAACCATTACAAAAGGTGACACTATAGGGACCAATCCCTGAGTGCCACATGGAACTAGGTACCCATCAATTGGTGTGTCCCAGTTAGGGAGATGGCCTATAAATACCCCTCTTCTCTTTTGGAGAGAGGACAAACCTTTTCATGTAGAGAAAACCTTCATATGTAAGTTTTGGGTGAGTATTCTTCGTTTTTCCAAGCAATTCCAAGGATAAATTCAAGATCAAGGAAAGATAATTATTCCATAGAAGTTCAAAATTAGAGTACAATCACTATCCATGTTAGTGCTCCTATCAGTCTTTAGCTTCTGTTGATCTTAAAATTTTGATGGACAATTAAATATTGATATTTTTTGTGGAACTAACTGATTTATTGATTGTTTCAGTTTATAAGTTCCATTGAAGATATTATCATGAAGAAGTTAAGATTGATGCTAAATGGATGTTAAAGAGACTGACAAAGATGATAGATATTAAGAGACCGACGACTTTAAAGAATCTAGGGGAAAACTACTTAGGTTAATTTTTACTCTTAATGTATCCCGATTAGGATCACACACAACACAAAAATATTTTTATGATTATGTGTGTTTTTTATAGGATCCTAATTAGTTGAATATATTTGCTCCTATTTGAAATTGAAGAAAAAAATATTGATTTAAGAAAAATTAGAAATTAAAATTGATTTAAGGTGTTAACCGAGAAAAGAAATCGGTTAAAGGGACAAAAACGTTGAAGAAATTGAATTAAAAATGAATTGAGGAAGAAGTACTACAGGATTGGTCGACCTGCCTAAAAAGATCGGTTAACCGATGAGAAGGTGCTGGAATTGTACAGTCTGTGAATCGATAGGTTGACTTGTGGTGTATGATCAGTCGACCTATGAAAAATAGATGAACTCTCTCAATCATTCAGTCGATGGAGAGGTCGACCTATGAAACTCGTTGAATCGTCCGGTCAACAGGCGAAGAGTCACAGGTTGACCTATGGGTGAAGAGTTTTTGTCTTGGGCCACATCCTGAATCGGGCGATCGACCTATACTTTCTGATCGGTCAACCGACAGTCGATTTCAAGATTCGAGAATTTCATGGTTTTGATCCAAAAAGTAGTCGTTACTAGCCATTTAATGGTTAGGATATGAAAGATATCTTAGGGATCTGATGGAAATTAAGATATATGGTTGATATTTTGTTATCCCTATAGATATGGTTCATGTATTTTGATTATTTCTCAATTTAGTTCATGTAATTCTTTCTATTCTATCTAATTGAGTTTGAGAAAATATTTGAGAGATTTAATTGAACATTTTAAAAGTTATAATTGAGTAAATTATACCAGGATTAAATCATAATGATATAAGGGATTTATTAGAGTAATTATTTGTCATGATATATGGGAATTAGCCGTTGAAGGGCTTGTTCTAATTCCATATAAATAAACCTGCGTTTTTTAGGTTTCATAATCCCAATCAATTGAATTTTAAGAGCTATGCAGTTATTGAGCTTTCTGAGAATGATTATTCTGATTTCATACTGAGTGTATTCTTGAGAAGTATTCTTAAGAAACCTTACTGTGGATTATTGTTGCTACCGATTTAAAGATTCATTGTTATTCAATCTATACTTATTCGGTGAATTCCTGGTGAGATCATTCCAAGTTTTTCCAATTATTTGTTGTGTGATATTATTATTTAATACTTTGAATTTTGATCTTTGAAATCGCTTTCCTAAACTTTAAAATTGCTTGAAAATTATTTTGAAATGATTTCTTGTAAAAATCTGATTACGTGCTAAATTGTGTGCTACCCGTTTTTATTTAAAATCATATTTTGGAATTCTTACTATTTTATATCTCTAGTATCGGGACATTAATTAAGTTTAAATTAATCTGGGGTGGTAAAAGCTCCGAGTGAGAAAAAACTTATCAATTTTGTAATTGGTGAGTTGTGTTTTAGATTAGATACTATTGGGAGTGTCCAATCAGGCGTAGCTTTGGGTTTCAATCTCTTCTCGTAAAGAGATTGAAGTTTTGATCTTTGCCTAAAGTACAAAAAGATTAGGGGTAATTTTTCCTAACTAGAATTATTTTTGAGTGAATTTGTAACGGTTCAATCCTTACCAGGTAAAAAGATACTTGGAGTGTTTTTTGTGTGAAGTTTAATTCTTAGCCTATGTATAAAGAATTAGGTTAATCTTTAACTTGAGAAAAAGATATGATTATTCCTTAGCCTGTGAAAAGGAATTGTAAAGGTTGATTATGAACCTACGAGAAAAATCATTTATAAGGATTTGGTTCCTACCTGGTTAAAGAGATCATAGTGATTACTGGGTGCGACTTTCCATTGAGCTCGGGAGATTGGATTAGCCAAGAATAGCTTGGTAAACTAGTACAAATTTCTGGTATGCTGATTTCTTTACTTTATTTATATTTTGTTATTTAGTGTGCACCTAGTTGAATATATATTCGCTGCTATGAAAATAATAATTAATTTAGGATAAAATTAATTATTTGATTTTTGAAGTATAAATTATTTGATAATTTTTTATAACTACCCAATTCATCCCCTTTTGGGTAGCTCAGTCACTGAGCCAATTGTTTCATGTTCTAGTTTCAATGTAAATCAATTTGAGGATTCAAGGATATGCTAGGAAGTAGGTGTATATTTTGTTTTACCTCTGGAACAATTGAGGAGGATATTTTACTTCTGATTTATTGATTTGAATGTCGTTATATCATAAAAATCCTAAAATGCATTGTTGCTATAAAAATGAAAAACATAAAGTTAAATTTGTTTGTTTAAGTTAAGTTTTATAAGCCTTGTTGCGAATTTTTATCTATATGACAAGTTGAAGGAGAAACTTTTGTACCATGGATTGTTATTTAATAGAATTACGATTTTCATATATCTAAAATAATTAACTTTTTATTTATCTAATTTTAGGGTTGACAAAACAAGTATTTACACGATGACACGATACGAGATCGACACGAAATTATCAGGTCTGGATTTTGCTTATCAGGTATCGGGTCGTTATCGTGTCAGACCCGATAACCCGATAAGAAATAGTGCAGGTTATCAGATTGACCTGATAACCCAATAGGTTACATGATAACTTGAAATCTAATAGGTTACCTGTTAATTTAATAAATTATTTTTACACCCTCAAATTATCAAATATTATAATTTAGTGTCTAATATATATATTCACATTTCCCTAACCCTACTCATTTAGTCATTTGATATTCGTTCTATCGCCGTCCGCTGCTCACTTCGTTCTCTCTCCCTTCGCCGTTGCTCCACAAGACGACAATGACGACCCCCACTACTCCACTATGTTCTCTCTCCCTTCGTCGTTGCTCCACAAGACGACGACCGCCACTGCTCCACTAGACGACGACGACCGCTGCTGTTCCATTTCGTTCTCTCTCCCTTTGCCGTTGCTCCACAAGACGACGACGACCGTCGCTGTTCGAATCTCAGCTGTTTGTTCGACTGCAGGTAGCTGTTATCATCACATTTCATTTTTTTTTTTTGTAGATCTGAAGGGTTAGGGCTCCGTTTGAATAAGGGTTTTTGTGAATGATGTTTGTATTGGTATTTTCTTTTTTGTGTGCGACATTGTAAATGTAATAATGGATTTTTTTTCTTATTTAGTTTGTTTTGGTTGAACTAGTTTTTTTTTTTTTTTTTTTCTTTTGTAAATAAATTTTGTTAACATAGTGTCAACTTAACAGGTCATTAACGTGTAATGGGTTAACATATAATGAGGAGGTTAATGTGTAATAGAAACCTATTAGGTCTTATCATGTCATGTTTACCTGATAGGTTTTGTGTCATTGTGGGACACGAAAAATTATCATGTCGTGTCGTGTTGACGCGATAATTTTCTTGTCATGTTCGTGTTTGGGTAGTCTGATACGATATGTTTATCGTGTCGTGCTTATATTTGGGTCTTATCGTGTTTCGTGTTATCGTTACACAACCTGTTACACGAATTGCCAGCCCTACTATTTATAGCGTGATGCCACTCCGTCCTCAAGAATACAATGTTCTACTTTTTTTTTTTTTTTTTTTGGTAATGAACAATTGTGGCGAATAATTAAAATTTTGTGTACAAATTAATATTTTGTATTTTGTATTGTGTTATTTGTATACAATGGTTGAATATAATTTATTTATGGGAAAATTACCTATTAATCCCAAAAAAAGAAATTATTTACCAGTTACTCCCATCAATTTTTCTTTGCACCGATTAGTCCCGTCAACACGTTTTTCTTGAACCAATTAGTCCCATCAACACCTTTCCTTACACCAATTAGTCCCATTTTAAAAAATGGTGAGGATCGAGTTTACCGAAATGCCCTCCCATGAGTTTTACATTGAGAAGGAAGATCGTCAAATTGGTGTACCACCGCTGTCAACCGCCGCCGGTCGCCGGTTGCCGCCGCCGCCGGTTGCCGCCGCCATAAATTATAGCTTTACCCCAAACTTTATCATTTTTTGTCACTTTTATATGTTCCAAAAAAAAAAAAAAAAAAATCTTAATTTTAGGATAAAATCGTTACTAAACGTAATGTAAAATAAAAGAACAATTGATGTTATATTCAACATTTACAAGTGTTCAATGTAATATCATATGTATTTTACTCTGCATACAAAAATAAGAGAATGATGGATGTTACATTCAACATCCACATGAGGGGTATTTTGGTTAGAAAAAAATAACATTAAAAAAAAAAAAAAACAGTTGATGTTACATTCAACATCCACATGAGGGGCATTCAACATCCACATGAGGGGCATTTTGGTTAGAAAAAAATAACATTAAAAAAAAAAAAAAAAACCGGTTGATGTTACATTCAACATCCACATGAGAGGCATTCAACATCCACATTAGGGGCATTTTGGTCAGAAAAAAATAACATTAAAAAAAAAAAAACACAGTTGATGTTATATTCAACATCCACATGAGGGGCATTTTGATCAGAAAAAAATAATATTAAAAAAAAAAAAAAAAAAAAAACAACACAGTTGATGTTACATTCAACACTCACAGGTGTTAAATGTTACATTCAACATCCACATGAGGGGCATTTTAGTCAGAAAAAAATAGCATTAAAAAAAAAAAAAAAAAAAAACAAACAAACAAACAATTGATGTTACATTTAACACCGAATGTTACATTCAACATCCACATAAATGGTATTTTGGTTAGAAAAAAATAGCATAAAAAAAAAATAATAAAATAAAATAAAATAATTTTGATGTTACATTCAACATCCATGTGAGGGGTATTTTGGTCATAAAAAGATAAAAGGACTTATTGGTGCAAAAAAAAAGTGATGGGAGTATTTGGTAATTTCTTTTGTATTTTAGGACTAAATGGTGCATGCCCCTTTATTTATTATAATTTTACACTTTTTTTTTAATATTATATTTTCATTTTACAGGTGAATAAACGGGGAAAAAAAAATACCATAAACTTATGAACGACTGTTCAAAACTTTGTTTTTAGATGATACAGGTGAGAACATAAATGGCAGTCCAAACCACCATTTTTTAGCATTCATGTATTTTATTTTTGGCACCAAAATTGGCGGGAACAATAAAAATGGCTGTCATATTCACAATTTTTGTTGGCTGAAATTCCCACCATGTTTAAATACGACATCGTCTACCTATATAGAAGATGGTTTAGAAACATCATTGTTAGTCTACCATTAATTTCCATATAAATGAAAGTTTTAAACCACCGTTTATGGGAAGCTCAGAAATGACAGTTTTTAAATTTTAAATCATGTGATCTTTATATAGACGATAATGCACTTACCTCAATACTTGCACGACTGACTCACTACTGGTGAGAAACTGATTTGGTTTGAATTTTCTGGGAACTCAACATGTACAGCGGGTTTTAAAACTAATAATTTATCTAAATAAATTAAATATGAAATAAAATGCGTAGAAATGAATAACAATTAAATACACACATTATTTAGTAACCCCGAAATAGTTTTTCCAATTTATATGAAAATTTTAAAATTAAACATTCTTTTCTTAAATTAATTTAACTAGACAAAATATAATATTTTAACTATAGTTTACATAATTTGTCAATTAATAATCTTTTGGAAGAAAACAATATTAACTAACAATAGTTGAAAAAAAAAATACCCATTTATTATTACTTTTATTTTACTAGTTGAATTTAACAAAATCACTATAATAATAATAATAATAATAATAATAATAATAATAATAATAATAATAATACTATATATATACACACACATAGATATATTAATTAATTAAAAAGATATATTATTATAATTAAATATGGTAAATTATTTAATAAAATGAATGGTATTATAACGTTAATGGACAGATTAAAATTTTAAATAAGAAAAATTGTTTTTATTATTATCTTGTTATGTCATAATGTGTGACCTGACAGGATATTAGTTCTGTGGGATTGTGTGAGACCTGACATAAGGTTGGTCCTGCTGGATGTAGGATATGTATTATCGATCATCACAATGATGTTGTCGTTTATACATGTGCGTATTTCTACCATTGAAGATATTGAATGTATTAACATTAGCAACATATCATGTTCGAACTCGACTTGTCTAAATTTGTTTGAACCCCAAAAACTTAAAAGACGTTGAATTGAGTTCGAGGTCAGGCCTAAAACATAATATATACACACACAAGTGTGTACCCATGTTGAAAGACACTATTTTAGTTTGGGTTTCGACCAAACAAGGTATAGGGGTTTTCATGTTGAGGAAGAATATTTCATTTCAATTCAACATTTATATTATAATTAATTATAATTATTAATCACTACTCATATCCCTAGCGTTGTCATGCGCCTATTTATAGGAAGAGTGAATTGACCCACTTATTTAATTACCTACGCACATACATATTAAAAAAGAAGGAAAAATAAAATAAAATTTAGATATCTTTTAATCTCAATCATTTTCTGTCTTATAGGACATCGAACGACTGAAAAAATATTAAGGTCTTTGATGCCCGCCTTATCTTATTATAGAGACAAAGAAGAATAAAATAAGTGATATTTTTTTTCACAAAAAATTATTTTCAATCAAGAAAATAAACACTAATACATAATTAGACTTAATTATTATGTTGGCCATATTTCTATTAGCTAGAAAAAAAAATTAAACTTTAAATGAGAAAAAAAAAAAAATTAGTTTGGGTTTCAACCAATTATTTATTAATATTTTTATATATAAAAAAATAAAGTATTTATATCTTTATGTCCCAAGATATCGAACGCCTGAAAAATATCCAAACTTTCAATATCCGTCCTATCTTATTATATAGATTTCATGTAAGTTCGTTCGCAAACATAGTTGAGTCCATATTCCACATGTTCATGTACAAACTCAGATTGATTATTAAATGAAGATGACTTCGAGCTCAGCTCATCTAATAATTAAATGAGGTTTTTTGCAATTCGAATTCAAACTGTTGACTAACAACTCAGTGCATTTATTAGCCCCCAGTAAAACCCACTTAGAAGTTGTATATGACTACTTAAATTTTAAACAATTAAAACATGTAAATTTTATATCTTATAATTTTGTCAAATTAAAGTATCTCTTCTAGATTTGTTTCCTTAAAATAATTTTGTTGACTAGAGATTGATTGCATAATAGAAACTACATCAGCCTAGTGGAAACACAAGATATGATTTGAAATTATTGCTGGCTTAGAATTAGCATGTAATGGAAACAACATTGTATCCAATGTGCAAAAATAATAGCATTGAGGTGGTTGGTTTGATTTAATTATATGAATATGGAGTTATTCAAACTTTATCATTGATTTATACAAATCCTATGTTAATTTAATGTTAGTGACTTAGCACTTGAGCACCCCCCATATCCATCTTATTTTATTTGCAATCAAGTGTTGCTCTTCCATTAGCGCTACATTTTGATGTGCTAATAGAATGAAATAACAATGAAATTAAAATTATTATGATAATAAAATAGAATGGTCATTGTTATTTCTATATTTAGGGACAAATATGATTAGATATGGTATTGAAATGACCATTCTCATTCCAATGTTTTGTTCTGATAGGGTGAGGGTGGTGGTAGCAACGAGGTTTAGGGGTTAGTGAGAGAGAGAGGGAGAGAGAACTCTAGCCAGATAAGATGGTATAAGGAGGAAGGAGGGGGAGAAAAGTATGGAAAAAAAAAAAAATTAAAAGATATATGTGTTAGATATTCAAAAGGTAAAATAATCATTTAATTAAATTGAATTAAATTTCATTCTAATTCTAATTTTTGGTTAGTCTTTTGTCGATTTTTTTGGCCGATAAAAAAATAAAACCTAATCTTTAACTTATCTTGAGATTAGTTAATTTCATGTTTTTGTGAGATTAGGAAATATTTGATTATGAGAATAAAGCTTAATCTCATGAACCAAATATAAAACGGAATAACTATTCCAATGACTATTTTAATCTCTTGTGGAATCTCGTGTTCCAAGTATGCCATAAGAGAATGAGGATGAAAACTAATTCAGTCTTTTAATATACCTTTAAATATTTGATTGTTCAGATTTATTATTAAATGAATATATTCTGAATCATTAGATGAATAAAAATCATGAAAAAAAGAGCGTAGCCTGAATCTTATCTAAGCGAGTGCACAGGACATAGAGTTGAGATTTTGATGCAAGGCAATCTAAAATTACGCATAATTACTGCAGAATGCCTAATAATGCTTGCAATTATCAATTATGATCTGCTTCCGTGAGTAATTTGGAAAATAATAATAATAAAAATAATTTTATTAGAAAACTTTTAAAATTTTCTTAAAAAAATTGCAATTTTTTTTTCCAAATACCACCTTAAAAATATTTCAATAATATAAAAATGAAATGTATTATATGGCCATAAATACAGGTATATAATTGAAATTTATAGTTAAAATTACACGACAAAAAGTTAATGTGACATAATACGACGATCACACTGAATAATTTTATTAAATTTGTTAGTAACAAAATTAAAGAGGGCCCAAATGAAAAAAAAAATTGTTTAATTCTTATTAATTTAGTGAAGAAACCTTTTAAACATTGTAATTTAGTTAATTTTCAAAATATTTTTAATGTATAGTACTGAACAATTAACATAAAATGGTAAACGGACATTTATCCCTTTGCCTATATAAAGGAGACAAATATAAATAACTCGAATGTGTTGCCTCTCTTCTTTTCTTCTTTTTTTACCCGCATCGCTCTTTCTCTCCGCTACCACCTATTGTTTTTACCCGCATCGCTCTTTCTCTCCGCTACCACCTATTGTTTCCTATGTCGTGCCCAGATCCGACGACCAACCACCGCCGTGGTCCACAACCTATGTCGCCACCGTCATCGCCAAAGTCGTCGTTGCCTCTGGAATTTTCTAGATCTGGAAACTTACTTTTCCATTTACCGTTACTTCGTTGTTCGCCATTACCGTTCGTCGTTATCCATTCTCCACTGCCTTTTGTTGTTTGCCACTGCCGTTTGCCATTCATCACTGCCATCACTGCCAATGTCGCCGCTGCCTTTGGAATTTTCCAGATCTCAAAATTTACTTCGTCATTTTCCACTGCTTCGTTATTCTCTGCTACATTTTGTCGTTTTTCGTTACCCACTGCCTTTTGTTGTTCACCACTTTCGTTCGTCGGTCGCCATTCGCCACTGTCGTCATCGCCAATGTCCTCACCTTCTCTGGAATTTTTCAGATCTGGAAACTTATTTTGTCATTTTGTTGTTGCTTCGCCATTCGCCACTGCTTTGTTTCATATCTATGTGCTAGTTGTTCTTCGGTGGTGGAGACTTGGTGGTGTTGGATGACGAGGTTGATTTCTTCGGCGACAACGGTTGAGAGTGGATTGTGGAGCTTCTTGAGCTCTTTGATGGGATTAGGTAGGGCTTCGAGCGAAGGACTTCCTCTTGTTCCTTGTTGATGGGCTTGCCCTAGGCGAAGGACTATTCCATCTGATGGATGCGATTTTGTTTCTTGCGAAGGCCACGAATGTGCTTGTTGATGAAGTTGATGACTGGTCCATCAGTGAGCTTTGACTCCGCTGTGGCCTCCATTACAATTGTAGGAGTTGTGGTTTGGTAGAAATTTGTTTTGATTTGTTGTTCTTGTTGATTTTGGTGAAGTTTTATTAATTCATTGTGAATGTTCTTGTTGATCTTTTGTTATTTGTAAATGTTCATACTGCTTTTGTTTTTGTTGAATGTTCATTGTGGTTTGGTGACTGACCAGCTTTGTTTTTGTTGATCTTAGAGTTTATTTTCAATATTTTCATTAGTTGTTCTTAGTTGATTTTAGATTTAATTTTTTAATTTTGTATTTTTTTTACACTTTCTCACCCTGAATATTCACAACTATTTAAATAATAATGTGAATGATGTTCAAAAAAATATTGTGAACATTCACAGCAGTACAATTAGTCCACATTAATATGTATTAAATGCTTAAAATAGCAAAATAAAAATGTGAATGTTCACTTGTTACTATATTTTACAAAATGGTATTTTATGTAAATTAGGAGAAAATGATGGTCAAAGAACGGGAACTATTTTCTAAAAAATATATGAAGACTAAAAACTTTTTATAGTAGGTGAGGGTCTTTTTATGGTTTCTATATCTTTAGATGACTAAATAATAAATCCCTCTCCCCCGCCCAAAAAAAAACGAAAAAAAATAAGATTGTCAACACCTCAAGTTGCTCTAAGGCTACCCCATAGCATGAAATTGAAGAGTAAATAATGTGATAAATTGTGCGCTAGGAATACTCGCAAGTGCACGAGGTCGAACAAGTGATAAAGTGATCCGAATATCAAGTATCGTCCACTAGGATTACCATTAGAACAAGTTAAGTACTACTATTAAAATAACTCAATTTTGTCTAGACAATCAATGATTTGAAAGGTGTTCGAAATATTAAAACAAATCAAATTACAAGAATTGGAATAAATTCAATGGGAATAGATTATCTAAAGATTAACTTCGTTCACTCGTATGTTTACTTAATTTATTCTAATTTACACCAATGGTTATCAACCTATTCAACAATCAAGATTTCTAAAACTCTCTCACTACCTCTCCCGAGTGTAAAGTGAGTGAATATGTAATTACTTCAAAACCGATATCCCTATCTACAGTTTAGGTGATTACATTTGTCTCGCCCCAATCTTATAGATTGCACAAGTTATAATAATCTCCTGATCTATTAAAACTTGTGTTGTGTTTAATCTTAGTCCGAATCCGGGATTACCTCTTTCAAGTGTCAAACCCCGTTTTCTCAAACCAACCACAAAATCATATACAATCATACAATGAAAGTAATAAAACGATAAGCACAATTGAATAGAGATGAATACCCATTAGTAAAACATAGATTCAAACAAATGTAGCACTAGTGAACTACATTAATCCCTAGACAAGAGAAGTTTAGTTATACATTGTCATTTCCAAATACCCAACAACAAATGAAGAACATATAATCTAAACAACAAACCAAGATCTGAAAATGAGAGATAGATTGAGAGGGTAGAGATCCAAATCTGATATATGGAATGAATCCACTTCCACAAGAACCGCTCTAAGCCCTTCAAGCTAGCTGCTATCTCTCTAATGGCGGCCTCCTTGGTTTGGTCTGAAAATGAGATCCCAAAAGCGTCCCTTTCAAAAGAGCTCTCACTTTCTATTTATAGGCAACTTCTCCAAAATCCTAAAATGGTTGAAAAACGCTATCAGCGATGCAACGACGCTGCAGCGCAATAAGAAGCTATCTGCAATGCATAAGGAATAAAAGGGGCAGAAAAACAAAGCGCGCTATGGTCAGAAATGCAAACAACGATGCGCTGCAATACGCAATAGCACTGTCTGGGCAGCTCGAACGTTTTTTCGTTCTTCGTTGTTTTTTTACCGAATTTCCACCAATTTTCTCAATGTGCTCCCGATTCCACCCAAATCAACTTACCTACAAAAAACAATGAAAAATAATTAAAAATACTAATAGAACGCTAAAAAACCATAAAATTCATAAGGAAATAAATGGATAAATATCGATTTATCAATAAATCTACACGTATTTATTGTTAATTGACCTAAAAGGGTCAATCTTGGATGAATATATGATCCATGCCATACAATTTAATCTTCAAGTTTTTCTATGAGAGAGAGAGAGAGGGGGGTAGATAGTAAATGTGTCTCTGTGTGTAAGAGAGGGAGAAACATTAAGTGTATGTATGTGAAAGAGATAAAGAAACTGGAAAAGCTCCACCAAATCCCTGAAAGGGTCCCTTGTTGGTTATAAAAGGAATGCAGGGGATATGAAGACCGGCATAGGGACTTAGGAACCTTGACTGAAGCATAACGGAATGGAAGATGGCCTCTAGATCCTTGCAAATATCCTCCAGGACTCGTCCTGTTGTTCTCTCTAAACAAGCAACACACTTTTGGAGGTACTGTTCGTTGGACCCTTGCCCCTCCGACTATGTGATACATCGGTCCAGATTCATTACTTGTCCATTTAAGTCCCCTACAGTGGCTTCGAGTTTTGTGATCCTTTCTTGTAATCTCTCTCTCTCCTCAATGTGATCCGAGTAGATGGTCGATAGCTCCCTCACGAGTTCCAGCTTCCTGACCTTCATCTGGAGGTATTTATCGTCCATGACGGTGATAACCACCCTTAGGTTGTTGAGTATCGACAGTCCCCCCCCCCCACCAAAGTAATGATCAAACGAAGGGAGTTTTAAGCATCCTCTACTCTGGCCCTTTAGAAAGTAAAAGTACGTGTGCTTCTTTGAAGGCGGAAATACTAAGCCCAAACATTACTGTTTGAGAAAGAAGGAAGATATATTGGATAAGTGTGAGTAAGAGGAAGGAACCCCAACCCTTCTATTGACCCTAGATGTTTTGATGGACAATTTAACGTTAATATTTTACGGAACAAATGTTTTTAGTGAGTCATTTGAAAATTGAGTTCCGATTGAGCAAGTGAGAAAAATGATGAATTTCAAAGATGATATTTGATGAGAGTTTTCAAGATAATATTTGATAAAGGATGATCAAATTGGTTGCAAATGAATACATTGAAGATTTTTTGGAGAATTGAAGATTTTTTGTATTTCTAAGTAAACAACTCAATACTTTTATACTCTTAATGCAATCTGATTAGGATCATGCACAAAACTTATTCAATTAATTAAATTATGCTTGTCATAGTAAAAATTGATAAATTTAAGAGTCTAAATATTTTCCATAAGGTGTTGATCAAGAAAATATTTTAAAAAATTGAAAAAGGGAAAAGTTCAGGGCTAGACAATTGACTAATAGAATTGTCGGTCGACTAGGAGAAGCAAAAGGCTAAACTATGAACTTCTGGTCTAAACAGTTGACCTCCTGGTCGATTGGGTAAACAGGATTCAACATATTTAACTGATTCATTTCAACTCGAATCCTACGATTTTGAACGTTATAAAATCTTATTTTAAGGGGATTTGAGTATATTTCATATATCTATCATGTATTTTGAAGATCCGATTAATTAGTCCTTATATTAATTGATTCTATGAGTTTAACCGATAAAACTACTTTCTATATTTAAGGGTTTTGAATAAAAAAAGGTTTTGGGGACTAAATTGAGCTTTTCAAATAGTATTTTTTTAGTCAAACATATTTGAATTGAAAGAGTATCTTATATGGGGTCTATATGGAACATTAATAGTTTTATGTTTTGAAAAATAATCATTATAAGTATAATTTGAAATCTATAAATATAGAGTTTGGGAATTTGAACTTAATAACAATCAATAGCAAGAGATTAAATCAATCATATTCATAAAGTTTTGCTTTGAAGAAATCACTGTTCTTACTATACCAAGTTTGAGTCTTTCATACGATCTTGTAAAAGAAATCCCAATGAGATTGTTCTTGTTTATTTGCTCAAAATTAATTATGCTTTAATTTACTTATATTCTTTAATTGAGCTAGTAGTATTTTTGTGTGAAAAATCATTTTCTATTTAGAATATCTTGAAAATCTTGTAAAACAATATTTGCTTGTAAAATATGATTCTCTTTATGCTAGAATTGAGTAAATCCAGATTCATATTCTCATGTAGTTTTATCTCATAATTTATCTGGATATTAATCGAGCATATATTGTATTGAGATGGCAGAAGCTGAAGAAACTTGATATTTTTTGTATTTGTAAATGTGAGATGATTAGACACATTAGGTCAGTGTTTAATAAGAGTTTAGG
The DNA here is from genome assembly GCA_016647705.1 of Eucommia ulmoides. Lineage (NCBI taxonomy): Eukaryota > Viridiplantae > Streptophyta > Magnoliopsida > Garryales > Eucommiaceae > Eucommia > Eucommia ulmoides. The sequence continues at coordinate 43,323,881 of CM028329.1, forward strand.
TTTAATTCTTAGTCTGTAAAAAGATTAGGTTTGATTCTGCCTATAATAGAATTAGGTTAGTCTTTATCTTGGTAAAAAAATATATAGGTTTGATTCTTAACCTGCAAAAGAATTAGGTTTTTCCTGAGTCTGGTAAAAGAGAAATTGTAAATGTTTGATTCTGAGTCTGAAAAAAGAATTAGGTTAGTCATTAACTTGTGAAAAAGATTGTAAGGGTTTGGTTCCTATCTGGGAAAGAAAATAAGGTTAGTGGATTAATTGTGAAATCGCTGCAGGAGCTCAGGGAACTGGAGATAGGCAAAAGTAACTTGTCAAACTAGGATAAATTTACTTGTTCAATTTCTTTATCCCTATCGGTTTGGTTGTTCATTTAGATAAACACGTTTTCGCTATAAACTGAAGATAATAATTGGATATGTGTACGACGAGGATTTAATCGCTCGCGTATTGACTTTACTCGCAAGCGCATGATATCAAGTTTTAGTATAGTGATCGTGAGATCGAATATCGTTCCCACAGGGACGTGTAACTTAGTTGAATACCGTGATTTTCGTAGCCTCATATTATCTCGACTTTTTAAGAATTGTTTGTATTTTAATTAACAACAAAGATAAATGACAACTATTAGGTTAGTTCTAACTATATTAATTACCTAGGTATTGATTTCTTTCACGTAATACATATTTGACTTCGTTTAGTTAGTTATAACAGTGTTTATCCTGTCCGACAATCTCTGTATCTATAACTCGCTCACTCCCTCTTCCGAGTGTAAAGCGAACGAATATATGACTTCGCGTTGACGCCGAGGTCCCCCTTGAACGTCTTTTCGAACACATAGTCACATGAGTCGTGAACCAACGTCGTGGATTGCACACGTTCTAACGCCCTCCCAAGTCATTAGAACGTCGCGTTGTGTTTAACCCTAGTCCGAATCTGGGGTTACCTCTCCCGAGTGTCAAACCCTGTATTCTCGGTTTATCATAACAAGCATAATATCAAGAATAACGGTAAACACAATCGGATTTAGACAAACATCCATTAAAGTAACGTATATTAAATCAAACTAGCATTACATAACTTACAACAACACCTAAGTAATATTTGTCTACTACTACATGATCCTAGGCATACAACATACAAAACAAGAGTGATTTAACATCATTATATATGGAAAAGTAATTACAAAGATAAAAATAAGAGAAAAACGATCAAATCTAAAAGTGAAACGGTCCACTGTTGCTAAGTATCGCTCCGTGAATGCTTCGTCCTCGTCCAAATGATGAACCTTATTCTTGATCTCTCAAGAATGGCTAAATAACACTATATTAGGGTTAGGAACATTCAACAACCTGTTTCAGACGTGGGAGAGTGGTATTTATAGGCCTAAGGTTTCAAAAAGATCTAAAAATATCTTCCTGTCTGTGCAGAGCTGACCATCGCGGCGGTGGGTAAGTCGGTTTGTCCTTCGCTGCAGCGGTAGAGGAAGCGGTGAACTTCAGGATCTTTCTGTCATTTCAATGTCGCGGTGATGAAAACAATACCAACTCTCTATCATTTCTCCACCTAGGCGGTGAGACTTGTCCAATTTTAGCTTACTCTGCACTCTTACCGCTGCGGCGGTGGCTAAACTGTCCTGAAACTTTGTATTCTTTCATCGTTTCTTTGCCGTTTTTCCACTATTTTGCTCGTTTATAGCTCGTTAACATCCCTATACCTGAATTATATAAAAACTAACAAAAACACACTAAAACATTAATAAAACACTAGAAAACTGGCAAATTCGGCTTAAAAGTAGATAGGTATTTTACACCTATCAAATACCCTCAAACTTGGAATTTTGCTAGTCCTCAAGCAAAACACCCTAACACTAAAACGAACTAACTACACTAATTAACTAACAACTAATCTAAAAATGCATAAGCATTAACAAACAAGAAGTAAAGGCATGCAAGTTCCAAGTTCAATCGAAGAAACCTAGTGGTTCTTCCCTCAACAACCCCTGATCAGACCAAGTTCAGGAATATCACACACCACATGGTGTTCTAGAATTTCAACACTCAATATCAATTAAAACCATTCTAGATTCGTTTGAAATGTGTGTGTGAGAACTCAAATATATAACCAGTCAAACACCGGATTAAATTATTCAATAGTTAAGTTCATGACTTAAACCATAAGGGATTTGGAAAACCATATGCTTGACTGGGCTTGATTATCCACTAATGTAGGTTTGGAAACAAACAGGGATCAATAGGGCTTGGTTTGGCTTTGGAGAACGACCAAGAGTATCATAGGACTAGAAAACAGAAAATCGTTATAAGTTAACGATACCCGAGGCACAAACGCTTGTCGTTAAATCTCTCTCGTAACCCCCTAACTTTGAAAATACAACCCTGAACAAGAATTTAATAACTTTGTATTCACTTGTCACAACAAATAGAATTAAAAACTATATGCACAGTCTTTTTTTTTTTTTTCAAGCACACCCCCAAACTTATTCAAAATTTTACAATTTTAGAGGCATGCAAAATGAACTAAAATTTTGACAAGTGAATACGTTTATACTGAGCCAATAAACTTTCGTCCGAAACCTAGCATGCTTACTTCAAGTTAGCATAAACTAATGCTACTTGATTTCACTCAATTTTGACTTTTAGGCTTAGCGACAATGATTTGGAAAGATTTAATTGGCTAAAGTATAGATATGTGTTCAGAATTGAAAAGTTTATGAGCTTCGACAGGGGAACAAGGGAATAAATTGTTCAGGTTAGTTTCAAAAAGGTTCAAGCGATAAGATTGAAGGCCTAAATCATGCCTCTGGAATTACCTCACCTATAATTTCGCCTCAAGCCTCCCCCAATCAAGTTCTAGATTCCATATTTCTGTCATGAACTTATTATTGAATAATCGTCATCAAATCGTTCAAATAATTATACAATAAGTTTATGTGATCGTGCGATTTTAGGATCAAAATAATTTTTTACCTAATCGACATGCTAAGCACACAAAAACACACGTGAATGGCATTACCCCCGATTTCGATATACAATTAGAGGATAATTTTCATCATCGGGACATGGCTCAGACGAACTCGAAAACTTGACATGCTCATACAACATCATTCATTAACATATCCACCCTAAATCTAAAAACTAGCATACATACTCTAACTAAACATTACACATGCATAAAAACAAATTAAAATACCACTTAACTAGAAATTAACATCTACATTATAAATTAGAACATCTACAAAGCGTAACTACACATACATAAACATCCAAAAATAATACATCAAAAAAAAAAAAAAAAAATTGGTCAAATTTTTGGTTTATCCTTTTCCAAAAAAAAACAAAATGGATGAACACCATGGATAAACACCGTAACACCCCCCCCCCCCCCAAAACTTAAAAGAGGCAGTGTCCCCACTGTCTGAGCAGTGAATCTAAGTGCAATATATAATATGTAACGAAAAATATTGGGTTGGAACACATACCTAGGAGATGAGACGTAGAAGTCTCACCTCCTATTGTCCTTCTGGGGAAACATCATCGCCACCACTGCCTTGTGTGAAAGGGAATTGTGGTGGTTGCGAAAGGTCGGGCGACATGTACGGCCTCTGCAAAAAAGTACTCATGTCATAGCCAAAATGCTCGCACATGAATCGGTGTACTTGATCATGAAACTGCATGCATTGATCCATGTAAGCCCCTAGCGCGGTAATCCAGAGATTCGTATTATATTACGCTTGTCGTAGAACACGGTTGTCAAGCTGAATATTCCGGATGTCTTGAGAAATACGCTCCACATCACTCGGGGCCTGCTTGGGTGCCTCGGAAACCGGGGCCTCAAAAGGCCCTGTCTCATCCGGCCTATGTTCTTCTTGTGCTTTCCCTCTTTCTTCGCCCTGCCCCGACGCTTTCTCTTTCCACATTCTATTTATCGTTGATTGATCAAGTTGAGAGACAGGGGCCAACAAATTATCCACACTGATTACGACCCCGGCATGACGAAAAAGTTCAGTCAAGAAAGAGGAAAAAGGAAGTCCTACTTTCGTCGTTCTGACGACATGGAAAATCGACAAATATATCAACGATCCTACGTTAATCGGATTCCCAGACTGGATTGCGTAGAGGATAGCCCTTTCCATAGAAACATCGAAGTGATGAGATGTTGCAAAGAGATTCCCACATATAAAATAGTGCCAAACCTTCGGAACCGAATTTAGGTATTTGGCCGGGAAGATGGCTTGCTCCGGCCCTGTGACAGTCTATTCGACGTTACCAGTTGTTAGGGCTCGGATAACGGTTTCCATACTCTTGGCATTATCTCCACCTAGATCTCAAGTTGGTGTTGGCGACGCCACTTCCAATAGTACATTAAACCGATCAGAACTTAAATCTATTGGGCGGTCTTGGACTTTTGTATGGGTGTCCATCCCTTCGGCAATATTGGCATAGAACTCCCAGACTAGTGCTACGTCACCCAGGGGAGGCGATCTGCAGAATCACTCCCATCCCCTTCCTCGAATAATATTTCAAAACTCCATTGGAAAAGCCTCCTAAGGTCCGAAGCCGCACTGTTTAATGCAAGCCCGCTTGTGCTCATGACGGTTGTAGTGTTCTTCCACAACTTTTAATCCAAATCCAGTTGAATCAAAATCCGGGATTGGCTCCGAAGCTTCTCCTCTTCTTGCCCTTTTGGAAGCCACTATTTTTGGTATGATCCCTAGCAATCACAGTTACAGAATAGAACAATACAATCAAAATCGAACAACGTAAACCAATATAAAGAATCTAAACTGTTGAGAATACACCCTATTCACAATCCACACATACCAACCACAATGGTTTCACACAAAATCAACAATGTAGCTAGAAATCTATCTTCACACAACACAAACTCCATCTCTAATGATAATCAATACCAAAGATCAAGCATAAACCTCAAACTTGAAAAGAAAAACCAAGAAAAAGGGCCTAGGGTTTTGGGTATTCTCCAAATTCAACCATTTTTGAAATATAGATGTAAATCATCCTATAATTTCATCATAAAAATGAAATATAAGTTGAAAAACACTTACTTGATAGAACAAATAGGATCAAACGGCTTGAAATTTGACGAAATCGCCCCTTTTGTTCGCAAATCCTAAAAATCCAAAAATGGGGTTTGATGCTCGAATTTGGTGGATGATTTGAGGTTTAAATCTCTAATATGAAATGGGGAAGGTGGGATTTTGGGTTTTGGAATGGTTTGGTAGGAGAAAACTAGGGAGTTTTTGGGATTTTGGAGGTTGGAATTCAGACAAATGAAGCAGGAACGGATTTTTAATCGAACAAAGGCTATTACCGCCTTAAAAAAAAAACTAAAATTTTCTATCGTGTCACTGCTGCGGCAGTGGGATTATTTGTGGCGAGCAATTTTTTTAGAACAAAAATCTTATGTCGTCCCACGGCCGCGGCGATGAGTTTCTACTGATTCTTTTTATTTTTTCTCAACAAAATGCCTCACAACTCGCTTCCACTTGACGATTTCAATGATTTCAAGTATAAAACACAACCCTTAATATCCATACTCCTAAATTCACCACCAAACATTTTTTGAGACCATTCCGGTCTCCAAAATAAAATAATTAATACAAAAGTTGGGCAAGATTCATACCCTCGAAGACCTATCAAAAAGATTTGCTTGATTTAACGTCACTAGTTGGACGTTGTGAATTTCGGCTTAGCGTCCCTCGCTGGACTTGCATTCCCTCGGGTTAATTTTCGTATTACTTAAAAACTTTCCCAAGGATTGATCCTTGACAGCACTTGCAATTTGACCGAGTTGAGTTTTCAAAGTTTTTACGGTTGCATTCGTGTTCGTACACGTGGTCTCAATCGCGTCAAGCCTCGACTCATGCCTGTTTATCCTGTTATGCGTCTCACGCAAAATATTCTGAGTCTCCTTCATAAAAGAACCCAACATATCATCCAAATTTGATTTTTGATTGTGTGATTAAGGTTATTGCATTTGACGGTTTGGTTGCAACGGATATCCCTGATTTTGGTTTCCATACCCCGAAAGTAGCCGCAATGAGTTCTAGTTATTCGCATACGAAAAGTTTTCATGATTGCAAAAATCAGGATTGTAATGAGTTGGAATGTTAGTGGCAGGCCCGAAAGTATAGGCTCGATTATTCAGAAAGTAACATTCCTCAAACTCATTATCCAATCTGGATTGAGAACAACTTGCAACATTCTCCTCTCCATAACTTGATGAAGCACCTTAGTAGACAAGGCAACCACTTGTTCAGAGAGTTTTGACACTTGGGCCGATAAGGTTGCGAGATGATCAAACTCTTGAATAGAAGAAACTCGTTTTCCCGTGTTCCTCTTGTTTGGCCACTGGTAGTTATTGGCCGCCATTTTTTCTGACAATGCATTTGCTTCAGTCGCGGTTTTAGACAACAACAATCCTCCCGAGGTAGCATCAACAATCGTTCTTGCTTGGTCGTCCAACCCATTGTAAAAGAGTTAGGTCTGAAACCAATCCTGATACCCGTATTGAAGGCACCTTCGCAATAAGTCTATGAATCTCTCTCACACTTCAAACAACGGCTCATAATCTCTTTGGCGAAACTGCGCAATCTCACCGTAGAGTTGAGAAGTCTTGGAAAGCGGGAAAAAATTAGTGAGGAACCTTTGAGTAAGGTCCTCCCAAGTGTTAATGCTTCCTGGTTGAATAAATTGAAACCAACCCCGTGCTATATTACAAAGTGAGAATGGAAATAACCACAATCGAATAACATCCTCAGCAACACCGTTTATCTTCATTGTATCACAAATCTCCAGAAAATAGCCAAATGTACATTGGGATCCTCGTGCAGATTTCCACCGTACTAGTTCTGTTGCACCATGTTGATGAGGGCAGGCTTAAGTTCGAAATTGTTCGCCTGAATAGGTTGCCTCTGGATGCTTGAGAAATTCTCCAGCATCAATGGTCTGTAATAATCCCGAATGACTCTTTGAGGGCACTCTGGTTCTGGAGGCTGGAATGCCTGCGGCACCAGCGATTACTGGACATGTTCTTCCCTACCGGCCATTTTAGCTTTTTGATTTTTTTTCTTTTTCCGTTTCCTTTTACTACGCCGCATGCACTGCTCAGTCACAACAAATTAATCAAATAAACAAATGAATTGAATGAAATTTAAGACAAAAGAATTATCGTAATTAATAATCAACCACTTGGTCACAATATCAACCAAGTTAAACACCGTCCCCTGGCAACGGCGCCAAAAACTTGTACGACGAGAATTTAATCGCTCGTGTATTGAATTTACTCGCAAGCGTACGAGGTCAAGTTTTAGTATAATGATCCTGAGATCGAATATCGTTCCCATAGGGACGTGTAACTTAGTTGAATACCGTGATTTTCGTAGTCTTATATTATCTCGACTTTTTACGAATTTTTTGTATTTTAATTAACAACTAAGATAAATGACAACTATTAGGTTAGTTCTAACTATATTAATTACCTAGGTATTGATTTCTTTCACGTAATACATATTTGACTTCGTTTAGTTAGCTATAACGATGTTTATCCTGTCCGACAATCTCTGTATCTATAACTCACTCACTCCCTCTTCCGAGTGTAAAGCGAACGAATATATGACTTCGCGTTGACGTCAAGGTCCCCTTGAACGTTTTTTCGAACACATAGTCACATGAGTCGTGAACCAACGTCATGAATTGCACACGTTCTAACGCCCTCATGGGTCGTTAAAACGTCGCGTTGTGTTTAACCCTAGTCTGAATCTGGGGTTACCTCTCCCGAGTGTCAAACCCCGTATTCTCAATTTATCATAACAAGCATAATATCAAGAATAACAGTAAATACAATCGTATTTAGACAAACATCCATTAAAGTAACGTATATTAAATCAAACTAGCATTACATGACTTACAAAAACATCAAAGTAATATTTGTCTACTACTACATGATCATAGCCATACAAGATACAAAACAAGAGTGATTCAACATCATTATATATGGAAAAGTAATTACAAAGATAAAAACAAGATAAGAACGATCAAATCTGAAAGTGAAACGGTCCACTGTCGCTGAGTATCGCTCTGCAAATACTTCATCCTCATCCAAATGATGAACCTCCTCATTGATCTCTCAAGAATGACTAAAGAATACTATATTAGGGTTAGGAACATTCAACAATTTGTTTCAGACGTGGGAGAGTAGTATTTATAGGCCTAAGGTTTCAAAAAGATCTAAAAATATCTTCTTGTCTGTGTAGAGCTGACCGCCGCAGCGATGGGTAAGTCGGTTTGTCATTCGCTGCGGCGGTGGAGGAGGAGATGGTGAACTTCAAGATCTTTCTGTCGTTTCAGTACCGCAGCGTTGGGGATCAGCACCGCGACGGTGAAAATAATACCAATTCTCTGTCGTTTCTCCGCCTAGGCGGTGAGATTTGTTCAATTTCAGCTCACTCTCTACACCCTCACCGCAGCGGTGGCTAAGCTGTCCTGAAACCTTGTATTTTTCCATCGTTTCTTTGTTGTTTTCTCACCATTTTGCTCATTTATAGCTCGTTAACTTTCCTACACCTGAATTATATAAAAACTAACAAAAACACACTAAAACATTAATAAAACACTCGAAAACTGGAAAATTCAGCTTAGAAGTAGATAGGTATTTTACACCTATCAGTATGGAAATTTGGTGATTGTTTGTTTAGTAATTTAATTATTTAAATTTTTATAACTATCTAATTCACCCTCCCTCTTGGATAAATCTGTGGGCCAACACCTTCTTTTCATAGTATGGGTCTAACTATAGAAACAAACGACGCCGGTGGTTGAGAAAATAACGACGCGGGTATTAAATCGAGGGCTGAAAGAATGTCGTGTCCTCTTGACTGAACAAAATAAATAGGTCCAATAGAGAATCGTGTAGAGAATCGCATGAATATTCATTTGGTCTCATGCACACCTCTCCGCTTTCTCCACGTTATTAAAAAAACTCGATATGGAAGACAGTTATAGGGCGATGAATGCCCCTCGTAACTATTAATCCTTTGTGGAGGGATGTTAGGGGAGCGGGATGTGCTCCCGACCATCAACGATTACTGAATCATCTTCAAGAAAATGGGGGTCTCGCGGGTGGATCTCCCCGATCTGACCATCAACAAAGAACCTTTGGAAGAAAAAATCCTCTTACGTTTGAGCCTATAAGCCAAAGGAATTTTGTAGTCCCTTGTTTGAGTCTCCACGGATGATATCTTATTGAAGGGTATGCTCGTGGACGGGGAATCAGTGGTCGAAGTGGGCCAGGGACAAATTCAAGGACTTTCTCCCATCATTGGCTTAACTTCTCTTATTAGCTGATAATAATCAACTTGTAACTCCTCCTAATCACGCCGCGCATGGCGTATTTCTTCCTGAGCCAATTGAAGCTCGGACCAGTCGTTCTCCCACACCCCGAAAATATGTACCTTGTTGACGCTGGTTGTCATAAGTCCAATAGTTTGGACTGTATTCCCATCATTTGAGCCTCCACCTTATTTATACGATTTTTTGCTTGAATCCTCACCCTCCGTATTAGCACGGGCACAGAAAAACACAACCTAATAAAGAATTTGTACCAAATAGGTCATGAACCCATTGATCACTAAGGGATCGACCCCTACACATGGACTCCATATCGCAAGGCAAAATGGGCTGGTAGAACATAAGTGCATTGGCCACATCCCCTAAACCGTGGAGTCCCTGGTAATGCCAGTACCCTGAATTTCCCATTTTGGGGTACTTACCGGTGGGAGAACCTCATTCAGTATAGGATCACCGATTCTCCTCCCTCAGACGTGCCCACACGGGAACTATTAGCTACATTCGAAGGCTCTTGTGAAACAACAACTCTTATTGAGGTTTGGTCATTCTCTTTTTCCTTCGACAATGGGGGAAAAGGGTTGAAGAAAGTTCGTGTCGTTGGTGAGATGTTAAACCAAGTATCGATGGACTTTAAAGAACAAATATATTGTGGTAAAACATGAATTATTCCTCAGGAGATTGTGTCATAAGACTCCTAGAGTCATGAAATCTTCACCTGAGAGTGGATGGCTACTAATGAAAGGTAAAATGGTCTATACACCTACCCGTGGGCCAAAGATAAGCTAAACTCGCAATTTAGATCCACACCGCTCAGAAAACTTTATGTTCATCTGGAAGGGGTCATGCAATTAGTCTTTGCACATGGGATACTTTATGCATGGGGCAATGTCGTTTCTCCAAACGGCTAGAGAATCTATCAATAGATTCATTAAAAGTCGTTGCGAGCATCCCCCTCCCATCATTTTTTCCTCCAAGAAAATGACTATAAAAATCCAGAGCATGAGAAGATTTAGTTAAGCTCAAATGTTCCCTAAATTTAAGTGGGTGATTATATTATCACCAACAAATACTTACTCTCACGTCGGAAGTTCTTCATCGGGATCCAAACTCCGATGTAAGAATTCTTGTAGGTGGTGTTGTGAGAAATAAAGAATCAGGAGTCATCTCATCACTTACTATGTGATCCCCAAAATCAAGGTCTCATCAAAAGAGTATATGATAAAAATTCCTAATTTCTATTAGTCAAAATTCTTCTCGAGAAGAAGTAGCATTTTATCAAATTCAAATACTCATCCTTATTAGAGCATAGATTGTAAATGTATTGACACAAACTGAGTGGCAAATGTGCAAGTTTGTTTATTTATTTTTATTTTTATTTTTAAACTAGTCAATAGCCGAACTCAACATATCATGTTCAAACTTGGCTCGTTTAAATTTGTGTGAGCTAAAAAACATAAAAGACCCCGAATCAAGTTCGAACTCAAGCCTAATATAAAAGATAATATACAGAAAATAATAATTACATGTATAAGTTGTTTGCGAACATATTCGAGTCCATACCACTCATCAACAAACTCGGCTCAATTATTAAACAAACGAAACTTTGACCTCAATCTCGGCTTATTTAATAAATAAACGATTTATTTATTTTTTAGCAGAACTCAAATATTTCGGTTCATTTAACCACCTGAATAAAATGCACAGTACACAACTATTTATATTTTAATCAATTAAAACATGTAAATTTTATATCTTTTAATTTGTCACATTAAAGTATCTCTTCTAGATTTGTTTCCTTAAAATAATTTTGTTGCCTAGAGATTGATTGCATAATAGAAACTACATCAGCCTAGTGGAAACACAAGATATGATTTGAAATTATTGCTGCTTTAGAATTAACATGTAATGGAAACAATATTTTATCCAATGTGCAAAAATAATAGCATTGAGGTGGTTGGCTTGATTTAATTACATGAATATGGATTTATTCAAACTTTATCACTGATTATACAAATCCTATGTTAATTTGATGTTAGTGACTTAGCACTTGAGCACCCCCATATCCATCCTATTTTATTTGCAACCAAGTAAATTGTTCCTCGCATAAAGTTCCACTAGTGGTACGTTTGATATGCTAATGGAATAAAGTAACAATAAGAATGAAATCAATATGCTAATAGTATGGATTGATTATTAACATTCTTATATTTGATGACAAAAAAATTAGATATGTATTAGAATGATTATTTTTATTCCAATATTTTGTTAGTGTTGAAAATAAATCAGAAATGAAATTCATTTATAAAATAAAATCTTCATTTAAAATTTTTTTTTTTTTTTAAATAGAGAAAATTCGAGCATAAACCAAATAAAATTTCAAATATGATGTATATTTATAAAAAGAGAAAAACATAAGAAGAAGAAGAGAGAGGGGTGGGGGCCACGGGGTGGATGATGGTGGTAGAGGTGGGGTTTGGGGGATTAGTTAGAAGATGTGGGGGGGGGGGGGGGGGGCGGGGAGAGAGGGACACCATGTGGGTGGGTGGGTGGGGGGTGCAGGGTTGAGAGAGAGAGAGACAACAAGTTTTAGCTGGAGAAAATGGCGTAGGGAGGGAGGAGGAGGAAAATGTAAAAAATAAAATTAAGGGATATATATATATATATATATATATATATATATGTAATAAAACATAATTTTATATAATTAGAATTAACTAATGTCAATTTTATTTTGAGAATTAACCTAATTCCATATAATTCTATATTTTATAAGATTACAAAATCTTTGATAATGGGAATTAAATTTAATCTCATATACTAAAAATTGGAATAAATGGTCATTCTCATGACCATTATAATTCATTGTCGAATCTCGTGCACCAAACATGTCGTAAGAGAAAGAATATGAGACCCAATTCAATCTTTTGATTTATTTTTATATTTTTAATTGTTTAGATTTATTATTAAATTGATATTTATATTGTGAATCATTAAGTGACTAAAAATCATGACAAATGACCAAAAATAAAAAGTTGAAGCGCACATAAGAGAGTGCACAAGGACACAGAGTTAATCACATATAACAATAATAATATTTCAATAATATATTATGAAAGGTAGTATATGGTCATATAGTTAAAATTACACAATAAAAAGTTAATGTGAATCACACGAATTATTTTACTTGAGGGTAGAGGTGATCATGGTCCGGGTCAAGCTTTGTATATGATATTACAAAAAAATATTAGGCCCTAGCCCTCCTAACCCTATGGTCGGGCCCTAATATTTTGCTCAAGCCTAGCCCTACCAAAGAAATTTAAGCCCAAATCCGACCCATGGGCCATCCCGGCCCTATAATATTTTTTTTAAATAATTTTAAAAAATAAACACTAAAAATACATATAAAAATTATAGAATACATTCATCCGCATTTCATACTAATATATATATACATATATTTTTAATTAATGATCGGACTGGACCGGGCCAATCTTAAACTAAAATGGTCATGCCCAAATTCGACCCTAAAATTGATCAAACCTAGATTTTTAAGTTCTGGTCCTGCCCATAGACTCAAAACTTAAGTTCAAACCCTAAAAACAAAAAGATATCGGGCATGACCAGCCCTACTTGAGGGGAGAGAGTGTTGAGTTTATATTAAGTTTTATTGGACTTAATGTTTAGCAATTTAGGGAGTAAATCAAAATAAAAATAAAAATTTGTTACTATCAAAATTAAAGAGGGGGCCCCAAATGAATTTTTTTTTTAAAAAAAAATACCTCAAGTTTCTTGAAGGCTTCCCCCATAGCATGAAATTGAAGTGCAAATTTCACACGCATTGACTCCTAATTGACTTTAGAAAGTTGGACGGTTCTATGATCCATGCCACAAAATTCAGTCTCTAAAAGTTTGGGGGGAGACATTTTTGGTCCATGACAAATGACTCGAGTGTTTAATTGACCCCTATTATTTATAACTCGACATATTTATCCTTAACATTTCAAAATCATTCCAAATTGACTCCTAAGACAGATTCTTTTAAGTCAAATTAAAGGTCAACGTTTCATTCAGGGTATTTTAGTCTTTTTATTCGATAGGATTAATTTGAAAAGTCATCTAAATTTCTAAGGATCAAATTATTATTTTTTTCTATTTTCCTTAAGCCTTTCTTTCTCCTATTGAGAGAGAAAAAATCTCAACCTCTCTCAAATTGAACATGAATTTCTCCTCCAAGACCACCGCCGCCTCCTCCACCAAAGAATTACCATCTCCAACAAAACCCATTATTTTGAGCTAAAAATCCCAAAAAACAAAAAAAAACAGAGCCTAAATTCCCAAAAAAAAAATCACAAAAAATCATTAATTAGAACAATACCCACAAAAATTTAAACAAAACCCATTATTTTGAGTTAAAAATTAAAAAACAAACAGAGCCGAAATTCCCCTAAAAATTAAGTAATTAGAACAATACCCACAAAAAATTAAACAAAACCCATTATTGGAGATGGGTATGAGGAGCTCAGGAGGAACATGAACAAAGGCCATCGTGTACTTGTAGATCATTGTTTGTCTCTGCAATTCTTGCCATTGATTCACCGTGAATGCGACTTCTCCTGTCTCTGCCATTTAGAGAGACAAACAAACCCAACAATTTAGAGAGAGAAATAGAGAGAACAGTACAGTAGAGAGAGAGAGGATGGGATGCCCCACCAACCTCCTCCTCAGTTTCACCGTGGCAGCGGCGGTTACTCTGGCTTTTCCGGTGGTGGTTCCCCTTTCGATATCTACAATGCTTTTGCTCCTCCTCCTCATCCTCCCTTCATATCTACCAGCACTCATCTCAGGAACAGAAACAGAAATATAGGAACAAGAAAAAAAGAAAGGAAAAAAAACTATTTATTGTTCTGCTTCGAGATTCTTTAGAACAATATTTTATGAGATTAAATAAGTTTTCGATAAAATATTGCCAAAAAAATAGTTTAATTTCACCTGCATTTGATGAAAATGGCCCAAAAATAGTTAAATTTCACTTGTGTTTGGTTAAAAATAGACGAATCGCAGCGGAATTCTCCCCTGGCTCCCAGATTTTTTAGAAACACATTTTTAGGAGCAGAACAAAGTTCTTACTGATTTTATTTATTTCTTTTGCGAGTTTTCCGGGAAAAGAAACAAGAAAATAAGAATAGAAACACTAATTGAACTCCCTCCTAATCTTGTAATTCAGATTCTGAAGCTCAATTAGGAAAAAGAATTTTATATTATTCAAAGATTGGAAAATGTTGAATTCCACATTCACATTGCTGAATAGAATAACTGAAGAAGATGAGGATTCAGACTCTCTCTCTCTCTCTCTCTTTCTCTAGCCAGATCAAGCCCTCGAGCTACTGATAATTCTTATTAAGAACATAAATTGGCTTGAGGGTTTCATTCAAAAAATCAAACCCTAAAAACCCACATTAAAGAACAAGCCAAATCTGAAAATAGTTGAAAAAACAGCTTGATTGAACCACTAAAAAGATCAGATTCAGCACAATAGAACAGTTAAGGGAACAAAACCAATTTTCACTACAATTTCACCAAAACCAAACCGTAGAACGCATGGGTTTCCGTTAAAACAACTAATTGAAGCATTTTTCCACAAAAACAAATTGTAATCATGAAATTCCAACACCTGGGTTTTGTTCAATTTCAAGAATTAAAATCAAACACAAGCCCTACTTCCTCCAAAATTCAAGAACATGGGTGTGCATATTTCTACTAAAAATCGACAAATACCCAGCAAAAAAATACAGAAAAAACCCAAAATTCATAGATTAGATAATAGCGGGAGTTACCTGAATCCAAATTGGATTGATCCGAGGGATCGAAATTGAAGACGGGGGTTGCTCGAAACAACGGCCATTGCCGATCTCAGGTAAAGCTTCTCTCTCTCTCTCTCTCTCTCTCTCTCTCTCTCTCTCTCTCTCTCTCTCTCTTCTTCATTTGACTGTTGTTTGGTTCGGTGGTGGTGATGTTTGGTTCGGCGATGGTAGAGACGGTGGTGGAGGTGGTCTTTGGTTTGGCGATGGTGGAGGCGGTTGTGTGGTGGTGATGTGTGGTGGTGTGGTAGTGTGGTGGTGCTCGGTGGTGCAAAGAAACAGATGAGGATAGGACTGAGGAACCAAAAATGAACAAGAAAAAAAAAACAAGAAAAGGTGTGGAACAAAACATTTTGACCCTTTAGTTTAACAATATATGCAAATAAGTCCCATTAAATTAATAAGATTGAAATAACACATTTACCGTTGGCTAAATAGTCACGTGGCTATTTCCGTCCAAAATTCCCAAATTTCACTAACAGAATCTGCCTCAGGGGCCAATTGGTGTTTGAAAAACCAGACCGGACCGACCGGTTGAACCGTCAACCTGTCATGTTCCCGATCCAGTTAACCGCCTAAACCCGTTTACGAATAAAAACCATCGAACCAGCCGGTTCAGACAGGCGAACGGCGAACCGGCCGGGTTTTGGACTTTTCCATTTTATATAAATTCTTCATTCATAAAACCCTAAAAGGCCTAAATTCATTCCAAAAATCAGTCGGCGGTCTTCAAGTCCGAGAGTCCATCCTCTCATCTATGTTTCTCTCTCTCAAACATTGCCCAAAATCAATCGTCAACTGCCGATCTCAGCCACTTCGACTACAAATCTCAGTCATTCCTCTATTTTTATGTCCGATCTCAGCCATTCCAGTGGGCGACGGCGACGGAGACGATCGATGACGAAAGACGAACCTCTTCCTTGCTCGTGCAACCTCCGACAACGATGGACGCCGCAACTCCGATGACGAAGGCAAACAACAAAAACCCAGCTCCGATGACGAGGAAAGTTTCAACGGTACTAATCTCTTCTTTCTCTCAATCTTTTTTTTTTTCTAGATCGCGTTTTGTCATTTTTGCTACCTCGCTATCAATGTAGCTCTCGTTTCTATTAGATGATCATTCATTAGATGCGTAGAGTTATATTTTGTTCTTAAATGATTTGATTTCGAGACAAATCGGTGTTTAAATTGTGTTTCATTGTCGATCTTTGTGTTTGATCCATTTCTTCTTTTTTTTTGCACAAAAATGCGTATTCGATTAATTCTATGTGTTCAAATTGTGTTTAATTGTTTCAATTTGATTGTTTAATTGTCGATCTCTGTGTTCAAATTGTGTTTAATTATTTCAATTTGATTGTGTTTTGAGTTTTGCTGTTTTGTTTACCGTAAATTCTATGTTTAGGGTTCAGGATTTTTGTTTGTATTTTTTTGATATTTTTCTATATATATATATGATATAATTATGACATCAAGGTTCAACCGCGATTCGCTTACCGGTTGAACCGGTGACCCGTGACCAGGTGACTTTTTCAGTTCGATGTCCAGTCCGATTTTTAAAACATAGGGGCCAATTTGGAACGATTTTGAAATATCAAGGGCAAATGTATTGAGTTACAAATAATAGGGGCCAATTGGACACCCGAACTATTTGTCAAGAACCAAAAAAATCTTTTTTCCAAGTTTGTGTGTGAGAGAACGAGGGGGCTAAGGATGGTCATGGGCCTGGAGGCCCACCCGGCCCGCCAAGCCCGCCAACTCTTTTTTAGGGTTTGGGTTTGTGTTTTGAGCCCGTGGGCTGGACTTGGACTTGAAAATGAAGGCCCGATGAATTTTAAGGCCGGGCTTGGGCTTGACTATTTTCTTTTAGGGTCGGCCCGACCCGGTCATTAAAAAATTATATATATATATATATTAATTTACATGTGAAAATATTGTGATTTACATATTAGATTCTTGATTTATTTGATATTATTATGTTATATGTTAATTAATTATAAAAAAAAAATGGTTTTGATTGCAGTATTTAACTATAAGGCTTTATCAGTACCCTAAATCTGTGTTTAATAAATGTGTTCTATTCTGAATTAGATTGCAGTTTTTTTTTTTAGTTAATTATAAAAAAATTATATTTTCCAATTCTGTTATATTTTTTTTAAATTTTAAAAAAAAAAATTATAGGGCCGGGTTGTGGGCTTAAGTTATTTTTATAGGGTCAAACTTAGGTATGGAATTAAGGCCCAAACCATAGGGTCGGGTCGGGCTCGGGCCTAGCAATTTTTCATAATACCCTAGTCTAAGCCCGGCCCGGCTCATGACCATCCCTAGGAGATAGTAAGGAACTACTTAAATTTTAAATGTTAAAATTATAAATACTGAATTTAGTAAGTATTTATTTTTTTAATATTTTTAATTTCCAAAAAAAAAAAAATTGTATAAACTTTTGTACCTAAAATAATTTTTACAATTTTATTTTTGCAAAATATTCTTTTTTTTTTTTTTTAATTTAATATTTTCTCTATCTATAATTTTTTTATATAATTTTTTTTTAAAATTTTACAGTATTGATGTAAAATATTTTTAATATTTTTAACTTCCAAAAAAAATTGTATAAATTTTTGTTCCTAAAATAATTTTTACAACTTTACTTTTGTAAAATATTTTTTTTTATTTTTTTTAATTTGATATTTTCTCTATCTATAATTTATGCATATACTATTTTTTTTGAAATTTTACAGTAATGATTTAAAATGTTAGTTGTGATAATTAGATATTTTATTTTTTTGGTAGAAATCATCTAGTATCCGATAACCACGTTGAGTTTCAACTAATCCGAATCGAGCCTGATCAGACCACAAGAATGGCAAAGCTCTTCCTACTGAGTTTTAACACAACTGCATTCTCAAATTTCGAACCGAGAACTTTAGTTAAGTTAGATATTATGTAGTATTAACTGATAAGTGTTAAAAATTTAAGTGAATTATATATCACTTAAAATTTTAAATAATTTTTAAGTAATATTTATAATTTAAGTGATTATTTAATTTTATTATTTAATATATTTAATTTGATAAGTAATTAATATATTTTATTTTGAATATTTAACTGTATTATCAACAATCTGGGTCAAAGTGTGTATGTGTGTGAAAGATAGAAAGAGAGTGTGTGCATGAAAGAGAGAGACAGAGATGTTCAGTGTACTTACTTTTGGAAGATGCAACATAAAGAGAAAGCAAGCACGTGTTACAAAGGGTTTTCGGATTCAATTCTCCACCCCCATTACTTGGAATTTTTTACCATGAACTCAAGAATTTAATTAAGATGAAACCACAAATTTCAATCTAATTTTAAAAATATATTTTTTATTTTTTTATTTCACAAACTCCACTAACTTAATTTATTTATAAATACCTATATCCATTTGTTGAAGTAAGGAGTGTTTAGATTTTTTAGATTTATATTGATTAATTTTTTAATTAATATATATAGTGAGACTTTAATTTATTAATTAATAGAAATAAGATAAAATTTAAGTATTTGTGAACTTTTGAGGTCGAAAATAATTTATCCTATTAAAAAATCGTATGGGTATAAAAATGATCAAATCAAACCCAAGAGATGTTAGTTCGAATCGTTCGATTGATAAGGGGAAGTACCACTTTCCTTGTCAACCAGGGTTTTATTATCCTGAAAAGTACTTTGGAAATTAAATCTTAAATTTAATTTTAAACCAACAATAATTTCAAATTTAAGTGGGTGATTATATTCTCACCAACAAATACTTACTTTCACATCGGAGATTTTTCGTTGGGATCCAAACTTCCGGTGTAAAAATTCCTATAAGTGTTGGTGTGAGAAGTGAAGAATTAGGAATCATCTCATCACTTACTGTGTGATCCTCGAAAGCAAGGTATCATCAAAAGAGTATATAAAAAAACTTCCTAATTTCTATTAGTCAAAATTCTTCTCGAGAAGAAGTAGCATTTTATCTAATTCAAATACTCACTCTTATTAGAGCATAGATTGTAAATGAGTTGACGCGAATTGAGTGGCAAATGTGCAAGTTTGTTTGTTTATTTATTTTTATTTTTAAGCTAATCAATAGCTGAACTCAATATATCATGTTCGAACTTGACGCGTTTAAATTTGTGTGAGCTAAAAAACATAAAAGACCTCAAATCGAGTTCAAACTCAAGCCTAAAATATTAAAGATAATATACAAAAATAATAATTACATGTATAAATTGTTTGCAAACATATCCAAGTTCATATCACTCACCAACAAATTCGACTCGATTATTAAACATACGAAACTTTGACCTCAACCTTAGCTTGTTTAATAAATAAACAACTTTTTTTAGCAGAGCTCAAACTATTCGCAAATATTTTAGTTCATTTAACAACATGAATAAAACACACTGTATACAACTATTTAAATTTTAAACAATTAAAACATGTAAATTTTATATCTTATAATTTTGTCAAATTAAAGTATCTCTTCTAGATTTGTTTCCTTAAAATAATTTTGTTGCCTAGAGGTTGATTGCATAATAGAAACTACATCAGCCTAGTGGAAACACAAGATATGATTTGAAATTATTGCTGGCTTAGAATTAGCATGTAATGGAAACAACATTGTATCCAATGTGCAAAAATAATAGCATTTAGGTGGTTGGTTTGATTTAATTATATGAATATGGATTTATTCAAACTTTATCATTGATTTATTCAAAGTTTATCATTAATTTATACAAATCCTATGTTAATTTAATGTTAGTGATTTAGCACTTGAGCACCCCCTCCCCCCTATCCATCTTATTTTATTTGCAACCAAATAAATTGTTCCTCTCCACTAGCGTTGCGTTTAATATTTCATATATACATATAGAATGAAATAACAATAAAATTGAAATCAATATGATAATAGTATGGATTGATTATTAACATTCTTATATTTGATAACAAAAAAAAATTTAGATATAGTATTAGAATGATCATTCTCATTCCAATATTTTGTTAGTATTAGAAATAAACCAAAAATAAAATTCATATATAAAATAAAATCTTCACTTGAAAAATATATTTTTTTTAAATAGAGAATATTCGAACATAAACTAAAATGAAGTTTCAGATATAAGGTGTGTATATATATATATATATAGATATATATATATATATATATATAAAAGAAGAGAAAGGCAGAAGAAGAAGAGGGAGGGGTGGACAGGCGGTGGGGGCCGCGGGGTGGACAATGGTGGTACCGACGGTGGTGGGGGTGGTGGTACAAGTGGGATTAGTTAGAAAATGTGTGTGTGTGTGTGTGTGAGAGAGAGAGAGAGAGAGAAAAGGACACCAAGTTCTAGCTGGAGAAAATGACATGGGGAGGAAGGAGGAGGAAAATGTAAAAAATAAAATTAAGAGATATATGTGTGTGTGCGCACACGCGCGCGCGTGCACGTATTAGATATTCAAAAGATAAAGATAAAAAATAATAATAATAATAATTAAATTTGATTCATTCTCATTCCAATTTTTTTGTTAATCTTTCGTCTGTTTTTTGGCCGATAAAGAAATAAAACATAATTTCATATAATTACAATTAATTAACTAATGCCAAATTTATTTTGAGAATTAACCTAATTCCATATAATTTCATATTTTGTGAGATTAAAAAATTCTTTATTATAGGAATGAAATTCACGTACTAAAAATAGGAATAAATGGTCATTCTCATAACCATTACAATCCCTCGTCCAATTCAATCTTTTTGAT
This sequence comes from Eucommia ulmoides, assembly GCA_016647705.1. Lineage (NCBI taxonomy): Eukaryota > Viridiplantae > Streptophyta > Magnoliopsida > Garryales > Eucommiaceae > Eucommia > Eucommia ulmoides. The sequence goes on from CM028329.1 coordinate 43,344,894, forward strand.
TTATTTTTATACATTTGATTGTTTATATTTATTATTAAATTGATATATATTGTGAATGATTAAATGAATAAAAATCAGGACAAATGACAAAAAAAAAAAAAAAATGAATCGTATACAAGAGAGTGCACAAGGACACAGAGTTAATCATATATAACAATAATAATAATGATTTGATTAGAATTTTTTTTTCTAATAAAAATTACAAATTTTTTCCTTAAAATCAAATATTTTCTTCAAATACTTTATTGAAAAAATATTTCAATAATATATTATCAAATGTAGTATACAGTCATATAATTAAATATTATAGTTAAAATTACATAATAAAAATTTAATGTGAATCACACGAGTAATTTCACTTGAGGGTAGGGGTGGTCGTGGGTCGGGCTAGATTTTGCATATGGTATTACAAAAAAATGTTAGACCCTAGTCCGGTCCGACCCTATGGTTGAGTCCTAATATTTTGTCCAAACCATGTCCTACCAAAAACATTTAAGCCCAAGCCCGGCTCATGGGGCATCCCGGCCCTATAATTTTTTTTTTATAATTTTAAAAAATAAACACTAAAATACAAATAAAAATTATAAAATAAATTCATCCACGTGGTTAAAAAATATATATATTCATCCATACTTAAATAAAATGAATACATGTCAAAACTTATAATTATATATATATTTTAATTAATGATCGGGCCGGGCCGGGCCGGATCGATCCTAAAATAAACTAGTTGTGCCCAACTTTGGTCCTAAAATTGATTAGGCCTTGGTCCTGCCCATAGACTCAAAATTTAAGCTCAAATCCTAAAAAAAAATAAAAATAATAATAATGAATGGGGCATGACCAGCCCTACTTGAGGGGGAATTAGGTTTTATTGGACTTAATGTTTAGCAATTTAGGGAGTAAATTAAAATAAAAATTAAATTTGTTACTATCAAAATTAAAGAGGGGGCCCCAAATGAATTTATTTAAAAAAAAATAAAATCAATTGAAGTGTAAATTTCGAAGGCTGCCCCCCATAGCATGAAATTGAAGTGTTAATTTCACACGCATTGACTCCTAATTGACTTTAAAAAAGGCCAATATTTGGACGGTTCTATGATCCGTGCCACACAATTCAGTCTCTAAAAGTTTGTGTGCGTGAGAGCGAGAGGGAGACCGGAGACATGTTTGATAATGCTGAATTTATTAAGTATTTATTTATTTTTTAATATTTTTAATTTTAAAAAAAAAAAATTGTATAAATTTTTGTTTTTAAAATAATTTTTATAACTTTATTTTATAAAATATTATTTCTATTTTTTTTAATTTAATATTTTTTGTATCTATAATTTTTTTTTAATTTTATAATATTGATGTAAACTGTTAATTATGATAATTACATATTTCATAATATTAAGTAATAAATATTAAAAATTTAAACGAATTATATATTATTTAAAATTTTGAATAATTTTTAAGTGAGGTTGATTTAATTTTGTTATGAAGTGTATGCATTCACTTTTTAATGTTTAATTTCATTATCAAAGTGTGCGAGAGAGAGAGAGAGATGTTGTGTGTATTTGACTTTAGGAAGATGGAACATTAAGAGAGAGCAAGCAAGACGGCGTGTTTACATGTACAAGTTGAGCTTTTATCCACGTGACTTCCGCGTTCAACCCCCCGCCCCACAACCAAAAAAAACATCCATCACACATTCCGTCCACCACGTTATACACATGCTTTTCAGATTCAATTCTACGCAAAGGAATTTTTTACCATAAATCCATGTCCTTAATTAAGATGACCCATCAATTTCAATCTTATTTCAAAAATTATTTTTCATCTTTTTTATTTTACAAACCCCTAATGCATTCCATTCCCATTTATAAATGAGTATATGTATTTATTGAAATAATAAATATTTAAATTTTTAAAATTTTTATTGAATAATTTCTCATACAATATATATTGATACTTCAATTTATTAATTAATAGTAGTGAAATCAAACATAACTATTTATGGACTTTTGGGGTCCAAATAATTTAGCCTACTTAAAAATCGTATGGGTAGAAAAATGATCTCAAATCACATCCAAAAGGTGTTAGTTCGAATTGTTCAATTGACAAGGAGAGGTGTCTCTTTCCTTGTCCACCAAAGTTTCATTCTCTTAGAAAGCATTTTAAAAATTAAATCTTAAATTTAATCATTAAGCCAACGTGGAGGAATGCACCCTTAAGATCGCCTGAAGTGATTAGTCAAGTCGCGCATAAGTTGGTCCGGACAACACCTTACCTTATAAAAAAATAAAAATAAAAAATATCATCATCTCTCCCTCTCTCTCTCTCTCTCTATATATATATAGTGGTTTAAGATAACAAACCAGTACTGCAAGTGTACCTAAAAAAGAAAGTCATGACAACATCCCAAAGGCCTTGCCTTTTTCTCTTTCATCTCCTCTTTCTCTCTCTACTTCCATTGAATATCACATCATCATCGCCAACACCAAGAACACAAGCAGAAGCTCTTCTCCAATGGAAGAACACCTTATCATCGTCGTCTTCTTCATCTCCTTCTCTCAATTCATGGTCCCTCTCCACTCTCACCAACCTCTGCAACTGGACAGGAATCACCTGCAACACCGCCGGGAAAGTCTCTGGAATCAACCTCCCCAATGCAAACCTCACCAGAAAACTCAACCAGTTGAATCTCACCCCATTTCCAGCCCTAAAAACTTTAAACCTCAGCACCAACAATCTCACTGGCTCCATACCTTCCGCCATTGGCAACCTCTCCATGCTCGAAATCTTGGACTTGAGTAACAATTTATTCGACGGGTTCATACCGTTCGAGATAAAACACTTGAGTGAGCTTTCTTACCTTAGTTTTTACAACAACAGTCTCAACGGAACCATCCCTTATCAAATCAGCAATCTTCAGAAGTTACGGCATTTAGACCTCGGATCAAACTACTTAGAAGCTTCAGATTGGTCCAAATTCAATTCCATGCTGGTTCTAACCCACCTGAGCTTCGATAGCAATAACCTCAACTCAGAATTCCCAATTTTCATATCCAAATGCCTGAACCTGACTTATCTTGATCTCTTTCATAGCCACTTGACTGGACCAATACCTGAATTCACGTTTTCGAATCTAACAAAGCTTGAATATCTCAATCTTACCGATAATTCATTTCATGGGTTGTTTCCTTCAAGCTCTCTCAAGCTATCCAAGCTCAAAGATCTTCGTATTGGAAAAAACAATTTCTCCGGCTCAATCCCTGAGGTTATAGGCTTGTTGTCTGATCTTCAAATTCTCGAATTGTACAGCAATTCGTTCGAAGGAAGCATTCCTTTGTCTATAGGAAAGCTTCGAAATCTTGAAAAACTTGATCTCCGAATGAATCATTTGAATTCTTCAATCCCTTCTGAGCTTGGCCTATGCACTAGCCTTAAATACTTGGCTCTGGCGGTGAATTCACTTACTGGGTTCTTGCCACTGTCCTTGTCAAACCTGACCTTGCTTACCGATCTTGGTTTATCTGATAATTCTCTTTCTGGTGAAATCTCCCCTCATTTGCTCATCAATTGGACCAAATTGACATCATTGCAGCTTCAAAACAATTCTTTCAGCGGAGATATTCCACCAGAAATCGGTCTCTTGACTGAACTCAATTGTCTTTTTCTTTACAAAAATCGGTTTTCTGGTTCAATCCCTAAAGAGATTGGAAACCTGCAAAAAATGACAAATTTAGACCTTTCAAGAAACCAGATTTCAGGTTCAATACCACCAACAATTGGTGATCTCAGAACCCTAACATGCTTAAACCTTTTCTACAACAGCCTTAGTGGAGAAATTCCGCCCGAGGTTGGAAAAATGGAGTCATTGGTTACTCTCGATCTCAACACCAACCAGTTGAGTGGAGAGTTGCCAAACACCATTTTTAACCTCCGCAATCTACAAACCATATCTGTATTCACCAATAATTTATTGGGAAACATACCGGTAAATTTGGGGAAGAACAGCCTCCCTTTGGTCAATTTTAGGGTTTCGAACAACGGCTTTTCTGGGCAGCTTCCTCCATGGATATGCAGCGGTTTTCTTCTTCAGGAATTTACCGTGTACGCCAACAATTTCAGTGGGGTCTTGCCAAATTGCTTGAAGAATTGCTCGAAGCTGACTAGAGTCAGAGTTGACGGAAATCAATTCTCAGGGGACATTTCTGATGCTTTTGGAGTACATCCACAGCTTGACTTCATCACTCTCAGTGACAATCAGTTCACTGGTGAACTCTCGTCAGATTGGGGAAAATGCGAAAACCTCACTAATTTGAAGCTGGATCAAAATCGAATTTCTGGGCGAATCCCGTCTGAGCTCGGGAATTTGACAAGATTGCGGCGTTTAAGCCTGGCCTCAAACAAATTCACAGGCGAAATACCGAGTGAATTGGGGAATCTAAGGCTAATTGTTGACCTCAATTTGAGCAACAACAATTTGACCGGAAACATCCCTAAGAGCATTGGGAAATTAACAAAGCTTCAATACTTCGATCTGTCAAAAAACAAGTTGGAGGGCACCATACCTGTAGAATTTGGCAATTGCGGAAGCTTGTTGAGCTTGAACTTGAGCTACAACTCTTTAACGGGGGCTATACCGTCTGAGCTAGGAAAACTAGGTCAACTGCAGTACCTCTTGGACGTCAGTAGCAATTTTCTGTCGGGAGCAATCCCTCCAGGCTTGGGAAATCTCGCATCACTGGAGAATCTCAATCTGTCCCACAATAATCTCTCTGGTAGAATTCCTTCTTCATTTTCTGACATGATTAGCTTACAATTTATTGATTTCTTTTCCAATAAGTTGTCCGGTCCAATCCCTACCGGTAAGATATTCCAGCAAGCACCTGCAAAAGCCTTCACCGAAAACCTAGGCCTCTGTGGAGACGCAGAAGGATTAACCCCCTGCGCTGCACATCGAAAAACACAGAAGGACAAGAAGTTTCTCATCGGTGCTACAGTTTTTGTAGTCCTCCTCGTTTTCATGGCAGCAATTACTGTTTCATGTTTTACCTTCCAAAAGAAGACCAAGCAATATGATGAAGAGTCCAAGAGTTCAAAGAAACCTGAGCCTCTGATTTGGGCGATAGAAGGAAAATTCAAATTCGGGGATCTTGTGAAAGCCACAGATGATTTCAGCGATAAGTACTGCATCGGGAGAGGAGGATTTGGAAGCGTCTACAAGGCGATTATGCCAGCAGGACAAACTGTGGCAGTCAAAAGGCTCAACGTATCAGACTCGAGTGACATTCCATTGACGAATCGTCAGAGTTTTGAGAACGAGATTCGAAGTTTGACAGAAGTGAGACACAGGAATATCATTAAGTTCTATGGGTTCTGCTCAAAGCAGGAGTGCATGTATTTGGTTTATGAGTACGTGGAGAGAGGTAGTCTGGGGAAAGTATTGTATGGCGAGGATGGGGCTTCCGAACTTGGATGGGGCACAAGGGTGAAAATTGTGCAAGGGATTGCTCATGCACTTGCTTACTTGCACCATGACTGCTCTCCAGCCATAGTACACAGGGACATCTCGCTGAATAATGTTTTGCTCGAGTCGGAATTCGAGCCACGACTATCAGATTTTGGCACAGCAAGACTACTGAACACAGATTCATCAAATTGGACAACGGTTGCTGGTTCCTATGGCTACATGGCACCAGGTAAGCTGAAAAGGTTTAGCATCAGCATTTTTCCATTGAGTTTCTTTAGGTCATAATACGCACACTACAATCTGTTCCTGCCCAGTGAGATAAATACTGTTTTCGAGTCATTCCTAGTATTAGAGGTGGTACCCATTTTTTCGCAATGTTTAAATACACCAACCCTGGTTACGCTGCACCAAACAGGTACTTGGTTCACTAATTAGGAACAAGGTTAGGCATGCTAATTAGATCATCTTCTTATCCATCAATCTTTTAATAGGTTGAAGTCTCATACTAGGAAGTGCTTATCTAACCTTGTAGCTGAAAATAGCTTGCTCCTATAACTTGATTCATTTTTTATCCAAGAATGTTTCACTAACATGTTCCTTTTTATTTCTTTTTCTTTTTTTCATCGGTCCGGCGGGAATGGGGTGTGTAGAGCTTGCACTTACAATGAGAGTCACAGAGAAATGTGATGTCTTTAGCTTCGGAGTGGTGGCACTGGAGATTATGATGGGAAGGCACCCAGGGGAACTCCTATCTCTTGTACCATCAGCATCAACAGCAACATCACTGTCCAAAGATCCAGATTTCCTGCTGAAGGATGTTTTAGACCAGAGGCTTCCCTCTCCCACAGGCCAGTTAGCAGAGGAGGTCGTGTTTGTAGTCACTGTGGCATTAGCCTGCACACATTCCACTCCTAAGTCACGACCTTCCATGCGTTCTGTTGCACAAGAACTGGCTGCTAGAACTCAGGCTTACCTGCCGGAACCACTGGATGCAATCAGAATAAGCAAGCTGACAAACCTTCAAAAATAAAACTGATATTAGCTAGTTGTAGATTAAATATAGACGAGGCAAAAGTTTTGGGACAAAGTTGCTTCTGTATATATAAAACTCTGTTTCCCTCTTTCTTTCGGAAGAGTAATCATAAACCATTATGCCCAAGTTCCAACCTGGAACAATTGAGCTCAATAAAGAATTGATCAAAAGCGATGCAAGACAATCTTATATCATTTTATTTAGCAAATGTACATCAACCAGTGGTTTGGCCCACTACTAGACAATGTTTGCAAATCTTTCTCGTGCCAAAAATATACTCGTCTCACTCTATCTATACAACAAAAATCAAAAGAAGCAACCCAGCTTAAGCGATACAAATCAAATTGTGGAAGAACTTTGGTAAGCTACCCTCAAGCAATCACTAGCACTCAACCCCACATTGTTTAAGAACGGGACCAGTTTGCTTGGGCAAGAAAGGATCAATTCGAACCCAAACCAAAGAGAAGATTGAAGCAAGAAGAATTGACCAAAGAACTACAATTGTAGGAGTCCTGTTTTGCCTTCCCATTAGACCCTTGAGGAAAGGATATAGATGGACTATCACCCAGAAGGCAAAAAATAGTTTTCCGAAGAGAGGACCCCATGAGCCATAACCATTATTAATGGCGCCAGAAATACCCGCTACAACACCAACCATGTTCAGTATTATCAAGGTGGTTGGTGGGATGAGAAGGGTGGTCCATTTGAAGAGGTAGAGATCTCCAAACTCGGCGTCATCAGCTGCTTTTGCTGTCACAGTGAAGTTTGTGTCAACTCCAGCGAGGACCTTGAGGAGTCCTTGGAACACTGCAAAAAGATGTGCTGATACGCCACCAATGACCCAGAACTGCTCATTGCGCCACCAATCTTGGATGCTAACCCCACTCCACCGCAGCTCAAGAATGCCGGTTACTATGATGGAGAGGAAAAGTGCAATGAACCACATGCTAGCAAGATTGTTTAGCTGCAAAAAAACGAAATTCAGGTAAGATAATTTATATCTATCTTGCAGAGACTAGAAAGTCCTTTCTAAGTGGTTGAGTACCAGTTGGCACACAAGTAATGAGCTATTCCAAATTGTAGTTTGGTATTCCACATGTAATGCGTTTTATAAATTTAAAAGATGGTTCCCTGAATTTAAACAGTTGTCCAAATAGAAGTCAAAGAAGCAGTTTGATATACTTACAGTTGGGATTATGAACTTCCCAGTGAGAAGACAGACAGCTGGGAGTGTGCAGTAGGCAAGCAAAGGGATGGAAGTGAATGGGTAAACGATGGTGTTAATGTAAGCCAGCCTCTCCAACCATTTCAACTTCCCTCCATATCCATACCAAAGTGGGCAATGGCGACTGAGGAAGATTTCTACAGAACCAAGAGCCCATCTAAGAACTTGATGTAACCTATCTGACAGATTAATTGGTGCCGATCCCTTGAACGCTGGTCTCTTGGGGCAGCAATAAATTGACCTCCATCCTCTGCAATGCATCTTGAAACCTGTCAAAATATCTTCTGTGACCGAACCATAAATCCATCCAATCTGTGAAATAAACACGTTTGCATTAGTATATTGCTAATTGAAAACATTTGCAATTGCCCCATAAATATATAGCATTATACATTTCTAACAAAGGCGAAATTACCAAAACTTGAGAAGACAATAAAATGGCTCACGTAGAAAGTAGAGGACTTTGAGGTATTCCAAACTCAATTTATTTCAACCATATTGTAATTCCTGCATAATCTCAAGACATAAAAAGCGATCAACAAGGCTACTCACCTCTTTTCCCCATTCAGTTTTCTCTTCATAGCCACAGCTAATGACATGAATAGCTTCCTTAACAAGTGATGTAGTGTTGGTCCCTTCAGGAAGACCACCATCTTCCATGAGAGTTGAAGCAATGAAAACTGGAGACTGCCCAAACCGCTTTTCAAAGTTCTTCTGAGACATAAGAGATGATTTCTCCAACTCATCATAGCCTTCCAAGCCTTCTTCGATTTCTTCAAGATCAAAGACAGGTCCAGATTGTTTCTTTGAGTAGTTCTTGCCCATCATTTTCTTCTTCTTGCAGTAAAGTCCTCCAAGTCCAAGCAGAGCCTTAAGACCTTTCTTCTTAGACTTGGACTTCCTTGAACCACCACAACAGCAGCAGCACCATTTAGGCCAGCAGTCACACGTCATCTTAGCCCGCTTCTCAGACACTGGAGGATCATAGCCGTACAATGCCTGCCGGTTGAAGACACAACCGGTGCCGACATATACTGGTCCTTGAATCCCATCAAGTCCTTTCATGTTTATCTGATGCCAAAAAGAAACACCAAGAGAGGCCTTAGTTTCACTTTCCAAATTTGGTTCAGGAATTCAAACCGGAAGGGTCAGGCCAATTGACAATCCAATTTTTCAGGTAATATAAACTTTTCACCCCTAAATTGTACATATATTCACTTTCATCCATTTAGCAAATATACAAATAAATCCATGAACTATGATAATCCAGTTTCAGTACAATTTCAAAATTATTTGATGAATTTGATTTCATACCTAGTGTATGACTTTTCAATATGATGCTCGCATTGTTTACTATAATGTTCTTTACTTCTTTATAATACTCTATATGATTATAACTATGTATTTTAGTTGATAATTAGATTGAATTGAACAAAAAAACTCAAGACAAAAAAGATGCAAATATCATATTTAGCAGCAGATTTTGCTAAGGTAAACTCTTATTTACCCCTAAGCCTTAACCCTATAAAAATGATTTCCAGGGGGAAAACAAAATCATCAGAAAAAGTAATTGCAACTTACATCAAAGAACACAACGTTGCGATTAGCATATCTATCGTGACGATCAATACCGTCGAACCTCTGAGGAAACTGAACATAACAGAGCTTCTTCCCAACCTGGGGATCCATCAAAAAGCACATCGCTTCTCTTATGGCCTTACTGTTGTTAATGTAGTGGTCACAGTCCAGATTCAACATGAACGGAGCATTTGTAAGCACTGCAGATACTCGGACCTAGATTCAAATTCAAATGCAATTATATACAGCTCCAATTACTACGATTCATAGAAAATCACATCAAATTTTAAACAGAAGGGTTCACACAAATTAATGAGATACCAGAGCATTCATGGCACCGGCTTTCTTGTGGTGCTGATAGCCTGGACGTTTCTCTCGGGAAACATATACAAGCTTTGGGAGCTCCTTGCCTTCAACATCAAGAGCACCGGCACTTCCCAGATAAACCTGTAAGCATAAAAAATAAATATCAGCTCACTGCTTTTTCTCCAAACGATGTAGCCACTGCAATTGCAAACGTTTCGTAAATAACAATTTGCACCCCTGATGTTTAGATGGTTCCTCTTTTAAAACCATAAATTTGATTTGTCATAGATTACCTTTCATTTTTGACTTCTTTTATTATATAGCGACATATTACACTGCATTTTATATCAATTTAAAACAATATATGCAATTAGCGACTTATACATCGACTGTTTAATAGCAAACAAACATACTAAAACAAGAAAAATTAACATAAGATGTAAATTGCAGAAATAAACTTTACTGGAAATATCTTTGAATTTTTAATAGGAATTTCCAAAATAGTATTTATTTAAAATACTTCATTACTTATGACATGTAATGTACTTCGAGTTGATTTGTAAATATAAAGTAATCAATAAGAGCGATATGCTTAACCCAAAGATTATAATAATATGCTAATTTAAAAACGCAGGGTGAAAGGTAATCTATATTTACCCAATGTAACGTATTTGCCAAATTTTGCAATTAAATTGGTGGGACAAAAAAATTATGGTAGATAATTTACCTGAATCATGCCGGGATGATCACGAGTGTTATTGCCAGGCCAGGGGGTCCCATCTTGCATGACCCACCCTTCTTCTGGCTTCTTTTGAGCCTTTGCCACCAGCGCATTTATTCTTACTTTGAACTCCTCGTATTCTCTCTGCATTAGAACAACCAAACAACCCTCTAAGACTAAGAGTAAATTACACTTTCTTATAACTTGCAAATTATACTTTTGTACTCCCTAATTATATTACATATAATTCCACTTTAATCCTTAAACCATTTTTTTAAAACTATTACTTCTTAAGGAATGAGTTTTTTCTAGTTCAATTGATGAGGTGAATAAACAATTATGAAGATATAAATGGCTATAAATATTATATAGTACAAATTCATATACTTCTACAAATCTATATGAAAAAAATCGATACATCAATTCAAGTATTTATTTCAACCATATACTGAGAATAATTAAGACCTTTATTTGCACTCTTAAAATGATGATTTGAAAACCATTACTTGCGCAAACCATATACAATTAACACCGCTCAAAATTGAAGTTAATTTACCTATTTTGAATTGGTAACAGTTTTTAGCTTGAATTAGGATGTTCTCAAAAGTTATATCATAAATTATGGGTGAAATTGCTAAAAAATTATAATTTTGAGAAAATAAAAATCATGATATAACAAAGGATAAAACGTGTAATTTTTGAACTGTTCCAAAGGTGCTCAATTGTCCTCCTTCGACCAGAACCTCACAGAAAAATATGATATTTTCTTTCAAAATTTATAATCATAAAATTCTATTTTGTGGTGGTGAGGTTTTGGGCAGAGTTCGTCAATTGTTCTTCTTAACTTCTTAGATACAATGTGCTGTAATTGCCAATTAAGGGTGCAATGCGAAACTGAACATTTACTTTAGGTTTTGTGCAAACTGTAATTTAAGCTTATTCCTCACCTTCATGGCCCTCCTGTCCTTGACAAAGGTCGGTTGCACCTTATCCTTCAAATAGTCGATCTTCTCTGAGAAATAAAACTCCGGCGCCCTCGGCTCGACGGCGTACTTCTTGCAGAACGGCACCCACCGCCTCGCGAACTCGGCCGTCTCCGACATCGCGTCGAACAGCAGCATCGACGCACCATCATCAGACACGTAGCAGCTGACCTTCTCGACGGGGTAATCGACGGCGAGGATCGAGAGCACCGTGTTTGCAGTGATGATCGGAGGCTCCTTGAGCGGATCGACAGTGCTGACGTAGACGTCGACGGGGAGGAGGAGATTGGGCTCTCCGGCGCGCTCGAATCGGAGGGTGAGGCGGTCGAGGTAGGTCTGGCGATTGATCGGGCACCATTTGGGGAACTGATCGAGGATCCAGGAGAAGGCGAACCAGATCTCGCAGATGACGGAGATGATCCAGAGGGGGTAGGCGTCCCGTGCCGGAGCGAGGATCCGGAAGTGGAAGAAGGCGGCGAGGATGAAGAGGCGGAGGACGATGACGATCCGGTAAGGGCTGATGAGGCTGGAGGAGATGGGCACTTTCCTCCATAGAGGTTGCCTTGCCTCAGCCATGCTGTTCAAAACAATTTTTTGGTTAGTGAAATTACCCAAATACCCCTACGAAAAAAATTTATTATATGATTTTTTTTCAAGATTTTAATTTCGACAAATACCTAAAATATTCCTAATCATTTTTAGAATATCGAAGAATATTTTTATTTAAGTTTGATTAACCAATACATACTTTGTCACATTTTATTGAAAAAAAAAAATACCTCACCAAATTAATTTTTTATTTTCTACATACTCTTATTTTATACTTTTTTTTTTTTTTTAACTTGTATTTTTGTTTTATTTGTTTTAATTTTCTTAAACCAAAAAGGTATTCGTAGAAAATTAGAAGAAAAAATTGAAAATATAGATGTTATATATAAAAGCGGAAGATATGCCATCATATTCAAATATTGTTTATTTCTCAATTTCTATTTGTTTGAATGAATGAATAGTTAAGATTTGCTTAACTCTAATGATATTAACTCCTACAATAATATTATGATTTTTCATATATTTTTTTTGTTTTTAAAGATAGTGTAATTTTGATAATTTTTTATGGTAAATTAATTGAATTCTTCATACTTAAATTATTATTTTTTCATTCTAATTAATTATCCAAATAGTTCAATGATTTTCTTCTAATTTAAAATAAATGTCTATTTTTTTATTTTTTTTTATAAATATGACATATTAAATTGGCCAAAATAATAAAAAAAAAATTTCTCTTTTGTTGTGATTTTTTATTGTTAATCATTATTAAAATTTCTAATAATAATAACTACTAAACAACACAAAGTAAAAGCTATTATTTTGTTTAAAAATTATCCTCAAACACAAAATTAAAATAACTATAAATAAATAAATAAAGTTTTTATTCAAACACACATTAACAATTTTAAAAATTATATATAATTTAATACTTGAATTTATATTGCTCTTTTACTTATTATTTTGAAGTGTAGAAATAAATTAGAGTGATAGAAATGACATTTTTTTAAATATATTAATTTTTTTAAATTAATTTTTTTATTTTAAAAAAATATTATTCAACATTAAAATAAAAAAAAATCACTAAATGTTCTATATATAATAGTCAAATGTTAAATATCTATTAATATAAATTTAATTTATTTTTTTAAATTCGCACATTGTACAGTGCAGGTCTAAAACTAATAATAATCTAAAAGGCAAAATAAAAATAAATAAATAAAATTAAAAATATAAATAAAACAACAACAAAAAAACGAAAAAAATATATATATAATTTTTCAATTTTATATTTTTTTTTGTTTTTTATTTTTTTTACTTTTAATTTTTTTTTTTTTTTTTTTCTATAAGACCACATAAAAAATTAAAAAGAAAATAAGACATAATGTTCAAAAATAAAAATAAAAATATATAAAAATAAAAAATAAAAAAATAATAAAAAGGAGAGAAAGAGAGTAAAAATAAAAACTTAAGCCTATTTGCTAACTGTTTCCATCCCAAAAATTCTCATCCTATTCCCAGATTTTTGAGATTTCTGTTTAGCAATAATATTTGGTAATTTTTGTTCTCGTCCTCATTTCATTCTCATTTGAAAATTGTGCCCATTTTTTTTTTAAGAAATAAGAAACAAAAAAAAAATATTTCTCATTATTCTCATTCTATTCCCAAAAACCACCGTCACTGTTCATCCGCTGCCCGCCGTCGCCGGTCATCTCCGGCATCGCAGGCAACCCACCATCCGGCAACTTTCGGCGCCGGCCACCGTCAGCCACCCGCCAGTCACCGTCTGGCCGCAGTCGCCGCCGCCCGGCCAAAACAAAAAAAAATGTTCTCAAAACAATTTTTTTTTTAATTTTATTTTAGGATAAAATCGTTACCAAACGCGATTCTGTTCCCCAAAAATAATAATAATAATAATAATAATAATAATTATCGTTACCAAACGTGATTCTACTCCTAAGAAAGAAATAGAATTTTCATCTCATTTCTATCCCACTGCTGAAATGGTAGCAGAAATGGTTACCAAAAGCCATCTAAAAAAATATGGAAAACAAAATGTTACAAATGTATTTTTATAAACAAATTATGATAACTGATATTTAAGATATTTTGGGAATGATACGCAATGACCTTGGTATTAATCGAAATAACAGCTAATATATAAACTCAATTCTTAGTAGATACGATCAAAATATTTATCAAATGATGAACATTTTAATCTATAAAACATATTTATTAAATTGTTTTTAAATTTTCTTAAAATATTATCTCTTCTCTATATATGTCATCCAATTTATAATGATTCTTACTTTTTAAATAATTTTCTCTTCTGAAAATCATATACATTTCATTTTATAGTAAGTTAAGCATGTTATACTTTTATACCATAAATTAAAATATATATATAGTAGTGCAAATTAATCACAAAAATATATATAAAAAAATAGAAAGATACCCAAAAAAAAGACAGAAGAAAAATGTAATATGAAATTAATAAAAGAAATCTTACATAAATTCATCATCAAAATCATCTCCAGGATCGTGGTCATCAGCTTTGGTAATAAGACCTCTCTTCTCCTGTCTGTTTTTCCACTTCTCTACCCTCTCTTTCCACTCTGCACTGCTGTAATTCTCCTCTTTTTCCCCTTCAAATTCCTTCCCAACAACTATACATACATACACCTATTATTGGAATTTATTAAATATTTTATTTTAATTATTTTAATTTTCTATAATTACCACTTCCGGCGGAAGAAAAAGCGACCCCATTGGCATGCCATTGCTGCTTATTGTTCTCCCCATTTTCCTGAAAATAAATAAATAACATTAAATCAATAAAAACACATAAATCAAATACCTACTTTAATTTTAGTCCCACTTCATATAAATACTAATTTTCAATTAGAATTGCGTCGCCAATTGCCAACTATCCACCGCCGATCACCAAATTCCGGGCATTGTTGGTCACTGAAATTCCAATCACTGATTACTGAATTTTTTTAATTACATTTAACTAATTTTTCAAATATCAGTCGCTAAAAAATTAAATAAATATAACTATAAAATACAATAACTAAAAAATATATTAAAATATAACTAAAAATACACTTGAAAAATATAACTGAAAAATACATTAAAAAAATTATATGTAACTAAAAAAAGAATTACATGTAACCCAAAAAAATTTTAGTTGTCGGTGGCTGAACTCGAAAATCGGAGGCTTGAGGTCCGATGGCAGGTGGCCACGCAAGGTAACATCAGGGGTCGATAATGCATATTTTAATAGAAAATATTTGGTCGGCGATATAAGAAAACATTCACAATGGGACTAAAACACAAATCAAAACATAATTAAAGAATTTATGCTCAACTTAAAATTAAAATGAGATCAATTATGAATTAGATTATTTAATTGGAACTATTCACCAATCATCCCTCAATTTAACCGTGTTGGTAATTTATTCATTAATTAAAAAACAGTTTTTTTTTATTTAAAAAATCAACAATTTGTAAATAATAATGTTTCAATTATTGATTTAAATTTGAACAATTTAGAAATTACCGAATGATTGCGGTCGGCGAATTCTTGATGATTCTTCATCTGAAATTCATCTTCAAAATCGTCACCTTGGCTTTCCTCATCGTCCCCAACAACCCTCGCACAACCTAAATAAATATTAAAAAACTAAATAATTAAGTTTCACGTTTGTTAATTTATAGTGAAATAAAAAAATATTTTCTCTAATTATTATTATTATGATGGATATATGTCACTGACCTCCCCTATTATTTTGTATTATAACAGATACATCCCATATCATTTTGTAAATACCAGAGATCTTTCATGTCTTTTGACTCAAACACCACTTACTTCCCTTATTGATTAAAAAATAATCCAAATTTTTATTATAATACAAATTTTATCATTGACTATTTAAAAAATAATTAAAAAACATAAATAACCCTTTAATTTATATATATTTATCGCCACCTCCTACTGCCGCCACCACCTACCACCCTCCGTCACCTCCCACTGCAGCCACCTACAACCTCCCATTGCCACTATCCATCCCCATTTTAAAAAATATATATTTATTAACCATTTCATAAAAAAAAAAATAATAATAAATAAATAAATAAATAAAAAATTAACTCTTTCATTAACCATTTTCTCTCTCTCTCCGGTGGTGATGAGGGTTGGTGATGGCGGTAGTGGAGGCAGGTAGTGGTGGCAATGATGGATGGTGGCGAGGGAGTTGAGTGGTGGGTGGTGGGAGGTGACGGTGGGTGGCGTTGGGAGGTGGTGTTGGGTGGCGGCGGTGGGTGGTGGGAGCTGGGCAGTGGCGACGGTAGGAAGTGGCGGTTGCGGTAGGTGGTGGGAGTTGGGCGGTGGCGGTGGGAGTTAGATGGTGGTAAGAGGTAAATATAATTATTTAAAAAGTTAAGGGTAAAAAATATAAAGTTAAAAATATAAGGGTGCTAATGAATTTTTTTGAAAAATAACCTAAGGGTAATTTTATCCAAAGGGAAGTAAGTGGTCTTTGAGCAAAAAGACAGAGAAGATCTCTGATATTTACAAAATGACATGTGAGGTATCTGGTATAGTGCAAAATGATAAGGGAGGTCAATGGCATATACCCCTATTCTGATTTCAAACGAACTTATATTATTATATCTATTTTATAAATCAAGACATATTTTACGTGAGACATTTTTTACCATTGGATGAATAGAGATATTTTCAATCGTTGATTAGATTTTTTACAAAGTCTCAGCAAATCGTCTTTTTATGATTAATATTTTAAATCGTAACATATGTTATATTTTAAACATTTTGAATCGTTAAAATTAATTTTAAATAGAGATCAAATAACAATTTAAATCATTATAATTTCATATTATATTATATTTTTAACAAACTAACAGCTTATTCCAAAAAATCGCTCAGAAATTTCACACCCCAATTTTTAAAACAATTAAATAAAATTGTATTTTGTATTATTTAAGTTTTACATTTGTATTTAATTGATCAATTATTTTATTATTTATTGTCAATTTTACGCTTACAAATTAGAAAATCAAAATAGTGTCTTTAGTTACAAGAATCTTAAATAAATTGTGTAATTATATTTTTTATTAAAAAAAAAGAATAATTAAAAACAACTATTAAATATCTATTTGACTCATAATAAAAATAAAACACAATTATTTTTAAAAATTTTATATTTTCCATCCATAACATGAACAATACTACATTAAAGTCCATTAACCTACCTTGAATCTGATATTTAATTTTTCAATTTTTATTATAATTTTTAAATATAAAATTGATGACCTATTTGACAATATCCCTAATTTTAGGGGCCAATTATGTATTTAAATCTGAAGAGAGAGAGAGAGGGAGAGAGAACCTTTGTGGCGTTTATAGCGAGTGTGGCACTGAGGACAGCATTGGTTGCCGTCGCTCCGTTCGTACTCGTAGCAAGGTCGACACACCGGAAAACCGCACTCGTGACACGCCACAAACAACCCCCCATTTTCTTTCATTCCGATTTCGTCCCCGCAAACTCGACATGTTTTCGACCCGCGGTCAGCAGCCGGAGAACGAGGCTGCCGGACATCAGAAAAATTCAAGAACTTAACGACAGCATTTACATCATAGCAATGATACCCATTTCAAGAACCCCGATTCAAAAAAATTCAAAATCAATTGAAATAATACCTGATGATCATCGTCGGCACTGGTAAATAGACCGCCGGCCATGGTGTTTGCTGCCATGGCTAGAGAGAGAGAAGTTTGAGTTGGGAGAGAGAGAGAGATGGGTGTGATGGGTTTTTAAGGATTAATGAAGGGTGTTGAATATTTTTTAGAGAGAGAGAGAGAGAGGTGTCTACCAAACGGATAGTTGAGGGGTCATAGGTTTGATTGGAAGAGAAGTTATGGCAATGGACAGTTTGCTTGCTCAGTTGCTTCTTCCTTTGACGAATTTCCAAGCCAAATTTTAAATATTTCATCTAAGAGGGTTAATTACACCCTTTACCCCAAAAGTTCATAATTAATTTTAATTTTTTTCCTCTTATTTTAATATCATGAATTAAAAATTAAGCCCCGTTTGGTTCCTGTTTCCGCTCCCTGTTTTTGTTTTTGCTCCTAAAATTTTGGGATTAATGTATAGAAACGCGTTTAGTAAACACGTTTCTGTTCCCAAAATTTTGTTACCAAACACGTTTCTATTCCTAAAATACTCCAGAATGGAAATATTCTGCTTGACCCAAAATTAATGTTTCAACCAAACGTTTGTTCTCATAAATAAAAAAATAAAATAAAATTAAGAGGTCGTTACTAAACACAGTTTTTATTCCCGAAATACTCCAAAACGGGAATAAAATTTTCATTCCAATTTATTGGAAATAGAAACAGAAAAATTAACTGAACGCGGCTTGAACTTTCCAAATCGTATCTTATTTTAATATCACAAAGTAAGAATAAATTATAAAATTAATTAGTTGAGGTATTAAAATCTATCTTAATTAATTAAAATATATAGAAATTGGACACATGCTTGCTGAGAGAAGAAGCAAGTGAATATTATTATAATATAAGATTTGTTGGTTGTTGTGATGTTGCCCCAAATTCCTCTACACATCTGTACACTTAACAGTTGATATAGCCTTTCCACCAGATGTTATAGTGAGGATATTCAACAAATTAGGTTTTTATTACAAACCCCCCCCCCCCCCCCTTCAATTTTGGAATTAAAATAGCAATTACAATCATGTGCTAATTATGATGGGAGTGTGAGAGCGGAGTTGCAGCAGAGTTGTAGAGGACAGCGAGGGGCACGATGGAGGCGTTAAATGAGACAATGTTGAGGATTGGGTTAGGGTTTGTCTCCCTAAACGATCGCCTCGCCACAGACAAATCAAAATATCACCGCATAAAAATAAATATAATAATGATCATGAGTTCATGGACCATTTGTAGACAGACCCAAAATTGTGTCCAAGTACATCATCTTGGCAAGATTTTCAGGAGAAGTTGGTGGAAAAAAAATAGGCAGGATCTAACTATGTAGTAGATCAAAGATGTTGCATCATGAATAACAAAAGCAAGTTAGCAAGTTCTCCAATGTGTTATCAAACTAGGTTTATGTCCGCGCTAAGCACGGGTTTATAAATAATTTCATGGAATTTTTGCTTAAATATATAAAATTAATTTTGATTTTGTTATATTTTAGAGCATTTTTTGTATTAGTTAGTGCGGGTGGTAGTGTTTTTTACTTGATTTTTATTTTTGTGGGTGAAGTATGTTTAATTTGGAGTGTTGAAAATATTTTTTTGGGGTTATATATATATATTTGAATTAATATTATGAAAGTTTTAGATTTTGTTGTTAAAAGTGTGAATATTGTTTAATATTGGATAAAACGATGAAATTTTAGTACAACATAATTTCAATTTTAAAGTGATGTGGGTGATAAAATTCAATTTTGTATGTGTGTGTGTGTTATAACTAGAGAAATATCATATTTTAGTGTAATTATATGCAATTATTCAGGTCATTTTTCATAATTTGTTTAAAGAAATGATTTGTTGTTAATTTTGATATTGTGTGTTTGTAGTTACTACATGATTTTATGAAGAAACAATGAATAATATAATGAATATCGTATTTGTAAATGATAAAATTTCAAAATAATTATGAAAGAAAATTTCTTGTATTATTATGAAGACATATATATAATTCCAGGAAACACAAATAATATATTATTCGATTTGTTGCTAATGTGAAAGAATTGTGTGTCTATTAAAGAAGATTAACATTAGATAAAATAATCTTTTTCTTTGCTATGGGATGGCTGATGGAGCCTTGAATGATATTGTCAGGGTCTTCAAATTTATTATCTGAATAGTTTAAAACTGATTTTCCTTTATCGGTTTGTTAAACATCATTAGAAGTTGATTTGTTTGAACTATTTTTTTTGTAATCTCGAAGTATGGTCGCTGATATCAACATTTTTGGGTTGAGATATTGAGACTTCCATAACAGTTTGCAAATGATTAGACAATATTGAGAGTGTATATTAATAATGTATTTGTTGAACTTTTTTAATGTAATAATTGTTTTTGTGTGTGTGGTGTTGGTGTTCTATAATCCACTTCAACTTGTTCCTGAGTTTTGCTCAAATTCAAGTACACACAGAGATAAAAAAATCAGATTACTAAACACCTAGATCCAAAAATTGTCACAACATATATTTTATAATCCACTTCAACTTGTTCCTGTGTTTCGCTCAAACTCAAGTACCTGCAGAGATAAAAAAATTAGATTACTAAACACCTAAATCCAAAAATTATCACAACATATCTTTTACACACACACACACACATATATATATAGTACATCCAACAACTAAATTAAGCTGAACAATGCAAGAAATTGGGCAGAAACAATACATAACAACACAATGATAATAAGGGTTGCTTAAATAAAGCTGAAAATTATCAAAAGTGTAGACGACAAAGAATGATTCAGAGATCCCACGAATCACGTAACTGTAGGGAAAAAAACGTATGATGAAATTGATATTACAAAGTAACAATGAACAAACTAACAATTCATAGAACTAAAGCAATGAATGGATTTACTTCCTCAAGTAATTAAATTTTTGGAACCCTAGAGCATCCAGTTTAAGCCAAACCCTTCCACACACAATATATATCTGTAGAATATAATCCAGACATTGCAACAAACTCTTATAATTTAACTCACTTGTCCTTAAAGTAAATTTGTGAAATTTCTAAAATACAATTTTTAATCAACATACTCAATAATGGTAAGAGTCATAAATGACGTGGACAAAGTTGTTGAGAAATTGACAATGGTTGCATGCCAATGATCAGAAAAGAAAAATGTTGATCGCCATTAGAAACTTTGTCATCCATATGTAAGGTTTAAGATACTATGCGAAGACGTGTAAAATGGCCTGCAGCAAGCTCAGTTGATATATAAGAAATCAAGAGGGTCAATTTGCCTTTTCCTAGAATCATTAATGAATAAGCTATGGCGATTTAGAAGGTTGTTGCTTCTTGGAATTTTTTTTTGTTTCAATTGCTTGGAAAAAGATGAGGCTTTAAGGAGCTCAAGTGAGGTGAAAGGAGTTGACTTGGTGTAAGGAAGTATTCATGAATTTAACTTTTACATGTGGTTTGCAAGCTTGGGCAGAAATGTGAAACTCTTGATAGAGATAAGGAATTTAAGTCACATATTGATGATCATTGTATGTGATGCAATTTGAAGACTGAAATAATGACTGGTTGTTCATAAACCATAAACAATGGAACGAAATTAGAATCTGCAAGCATGAACTAAACAAGAAAAACATAACTGAAATATAACCTTAAACCATGAATAAAACAGAAAAAACGGAAGGAAAAAAAAACGCAAAACTGGAAGGAAAAAAAAGTGCAGAAACTTAAAAAACAAAAACAGGAAACAAAAAAGAAAGAATTACAATCTAATAATGATCTCTATTATTGATTGAGGAATAACAATTTACTTAGACAACATTCAAGTATTGAAGAATTACAAAAACAACACTCAAGAATTGAAAATTAAGAAAACATTATACTAAAACTAATATAACAATATTCATAATTCAACACATTCATAGAGATAAAGATAAACATAGTCTGAGTTTCACCATTAATCATATATTCCAACAGAAATAGAGATAATATTGGTCACTAATACAGGCAAAAGAGAGACAAATTTTACTGTAATTGGCAACTTGTGACTATGAATGATCATGAATTTCAGTGTTCAAATAATCTACTAAACTTTTCACCAATTACCCAGAGAGGAAAAATCATATAATCTACACATTTTAAGGTGTTCAGATAAAGGGAAAAAACAGAAAAAAATTGAGCAACAGAAACAAAAATATAACTCAACGAAGTGTGCACGTTACCTGTTCGACTTTTTGTCAGCGAATAAATGTCACACCTCACTCGAACTGTTCTTTGCGATTAGGAGAAATTGGTTGATTTGTGTGTTTGTAAATTAAAATATATATATATATATATATATATATAACCCTAGAAAGTGGTAAATTAGACGTTACCTTTCATGGCGAAAGAAATCAAATGAGCAGCGACCAAATAATTGATGATTGAAGACCCATTAATGGAGGATGAAATTAATGTCAATTGATGAAGAATCTGCAGGTTACTACGATCAGAAACAGTGAGCGTCGGATTGTTGGAGTAGTAAATTGAAGCAGTAAATTGAGATGCATGTTTGATATTTGCATTTGTAATTGCCAAGCCAAGCAGTACGGTGGATCAATTTGAAACGGCAGACTTTTTGATGACGGTAGATGTTGAGTTGTGGGTTGTGATTTGTAACGGTAGATAAATGTGGGAGAACTGGATCATTGATGGTGGAAGAGCTTCAGATGGCAGATTGGGGAAGAATCGGATTGATTGTGGTAGAGCTTCAACCGAGAATCAAGGAGAGTGAAGAGATAACCAGTTATAAGCTCTCCTTCATTGCAAGAGAAGTCTTCCAATTTTAGGGCTTTGCTACGCGCTCAGATTCACACATGTTTCTTCCTCGCGGTAGTTGGACTACTCGCAAGTATACTAGGTCTGGTTTTAATATAATGGATCTTTTTAGGATCGGATATCGTTCCACTGGGACAGACAGGTAATTCAAGTGAGTATTGCGATTTCAATAGCTTTATATTATCTCGACTAATCAAATTTTGTTTGTTTTCTAATTACTATACTAAGATAAATGACAACTATAAAGTTAGTTTTAATTACATTAATTACTTAGGTATAAATCTCTTTCATATAATGCATAATCGATTTCATTTAGTTAGCTATAACGGTTTTTATCTAATCCGACAACCTCTGTATCAATAACTCCTCCGCTACCTCTTCCGAGTGTAAAACGAGGGATTACACGACTTCGTGTCAACGAAGAAGTCCCCTTCAATGCCTAAACGACCCTAAGTCGCATGAGTTTTGAGCCAACGTCATGGGTTGCATACGTTCTAACGCCCTCCCGGGTCGTTAGAACGTCACGTTGTATTTACCCTTGTCTGAATCCGGGGTTACCTCTCCTGAGTGTCAAACCCCGTATTCTCGATTTATCTATACAAGCATAATATCAAGAATAACAATAAACACAATCGGATTTTGACAAACAACACGTTAAAGTAACATAAATTTACTCAACTAAACGGTTACATGATTTCGACTACTCCTAAGTAATATTTAACTACTACTACAAGATCTTAGCCATATATCATGAAAAATAAGATGGATTCAACATTCTTAGATATGAAAAAGTGATTACAAAGAATAAAACAAGAGAGAAACGATCAAATCTGGAAGTGAAACGGTTCACTGTCACTAATGATCGATCGGCAAGTTATCTTTCTTTATCCGAATGATGAACCTCCTTCTTGATCTTCAAAATATAGCTTAAGAGCTCTCTACTAGGGTTAGGGTTCTTCAACAACAACTTTCAGACGTGGCCAAGGGGTATTTATAGGCTTAGGGGTTCAAAAATATCTAAACAGATATTTTGACCTGTTCTGCGATTTCCGCCTAAGCGGTGGAAACTTCGCTTAGGCGGTGCTTAAGTCGGTTAGAATTCTGCCTAAGTGGTAGAATCTTCGCTTAAGCGGAGGACTAACTTCTTCGCTCCTTATCTTTCTGACGGAATTCCGCCTAGACGGTAGCTACTTCGCCTAGGCAGATTTATAGCAGTGCAGCTCAATTCAGCAGTTCAGTCAATCCAGCATTCTGATGGATTTCCGCCTAGGCAGAGGAAACTTCGCCTAGGCGGATTCAATACTTCAGCCCTTGCAACCTTCTGACGGATTTCCGCCTAGGCGGTGGAAACGTCGCCTAGGCGGATTTCAAATCTTCAGTTTTGCATCTTTCTGCTGAATTTTCGCCTAGGTGGTGGAAACTTCGCCTAGGCGGAATTGCTCTATTATTTGAAACCTCCTCTTTTCATCTTTTTGGCTACCCTTTTTGCACCATTACGCTCGGTTTGCCGATTGTTTATTTCCCTGCTCCTGACTAATAAAAATAGCTAAAACGATATTCAAACTTAAATAAAGTACTCGAAAACTGGCAAATTCGGTTTAGAATTAGATGGGTATTTTACACCTATCAAATACCCCCAAACTTGGAATTTTGCTAGTCCTCGAGCAAAACACCCTAATGCTAAATAACACTAACTACACTAATTAGCTACATCCTAAACTACAGATACGCAATCATTAACAATTAAGAAGTACACACCTGTGAGATACAAGTTTAGTCAAAGAAACCATGCTCTTCTTCCCTCAACAACCCGTAATCAGATCCGGTTTAAGAATAACACACACCACGTGGTGCTCCAGAATTTCAACACTCAATATTAGTTCAAATCATTTTAGATCCTATTGAAATATGTGTGTGTGAGAACTCGGATATATAACAAATCAAACTCCGGATTGGATTATTCAATGAATAAGGTCATGACTTAAACTTGTTAAAACATCTAGGAAAGCCATATGCTTGACTGGGCTCAACTATCCACTAATGTAGGCTCGGACATTCACGGAGATCAATAGGGCTTGGTCAGGCTTTGGATAACGGCCAAGGGTATCGTAGAAATAGAAACTCGTTATAATTTTAACGATACCCGAGGTATAAACGTTTGTCGCTAAATCTCTCTCATGATTCCCTTATCTTTGAAGATATTACGCTGAACAGGATTTAGTAAACTTGTATTCACTTGTCAAAACAATCGAATTTAAACACTATATTCACATAGGGTGTTCTTTTTTTTTTTTTTTTTTTTTTTTTTTAGTACACCCCCAAACTTATTCAATTTTATACAATTTTAGGGGTGTTTAGCTACAACTACAGGATTGACAAGTGGATACTCCTATACTTAACCAAAAATACTGAAATCCCGATTGCCCGCTTCAAGTTAGCATAATCTAATGCTACTTTTTTTTACTCAATTTTCACTTTTATTCCTAGAGACAATGGTTCTGAAAGATTTACTTGGTTAAAGTATAGAAACAAGTTCAGAAGTGACACAATTTTATGGCTTCGACAGGAGAACAAGGGAATAACTTTTCAGGTTAGTTTCAAAAGGTTCAAGTGATAAAAACGAGGGCCTATATCATGCCTCCGGAATTACCTTACCTATAATTTCGCCTCAAGCCTCCCCCAGTTAAGTTCTAGATTCCTCATTTCTGTCATGAACTTATTACTGAATAATCGATGTCCAATCATTTAATTAATTATACAACGAGTTTATGCAATCGTGCGATTTTAGGATCAAAATAGTTTTTACCTAATCGACATGCTAAGCACACAAAACACACGTGAATGGCATTACCCCCAACCTTAAAACACAAATTAGGGGGTGATTTTCATCATTGGGACATGGTTCGGACGAACTCAAAAACTCAGCATGCTTGTACAACTCAATTCATTAACAATTCTATTCTACTTCTACAAACTAATATTACCTATGCTAATTATCCTTACACATGCATAGCTAAACATTACACATGTATAACAAAAAGAATTTCAAAATTTACAAAAATTTTAATATTAATATATAAATTTGTACACAAAAAGAATTTATGTCCCCTTTACATCAATTTTTTTTTCATCCTTCTTATCCCCTTCAAGACAAAAAACAAAAACTACATGCATCGCATGTCATACTCCCCCCAAACTTAAACAAGGCAGTGTCCCCACTGCCTAAGCAGTGAACCCTTAGCAGAATAAAATATGTATTAAAACTGGGGCGGACATATACCTAGGAGGGAAGACATAGAAGTCTAACCTCCTACCGTTCATTGTGGATGAGATGGCGGTGGCGGCTCATCCGGCTCGGAAAGTGGCACGGGCGTATAACGCGCCATGTCGATTCCAAGATGCTCGAATATGACTCGTTGGTTTTGATCTTGTTGCCGGATGTAGGACTCCATGTAGTTCTCCATTCGAGCCAAATTATCTTGAAGTTGACTCACATCGGACTGGAGACTACGGACATCTCTTAAGATTTGGTTGATTTGGCCTCGGCTGGTTGTAGGCATTGGTCGCTCAGAGGGACCGGCTTCTTCCTCTTCTTGACCCTCCTCTCCTTCACCTTGTCCGCCTTTCCATAACCTTTTAATCAATGCTAGATCAAGTGGCTTCACAAGAGGAAATGGGCTTGTGGACGTGATTCGAACTCTGGCTCGTTGAAAGAGCGCGGTGAGAAAGGAAAGAAAAGGAAGGGCACCCTTTTTTGACTTGGCAGCATGAAGTATGGAAGAATAAATGTGACAGCCGACGTTTACGGGCGTTCCTCTATCGATGCCGTAGAGCATGAAAGCTCTCTTCTTGGACACGTCAGACACATGGGTCGTTGGGAGCAGATTGGCGCAGATAAATGAAAACCAAATCTTGGGGATCGGTTTTAGAAATTGCGACTTGAAGATTGCTTGGCCCTGCCATGTGTTAGTCCACTGTGCGTTTCCTGTCATCAAGGCTTGAATCAACGCACTCATTGTCGATGAGGCGGCATCAGATAAATCCCTTAAAGCTTCAGGCCCCGTCAATCCTAGCAATTCATTAAAGTGATCGGCACTGAAGAGGATGGGAATGTTGCGGACCCGCGTTTGAAACCCTGTGGCCTCTGCGATGTTTGCATAAAACTCTTGAACAAGGGTTAGCTCTCCCGTTGGAGGTGGGGCACAGAACTGTTGCCATCGTCTTTGTACGATCACAGTTTTGATTTCTTCAGGAAGATCATTCAAAGGCCCAAATCCTATTTGACGGATGCCTGGCCGCTTACTCTCATGTTCTTTATACCGATCCTCTGCCTGCTTAGAGACAAACTTAAGGGAATTGAAGTCTGACGCAGACGGAGGTTCATCTGTTCTTGGGTGTGTGGCAGCCCTGCGCTTTGCCATTACCCCTGAAAATTCAAATCACCACACCAACCACAAGAATAACAATAAAACAAGTAATTCAAACCCTAATCAGCGAACCAAGGTCAATCAACACAAAACTCACAAGATATTCCACCAACCATAACCAAATCACATTTTTGTCACAATGTAGAGCAAACTACATGTGTATATCAACACAAAAATATGATAGGGTTTATCATTTAGCATTCCTCAATCCCAAATACATGAAAACCACAACTTAGGGTTTAAAGAGGTTTAGGGTTCCAATCAAATCCACTATTTTGTTGAAATAAATGAGCAAATGAAACAAATAATTCAACAACTAAATGAAAAATAGGATCATTGACACTTGTTGAAAAATTTGATCAAAACAGTGGAGAATGGTGATTTCACACTGTTCACCCTTCGAACCCTAATTTTTCGAAAATGGGCAAAGAAATTCCTCGTTTGGACGAAGATTCTTGATGAAAATCCAAGTTTTTAACACTATAGAATGAATCTTTAAAGGGGGGAAGGAATTTGGGATGGTGAAATTGAGAGGTTTCTTGAAATTTTTAGGAGGGAAATGCCGTTTGCGAAGTGGACTGTGCGTTTTAAAAATAGAGTTCGCGTAAATTCGCCTAGGCGGTGGTTTTACCGCTTAGGCGGATTAGCGACTTTTCTTTTTGAAAACTTTCTGGTGTAAATTTTCTTAGGCGGTGGTTTTTTCGCCGGGGTGAGTTTACACCAGTGTGAAAGCCTGATTTGGTTGTAAATCCGCTTAGGCGGTGGGTTTTTCACCGGGGCGATTTTACACTAGTGTGAAAGTTCAGTTTTTCTTCAATTTTTTGCCTAGGCGGTGGTTTTACCGCCTGGGCGAAATTTTGACAGTGTAAAAATATTGACTTTTTCTGTCTAATTATCGCCTAAGCAGTAGTTTTACCGCTTGGGCGAAATTACGCCAGAATGATTTCTCAGCCTTTTTATCTAATGTTCGCCTAGGCGGTGGGTTTATCGCTTAGGCGAATTTTTGCCAGTGTGGACCTAAGCTGGATTCCTTCAGGTTTTCACATTGTTTCTCTACACCTCTTATTTCCTCTTCAATCCTCAAATTAGTTTTAGCATGCAAATCAATCCTAAGCATCTAACCTCATCAATTCACCACAAAAAATTAATATTACGAGATCAATACGATCTCCAAAAAAGTATTTATACAAAAGTTGGGAATATTCGTTACCCTCGATGTCACGTAAAAAAAAATGATGCTTGGTTTTACGTCCCTAGCATGGACATTTAAGAATTCCGGCTTTATCCTTCAATGAGGGAGATGTTCTTCACAACTCGCTCTTCATTTTTGAAGTAATGCTTTATCCCCTCCCCGTTGACTCGGAAAGTACGTCCGTCTTCGGCTTCTAGCTCGATAGCTCCAAAAGGATAGATACGCCCATAAAGCATCATCAAGCTTTACCGCCCAATCCTTGCGATTTGTATGAACCATCTTTTCCAGAATGAGCTTGATTTCACGGTTAGAAACTTTTGCTTGGCTATTTATCTGTGGGTGGTATGGTAGCGCCACCTTATGCCTCACTCCATACTTTGCCAACAAGGCATTGAGCATTTTGTTACAGAAGTGGGTCCCCTCATCACTGATTAAGGCGCGAGGTGTCCCGAACCGTGTCATGACATTATGTTGAATAAACTTTAACACCACTTTGGCATCATTAGTAGGTGTTGCCACGGCCTCGACCCATTTGGACACATAATCCACCGCTAGCAGAATATACTCCTTCCCAAATGAGGGCAGAAATGGCCCCATGAAATCCAATCCCCATACGTCAAACAACTCAAGCTCAAGAATTGACGTCAATGGAAATTCATGCCTCCTTGATATGTTACCTACCCTTTGACATCTATCACAGGTTTTTACAAACGTATATAAATCTTTAAACAAAGAGGGCCAGTAAAAACCTGATTACAATACTTTTGATGCTGTCCGAGTCACACCGAAATGGCCGCCACAAGGTGATGAATAGAAATGGTAGAGAATACTAGCCATTTCGTCTTCCGGAACACATTTCCGGATCACCTGATCAGCACATTTCTTGAATAGCAACGGCTCGTCCCACAGATAGTACTTAGCATCAAAGAGAAATTTCTTCCTTTGGGCTCCTGTTAAGTCAGGTGGTAACACACCACATGCAAGATAATTAACAATGTCAGCATACTACGGAAGTGCATTTTCTACTGAAAATAGTTGTTCATCAGGGAACACTTCCGTGATATTAGACTCGTCACCAACGTCTTCTTGAATCAACCTCGACAAATGGTCGGCAACAACGTTCTCACTCCCCTTTTTGTCCCTTATCTCCGTATCAAACTCTTATAATAAAAGAACCCACCTTATCAGCCTTGGCTTGGCATCTTTCTTTGCAAATAAGTACCGGATAGCCGCGTGATCCGTGTAGACAATCACTTTTGACC
Organism: Eucommia ulmoides; assembly: GCA_016647705.1. Classification (NCBI taxonomy): domain Eukaryota; kingdom Viridiplantae; phylum Streptophyta; class Magnoliopsida; order Garryales; family Eucommiaceae; genus Eucommia; species Eucommia ulmoides. The sequence continues at coordinate 43,374,197 of CM028329.1, forward strand.
CAATGATATATGAACGGAACTTATCACAAGCAAAGACCACCGCTAGCATTTCTTTCTCGGTTGTGGTATAGTTTTCCTGGGCGTCATTCAATATTTTGCTTGCATAATAGATCGAGCGGAAGATCTTCTCCTTCCGTTGGCCTAACACCGCGCCAATGGCATAGTCACTCGCATCGCACATTATCTCAAATGGCATTTCCCAATCCGGAGCGACCATTATTGGAGCCGAGATCAACTTCTCCTTTATCGCCTTAAACGCCTCCATACAAGCTTCATTGAATTCAAACAAAGTATCCTTCTCAAGAAGGTGACATAACGGCTTCACCGTTTTCGAGAAGTCCTTAATAAAGCGCTGATAAAAGCCGGCATGCCCCAAGAAACTACGAACTCCTTTCACATTTATTGGTGGCGGAAGCTTCTCAATCGTTTCTATCTTTGCTCGGTCCACCTCAAGCCCCTTGGAAGAGACTCGATGACCTAAGATGATCCCCTCTTTAACCATAAAGTGGCACTTCTCCCAATTTAGAACCAAATTCTTCTTTTCACATCGGTCAAGAACAAGCACCAGATTATAGAGACAGTGATCAAAGGACGATCCAAAGACTGAGAAGTCATCCATAAAGATTTCCATTTTCTCCTCCACCATATCAGAAAATATCGCCATCATACACCGTTGGAAAGTTGCCGGTGCATTGCAAAGGCCAAACGGCATACGTCGATAAGCAAACGTTCCATACGGGCATGTGAAAGTCGTCTTCTCTTGGTCCTCCGGTGCAATGGCTATTTGATTGTAACCGGAATAGCCATCAAGGAAGCAGTAGTACTCATAACCGGCTAAACGATCTAGCATTTGGTCAATGAAAGGAAGAGAAAAATGATCTTTCCTCGTTGCCTTATTTAATCTCCTATAATCAATACATACCCGCTATCCTATGATGGTCCGTGTCGGAATAAGGTCATCATTTTCATTCTTTACTACCGTCATGCCTCCTTTCTTTGGCACCACTTACACCGGGCTCACCCACTCACTATCGGATATAGCGTATATAATCCCCACATTTAATAGCTTCAACACCTCCGCTCTCACCATTTCCTTCATAGCCAGATTTAGCCATCGTTGATGTTCAATGGAGGGTTTGAACATATCCTCCATCAAAACCTTATGCATGCACACCGACGGACTAATTCCCTTGATATCCGAAATAGACCAAGCAAAAGCGGATCGGTGCCTCTTTAAAAATCTCAACAACTTACTCTCCTGTTCTTACGTCAGAGTTGATGAAATTATAACCGGATCGGTCAAATTCTCTCCCAAAAAGATATACCGAAGGTGTACCGGTAATTGCTTGAGTAATAACCCACCGTGAGGTGGATTTGATTTCTCTGGAGATTCTTCAACTTCTTCAATCTCTGCCACATGAATAGGACAATCTACGTCTTTCGGTTGAGCATCAAGAGCTAGCGCATATTCCACCACATCAAGGTCCGTGGCAGAGCCTTCCTCACCAAGATCCCTCATATATAAGGAACTTGTGAGAATGCTCTCTAAAAAATCCATATCCATGTTTGCAAGAAAGAACTCCCGCACACAAGAGTCCACAACATCAACTCGATTGCAATTGGGAGATTCATCCGGAAAGTTCATAGTATTAAAAATGTTGAACCTTATTTCTTCATAATTCACTCTTAAGGTCAAATTGCCATTATGCATATCTATTAAGGCCTTTCCCGTTGCAAGGAAAGGTCTTCCAAGGATGATTGGGATCTCTTCGTAGGCTTTGCACTTCCGAGTCCTAACTTCCGATAAACGGAAGAAGGCATCAAATTGATACTTGCCCCTAGATCACAAAGTGCCTTATCGAAGTGAGATTTCCCGATAGTACATGGAATCGTGAAACTACCCGGATCCTTTAATTTGGTAGGCAACTTCTTCTGTAGTATTGCACTACACTCTTCAGTTAGTTTCACCATTTCATAATCCTCCAACTTTCGCTTCTTTGTCATGATATCCTTCAAGAACTTGCCATAGTTGGGCATTTGTTCTAATGCATCCTCAAAAGGTATGTTGATGTGGATTTTCTTGAAGATTTCAAGAAATTTTTCGAACTAAACATCCAACTTCCTCTTTTGGAACCTTTGAGGATATGGTAATGGTGTTACTAGAATCGGTGGATTCTCTGAAAATGTGACTCTTCCCGGTATCACCCTTTCGTCTTCTCTTCTTTCCTCGACTTTCTCCTTGTTACTACTTCTATTCACGTCTTCACTTAGTTTCTCCTTTCCTTCATCGGCCTTTGCTTCAACTTCCTCCTCCACACTAGTTCTTGATTCATCATCCGAAAACTCACGACTCACACTCGGCTTATTTTCCATAGGCCTTCTCACTTTCACATCTCTACCGCTCCTCAACTTAATCACCTTGCATTCCCGAGGATTGGTTTCTGTGTTTCTTGGAAACTTTCCCCTTTTGCTGTTCTTGAATTACCCTAGCAAGCTGCGCAATTTGAGTCTCAAGAGCCTTCACCGTGGCATTAGTGTTGGTACACGTGGTATCAATAGAGTCCAGTCGTGATTCATGTTTATTCAGGCGATTATGCGTCTTACGCATCATAGTCTGCGTCTCTTTCATATATGATCCCAGAACTTCATCCAAATTTGACTTCGGATTGTGCATTGGCGGTTGTTGCATTTGGCGATTGGCTTGCATTGGATATCCCGAAGATTGATTTCCATACCCCGGAGGTAGCCGCAAAGCGTTCTGATTATTCGCATATGAGAAATTCTCATGATTACGAAGTCCAGGATTGTAGTGAGTTGGAATGTTGGTAGCCGGCCTGAAAGTGTAGGCACGGTTGTTCAGAAAATGACATTCCTCAAACTCGTTATCCAATCCGGATTGAGAACTACTTGCCGCTATCTCCTCCCCTTGACTTGACAAAGCACCTTTTGTTGATAAGGCGACTAATTAGTCCGAGAGCTTGGACACTTGGGCCGATAACGTTAAAATATGGTCAGATTCTTGAATAGAAGTGACCCGTCTTCCCGTGTTCCTCTCATTCGGCCATTGATAGTTATTAGCCGCCATCTTCTCCAATAACGCATTTGCTTCGGTTGGGGTTTTGGACAACAATGATCCCCCGGAGGCCGTATCGACTATCGTTCTTGTCTAGCCGTTCAACCCGTTATAGAATAATTGGGTTTGAAACCAATCTTGATAACCGTGTTGGGGGCACCTTCTCAATAAGTCTTTAAACCTCTCCCATGCCTCAAATAATGGCTCGAAATCTCTCTGGCGAAACTGCACAATTTTGCCTCGGAGTTGAGACGTCTTCGAGGGTGGGAAGAACTTAGTGAGGAACTTTTGTGCAAGGTCCTCCCAAGTGTTAATGCTCCCCGGCTGAATCGATTGAAACCATCATCTTGCTCGGTCTCGTAAAGAAAATGGAAATAACCTTAGTCTTATCACATCTTCGGCGACTCCGTTGATCTTTACGGTGTCACAGATTTCCAGAAAAGTAGCCAAGTGTACGTTGGGATCTTCGTGAAGAATCCCGCCATATTGGTTTTGCTGAACCATGTTGATTAAGGCGGGTTTCAACTTGAAGTTATTAGCTTGGATCGGCTGCCTCCGGATCCCTGAATAATTGTCCAACATAAGGGGTCGATAATAGTCCCGAAGGACTCGTTGTGGCCTCTCATGCTCCGGAGGCTGAAGTGCTTGCGGCTTTGGTGGTTGCGGAATATTCTCATGTCCGTCGGTCATTGTTGTAGCTTTTTCTTCTTTTTGCTTAGCAATACGTTTACTCCGCCGCATGCACTGCTCAACTTCAATTGATAAATAAAATAAATAAATGAATTGAATAAAATTTAAAAGCAAAAGAATTATCGTGATTAACATTCAACTACTGAATCACAATATCAACTTTATTGAAAAACACATTGCCCAAATCCCCGGCAATGGCGCCAAAAACTTGCTACGCGCTCAAATTCACACATATTTCTTCCTCGCGGTAGTTGGACTACTCGCAAGTATACGAGGTCTGGTTTTAATATAATGGATCTTTTTAGGATTGGATATCGTTCCACTGGGACAGGCAGGTAATTCAAGTGAGTATTGCGATTTCAATAGCTTCATATTATCTCGACTAATCAAATTTTGTTTGTTTTCTAATTACTATATTAAGATAAATGACAACTATAAAGTTAGTTTTAATTAAACTAATTACTTATGTATAAATCTCTTTCATATAATGCATAATCGATTTCATTTAGTTAGCTATAACGGTTTTTATCTAATCCGACAACCTCTGTATCAATAACTCCTCCGCTACCTCTTCCGAGTGTAAAACGAGGGATTACACGACTTCGTGTCAACGAAGAAGTCCCTTTCAATGCCTAAACGACCCTAAGTCGCATGAGTTTTGAGCCAACGTCATGGGTTGCATACGTTCTAACGCCCTCCCGGGTCATTAGAACGTCACGTTGTATTTACCCTAGTCTGAATCCGGGGTTACCTCTCCCGAGTGTCCAACCCCGTATTCTCGGTTTATCTATACAAGCATAATATCAAGAATAACGATAAACATAATCGGATTTCAACAAACAATACGTTAAAGTAACATAAATTTACTCAACTAAACGGTTACATGATTTCGACTACTCCTAAGTAATATTTAACTACTACTACAAGATCTTAGCCATATACCACGAAACATAAGATGGATTCAACATTCTTAGATATGAAAAAGTGATTACAAAGAATAAAACAAGAGAGAAACGATCAAATCTAGAAGTGAAACGGTTCACTGTCACTAATGATCGATCTGCAAGTTATCCTTCTTTATCCGAATGATGAACCTCCTTCTTGATCTTCAAAATATAGCTTAAGATCTCTCTACTAGGGTTAGGGTTCTTCAACAACAACTTTCAGACGTGGCCAAGGGGTATTTATAGGCTTAGGGGTTCAAAAATATCTAAACAGATATTTTGACCTGTTCTACGATTTCCGCCTAAGCGGTGGAAACTTCGGTTAGGCGGTGCTTAAGTCGGTTAAAATTCTACCTAAGTGGTAGAATCTTCGCTTAGGCGGAGGACTAACTTCTTGGCTCCTTATATTTCTGACGGAATTCCGCCTAGGCGGTAGCTACTTCGCCTAGGCGGATTTATAGCAGTGCAGCTCAATTCAGCAGTTCAGTCAATCCAGCATTCTGATGGATTTCCGCCTAGGCGGGAGAAACTTTGCCTAGGCGGATTCAATACTTCAGCCCTTGCAACCTTTTGACGGATTTCCACCTAGGCAGTGGAAACGTTGCCTAGGCGGATTTCAAATATTCAGTTTTGCATCTTTCTGCTGAATTTCCGCCTAGGCGGTGGAAACTTCGCCTAGGCGGAATTGTTCTGTTATTTGAAACCTCCTCTTTTCATCTTTTTGGCTACCTTTTTTGCACCATTACGCTCGGTTTGCCGATTGTTTATTTCCTTGCTCCTAACTAATAAAAACAGCTAAAACGATATTCAAATTTAAATAAAGTACTCGAAAATTGGCAAATTCAGTTTAGAATTAGATAGGTATTTTACACCTATCAGTCTTTCTATTATATATATATATATATATATATATATATATATATATATATATATATATATATATATATATATATATATAACCCCAAATAATTCACCTATCATTTTCTATCTTCGTGTAATATCAATGGGATAATCTATGTAGTTTATCAACTACATGTTGAATTTATACTGGATAATCATAGTTAAAGTCAATTAAAATATTAGTAAATGCTAAAAATAAGTTGCACTAGAAAAGGAAAAAAACTACATAACAAAAAGTTGTTCTAACAAACCGGAGAAAAACAGAATAAATTGAGAATAAAAATTCCAAACAAATGCAAAACAAACAAACGGGACTTTGAACTATTCTCAATTACAGTTAAATGCACACCCCAAAATCTAAAAGTTCAAAGTAAAATATGAAAATAAAAAAATAAGGGCACTGAATAACGTCCGGAATATTTGAATCCCCTACCCAGATGGTAGCAATACTCTCCCCTGCTCTCATCTTATGGGACTGAATATGAATAAATATATTGAAAAAAAATAATATACCATGAACATGAATGATCCTCTTACTGACTGATAAAGTAACCATGAATAATATACCATGAACTGTATATGACAAAAAATGAATGGACAAGGAAAAAAATATATATATCCAAATAAGTAACGAATAAATAAATAGAGGTACACGTGATTAAAACTTAAAGACATCTCAGTTGCTCCCCTCCATTAAAACAAAATGTTATTTGGGTAAATTGATCCCAATCTAGAGAGTACCTTTGTTGAGCAACGTCGACGGAAATGGTTGCTTAGGGGGGTCCAATTGAGATAATTATACCTTTTACTGTCTAATGATAAAGGATTATTCCATCAAGTAAAAAAAAATCATTACAATTAAACACAACAATTATAATAATTAATAAATAAATAAATCCAGTGGAAATCATCTTCTGAATTAAATATGTTGAGGAATCTTAAGTACACTTTTATCAAGTCTGATGCCGTATTTCCTACAGTATTCTTTAAACAGAACTCTGTATTTACTTCCATTATCTACACGCACACACCTAAGTTGTCTTCATGTTTCTTTTTCAATAACAGCTATCATTTGGCAATCGAGATGGCACCGTATGAAGCGTTGTATGGTAGGAGATGCAGGACTCCAGTATGTTGGACGGAAGTGGGAGAAAAGAAATTACTAATACCGGATATCGCCCAAATAACAGCAGACAAAGTAAAGGTGATACAGGAAAAATTGAAGATTGTTCAGAGTCGGCAAAAGAGTTATGCTGATAAGCGTAGGCAGGAGTTGGAATTTAAAGTAGGCGATCGAGAATTTTTGTGTATATCCCATGGAAGGGCATAATAAGGTTCGAGAAGAAATGAAAGTTAAATTCGAGGTATATCGGGCCATACGAAATTTTAGAACGGGTTGGTACGACAGCTTATCGACTTGCCTTACCACCAGAATTGTCCAGATTATACGACGTTTTCCACGTGTCGATGCTTAGGAAGTATGTGTCAGATCCTTCACATGTGTTAACTTCGCAACTAATCGAGTTGGAAGAAAATTTGACATACGTTGAGGAGCCAGTCCAGATTCTGAGTCGTAAAGATCAGGTGTTGCGGACGAAAATGATTCCATTGGTAAAAGTGCTCTGGCGCAGTCATTTCATAGAGGAAGCGACGTGGGATCGAGAGGACGAGATGAAAAATAAATATCCGCACTTGTTCGATCAAGGTAACTAAAATTTCGGGATGAAATTTCTTTTAGGAGGGAAGGGTTGTAAGATCCTAATTTTTGCATACGCATAATTTTAGTTGTATTTTAGAACATTAAGAAAATAACGGGGTGAAATGTGTCATTTCTAATTTAAATTAAAAGTTTAGGGGTCAATTAGCAATTTTAGAAATATTCATTTTAAATTTTGGGATTTAAATAATAACCTAAAAAAAAATTAGGGGAGGTTAATGTAATTTGAGAAAAATTAAAACACACACACACACACACACACACACACACACATATATATTCAATTCACAATCCCAACACCTAAAAAGAAGAAGAAATCTAAAAACAGCGAGAGAAGAGAAGGTTCGGCTGTGTCGTTGGGTCGCTAGCGGTGTGGGTGATTGTGTCGGCAGTGGTCTGTTTTGTTTAGGGGTCGGACGGTTGTGTGTGTTTGTGTGTGCATTCGGTTTTGTTGTCCGGAGGTCGGAGAGAGCATGTGGGTGTGGGTGTGTCGTGTGTGTGTATGTGACCATCGTAGGGTGTGTGACCGTCCGTTCGTCCGGCATGTGCGTATGGGTGATTGTTGTGCGTGGGTGTATGTGTGTGTTTCGGTTGTGTATGTATGGGTGTATTTCGTGATCATTGCAGTCGTCGGTGTTGTTTTGCTCATCCGGTGGGAGTGATCGTCGTGGGTGAGGTCGCCAGAGTTGGTGAGGAGAAAGAGAGGTTTGGCCGGTAGGTTGCTGTGTTCGTCATGGGTGTGTAGTGCGGTATATGTATGTGTGTGGACGGTTTAGCCAGTGGGTGATCAACGGGGTGGCGGTGGTGTGAGTTGATTGTTGAGGAGGATCGGCGGTGAAGGTTGGCGTGAGAGGGAAAGAAGGCGTCAACTAAATCAGGAGCATAAACCCAGAACAGAAAAAGGGAGGCGTTCGCCGCGACGGTGAGGACCAGTAACCAGAAACAGGAAACGGAAAAAGAGAGAAAAAAAAAAAAAAAAAAAAAAAAAGGGATAAAAAAAAGAAAAAAAATCAAATAAAAACAAAAAACCAGAAATCAACCCCTCGGCAAGCGAAAAATTCGGGAACACGTAAAAACATTTTAATCGATTATTATTTTCGTTAAAATAAAAATTATTAGCATTAGATTTTCGCAATTGTGGTAATAATTTTTGTAACTAGTAATTTTAATAATTTTGGTACAGTAAAAATTAACGTAGCAAAGCGAACGAAATAACAATTTTACATAATTAAATTCGGGGGACGGGAAATCATGCTATTTAGGGCCATGCATTGCATATTAGGTTATTTTAAATAAAATATTAATTAGGGCCCTATCACTGTTAGGTTCGAAGGCACCAGCGTTTTGGTGGGTTTTGAACGGTGATATTTTTGCAGTGCGGAAAACGAGGTAAGTGTACTGTCTTCTATGTAAATATAAAAATTTTATTTTCGTATAAATTGTGAAAAAATATGTTTATTAAAATTGGACAATTTTACAACTTATGTGGATCAAGTAGATTTTAGATGTAGAAGATGATTTTTGTCCGACTATGCCATAGTTGTCTTCTCGTTAGGCGGATATGACCTACGAGATGTGGATTTTCTTCTCGTTAGGCAGATATGACCTACGAGATATGGATTTTCTTCTCGTTAGGCGAATATGACCTACGAGATGTGAATTTGCTTCTCGTTAAGCGGATATATCCTGCGAGATGTGGATTTCTTCTCGTCAGGTGGATATGACCTGCAGGATGTGGATTTCTTCTCGTCAGGAGGATAGGTCCTGCGAGATGTGGATTACCTGCTAGACAAGTCCTGCATGGTGGATTGACCCGTCAGGAGTGCAAATCCTGCGGATGGTACCCCTACCATTGGGGATAATAAATGGCCTTGGCACTGATAGTTACTTTAGATGGCACAATTGTACAGGTTATGGTTCCGTTGCAACTCCCGATCATGAGGTAAAAACAATCCTATGACTAGTAGGAAAATAGTGTGGAGTATTTTATTATACGATGAACTACCTAGATTGATTGGATATAACCTACGAGATGTGGATTTTCTTCTCGTTAGGCAGATATGACTTATGAGATATGAATTTTCTTCTCGTTAGGCGGATATGACCTGCGAGATGTGGATTTCTTCTCGTCAGGCGGATATGACCTGCGGGATGTGGATTTCTTCTCGTTAGAAGGATAGGTCATGCGAGATGTGAATTACCTGCTAAACAAGTCCTGCATGGTGGATTGACCCGTCAGGAGTGCAAATCCGACGGATGGTACCCCTACCATTGGGGATAATAAATGGCCCTGACACTGATAGTTACTTTAGATGGCACAATTGTACAGGTTACGGTACCGTTGTAACTCCCGATCATGAGGTAAAAATGATCCTATGACTTGTAGAAAAGTGGTGTGGGGTATTTTATTATACGATGAACTGCCTGGATTAATTGGCTTAGATATATTATTTTAAAATGGATTGGCGTCAATATATTACTTTGTTTCTCTGGTTGACTTAAAATATTTGGATTGGTTGTTTTAAATATATGAGTTTATTTTAGTGGTAACAGAAAAATTAGATTTCCGTACAGTATGTGATTATATAATATTATATTTTGAAAAGTAGTGTTTAATACTTATACTTGATCTATAAAATATTTTTATTATGAAGACAGTACACCGATAAAAAAATTTGGTTTCAGGTGCCGCAAATAGGAGTGGATCCACTACTGGCACTAGGTAGAGTACGGAGGTAATGTCATTTTGGGAGTGGGTCGGTTAGAGGCGAATTGCGGAAGGTTCAACATTTTTGGTGATTTTTGTTGTATATATATTTGGGACGGGTGTGTCCCATATTTTTGGAATTGAGTAATAGGTATTATTTTTGAGAAAGAAAATATTGATAGCGGTACACGTGCGTCTGAGTATGTATGTATATATGTGTATCTGTTTGGTTGGTTGATAGGTGTAAATTATCTATCTATTTTCAATCCGAACGTTGTTAGTTTTCCAGTGTGTTTAGTACGTTTTAATATAATTTTATGTGTTTTTGTCTAAATTAAGTATTTGAGGTGAAAATGTATGTAAACGGATAAAAAACGATCAAATCGGATCAAGAACGGTGGAAAAATTGTGAAAATGTGCAAAGCCGGTACAGGTTCTATAACTTCAAGGCTATTTTTTACTATGATGTAGTCCGATTTTGGAAAATATCAAAACTTGGAAGTTATATATATTTCTCTTAGATTTCCATTGGTTTTTAAATCACCTCAATCGGAGTTCGGACAAAGAATTTAAAGTCAAAACAAGAAAGTGTGTCACCGCCTAGGCGGAAAAAGTGCAGAATCAAGCATTTTCTCTGCATTCCCACCGCCACGGCCGTCACCTCTGCGCCAGTTTAGATATTATTTTAGATATTTTAGGATATTTTGATATCTATTTTCTCCTCCTCTCCTCTCCATTCGGCCAAGACATCTCCATAGACTTTAGGATGATAGATTGAGAGGTTTTGGGAGTGCTCATGCAAATCCTAAGGAAAAGATCACGTTGCAACAAAGGAAGAGCGATCTCGGAACGTTTTTAGCGATAAATCTTCGGACTAGGCTAAGTTTCTCTTGTTCCTTCTTTTATTTCTTAACTTAGGATTGTTGTTTGAACATGTTTAGCTTAGTTTTCATTGTATAATCGATTATGGCCATGAGCTAAATCGATTTTTGTCTAGAGATAAATGTCATTTATAAAAGTGTTGTTTTGTCGAGTTTATGTTTGGTTAGTGGTTGTTCTTCGTTATTTTGATTGTGTTTACCGTATTGTTTGTTTATTATGCTTAGAATAATGTTATGAGAATACAGGATTTGACAAATCCCGGATTTAGACTAGAATAGATAAACGCCACGATCCAATAACCCAGGAGGGAATTGGATTGTGGACAATCGATGACGTTGGGGCAAGACTCACGTGACTTAGGATTGTTAAGACGTTGAGGGGGACTTCTTCGTTGACTTGAAGTCATGTATTCCCCCGTCTTACACTCGGGAGAGGTGGCAGCGGAGTTTTAGAACTGAGATTGTCGATAGGGTAAACACGACATGACGATCCAATGACCTGGTCGGGAGTTGGATTGTGTGCAATCAATGATATTGGGGCGAGACTCACGCGAACTAAGGTCGTCAAGACGTTGAGGGGGACTCCTTCGTTGACACGAAATCGCGTTATATCCCTCGTCTTACACTCGGGAGAGGTGGCGAGGGAGTTTATGAACTGAGATTGTCGGATAAGTTGAACGCCATTAACGTAAACTAAAACGAGACCAAACACGTTTTTATAAACAAAAGTTAATCCTTAGGCAATATTTTCCCTAAACATCTCATAGTAATATTAGTATAGTTAATTTAATTAGATTAATTAACTTAGTATTAGTGTATTTAATTTTACTCAATTTATCTTCGCCTAGATAAAATTAGGTCATGATAGACGCGGTACTCAATAATAGTCAAAATCAATCCCTGTGGACATGATAACCCTCACTCTCCCGATCTATACTAAAACTTGATCTCGTATACTTGTGAGTGAAAGTAACGGCATATTTACACGCTACCATTGGTTGATAAGGAAGTGTTATGTCGACGTCACGCCCAGTCTCTGGTGACGGATGCCCGGGGTGGGGTGTAATACCACGGATAATATTTTTTGTATATCTTCTTTTGATGGTGATAGATTCGTCTATGAAACTGTTGTTTATGATTCTTGTAATATTAGTAGTAGTGATGAAGATGATGATAATAAAAATGTTCATATTTTCATAGAAAAACTACTTTCTCTTACACTTCTTTTTGCCAAAGAAAACTTAAAAAGAAATATTTATTCTTTTGAAAATGGAGAAAAAAGTGTTCACAAATGTAAAGTGCATTTGGATGACTATTGTGGAACAAATGTATTTTTGGATGTCATATTTTAAATAAATAATTTGCTTTCTAAAGTGCATTTTCTTAAAAATGAAAACAGAGTTTTAAAAAATAATTTTGACGTGATTTCCAGGCAAATGTCAAATCTTGAATTAAAAATCGATTTACTTAAGAAAAATTTAAAAAAATTAAAATCTGATCTCGAGTTTGTTTCAAGAGTTTCTAAAAATAATTTTTCATCATTTAAAACAATCTATGGAAGTGGATATATTTCATCGTCTCATCCTTCGATACAAGCCAATGATTGTAATGTTGTTATTATTAGAAATTATTCATACTTTAAGTCTCGTGCTATCTATGATACTTAATCGAAATTGATATGTTATTATTGTAATAAGGTTGAACATTTTAAAATATCTTGTCCGTTCAAGAACCCTAAGCTTATGTCTAATAAGAATGGATTCAAAATGAAATAGATACCAAAAAGATATGTGCAAATGTCTTCTGCAGAGTTACATAATGTCGGGAGTGGACCGAATGAAACAAACAAAGAGGTTATATCAAAGCTAAGACAGGAAGTCACCAACAATCCACAAACGACTCGTCCAAAGCAAAAAGATGTACCAAAATCTAAATGTGAAGTTACAAAGAAGCCACACGCGACACGTGCAAATAGAAAACGGTTACCAAAACTAAAATGGGATATCACCAAGAAGCCACAAGTAACACGTGCAAATGGAAGCATCAGTGAATTAAATCGCAATAATCAAAGGCTGAGAGGATATGGACAAACTAAGAGAAATTGTGCATTCAAATCAATCATTGGTATAAATAAGGTAAAAAGTAAAGTCGTCCCGAAAGATATTAGAGGTACTTCTAACCCTTCGCAATCTAAATTCATTAAATTTGTTAAAGAGTAAGGTGTTCAGCATGCCGATTAAGTAAATCAATAATGGTTTATAAGACAAGTGCTAAATTATGTGTTCTTCAGTTGTCTTAGAATTATTGCATGATGATTAGTTAAGTATGCATATGTGTGTGTGAGATCTACTAAAAGTCATGTTTAAAAAATTATGCGGAATATGTTACATCAATCCATGACTTGTTCATTAGTGAATTAAGTTAGCATGTTAAAATGCACAATATCCTGATTTAATTGAAATATTGCGATAATTTCGATAAATGAATTATTTATTGTGTTCATATGGTTTAAATTTTAAGTATTGATCATAACCGTGATAGAAGCATGCATTAGATTTATTATTGATAAATTCATAAATTATTATTGAGGAATGTTTCATGTCCTAGTGCATTAAAGATTACATGTATCATAAGTAAAACATGTTGACTGAATTGAAATTATATGATTTTATGCTACATTGTTGGATGATCTTTTAAAATTGCCTCAAGTTTGTTCTCCTAAGCATGAATTAATTTGTTTACAATTATATAGGGGGATAAGTTTTTATAATTAGGGCAATAATATGTGTTGCTTAAATTGAAAAATAGGATATTGAAATTTTAGATACCTCCAATTAGCTTGTTAATATTTTCACTAAACCTCTAGCGGAAGATCAGTTTATAAAAATTATTCGAGATTTAGATATAGCTAAGCATAATGATATTTTCCTAGAGTGATATTTTTTGTTCCCCTTCGCCACTTTTTGAGATGACAAAAGGGGAGAATATGTTTAATGTTTGTTGAATTGAATTGAATTAACAAAGGGGAAATCATTATTGTGTCTAAAAAGAGTTAGTTAATGTTTAGGATTTGTTTGCCTAAGCATTGCACTAATAAAGGGGGAGAAATTTGTTAAATTGATCATATTTTGTACTTTGTTGAATATTTGATAATTTTATTGAATAATCTTCATGATTGTACTTTAACGAGTTAAAAAATTCGTCCTTAGATTTAGGGGGGGTGTGGTTACATTCTTGTTTTGAAGAAAACATCAAAATTAATTGTCATCATAAAAAATGAGGAGATTGTTGATCTTGAGGTTTTGATGGACAATTAAGGGATGATATTTTTTGTGGAACTAACATATTTATTGAGTATTTCAGTTTAAGAGTTCCATTCAAGATCAAATCATGAAATAATTATGAATGATGCGTAGACGGACATTAAAGAGATGAAGAGTATTGAAGATTCTGAAGAAATTAAGTGAAAACAAGATTCTGAAGAAATTAAGTGAAAACAACTCAAATCTATTTTACTCTTAATATATCCCGATTATAATCACACACGACACAAATTAAATGATTTATATTTATGTGTGTTTAATTTAATGAGATTAAGGTCTTAATTAATGTTCAATTATTTGTTCCAATGTGAAATTGAAAAATGAAAATTGACTTAAGTAAGATTAATGTTTAAAATTGAATATAAGTGCCAATTGAGTTAACCAAGAAAAAAATCGGTTAAGGGATTAAAACGTCGAAGTTTGGAGTTCAAATAATGGATATATGCCAATGATTTTTCCTGTCATTTTGCATTATATCAGATACCTCCCATGTCATTTTGCAAATACCAAAAATCTCTCCTGAGTTTTTGTTCAAACACCACTTACCTCCATTTGAACAAAATTACCCTTAGGTTATTTTTCAAAAAAATCATTAACACCTCTATATTTTTAAAATTTTATTTTTTACTCTTAACTTTTTAAATAATTATATTTACCTCTCACCACTGCCACCGCCACCGCTACCATCCACCACCCTCTCTCACCTCCCACCAGCACTAGCCACCTACCTAACACCACCTCCCACCGCCCATCGCCCAACTCCCCCACTACCACCCATACTGAAGAAGAAGAAAAATAGGGAGTTAAATGGGAATAAGAGAGAGAGAAGTAAAAAGGATAGGCCCACACTTTTACTAAAACCGAAAGAGGAAAGAAAGAGAGGGAGAGAACCTTGTATGTGAGTATGTGAGACAGAGAATTATGTGTGGATGTGTAGGTGAGGCCTACCCTTTTCATGTGTTGCCCATGTTTGACTTTTCTCTCTCTCTCTCTCTCTCTTTTGGCACACACAAACATAGGCAAACATAAAAAGAGTGAGCCCCACCTACACATCCACACATGATTCTCTCTCTCACATACTCACATACAAGGTTCTCTCTCTCCTCCCCCCTCTCTCTTTCTCTCTTTCTCTTTCTTTCCTCATCTCTCTCTTCTTTTGGTTTGAGCAAAATGGTGGGCCTACCCTTTTTACTTCTCTCTCTCTTTCTCTCTCTCTCTCTCTTATTCCCATTTAACTCCTATTTTTTCTCCTCTTTTAGTATGGGTGGTGGCAGGGGAGTTGTGCGGTGGATGGTAGGAGGTGGCGGTGGAGGTAGTGTTGGGTGGATGGTGGTAGGCGGCGGCGGTAGGAGGTGGCAGTGGCTGTGGGTGGTGGGACTTGGATGGTGGGGAGAGGTAAATATAATTATTTAAAAAGTTAAGGGTAAAAAATATAGGGGTGTTAATGTATTTTTTTTAAATAATTTAAAGGCAATTTTGTCCAAAGGGAGATAAGTGATATTTGAACAAAAAGACAGGGGAGATCTTTGGTATTTGCAAAATGACATGGGAGATATCTGGTATACTGCAAAATGACAAAAATGTCATTGGCATATACCCTTGAAATAATTTAACAAATTAGTGTTCTAGCATTGATCGGTCAACCAACCACAAAAGGATCGGTCAACCGATGGGCGTAGGCTAAAAAAATGATGAGCCTCTGAATCAATCGGTCAATCGACCAGGGGAGATCGATCAACCGATTGACCGAAATGACATTCTCTGTATCGATCGGTCAACCGACCATAGGTGATCGGTCCACCAACCCATGGGGGATCGGTCAACCGACCGATGTTTGAACAAGGCTTGGCTAGTATCCGGTATCCATCAGTCGACCAATGGTATGGAGGTCAGTTAACCGACTGTGTAGTTACAGTTTCGAGGATTTAGAGCATCTATTCAAAAATTAGCTGTTAACTAACCCTTTTTGGGATATCTGAGTAAGATATTTTGGGAATTTGGATATATTGAAGATATGATACACTTATTTTAATATCCCTATAGATATGGTTCGTAAAATTAGAGTGTTTCTCAATTTGGTTCTTTTAATACTTTCTATCCATACGATTTGAGATTGAAAATTAATTTGGGGATTAAATTGAATGTTTTAAAAGCTATATCTGAGTAAATTAAACCAGGAATGGATGGTAATGATATAAGAGGTCTATTGGTGCATTTAAATGTCATATCTTGAGGAAATTAGCTGTTAGAGGGCCTGTTTCAAATCAGTTTAAATAGATCTGCGATTTTTACATATCATGACATCACATCAATCAAGAATTATCGAAGTTCCTGAGCTTTCTAAGAGTATTATTCTGATATATATTCGATAGATCCATTGTGAGATTATTTGTGTGAGAAGTTCTTGAGTTAAAATACTATTGAATTGGCGTCACTAATATGTGATGTCTTGCTATTTTGATTTCAATTTTTCAGTGTTTTCCTGGTGAGATATTTCCAAGCTATTATTTATTTATTATGAAATCATATTATTATATTTTCTTAGTTGATAATATCGTATTAAAATGGCTTTTGAAGTTTAAGAGCATAAAAAAAATTAAAACGATTTTTGTGATAATCTGATTACGTACTCAATTTTGTGTTATCCACACATATTATAATAAGATATTGAGTTCTTCACTTTAATTCTATCACGTAGTAATTATTAGGATATTAATTGAGTTTAATTAGTTTGAGGTGGTAAAATCTCCGAGTGGGAAGAAACCCATTGATTTTTGTATTTGGTGAGTTTGTGCGGATTAGATACTGTTGGGAGTATCTAGTCAGGGTAGCTTGGGTTTCAATCTTTTCCGGGAAAAAGATTGAGATTTTATCTTTACCTAAGGTACAGAAAGATTAGGTTATTCTTTTCCCTTGAAACTAATTTGGCTTGATTTTTCTTAATTAGAATTAATTGTGAGTGAATTGTAATAGTTCCATCCTTACCGGTGAAAATGATACTTAGAGTGTTTTGTGAGGTTTGATCCTTAGTCTGTAGAAGGATTAGGTTAGTCTTCATCTTGGTGAAAAGATAAGGTTATTCCTACGCTTGGGAAAAAGATTAGGTGGTGATTCCTCTTTAATAAAATTAGGTTAATCTTTAACTTGGTAAAAAGATAAGATTCTTCCTAAGCTTAGAAAAAGGATAATTGTAAAGGTTGATTCTGAGTCTGGTAAAAGAATCGTTGTAAGTGTTTGGTTCCTACCTAGTAAATGGATCAAGTGGTTTAGTGGGTGCGAATCTCTGTGGGGATTAGAGAACTGGATTAGCCAATAGTAATTTGGTGAACCAAGATATTTTCTTTGTGTGCTGCATTGTTTACTTCATTTACATTTTGTTATTTGGGTGTACACCTAAATTTGAATACTTATCCGCTGCGTTATAAAGATAAATAATTGATTTAGGATAAATTGATTATTTGATTTAATAAGTATTGAAATATAAGAAATTTGTTTAAATTTTTTATATCTACCCAATTCACCCCCTCTTAAGTAGTCCACTAGGCCAACGCATCTTTATATGATTAAAATAGGATTACCGATTTCAACGCCCACAAATATTAATCAAGATAAAGTAAGTAACAAATAAAATATGAGACACGATTTTTACGTGAAAAACCCCAAGACAAGAAAAAACCACGAGACCGAAGTCTGGTATCAACTTCCACTATCGTAAAAATAATGGGATTAAGATTGTTCACAGTTCACACCATCAAGAGAAAAACTCTTGGATCACCATATAAATATCATTGAAAACAGTGGACTCAAAAAAAATGATAAATACGAGTTTAGAAAGGAATATCGAATCACCAACTAGAAGATAGTTACCGAAAATCAAGACCGATACAAAAAAAGTAGCCGAGAACAAACCCTTGAAGTTTCAACCCAATTGGAATCTGAATTGTCGTCCGATCGTCAAGCTGAGTTGGTTCTCTCTATCTTCTTCCTTCTCTCTATACCTGCTACTGTATGTAATCAGTTTCTGCTACCCAAAAATTACTGCCACTTTCTCCTTTAAAAAAAATTCCTTCCGCAGTTTTTTGAAGAAAAGTCCTAATGCACCTTTTGATTTTTTTCTTTCATTAATTAAACCTAAATGGGTTTTGGGTTAAGTTCACCTCCACATAGGTTAAACCTATCCAACATAGTTAACACCAACAAATGAAAGGAATTCTCATTTAAATTAGTCACCCAGCTATCATTCTCAAAGAAGATAAAAAAAAAAAAAATGTACGTGAAGACATGTAAGTGCAAGTAAAGCGAGCTAATAAAAGCTCACATAGAAAATGAAAAACATGAATTTTTAAAAATCATCCGAGGACAGTGGCATAACATGCTTGATGTAATTAAAAAACAACATTACCATGGATATATATTTGATTTTTGTGTTTTCTTTTTTCAAGTTTCGGAGAACGGCAACAAAAGAAAAGAAACACTACCCAAACACCACCAACAATTGAATTGTTAAAGAAGCACAGATTGCTTATCCTATGAAGATCTCAACTCTGAAGCTATTGATGCTCCGATGGAAATTAGTTGGCCATATTATCCATGCTATTAGGACACAATTACATATCAAATTTGTCAACAAATAATCAAAGGATCTTAAGTAACGTTTAATTAGTGTTTTTGTTCCAGTTTTTTTCAAAACACATTTTACAATATGTAACTCAAGAAAGAAGGAGCAAGGAAAGCACCAAACTTACTCGCTCATAAAAGAAATGTTCATTAGGCATATGAAGAATGTAATTATCCCATATCTTCCTATCTCAACGTGTAGAGAGAGATGAAAACTGAGGAAGTTTAATTTAGGCATTAGGGTTAATTGGTAGTTAAGTAGTGGTTGATCATATATGATCTAGAGTTTAGTATTTCCTTTTAATTTGGACTTTTTTTTGTCTCCTAAGACATTATACGGTCAGAAAATATTGAATTCCCTTATAACTGTCCTATCTTATTGTATAGATATAAGAGTTAATTACACTGGTTATACCTAAAGTTTGAGAGATATTATTACAATTTCAGTCCTGGGACTAGCATCTATAAGACTGGTCACATGTCATTTTTCGCCAGATAGATAAATGGGTATTAGTTTTTAGAGGACAAATTGAAACAATTTCACAATTTCATATGTACGATTAAAAAATATAACGAAAAATGGCATTATCTCCAAACTTTAGGAACCATCAATAAAATTAACTTTGAGAGCCCTCCAAATTTATTTTTCTGGTTTCTCTTGATTTTGCATATAGTTGGTGCATTGTCTTCAATGCTTTCATTGTCATTTGTGGGTATTTTAAAGCGCTTGCTTTTATTGTTATAATTCCACCAATCGTTAGAAGTTGAAAATACCTCATAGTTCCACCAATTAAGACTTAGAGTTTTAAAAGTTTGTATTCTATGACTATGTCTATTCTAAAGTTCTAACTAAAAAGAATGATGGAATTTATTTAATTTTGGGAGACAAAATCTGTAATACCCCGAAAATTTATATTTTGAAAATACTATTTTCTACAAGTTTAATATTTTTGGGATTGATTTGTAAATTTATAGTATAAATAATATTTGATAATTTTTTAGAATTAAATGTTAATTTTAAATTGACTTTTAATTGTTTAGGGACTATTATGTTATTTAAAAATATATTTTTAAAAATTTTAGGATATAATTAATATTTTTCATTATTTTAAGAAAGACATTATGTAAATAAATAATAAATTAATTAAATTGCGGTGAGATTTGTTTCCTTCGCAATGAAGGAAACAAATAGTCACCACAATTATATATATATATATACTTAACATATGATATATAAAAATAATAAGAATAGAAAAGGTGGATCATTATCTTGTCAAGAACAGGAGCCGCAGAATTGGATTTTGAAATAAATCATATGTACATTTCGAATATTTTTTTTATTATTTTGGTTTGGATTTCGGTTGGAATTTCAGGTAGAATTTCTAACTCTTTTAATATTTGTATTTAATCTATCTCTTGATTATGTGATGATAAATTTTAATTGTTAGTTTTTATGAGATATTTATGAATACCTATTATGTAAAAATTATGTGAAAATCATGTCTATGTGGTTTATTTGTATTAATTAAATACACGTATTAGAAGGGTTGAAATTCTACTGAGCGTTGACTCAAAATCTCACAGTTTGATTGTAGAACCGAGGAGAACAGAAATGGCGACAAGAATTATATTAGAAATTCTATTTGTAATAATTGTAGTTAAATATTTACGGTTGTAAAATCGACACGATAATTCAATAAATTATAAATTTGATAATTATACTTATCACCGCCGCATTATAAATTAAAATATTTTTATAAAACGAATTATTAATTACTTGACGCTGTTGTATTATAAAATTTACCAGTAAATTTTGTATTAATTCTCTAATTTAGTCTCTATTTAAGTTGTAATTAACCTGCAATTATGGTCTCTATTTAAGTTGGACTGTCAATTTAGTTTTAAAAAACAAATGATGATCATTAAGCATAATCAATAATTAGCCAACAATATTTGCAACAATAATATGGCTCAAGTCTACCTATATCATAAGGTGATTTCATAATAAGTTGGCCCATATTATCAATACAACTAATGAGTTAATTACTTAACATTTCTCTGAATTATTTTTTATATTGGGTATTCTGCCAGATTGTAAAATTTCTCAGATTTAAAATCGACAAATTCAATAACTATAATTATCATCGTCATATTGTAAAATTGGATTTGGAGTCCCGAAATTGGAATTTTGAAAAGTCACTGTTTCATATATATATATATATATATATATATATATATATATATATATATATATATATATATATATATATATATATATATATACTTTGAGAAATTATAATTGAATTTATGGATATCATAGTTGAAAAGCTACTGCTTTTATATATTTGGGTAGCAAATGACGTCAAAAGCAAGGTAAATGACATCATCTTATTCTTGAAGTTTTTTTTACTCATTGACCCCAATATTATCATAATTTATTAGTTTGACTAATTTGAGAAATCACTGTGGTAGTTAACATAATTTAATATGTTTATTAATGATATTGATAATTGATTCGGTGAATTATTGTCGTCGTATTTGAAAAAAAAATCTCAATTGTATTAACTATCAAATATTGGTTTTTCAATTTTAGCATTAATTCTCGAAGGGGAGAAACCGAATGGCAGCCTTGGAAAATCGGGTCGTTATAGTTTGTATCAGAGCGGATTTGCGATTACCCGAAACTTAAGTTATGGTACCCATTACTCATAATAAATGAAGTAATACTTAAAAAAAATCTTGAACAAAACATAAACGCTAGATAAACGCCACCTATTTCAACGCAAATAATACAATGTCAACAACTCAGTAGATTGAACTAGTTGAAGTTCCACGTATTCCTTGTCACATAAGTGGTTTTTTTGGCCACCTATTCCAATCTTCATTCTTCTCTTCTTTTATTCTGTTGTTTGAGATAAGAAAGATGAGGTTTGATTTCAAAAGTAGTACTCCCTCCCCATTCCCACACACCTCCAAAAGAAAATACATAAAGAAAAGTGATCATATATGTAAGACCCTGATTAAAAATAAATAAATAAATAAAAAATTAGAAGTTTGGGAGGAGGAAAGAGTATATATATATAAGTGTGCATGTGTGTTTGTACAGTGAACCCACGCCGGGAGGAATGGGAGAGAGAGAGGAGGAGGGCAACGTGGTATGGGTTGGCTCCACAAATCTATAGATATATATATATATATGTATAAACGTGGTAAGAAATGGTTACCCTCATTCTGGAAGAAACAACCAAGAGAAAGAGGAAAAAAAAAAGCGAAGGAGAAGAAGAAGCCATCGGAGAAGCTGCCGGAGATCACTGGTACTGGTTCAAAGTGTTTTTCCAGGGTTGAGGGTCGTTTGGGCTGTAAAAGTATGTAAGTGTGACATTTTTTGGGGTCATATGGAAGCAGTTAAGTGTGTGTGAAGGTCGGTGCTCTGTTTTGCTGTTTGGAGTTGCAACCGGTGGTTTGGGGGTGTTGTTTTAGTGGGTGTTTTAGTTGGAGTGAAGGGAATGGGGTTGGTAGTATCAGTTGTAAATTTGGGATGGTTGATCGTGGAGGTGGAGTGAGGAATTTAAGGGTCGGAGCTGGTGACAAGAAGGGGTAAAGGACTGGTTTGTTCTGTTCTGTTCTGTCAGGGACGAAGCAAGGATCGCTTAAGCGGTAAAAGAACAGAGAGCAAGAAATCGCGTGATCGCTTAGGCGGTGGGAGATCGCTTAGGCGGTAAAAGAACAGAGAGCAAGAAATCGCGTGATCGCTTAGGCAGTGGGAGATCGCTTAGGCGGTAAAAGAACAGAGAGCAAGAAATTGCATGATCGCTTAGGCGGTGGAAGATCGCTTAGGCGATGGAAGAACAGAGAGCAAGAAATTGCGTGATCGCTTAGGCGGTGGAAGATCGCTTAGGCGGTAAAACAACAGAGAGCAAGAAATCTCCTATTCTCCTAGGCGGTGTATTTCCGCTTAGGCGGTGGGGAGTAGAAACATATTCTAGGGAAATTCAAAGAAAATTGACAATCGTTCTGAAGTAAGTAACGTCTCTTATTAGTTTTTATGATTCACCGAATTAGTTTTATAGCCTTAACATATCAAATGACAAAATGTGGGGTTGGGAAGTTAATAAACGTAGGGTTTGCATTACCTGATTAGGTTGTTTTTCGATACACTATTAATTTAGGTCCTGTCACAAATAGGTTCACAATTTTCAGAGATTTAGTATCTGGGAGTCAGGGAAGCTTGCAAGTACAAATTTTTAGGTGAGTGTACTGTCTTCTTACTAAAATATTTTTCTATATGTCAACCCAAATGTTTACTTAAACTACATGATTTTATAAATGTGGTGGATCGAGCAGGTTTTGTGTGAGTTGGTAAAATGAATTTCCGTAGAATTGTTAGGGTTTTAAAAAGAAGGATATTGTAAATAATTTTGTTGGAAATTGACGGTAATTGAATTGACGATGGTGTTGTTGCTTTGATTTGTGTTGTTGGTTAGACTATGCCATAGTTTATGTCATGTCCGGAGGGTGGTCCGGCAGGGGGTGATTCATATTATGGTCTGTCCGGAGGGTGGTCCGGCAGATGGATATTTGTTATGGTGATTGATATAATTGGTGACTTATATTATTGGCCTCTAGAGACGTCCAGTAGGCGGTGATCTGCGCAGTTAGGTCCACTAGGAAGGCATATCCTACGGATGGTTACAGTACTGTTGCAACTCCCGATCGTGAGGTTAAAACGATCACTATGGTTTAGTCGGTGTGTGTGGGTGATAAGTAAACTTGAAATAGGGTGTTTTTACTAAGATTGACGATTTATTGCATATAATGATTGATATGGTTTTACACTGAATGGATTGGAGAGATATATAATTATATAATTGTTTATTTATTTTCAATATTTATTTTAAGAAGAGATATTTATATTATGGTATTCATATAATTATGCTTGATCCCTTTTAAAAAGGTATTGAGAATGTATTATTATTTCGAAAATATGTTTTAAAATTACTAAGAAGGTAGTACACTCGCGGGTGCTGTAGAGAAACGTTTGTCCCCTACTGGCAGTAGGTTGATTCCTGAAGGGTCGTAGCGGGGAATATCTCGATAGTGATTCTTTTTGCTTCTGGTTGTATATGTTGGTTGGTTAAAATGAACTAATACTTTTATTGTAAGATCAAGAGAGTCCCAATGGAAGGGGGTATATGTATTTTGTTGACTATAGTAAATAATATTCCTTTTTGTGTAAGATATTTTAATTAGTGTTAGTCATTGTTCTGATGAGTTGTATTGTTGTCACACCGGCCCACGAATGTTGGATAACTGGGGTGGGTTGTGACAATATAAACCCCAAATATTTAATTATAATCACATAGGAACATCAAATACCTTATTGGATGGATCCAATACCAGATCTTCGTAGATTTGAAGCCACCATATAGCCTCTTGGTAGAATAAGAATCAAGGGTATAATGAGCTTCAATTTTTTTTCCTCCAATTCACTTCGATCATGTTTTGGGGTCAAATTACCAATGAAATCTTCATTTCATATGCGTCGTGATTGGTGGAGAGAGAGAGAAATTCACAAGATTAATTTAGTTCACACAGTAACAATTCTTCACATTTTCGAAGTCAAACTCCAATATTGAATAGTTGAAATGGTAATTTAGGATATCCAAATGTAAAATATATATGAGCACGTTCTAGTTTTCATCTTTTAATACAGTTCTCAATTTAGCCAATGATGATGAAACAATCATTTTGATGAAATTTTGTGTTGTTTTGCAATTATTTCTTTAGGTGATGGAATCCAATTTTCAGCACAACCAAATATTAAAAAAAATATTATTATTTTGTTTGCTTTGTCTCTATTAATGGGATAATTGTGATGAGATATATTAAGACTACATGAATACAAGATGTACTATGGTGCTTATATATGTGTGCAAGGATTGAGGTTTGGTCCATATTTGAATGTATTAATGCCTCTGTTATGTTTTTTTTAAGTGGCTTGACACTTTGCACCCATGTTGTTACCAAAATCTCACTTAGGTCCCTACAGTTTCAATTTGAACATATTAATATCTTAAGTGGCGTTTGAATAAGGCAACTTATTTATAGTAGATTGAGTTAGTGCCGTGTTAGTCATGGACCATAGAATATGTTGTTGAATTGAAAAGATTGGCTTAAGGGTGTTTATTGTCTTCTATATAAATGATTAAATCATATTTTCATATCAAATTATGGAGAGAAAAAAAAAGTGTTGATGAAAATGGACAGTTTTATGATGTTAAATGGATCAAGTTAAAATTTTAAAGGTGATTTTTATTATCTTGTTATGTCATAGTTGTCTTCTCGTCAAGAGGGCATGTCCTGCGAGATGTGGATATATGTTGTTACCTGTCAGGCAAGTCCTGCAGGGTGGATATATGTTGTTACCTGTCAGGCCAGTCCTGCAGGGTGAATATATATTGTTACATGTCATACAAGTCCTGCAAGGTGGATATATATTGTTACCTATCAAGCAGGTCTTGCAGGGTAGTTGCTCCTACCATTGAAGATATTGAATGACCCTAACACTGATAGCCACCTCAGATGACACAATTGTACAGATTACGGTACTATCATAACTCCCGATCATGACGTGAAATGATCTTATGGCTAGTAGAAAAATATATGTGAGATATTTTATTATATATCAAAATAATTTGATTGGTTGATTTAAATGTATCATTTTATTGTGATGGTAGCGGTAAAATTTTATTTCGGCTCAATGTGCGATTATATTTATATTATATTTGAAAAGTAGTGTTTGATAAATATACTTGATTTATAAATTCTTTTTATATTATGAACACAGCGTGTGCATTGTCTTCTATGTAAATTGTCAAATTATATTTTCGTACTAAAATGTGAAAAAAAAAAAAAAAAATATGTTAAAATGGATTATTTTATAATATTACGCGGATCAAGTAAATTTTAAATGTGAAAAATTATTATCCGACTATGCCGTAGTTATTTTCTCGTCACGAGGGCATGTCCTGCGAGATGTGGATATATGTTATTATCTGTCAGGCAAATCCTGCAGAGTGGATATATATTGTTACTTGTCAGGCAAGTCCTACAGGGTGGATATATATTGTTACATGTCAGACAAGTCCTGTAGGATAAATATATGTTGTTACCTGTCAGACAAGTCCTGCAGGG
Source organism: Eucommia ulmoides (assembly GCA_016647705.1). NCBI lineage: Eukaryota > Viridiplantae > Streptophyta > Magnoliopsida > Garryales > Eucommiaceae > Eucommia > Eucommia ulmoides. The sequence goes on from CM028329.1 coordinate 43,400,243, forward strand.
GAGGTTGCTCCTACTATTGGAGATATTAAATGGCTCTAACACTAATAGCCACCTTAGATGACACAGTTGAACAAGTTACAATACCGTTATAACTCCCGATCGTGAGGTAAACGATCATATGGCTGGTAAGAAAGTATGTTATTTTATTATATACAAGTAAGTTAACCAGTTCATTTAAATTCGGTTGTTTTGTTACGATGAGATTTTTGTTGGAGTTTGGATCCTGCCCAATGTGACTATACTTTATTGGAAAGTGGATTTTGATAAAAATATTTTATTCATAAAATATTTTTATATTATGATGACAGTATACCGATAAAATATCCAGATAGATATTGGTCCAATACTAGCGTTAGGTGGAGTCGGAGTGTGGGGTCATTGTAAGACTATTGAAAGCCAAATGTTATTTTGAAATACTAATTTGAGTTTTTAAGTTTAACTAGTGTTTTTGAAATTCGATTGGGAATTTTATGTAATATTTTTATATATACTTTACATGAGTATTGAACTTGTTTTGATACATGTTCATATGACAGAATAATGTGATATCATTAGATGTAATGTTCTCGTAGGAATTTATGTCATACAAATTAGAGGATTAAAAGATATTTTTTTTCCATTTACTAATAAAAAAATTGATTGTTTACTTCTATTAGAAGCCTGCAGTGATATTTTTGTGAGTTTATAAAAAGTTAAATTAAAATTCATTATTATTTTTATTATTATAATTATAATCAGAGTGCGTAGCGGAAAGATTTAGAAACATAAAATTTTAGAATATAATTACTAAAGACCCTACGATTTTGAGCTATTTCTAAAAACAAAATTTTGAGGACGAAATTTATTTAAAGGGGGTAGATTATAATACTCCAAAAATTTATATTTTGAAAATATTATTTCATACAAGTTTATTATTTTTGGGATTAATTTGTAAATTTATGGTATAAATAATATTTGATAATTTTTTATAAGTTAAATGTTAATTTTAAATTGACTTTTAATTGTTTAGGGACTATTATGTTATTTAAAAATATATTTTTAAGAGTTTTAAGGTATAATTAATATTTTTGTTATTTTAAGGAGAGATATTGTGTAAATAAATAATAAATTAATTAAATAGTGGTGAGATTTGTTTCTTTCGCAATGAAGGAAACAAATATTTGATCACCACAATTATATTATATTATATTATATATATACACTTAACACATGATATATAAAAATAATAAAAATAGAAAAGGTGGATCATTATCTTGCCGAGAACAGGAGCCGCTAAATTGAATTTTGAAATAAATCATATGTATATTTCAAATATTTTTTTACTATTTTGATTTGGATTTTGGTTCGGATTTCAGGTATAATTTTTAACTCTTTTAACATTTGCATTTAATCTATCTCTTGATTATATGATGATAAATTTTAGGAAAACTTTTTCAAATCTCCCAAGATATAAAATCACCACTTGTAGGGATCCCATTTTAATGAAGGGTGATGGGACCCCTATAAGTGGTGGGTTTATGTTTTGGGACTTTTGAAAGAATTTTCCTAAATTTTTTAATTGTTAGTTTTCATGAGATATTTATAAATACGTATTATGTGAAAATTATGTGAAAATTATGTCTATGTGGTTTATTTGTCGTATTATATACACGTATTAGAAAGGTTGAAATTCTACTGAGCGGTGGCTTACAACCTTACAGTTTAGCAGGGCCGGGGAGAACGGAAACGGCGACAGGAATTATATTAAAAATTCTCTTTGTAATAATTGTAGTTAAATATTTACGGTTGTAAAATCGACGTGATAATTCAATAAATTATAAATTCGATAATTATAATTATCACCGCCGCATTGTAAATTAAAATATTTTCATAAAACGAATTATTAATTACTTGACGCCGTTTCATTATAAAATTTACCAGAAAATTTAGTATTAATTCTCTAATTTAGTCTAGTTGTAATTATCATGCAATTATCGTCTCTATTTAAGTTGGACTGTCAATTTAGTTTTTAAAAAAAATGATGATCATTAAGCATAATCAATAATTACCCAACAATATTTGCAACAATAATATGGCTCAAGTCTACCTATATCATAAGGTGATTTCATAATAAATTTGCCCATATTATCAATACAACTAATGAGTTAATGATTTAGCATTTCTCTAAATTATTTTTTATATTGGGTACTCAACCGGAGTGTAAAATTTCTAACATTTAAAATCTACAAATTCAATAACTATAATTATCGCCGTCATGTTGTAAAATTGGATTTGGAGTCCCAAAATTGAAATTTTGAAAAGTCACTGTTTCATATATATATTTAAATATGATTTGAGAAATTATAATTGAATTTTTAAATATCATAGTTGAAAAGCTATTGCTTCTATATATTTGGGTAGTGAATGACGTCAAAAGCAAGGTAAGTGACATCATCTTCTTCTTGAAGGTTTTTTTACACATTGACCCCAATATTATCATAATTTATTAATTTGATTGATTTGAGAAATCACTGTGGTAGTTAACATAATTTAATACGTTTATTAATGATATTGATAATTGATTCGATGAATTATCGTGGTCGTATTTGGAAAAAAAAAAAATCTCAATTGTGTATTAATAATCAAATTTTGGTCGTTCGATTTTAGTATTAATTCTCAAAAGGGAGAAATCAAGTGGCGTCCTTGGAAAATCAGGTCATTACAAAATCATTCTCCATCTCCTTCGTAAGTGTCGATCTAAGACAATAAAGGAATTTATTTGATCATAAGGCAAAATTCTCATTTTATCAATCTTATTTGTTTATGTATTGGTATTCTCTCTCTTATCCCTTACTCTATGTAGCGAATTCTTCCACCCTCAACTCTCAATTGAACAACGACAATTTCCATAGATAACTTTCATGAATTGTCCACCAGTGGATGTAATCGTTGTCATTCCTTCGGTATCTTTTTGTGCTTCAATGTGTGTATTATTTGTACATATTAAATCATTATGTTTCATTACTGTTACTTTCTGCTTTTTATTTATTTATTTATTTATTGTCAGTTTCTTTGAGTGTTCAATTTTCTCGGGTTTCCTTTTGCAAAGAAGCAACAGTGAATAGTGGTCCTACCAGTAACTTTTTACATCTTTGTGGTGAGAACTTCATATTTTACCTTACTCTGCATTTTTTTCGTACCTAATTGATTTTATGTTATATTTTTTGTCCATTCAGTTCTTGACTTGGTATGTATCTAAAAATGCTCGTAATTTTTTTTATTTTACCTATTTTGTATCATAGGGTTTTGTCCATTTTTGTACCCTTTATTAATTGTGGTGGATGTTTGCGCATGTTTCATCATAAGTAATCCTAATGTCGATCACATACTATTTTTACATATCTACCTTGGGTGCATGATGAATTAGATGCCACGAGCGTTGACTATAATGAGTAGGAAAAATAAAAATAAATGGTGTTGTCTTTTTTTTTTTTTTTTTTTTTTTTTTTTTTTTTTGCAGATGTATTGTATTTTGGATAATTTGGATTTTGTATGAAACTGAATGACTTCGTTTGAAAATCTTTCATTGTGCTACTAATGAATCTGATGATTTATTTGTTGCACTAAGCGATTTTACAACTTAGATTGTAACATAAAATTTTAATTTAACCGACCTGGGGTCAAATTATAACTTTTGAAAAAATTAATTTAGCCATCATAGGCTCAAATTTAAAATTTAATTTAATCAACCTGGGACTAAATTATAATTTTTCAAGGCCTAATTTAGCTATCCTAGACAATTAAAATTTTAACATTTAATTTGAGCAATTTGAGGTTAAATTATACTATTGAAAACTTAGTTTGACTAATTTGAGGTCAAATTGTTTAAAAAAAAAAAAAACTAATTTAGTGAACTTAGGGATGAATTAAGATTTTAAAACAACTTTGAATGATTTTAGCAATTTGAAGTCAATTTGAAATTTGAAACTAATCGTTGGTATATTTTTTTGGCTCAAATTGTTTATTGACTTCTAATGTAAGAGAGCCTACACAATCAATGTTAGTGCATTATACCCCAAAGAATATTGCAAAACAAAGTTTACAATTAACCAAAGATAATCACTGTTGTTTGATACTACATTTTTAAATGATTTGACCCTAATTACTTTTAAATATAACAAAAAATACATTTGAAAACAACCACACATGAAAAATAGTTACATATATAATCGCGTCGGTGTATTACTAGCATATAAGAAAACTCAAAGTAGAAGCTCCAACCTTAAGCAAACGAGGGCTCCCAAATGCTACTTCTCATTATTTTGCTTCTGTCTCTAATTCTTTGTCTTGACGGGTTTAAATTATCTTCATAATTTTGACCATAACTAATTTAGACCCGCACATCACGCAGGCTTAGAAAAACAATTATAATAAATTCTCAATATTGAAGCATATTACACACGTATTATTTTGTTACTTTGATAGCAATATTCGAGGGTGGATGCATAAATTTTATTGAGTAATGACGTTTTATAAATACTAAAAATAAGTATACTATTAAAAATTAGGGAAAAGTACAATTTAGACTCTCTAACTATTGACACATTTCTAAGTGGTCCCTCTAAATTTAAACGTTTCATTTTAAACCCTCTATATATCATAACATTTTAAAATGGTCCCTTCGTTAGAGATTCCGTTAAAACTAATAGAATCTCAGGGGCAAAATGATCTTTTCACGTTTTTTTAATTTTTTAATCATTTTTAATTAATTTTTTTTTTAATTTTTTTATCTCTCTTTCTCTTCCTCCCCTTCCCCCCTCTCTCTCTCCCGCCACCTCCCTCTCCCTCCTTCCCTCTCCCCGCCACCTCTCTCTCCCTCTCCCTCTCCTTCTTCCTCCCCTTCCCCTCACCCCCTACAACAGGGGGTGAAAACACCCCCTGTTTCAAGGGGTGGTTCCACCCCCCCTGAAACAGGGGGCGCAACTACCCCCTGTTGCAGGGGGTGGGGTGGGAGGGAGAGTGGGGAAGGGGAAGAAGAGGAAGAGGGAAAGGGAGCTGGCGGGGAGAGGGAAGAAGGGAGAGGGAGAGAGAGGAAGAGAGAGAGAGATAAAAAATAAATAAATAAATTTAAAAAAAATTAAAAAAAAAATAATTAAAAAAATGTGAAAAGACCATTTTGTCTCTCAATTCCGTCAGCTTTAACTGATTTTCTAACAGAATGACGAATTTGAAACGTTATGATACGTAGAGGGTTTGAAATTAAACGTTTAAACTTAGATGGACCACTTAGAAATGTGTCAATAGTTAGAGGGTCTAAATTGTACTTTTTTCTAAAAATTATATAAATAATTGAAAAAGTGAAATAATATTTTTATAAATTAACTTTTACTAATATATTATAAAATAACAAACAAATAATCATAAATTAGGATTAATTTTATCAATTTTTGCAAGTCTAAAAATCATAATGTAATCAATTTATATCGTGTTTAATTTCTTTTTTGGGTGAAAATATTTTTTTAATCACACTTATTTTTTAAAATAATTTAAAAAGTGGATCAGAAATTAATCATATATTTGTGTATTAATTAGAAATTAAAAATTAACTAAAACAAAAAGGAAGAAGAAATTGAGTGATGTCACTCAATATTTCATATATAAAAAATATGTAAGAACCACCCAAAGGCTTGAAACAGACTTTCTCTAGCCTTATTAAAGCATTCTATCTTTCCACTTTTAAGTATTAGTATTAGATATGAGAAATTCATTGATACTTTTTTTGTTGGCTTTATATATTCATATTCTATTAGGAAAAAGTACATTTTAAATCCTCTAACTATTGACACGTTTCTAAGTAGTATTTCTAAGTTTGTGTGTTTCATTTTAAACTCTGTACGTATCAATATATTTTTAAATGTTTCTTTTATCAAAACTTCCATTCAAATTAACAGAATAGAGGGGCAAAATAGTAATTTTATATTTTTTAAATTTTTTAATCATTCTCTTTTTCTTTTTCTTTTTTCTTTTTTTTTCTCCATTTCTCTATCTCTCTCCCGCTCAACTTTCTCTCTCTCTCTCTTCCTCCCTCTCCCTCTCTCTCTTTTTCTCTCCCACTCAACTCTCTCTCTTCCTCCCTCTCCCCCTCCCCATCGAAAAACGCAACAGGGGTGAGCACCCCTTGCAACAGGGGGTGAAACGCCCCCGTAACAAGAGGTGTTTCATCCCCTGTTGCAAGGGATGTTCACCCCTGTTGCGAGGATGTTTACCCCCTAATTGCATGGGGGTGTTCACCCCCTATTGCAGGGATGTTTACCCCCTATTGCATGGGGGTATAGGGGGTGTTCACCCCAGTTGCGCTTTCCGGTGGAGAGGGAGAAGGGAAGAAGAGAGAGAGAGAGCGAGTTGAGTGGGAGAGAGAAAGGGAGGAAGAGAGAGAAAGTTGAGCGGAAGAGAGAGGGAGAGAAAGAGAAGTGGAGAAGAAAAAGAAAAAGAGAAAATGATTAAACAAATATATAAAATTACTATTTTGCTCCTTCATTCTGTTACTTTGGACGAAATTTTTTATAGAAGAACCATTTAAAAACGTGTTGATACGTACAAAGTTTAAAATTAAACGCGCAAATTTAGAAAGACTACTTGGAAACGTGTCAATAGTTAGAGAGAGTTTAAAATGTATTTTTTCCTTTCTATTATAATATGAAAAATTCATCAATTCTTTTATCAGCTTTAAATGATCTTTCATAATTTTATTATAATATGAAAAATTGATCAGTTCTTTATTTGTTCTAAATCTGAGCGACGTGCAGATCTAAACTAGTAAAGCTATAAAATTTGAATTTGTTAACTTACAAAAATTGATAAAAAGTGATTTTAATTTATGATTATTTATTTGTTATTTTATAATACATCAGTAAAGTTTGGCCACTTACTCTTTAAATACTAAAAAGAAATGAAACAGTCATCATTTATCCCAAAATTAATAAAAAATAAAATTAGAAATGAATTATGTAAACAAAATTTAAAAACAAAAATGTAACTCGACCAAAATTCTAATTCTTTTAAGTTTGTTATAAGAGTAATTTTTTATTAGATAGTTTTTTTTTTTTTTTAATAGTATAGTAATAGGGACAAATACCCAAGAGGTGTTAGTCCGGTTGACAAGGGGGCGGTACCCTTTTTCCTTGTCAATGAGGATTCGACTCTCTTAAAGAGCACTCCCGGGAATTAAGTCATGAATTTAATTCTGAATGCACCATGACAATATAGGGGAGTGTTCCCTTAAGATCGCCAAAAGAGATTATTAGTCGAGATGCACATAAGCTAGCCCAAACAACACCTTACCGTAAAACCAAAAAAAAAAAAAAAAGTAATAGGATCAAATAAGTAATTTTATACTTACTATTAAAGGAATGGGGTTTGAGATATTTTACAAATGATAAAGGATATCATTATGGGTTCTTCAAACAACAGGGGGTGTCACTAAAATTTCTCCATATATTGGTTGATGATTGTTTTTATTATAATTAATTATATGCGACCTTATCTCTTCTTCCCTTTCTATCTTTCCAGTCATTTAATAAAATTCTTTGTCTCTATTTATTAATTATTCAATTTCTTATGGTCCAAAGAGTATTCTAACAATTCTTAACCAAATAATAGAAACTATTAAATAACATAAAAATGACATATTAAATTATTTTAAATCTATTATAAAAAAAATACAAAATTTTAAAAAATCCTTTAGAGCTTATTTACTTATTATTTACAATTTTTAAAAAATAAATATGAGCTATGAACATTAATAGTTTTGGAAGTTGATATTAATAGTTTACTAGGTTAAAATTTTATTTTTATTTACCAGTATTAAAATTTATTTTCACTGGACTTTCATAAAATATATTAAACATAAAATTAAAGACAATTATGTATCATGTGTAATATTTAAATAAAAATATACTCTTAATATTTTTTTTCTAGATTTGCGTAATTATGCGAGTTTAGAACAGCTCTAATATGAAGTAAACGAGGGCCCTTCAATGTTGCTTCTCTTGCTTCTTATGATTTTGTCTCTCTAATTCGTAGTCTTGTTGGACTATAAATTATCTTCATAATTTTCATTATAATATGAGAAATTTATTGATCCTTCTTTTGTCAATTTTAAATAATCAGTTCTTTTACCAGTTTTAAATGATCTTCATAATTATATTATAATATAAAATTTTGATCAGATCTTTATTTTCTCTGCATCCACATGACGCGCGGATCTAAATTAGTAAATTTATTAAATTTGAATTTGTGAACTAGCAAAAATTAATAAAAAATAAATATAATTAATGATTATTTATTTGTTATTTTAGAATACAACAGTAACGTTTGGCGGTGACAGTGATAGCAGGGTTGTTATTAAAGGTAGAGAAAATTAAAATTTGCAACCAAATTATTGTTGAGACCATCGAAGGAAAGAGAGAATATGAAGAGGGCGTTAACATCACAAGAAGAAAGATAGCAACATTTTACCCTTCCTCAACATTAATTAATACAAAAAATCTGCAATTGTATTTATTCTTCCATAGCCCAATCCCCACCAAAATTGCAGCTTCAAAAAAGAGAAAATACAGAATTCTTAATCACGTTATACTTCAACATTCATCTGAAGCAAATTATGAACAAAAGGTTTAACTTCCCATAAAAAATACTCTTTCTTCGTCAGGGAAAAAAACGGGAAAAAAAAATTGTCAGAAGCTTGAATCGGAATCGCATATAAACACAGAGCTCCTAATTACCATTAAGATCTACCCCTTCTAATGATCATAGATCGAGATAATCTATGTATTAACCTGATCTTCATACTGAATATGTTCTTATTCATCCACCTTCGCTCGTTTTGCAGGTGTTTCAAGATCCTCAGAAGCTTCATTTTCAGGTGCTTTCTGTTTCTCTCCTGACTTAGAGGAACCGCCTTTTGATTCTGAAATCAGTTCACTTTCAGATTCCTGAGGCTCATCTGGTTTTGAGGGTCCCGCGTCAGATGATGACGGTTTGGGGAGATCAATTCCTGATTTGCATTGCTTTTCAATCATCATTTGGAGGTATTTCCCTTGTTCTTCGATTCGAAGCTGTAAATTTCTTTGAATCTGGAGGAAGGAAAAAAATTATTTGGGATGATCAAAGTTCAAGCATCTTTTAGCGTTCAATTACTATTTCCATCCAGGTTTTTGGTTTCCGTCCCCAGAAAACTTGGAAGAGAAACAAAAAAGTTATCAGTTTCAGCTGACGGGCTGCTTGATTTGGACCCAATTCCAACATTTAGATAGTTTACGGGCGAACTGCGGTAAAAACTTACTTCAGGAACTAAATTGAGACTTGGCCCAAAGTTCAGGACCAATTGTGAAAATAACAAAATAATTATGTTCTTTTATTTCTGTTCCAGAAAACTTGTAAAAGAAACAGAAAATTAGGGGGAAAAAATCAGTTTCAACTAAAGGCTGTTGGATTTGGACTTTATTGCTACATTTAGATAGATAGTTTAGGGACCAAAGTAAATAAAATACTTTAGGGACTAAATTGAGAGACTGGCAAAGTTCAGGGACCCTTTAATGAGCCAAAAAAGTTTAATGTTCTTTCTTTTGTTCCCAGAAAACTTGGAACAGAAACATTAGAGTAGGAACCCAAAAAAATATTTGTTTCTGCTCAAAGAGCAGAACAGAAACAGAATCTTTTTATTGTGTTTTTTCGAACAGAAACAAAAGAACAGGAACAGAAACACCAAATCAAATGCCAGTAGTTTATGTGAATCTTCATACTAAATTAAACTTCTTTTTTTGAAGAGAAATTCATACCTCAAGCTGTTCGTGAAGACGTTTCTGGACTTCCATTTGTAACCTTAGCGCCTCAGTGATCTCAATACCTCTGTACAAACAATAGAGAAAGAGCATTGAAATTACAGTCTATAGAGAGGAAGAAAAGGTTACATCACCAAAAAGAGGCTTAAATCACATGAAAAATCTACTTAAATAGGTGAATAAGGGTGGCGTTTGTTTAGTTTTCCCTGAGAACTTAGAACAGAAACAGATTTATTTTGTTCCACTTTCAAGTCTTTTGGGAATAGAAACACTAAACGAACAGCACCTAAATTGATAAACTTACGTTTTCAAGTCCAGGGATGTAAATTCTTCAATAGGAGTGAATTTTTTCTCTGAAGATCCTGCATAAGGCAATCAAGGCTTAGTTTAGCTTCTTTTTCATAAATTATATGTAAAAGCAACTGATGAAAAGCTTGTAAATCATAACTAAATTTTGATATCAAAAAGGAGTTCGGTCTTTTCAAAAATGCATAATCCGAGGATTACCCAGAAAAGGGATTCAAGCTAACCTGGCACTTCAAATATCAACCTTTGGTTATGAAAGAATTAAAAAGAAAATGTTATTTTCACAATCTTTGTCAAGCAAATGCTTCTACCAAAAGGCATGTTTAATCATATGGGCAGAGTTGCGGTTCAGTCAATAAATCACATATTCGCACTTCCAGCCAGCGGCAGATTTTAGAAATTTGATGCGGAAGTGGGCTTAATTTTAACGTTTATGATATTTAAAATAAGTTCTATAATTGCAAGAAAAAAGTATGCAAAATGAAGAGAAAAAAAGAAACCGTTTGTAACTTACCTTCAGACGATTCTGGTTTGTATCTAGCAGTTCGATATTTCTGCAGAACAAAGGCCAATTTTCCCGATTTATTTTGAGTTGTGTAGGGAAAAATATAAACAAAAATAAAACGGAAAAAAATAGAGGAAAAAACATCATTGAACACACCTGCAGGTGACTCTTTACATGATAGATAGTCAGACCTTCAACTTTCATTAGCTTCAGCACTCCCTTTGGTGTAGCTCCTGTCACCAAAATGAATTATTTGATGCAGACACGACTTCTAAGGAGGCGCTTGGCTAGTGTTTCATTTTTTAATTTTATTTTTTGTTTCTGTTCCCAGAAAATTTGGAAGAGAAACAGCAAAATAAAAAATGGTTCTGTGGTGTTCCCAAGCAAAAAACAGTTCACAGAAATATATTATTTTCCCTTTATGTCAAAATGTTTTAATTCCAAATTGTTTGGGTATAGAAACAGAAACACTAGCCAAAACGCCACCTAATACTGCAATCCAAATGAACTCAAAAAATACAGAAATAAGAGATTACTTTCGCTACCGCCAAGCTTATTTACTGCCTCCACAAAGGCTTCATGAAGTTCAGGTGTCCATCGCATGCGAGGCTTGGTTGGAGCACCACCACTTGCAGTGGATGACGGTGTAGCAGCGTTGCATGTTTCCCCAGAAACAGCCGGAAGCTGCTGATGCTGCTGATGCACTTGGTTTTGCTGCAACGGTTTGGACACTTGATATAGCATCTAATATAGCCAGAAAAAAAAAAACACGATCTCAATCATTCTTTCTTCAACAAAACTAAGATCGCATTTGGTTGCATGGAATTGGAGCTTCATAATTGGAACTAGAAATGAACGGTTGCACATTTCTAAATTTTTACACGTGTTAATTTCTAATTCCAATTCCAAGGCTCCATTTCCGTGCTTCCAATTTCCAAACACTACCTAAGGTTGTGTTTGGTTGTACAGAATTGGAGCCTCAGAATAACAATAAGAAGCAAATCTATTAAAAAAATTGCATGCATTCATTTCTAAATTCAATTATGAGGCCCGAATTTTGCGCTTCCAAACACTACCTAAGAATTTTTTTTAAAAGGAGTGAAAATCAAAAAGGACCCAACCTTTGGCTCTGCGTTTGCATTATTATTATCAACAAAGATTTCATTCCAAGTAGAACCCAAAGCATCATCATCGGTGATAAGCTGATCAGCCCACTCATGCCAATCGTTTCGTTTGCCAAGATCCTCCAACGGCATAACACCACCATTACCACCGCTTTCCATTTGACCATTTGGTGCAGCAATATCCAAGGGATAATCAAGAAAATCGGGCAATGAATCTGAACACCAAGAGTTATTGTTGTTCTCTCTAATATAGTCACCGTTTGAGGAAGTAGAATGTGTTGAAATCTGCATATTTCCCCCCCTACTAATTGATGACTGAGAGATGAAGGGAGGTTGTCTACTAGAGTGTTTATCGTGAGGCGATACTACAGAAGAAAAATGAAGGTCGGAAGAGAAACTCGATGAAGATGAAAAAATGGGTCCAACCACACCACTATCGGGATGAACATTAGATGGAGGAGAAGGCATGAACTCTCTCTCCATTGAAACGTGCTGAGAATCGGACATTTTGGGGTATTTATCATCTATGGAGGTGGGAATACCGGGTAAAGCTGAAGAGTAAACGGTGGGAGAACCAAGGTTAACAAGTTGTCTTGCACCTGATCTATGAATCGACAATGATTGGCGTGCATCCATTGTTGAACTTGTTTTTGAGATGTACTGAAAGTGTAGATATCAGTTGATTAGTACCTGTTGAATATCACCACTTCGCCTGTAGCAATAAATGAAACCTAGTACCAACAGAAAGATTTATAAGGTAACGAATATTACAAAGTAATAACGTGTAATATTAATAAGTCAGAAAAACATCAACATCCAACATAAATAATTCTCAATGGATGCAGTATGAGTCATCGGTCTCCCTTAAAAAAGTAAAAGAAAATAAGAAATAATAAGTGGCTCTTGGTGAACAGTTCACAAACTTTTAAAAAAATCCTATGCAATTCGCGCGCTATAGTAATTTTTCAAAAGTTCAAATAGCTTGCACTATATGAAAGTCACGGAAATTTTTCCATATAAAAAATTGTAGTGACTTTTATGTCATGCAGTGACTTTGAACTTTTTACAAAATTATTGAATTTCTCAAAAGTTATTCTACCAAGTGAATTAGGTGAATAGTCGGTTGCAAAATTTGGGTCTCCTGACAAAAAACCCAAAAAACAATAATAATAATAATAATAATAATAATGTATGATTCACCTATAATTTTTTTACGTTTTACCTAACCTAAAGCCCAACTCTTTCAACCAATCAAGGAGGGGAAAAAGAAGAAAGGACAGACAGAAGTCAAACAAAAAACATACATGCAGAGGAAAGGAAAAAACTACTATTGAAGGCATCATCAACCTTACAACATACCAGTGATTTGTGGTTTCGCCTAGCCATAGTGTTGCTATTTACTACTACAGTTGTGGTGCCTTAACAGAGCACCCATGGTAGATTTTATCTATTGCTAGCCTTTAATAGAGTATCACATATGCCCAGAAAAGAACCATCACTATGACCACTACATAACTGGCATGTTGTTTCAGGAGATGAATGTTAGGGCTTTTTATAGTAGTTATCATCTCTGATTTCCAGTGTTCTGAAGAAGTAGGGTATATTGCACTCCTAACCCATGTGGTGGGTTTAGAGGAGGCGGCAACGGTGATGGTGTGGGGAAGAAGATTTTTTTTTTTTTCGGTCAAAGAAGAATAAAGGTTTGAAGCACTGATTGTGAGAGGATGAAGATAAAGTAGGGGAAAATAAAGAAAAGAAAAAGATGAAGACAGTGAGGATCCCCTTAACCTGGCCCAAATTTGTTTCGATTGCCTGATTACAAGGTATGTATGTGAATTATAAGAAATGATTGGGTAATTTTGAATTTTAAATTTAACATTAAATGTAATAGTTGCACTTTACCCAAGAGAAGAAGGTTAAGCTGTTTCAGAAAACAATAAGTGGGTAAGGTGCAATTCAGCATACATGGGGTAAAAGTGAAAATTACTCAAAAGTAAATATATAACCTAAGTGCGCAAGATCTAGATTATTATTCAACTAATGGCATCTAAGTCAAAAAAGCTATGGAAAATGAGCAGCGCGCGAATGTAAATGGGATATTATGTCACATGCATAATGATCCCATCTTCAAAGCCCCCCCCCCCCCCCCCCCCAAAAAAAAAAAAAGATTTCCCTTGATCCCACAGTAGCCGAGCACGTAACTGATCATTGCAATAGCATGGCGCAGAGAACTCCAAAAACTAAACAAGGCTTGACAGCAAAGAAGCCACAACGAACTAAAAACCCTAATCATCAGTATAGTAGTAGTCCTAAATCTAAAATCACGCTTTGTCATCCCCATCCCAACCCCAACCCCCCAAACAAAAAAAATCATGCTGCAGGCCCTAACAAAGTATCAATTTACCTTATAAGGTAAAACCCGTTTTACCATATAAGTAAGTTCTTAACATAAATGTGAGAACACCTCCCCCATAAAGATATTTCATGATAAACAGTCACTCTCAAAGGCATAAATCCAGCCTCTGCCCTATCTCACTCTTTATATTAAGATTGTTGTTGTATAGATACAGCGTGTATTCATTACAACCGAATCACGCATGCATATATTGTCCAAAGACCGACAGAATGTGATTGCTCAGCCTTGTTTCTTCTTATAATTCATTATAAGCTCACTTCATGGTTTCATCACTTAATAAAACCCAATAAATGATGTTGTAATGGGAAGCCAAAGGAAGATGAGAGAATTTGGTTAAGCATTTAAACCAGAGAAATGGAATACTTAATAAAGTGCGTTAAAATTCCTCTTTAAGTAATGATTACATTTACTATACGATCAATTTTTCTGCTCAATATTCAACTATATGGAGCAAAGCAGAGAAGGCCCTGATAAACACAGCCACCTCTCACAATCAAAACGCCCCCAAATTGGTGATAGGTTTTATCAATCGAAAACACGATCCTCGCTCTCAATCAATCAAACGACATAACATCAGAGATGACGAGAATTTCTATGTATCAATCCATGCATACGAATCGCCTTATTTGTATCGCAAACAACCCATTGATCTCCTTCGAGACCCAATACATACGACAAGAACAAAGATTAAGAAGAATCACCTAGATTGCGCAACAATAGCCAAAAAAAACATATATCCAGAATCATCAACCGCGGAAAAACGCAGAGAATCGAACGAAATTACGAAGTGGTGAAGCGAAATTCATACCGAAAATCGCGCATAACTCGGAAACCGAGACTTCGACAGCTCCAAATTGAATCCCCGAACTCGAAAACAATTGCATAGAAACCTAAAAGGCCCGAACCGGAGAAGATATCACGGAAAACGCATCCAAATATGTGAACGACGCGTGTATGCGTGAATTTCCTGATCGCGCGGACAAGCGTTCCGATTTCCGTCACGCGGCGTCACCAAGGAATTGAACGGTGACGAGCGCTCCTCTGCTCTTCCGGTTCGGCCTTTGTTGGGTTCTATACTCCCAACTTGCGCGAAGTCCCAGTGATTGATCCACGCTCGCTTTCTGCGAGTGTGTAACAGTCGCGCGAATATGGAGCATCATATATGTGGGTCCCACATTGGGTGGGGACCACGTGGGTGGCTGTGATTGGATAGTGAGAGAACCATGTGATGGGGTGCACGTGGGAATAGAATTTCTCATATTGAGTGGGTGTATGATTTGTCTTTTTTTATCATGGGAAATAAAATTTACTATAAAAGGATAATATACACTAAAACCCCTATAGTTTTTCTTTTGTTTCAAATAAATTTTAATACTTTAATTTGTGTCAATTGAGCCCATTTACTCTTACAATTATGACAATGAGCTCGTTTTTTAAATCAAATTCAACAAGTTAATCTCGTGATGAGAATAGACAATTAAAATTGATGCATCAAGAATGTTACAAATTTGACTTTCAAATCAACGGTTATTTCTCTTGAATTGACAAAATTATTGATTATATATAATATATGAGTTTCAAGGAGAATATCCAATGTTTTTACCCAAAGAAATTTATTTTGGTGTTCAAAATTTTAGATTTTTCTTATATATTCTTGTAAGGTGTAAGTTTTAATTTTGATTTTGTTTTCAAAGAGTAACCACATTAATATTGATGAGGGAACAAAGATATGTAACTTTTTGTGCGATTCGAAAAATATAAGTTTATTTAAAAATTAAGGGAGTTAACTGACATAAATTAAAATAATAGGATTCATTTGAAACGGTTAGAAAATGAATGGAGATTTATTGTAATTAGATATGGTCTTTCAGGGGCTAAAAGGCCAAGATGGGAGCCAATTGATTCCATCGCTCTAAAAAAAAAAAAAATGGGGGTTTGTTTGTGTTTAAATAGAAAACACGTGTCACTAAATGAGTGGGTTGTTATTTGGCTCGAAGAAGTGTTTGGTTTTTCTAGCAACATTGAACTCAAAAATAAAAGAGATAGTACATTACAATTAATGCATTTTTTGGAGAAGACTTAAAAAAAATTATTTCAACTCCCTTTCATTTTACTAATATTAATATATTTATATTAAATAAATATATTTTAAAAGAACCGCCTCCTCTTGAATTAATGAGTACACGAAGAATATAAATAATTTGAAAATCTTTATTTTTTTAAAAAATATAGATTGCGTAAGCAGGAATTTCATTTTGAGAATGAATTTCACAAATTCTTTTTCTAGAATCTCTCGTTTAGATACTATTAAAAGAAATTCATAAAATTTATTTAATTTGTCAAATGGATTTTCAAAGAGAGAAAAATGAATTCTGAATGCCTTCAAAACATGTGTTATTTCTAAATTCCTCCAAAGAGAAATTTTATTTCTCCGAATATGTTTAATTAAAATGTTATTATTAAAATAGGTATACAAATAATATAATTAAAATACTAAATTATAAATTATGTATAAAAATATGTATAATTAAAATGATATTGCTCAAACTATATTATTAAAATAGGTATAAAATTATATCATTAAATTATTAAAATAAAAATTATATTATTAAGTATATTTTTACATTTTTTATTATTAAAATTTAATAATAAATTTTAAAATTTTATATACAAATACTTACATATCTAACTAAATAAAAAATTATATAATTAAATTCTTCATATAAAATTGTCGTCCAAATAAAAAAATTGTAAATAATCAAATAACACCTAAATCTTTATGTGTAAATAAAATATCGAGAATTTAATGATATAAATTTAAATTTTGTTCACATGCGAAATTAGTAATATATAAAATTCATGATTCACAATACCCAATTCTCCAAACTAATTTGACTTAATTTAATATTATTATTTTTTTTAACACATATTGCCACCCTTGTTATCTTCCGAAAATCAAAGCATGTAACTTTTACTGGTCTACAAAGGCGGAGGCAGCCTAAGGACCAGGGAGGATAAAGACCTTTAATACCCTATACTTTTAAAACTATTATAGATGTACCCCTCTAATTTATTATTCTATTCAATTTAATCCATTAAAATTTATATTTTATAATCTCATTTTCTCTTGATTTATTTCACACAAAATTAATCAATGATTTAATAATATATAATTCTTTATGAATTTTTTATGAAAATTTCCTTGGCTCCGCCCCTGCTACTCAAGTGCCCCTTTCTCATTTCCTCAAGATCAAATTCAACATCGAAAGACTAAATTGCCGGGGAGGTAGGGAAGATCGTGTTTGATCGTCTATTGTCGTTAGGGGTAAAAATGTATTTTCACTTTGATTTCTTATATTTAAAGAAAAATAATTATAATATAATTTGATCACTTTATTAAGAAATAGAACTCATGAAATAAGTTGGGTTCATGCATGCATCGCTTTCTCCTTTGAATATTCTATCAAATTGATAAAAAAAAAAAAAATCTTCTTTGCTTTTGTGTCGCAGTTTGATAAGAATAAACTTTAGAATCAATTTGAGAACATATTTTTGTAAAATTGCCTTTTAGCCTCTACTGAAAGAACTACATTTTACCTACTATTTTCAATAAAGTGATAAATTATTTTTTTTCTTAAATTTTTCATCCAATTTTTTAATGAAATAGACAAAATTGTCCTTTATTTTAATTTAATTTATTATTATTTTTTCAAATTATGATTAAAAAAAAATAACTAAAATTAAAATAAAAGGTTAATTTTATCTATTTCATCCAAAATTAGATGAAAATTTTAATTCCATTTATTTTTAAGCATAGTCCGTTAATTTAAACCGAAAAAAAAAAAATAACTTCCCACTTTGTTCAAAAATTAGTAAATTATAATTTTTTAAAATGAAAAAAAATAAAGTGATAATTAGATAAAATTAAAAAAAAATAAAAGACATTTTTTTTATTTATCTTTTTTTTACATATATCATAAATTTTAGGGAGATTTTTTTAGAGGTCCCAAGATTCTAAAAATATTTTTTTAAAGACCATCTCATGTGTAAAAGAAATCACTGTTACATGACTCATCATGGGATTTTGGGAGAATGGGGGGGGGGGGAATTAATCGAAATTTCCTAAATATAAGCAATGCAGCAAGACTATAAAAAAGACCCACAAAAATTTCTTAAAACCTCAAATCAATTGTTATGAATTTTCAACCCACGATTTGAGATCTCAAAATTGTACGCCAAACAGATACTAACGAATATTGTATACTAACGAATATTGTATCCGTCATGTGAACCTTCAATCAATCACTCTGAAATTTCTCAAAATTGTACACCAAACAGATACCATTATCTACCAAATCATCCAGAAATCCAAAAACTTGTTCACCGGAGGCAACCATCATCGAAATTTTGAGAATAGCTACGCAGATCGTAAGCATATTGTACCGTGCTTCTTTGCCATCCCATACCATGTTGCTTCAACTGATACTTCAACCTCCAAACCAACGGTCTCCCAAAACTCGATCCCTGGCAACAAGCGACTCTCTTCTTCCCCCATTTCAGCATTCGTATCTTCTTCAAACTCACCATGCACAACATTTTCTTATATATATGTGTGTGTATGTGTGTGAGTAGATATATATAGATGCAATGAGCAAAATATTCAACTTATAAAAGAAACATATTGACACCTGCAACTTCTTTCAAGTGTAGCAAGCTCTATTGGATGTCGTTTTCGAGTCCGGCAGGAGGAGGTGGAAAACATGGTCATCAAATGGCCTTTTTTATGGACCCAATGAGAATAAAGGAGAGTTCAGAAACTAGTGAAGTGTACGGTGGTCTTGGAGTCGGGTTTCTCCTCACATTTATAATCTGACCACCAATCTCTTTCGTGTCCAACAATTTTTCCCTATATATTGAGTCTTTGGTTATTGGATTAGAGTTGTAGTGGTGTTGAGCCTTTCTCAATTCCAAAAAGTAATCCACATAAGTTTTTCTTCACACTTATAACTAAACGTCCAGATAAATCCAACATGAAGTGATGTAACATCATTCATCAGTGACTAGGCAGACAAAGGTTTAGGATATTATGATGATGACGAAGATAGAATTCTTTTTTATAAAGATGAAAAAAAATTGATGCTATGTTTCTACTTTTCAACCTGGTGATGATGTAAAAAACATATAAAGAAGGATAAGATCTTACGCGGAAAGGTTCTCGTCTGTTCATAACTTTTGATCATCCAAAATTTGGCCAAATTGTGTATGAAATAATAGAGATTTTCTAAAAATTGAAGGTAGATCATTCATGACAGTAAGTTTATTTTATTATATATACATATAAGACACACAAGGTAGAGAAAGATATGCAGGTTGGTAAAGAAATATGCATCAAAAAAGAAATTTTAGGCCCCGTTTGGTAACCGTTTCCATCCCATAAACTTTCATCCCATTCCCAGATTTTTTAGATTTCTGTTTGGGAATAGCGTTTGGTAATTTTTGTTCCCGTTTCTATTCCATTCCCATTTGAAAATTGTGCCAATTTTTTTCTTAAGAAATGAGAAACGAAAAAAAATTGTTCCTCATTATTCCCATCCCATTCCCAAAAATTAAAGAGAGCCACCGCTACTGTTCATCCGCCGTCGTCCGGCCACCGTCGGCAATTGTCGCCAGTCACCTCCGGCATCGCAGGCTGCCCACCGTCCTGCCACCGCCGGCGGTGGCCACCATCCGGCAACTTCCGGCGCAGGACACCGGACACCGTTAGCCGCCGGCTGGCCAAAACAAAAAAAAAAATGTTCTCAAAACAATTTTTTTATTTTTTATTTTTGGATAAAATTGTTACCAAACATGATTTTATTCTCAAAATAAAATAAAATAAAAATTATCTTTACCAAATACGATTCTACTCTCAAAAAAGAAATAAAATTATCATTTCATCCCATTTCCATCCCACTGCATGAAATGGAAATAAAAATGGTTATCAAACACCACCTTATTCTCCCAAGATAGCACACACATACAAAAGTGAAAAAGTGTGAGTCGATAAGTAGTGTATGTCTATTCTAGCTTTCATGTCAATGAAATACCATTTCACATAAACTATTATTTCCTAATTCCTTGATTCTTTAGATGCTACCGAAGCTGTAAATTTACTTTTGACTTTTGTCCACTCAGAACTTATTCCTTGATATTAAAACCCTAGCCCCCCACAATATCTGAATCCAAGCCTATTGAAAACCATGGTCCCAATTCAGACTCACACTCTGTTCAAATTACTATACGCATTAATGGAGAGATAATTTCCTACTTTGGTCTTAATTAGTGTGTATGTATATCAGGGTGAGGACAAATTAGATACCTGATTGATGATACAGAGGCTCCTAATTCAAAGGATGCGACTTATGCCACTTAAAAATGCAAAAAACTCCATAGTTATGGCATGGCTTGTTAATTCCACGGATGAAGACATTACCTTTAATTATATGTGCTATCGAACTGCAAAGGAAGTCTAGGATAATGTTAATTCCATGTATTCCGACCTTGGCAATCAATCCCAAGTGTACGAATTACAACTACAACTTGGAGGAATTCGACAAGGGAGAGACAACGTCACCAAATACTTCAACACTATGACAAGGTTGTGGCAGGATCTGGATATTTTCAATGACAATGAATGGAAATCTCAAGATGATTGCAAACACTAGAAGAAGACAGTGGAAAATGATCGAATCGACAAATTTCTTACTAGCCTAAATGTGGAATTTGATGAGGTAAGGGGAAGGATCATTGGTCGTGGCCTACTTCCTTCACTCGGAGAGATATTTGCTGTGGTCCGAAAAAAGGAAAGTCGTTATAGTGTTAAGCTCCAAAAAAAAACTAGGCTGGGCCACCTATTCAAAATTATGCCCCTATTGCTACTAAAGCAAATGCAACCAGAGCTTCCAATAACCAATGCAGAATTAAGGACAAGCCTCAAATTTCGTGTCATTTCTGCAACAAACCTCTCCATAGACGTAAGATATGCTAGATGATACATGACAAACTTGCCAGTTGGAAGAACAACAAGCCTGAAGACCGACCTATTTGTACAAATGGGGTTGATGTTGGTCTCTTCAGTAAAGAGAAAATAAATCAATCATCTTCTAAAGTTACTGAAATCCAATCCAGAGTCTTGTATTCCGTGCTTCTCTGGCTCAAGCATGTAGCAGCTCTAGTGCTTTCTCTTGTCATTTCAATCTTACCCATGTATTTCATTCTTATTTGCCTTGTTCTGGTATTAAAAAAAAAAAAAAGTCAGAATTGCATACGGGAATTTTTCATCTATTGCACGAAAAGGTTCTATCAAATTTTTTGAAAAAATCACCTTAACATGTGTCCTTCATGTCCCTAATCTTGGTTTTTATCTCTTATTTATAAATCAACTCTCTAAAGATTCAAATTGTCATATTACTTTTTTTTATTCCCACTGTGATTTTCAGGATCTGAGCACGGGGATGATTATTGGCAGTGCTAGAATGGTGGACGGTCTCTAATATTTTGATGATAACTTCCTCAGTAATAAACAAACTCAAGGTTTTAGTACTAGTATTAGTTTTCTCTCTGCCCGTAAACAAATAATGATTTGGCATCTTAGACTAGGACATCCTTTTTTTTCTTATTCGAAGTATCTAATTCGTATTCTATTTTAAAATGTGGATTGTTCATCTTTTCAATGTGAAAGTTGTCATTTATCAAAAAGCCATCGCACTACTTAGAGTTCAAAACCATATTGTGCCTCAAAACTATTTTACTTGATTCATAGTGATGTTTGGGGTCCTTAAAAAATTACCACATCCTCTGGAAAAAAAATGGTTTGTAACTTTATAGATTATCACACTCGGCCATTTTGGGCATACTTGATGAATGACAAATCTGAAGTTGAAAACTTGTATAAAAAAAAATTCCAATATGGTTGAAAACCATTTTCAAACGAAAAGTAAAATACTTCATTCTGAAACTAATGACATGTTTGGTTGGACGGAATCGGGACGAAATGAAATCGTCATTCCGTCGTCGATTCTCATTCTGATATTTAGTTTTCCAATGGAATCACATTTAAATGAAAAGTAAGGGAATGAGATTTCATAATAGATAGGCTGGAATTAAGTCCAGCCAAATGGAATCAAAATTAAAATTACAAAAAAACTCATAGCATGATCCAACCCAATCTAGAAATTAAATAACAGAAACAAAAATTAAAGAACGAAAACTAAAAATTGAGAACAGAAATAAAAATTAGAGAATAGAAACTGAAAATTGAGAATAAAAACAGAAATTAAAGAATATAAACTGAAAATTGAGAACAGAAACAGAAATTAGATAATAGAAATTGAAAATTGAGAATAGAAACAAAAATTAGAGAAGAGAAACTGAAAATTGATAACAGAAACAGAAATTAGAGAACAGAAACTGAAAATTGAGAATAGAAACAGAAATTAGAGAACAGAAACTAAAAATTGAGAAGAGAAACAGAAATTAGAGAATATAAATTGAAAATTGAATGGAATAGTGAAATATAATAAAATTTTATTATAAGGACATAATAGAAATTTTATTATATTTCACTATTCCATTCATTCTCTCATTCCATACCAACCAAATAAATGAATGAAATAGTGATTTCATTGACAATTCCATTCAATTCCTTCTCTCATTCCATTAATTCTTTCATTTCATTTCACCCCATTCCATTCCGTCTAACCAAACGAGCCGTAAGTATTTCAATCATTTTTTTAAAAATCTTTTAAAGGAAAAAGGAATTCAACATCAATCTACTTGTAGTGATACTCTCCAACAAAATGGTATAACCGAAAGAAAAAAAATAGACATTTACTTGAAGTTGCACATCCCATTATGTTCTCAATGAATGTTTCAAAATATCTATGGGGAGATGTGATTTTGATAGCATCTCATTTTATAAATAGAATGCCTACTCGCGTTATAAAATATATTACACCCTTAGAAACCTTCAGCGTTTTCTTTCCTGAATGTCAACTTTTCTCTGACTTACCCTTGAAAATTTTTGGACGAACTGTATTAGTTCCCATACTTGGGTAGTCTTCGAAGTAAACTTGATCCTAGGGTTGAAAAATATGTGTTCATCGATTATGTTCCAAATAAAAAAGGATATAAGGTTGTGTCTGAGTAAAGATTCAGGGAGGGATTTTTCTTTAAAAAAGAATTTCAGAAATTCTTTATCTAAAATCCCTTGTTTGGGTATGACTAAAAGGGATTTGTAAAACCCATTCAATTTGTAAAATAGATTTTCAAAGGGGGAATCTGGAATTTCTAAATCCCTCCAAAACATGTTACTCTAAATACTTTCGAAGAGGGATTTCACTTTTATGAATAGGTACACTTCAAACAATATTGTTAAAATTATATTATTAAAATAGGTTTTAAAATAATATAAGTAAAATAATATACTTAAAATGATATTGTTAAAATTATATTATTAAAATAGATATAAAATAATATAATTAAAATAGGTATAAAAATAATATAATTAAAATAGTATAATTATAATTATATAATTGGTATACAATAGGTATAAAAATAGTATACTTAAATAGACATAAAAATAGTATAATTAAAATGACATTACTAAAATTTTATCATTAAAATAGGTATAAAAATTATATATTAAATTACTAAAATAAAAATTATATTATTAGGTATATTTTCACATTTTCTATTATTAAAATTTAATAGATTCAAAATTCTACGAACAAATAATTGTCTATCCAAACAATGAAAATATAAAATTACACGATCAAATTCTTTATATAAAATAGTTCTCCAAACAAAGAAGTTGTAAATTATGGGATTTCAAAATCTAGAATTTTGAAATCTCATCATTTACAAATTCTAGGAATTTATCAAATCTCTTACCCAAACGCAATTTTAAGTGTTCCTCTACCTATACCTTTTTTCTTGTACCTGTTCACGTTCCTTCTGCTTCTCATAGTCAAGAAATTGGTAGTCACATTAATGGAAAAAAGGAGAAATATTAGCTTACCATTCCCAAACTTAGATTACTCACGAAAAAAATGGAGAAATACTAAGACAGGATCACGTTAATCCTACCTAAAAGCTTCATGTTTACACTTGAAGAGGTACTCATAAAAAATAAAAAAAAAAAAAAAAAAAAAAAAAAAAAAAAAAAAAGGACTTAACTACAACTCTAGCACAAGACCAATTAGTGTCTCCGAGCGATGATCCACCTACTACTCCAGGTAATTCTAATCCTTCTTTGTCAAATTTCACTCCTACAACTTCCAATCTTGATATACCTATAGCACTTAGAAAGGGAGTCTGAACCTGTACATAACATCCTATTGCTAATGTAAAACCTAAATCGTAGAACGTTCGTAATAAATAGTTGTATTTTAGAGCATTAGAAAATTTTAGAGTAAAATTTTATTGATTAAAATTCAAATCAAAAGTTGGGGGTCAAATTGAAAATTTAGAAACATAAAATTTAAACTTAAGATTTAAATTGACAATTAAAAATCAAAAAGTAAAAATATTAAGAGTGAAATTATAATTTTTGAAACTTTTAAGAGTTGAAATTCATTGAAATTAAGATCTTAAAGGAAATTGGGGGAGGAAAGTGCAATTTAACTATTTTTTTTAAAACATACATACATATATATATATATGAACGCTGTGTGTGTGAGTGACGGGAGACCACCGGCCGGCAGGAAGAGAGAGATCAGGTGACGTGGCATGAGGGGATCAAATTTAACCACTAAATTCATGCAATAAATACCCCCTTTTGCAGTAGAAGTAATCAAATCCTAGATCAAATCTGGAAAAAATCAGAGAAATTCTAGAGAGAGAGAGAGGACCGGAGTGGGGGTCGTCGATTTTTCTTGAATCAGTGTTCATCCGGCAGCGTGGTCGTGGCTGTTATGGGTGTGCGTGATCGTGTGGATATCGTCGACAGTTCCAGGAGAGAGAGAGGGTGGTTCGGCCGGTAAGGTGGTTCGTCAACGGCGTGGCAGTGTGCGTTCTTAGCATCGCCGGTGAGCGGGAGTTGCTAATCACTGTCCAATCATCGACAATCGTCGGGCTGGTGAGTATTTATGTGTAATTTCTCTAATTATTTTGGTGGGTGTGTGCATGCATGAGCGTTGCGAGTTTGGTCGGTAAATTTCCGGCTGTGTGGGTTGTGCTATGTTTTCTTTTTCCGGTAGCGTGTGGGTTTGTTTGTGTGTTCTGATTGTCCAGTTAGTGTGTGTGTGTGTGTGTGTGTGTTGTGTCGGCAAGAACCCAGCAAAACAGAGACGGAGAGAGAGAGAGAGAGAGGTCGATCAACGGCGGTGGCGGTGGTGCGAGTTGGGTGCGGCTACGGTGTGCCGATGTGTGTGTATGTCGCCGTCGGCAGGGGTCGTTGGTCCTGTGGCGTATCGTCGACATTGGGTATGCATGTATAGTTGTGTACATGAGGGTGTGTGTGTCGCAGCGTGCGTGGGTGTGTGAGCGGTGATTTGGTGGGTATGCGTGTTAGCTTGTGAGGTGGCCGGTGGTGGTGTTTGATCGGTGTTGTGGGTGGTGCAGGGCCGACGGTGAGAATCGGCAAGGAGTGGGAGGCCAACGGTGGTCGGCAACAGTAGAAGAGAGAGAGGGGGCCGGCCGTCGGGTCTAGAGAAGAACCAAGAACCGGAAAAAAAAAAAAAAAATGATAGAAGGGGAAATTGTACAACTAACCCCAACAAAAATTCAAATCCATCTCGCGACTCGTGAACGATTCGGAATGGATTTCGTTTTTCGTTAAATTTATTTTGGTTTTGTTAAATTCAATTCTAGCATAAAAAAATTTGTAACCGAAATAATAAATTTGGGATCGCTATATTACAAGATTTTTATGCAATAATTAACGGAATGAAATTATCAGAATAATAACAATTTTCATAGATAAAATATGGGGAATGGAAAAATGCGGAACTTAGGGCCTACATTACATGACTAGGTGATTTTACATAAAATATTAATTTAGGCCCTATCATTACTAGGTTCGCAAACGCCAACACCTCGGTAGGCTTTGGACGGTGCTGTTTTTGTAGCACAAAAAACGAGGTGAGTTTATTGTCTTCTTACCAAATTATTTTCTGTATATATATATATGATGACATATGTGTTTGCTTACACTGTACGATTTCATAAATGATATAGATATATATATGATGACATATGTATTTGCTTACACTGTACGATTTCATAAATGATATGAATCAAGCAGGTTTTTGGGATGAGTTGGTAAAATGAATTTCCGGGGAATTGTATTGGTTTCTAAAAGAAGGATTAAAAATAATTTTTGTAGAATATGGGTGGTTTATATTTCTTTCCAAAAGGGGTGTGGTTTCTCCCCGGAAGGGATGTGGATTATATTTCTCCTCGTAAGGGGTGTGAATTATATTTCTTCCCAAAAGGAGTGTGGATATTTTATAGGAAGGCATTCCTACGAATGTTACGGTACCGTTGCAACTCCCGATCGTGAGGTTAAAACGATCACTATGGCTAACCAGTGTGTGTTGTGGTGGAGTGATGGTTTGAGATGTGTGTTTGAGATGTGGTATTTTATTTATACTGGGTGATTTATTATTTATTATGGTGATTGATATGATATTTATAATGGATGATTTTGAAATGGAACTTATATATATTGCTTTATTTTCACTGCATATAATATGAAGACTTTTACAAACTATGTGATATATATATACTTATGTTTGATCCATATTTAAATATTGTATTATTTAGAATGTATTATTATTAAAAAAATATTTTTATTAAGAAGGCAGTACACTAACAGGTGAAACAGTTAAGAGTCGGTCCCCTACTGGTGCTAGGTAGAGTCCGGCGATGGTATAGCGAGGAAGTATTTTGGGAGGTGCTGCCTGAGGCGAACCTAGGAGAGGTTCATTGACGTTTTATCTTTTGTGGTTATTAAAATTCAGGGACGGGTGTGTCCCTAGTTAGAGAAGATGTTTATGGCCTGTTTTTTGTGGTTGTATAATTATGAATACATATTGTCGTTTTCTAGTTTGGTTTGTCGCTCAGGTGATGTCGTGTCGATGTCACGCCGGCTCCATGGTGACGGGTGTCCGGGGTGGGGTGTGACAGCTAAATATATATGTGTCTTACCATAAGCTTTTTAAGTCTCGTAAAGCCTTTACCTAAAAAATCTCCAACCTGTTTATTCCGAGAACCATTCGGGAAGCCTTAGATAATCCAGATTGGAAATTAGCAAATTTGGAAGAGATGAACACTTTGAAAAAGAATGGGACGTAGGAGATAGTTAACTTACCAAGGGAGAAGAAAATGGCAGGATGCAAATGAGCGTTTACGGTTAAGTGTAGAGCTGATAAAAGTATAGAAAAATACAAAGCACGTTTAGTGACAAAAGAAATTACACAAACCACAATATTGATTACCAGGAGACTTTTGCCCCAGTCACAAAAATTTATTCAATTCATGACTTATTATCCTTAAATTAAATTCATAGTTTTCTTTCTATTTTGTGTCATGCAATCGTGTAAATACTCATCTTGCCAATCGTGGTGAAATATGTGTCTAAACATAATATAAAGAGGTAGGGATTGAGGTGCAATATTAGAAAATGCAAAATAGGATAAAAATAGAAAGAAATGATCATTTTGATAGAACATTTGAAGTTAGTGTAGTCAATTAAATTAAAACGTTGGGGACTAATTTGAAACTATCTTTAAACTTTAAAGGTCAATGCGAAATTCACCCTGATAATACCAAGCTCTCTAGACTTGAAGTCAGTTCAAGTCCAGTGACCATGTCATGCACTTCTCTCCTCGGCTCAGCCTTTCTCTCTCCACCGGAGAAGAAGACAAACACCATCGCCGCCGCCAGAACCAAATTCAAACCCTACCGCCTCAGCCCCAAAATGTCCCTGAACCAAAACCATAATCCTAACCCTAACCCTGGTTTCATTACCTCCATCACCAGACTGTTGTGGGGTCAATCACTCCCGCCCGACCTCCTCATCTCCACCGTCCGCTCTGCCTGGTCCGCCGCCTGGCAGGTCATGATGTCCCAGCTCGCCCCATCCGATAAATCCGGTCGCTACACCCGACCCACCTCCCAATTTCGCGGCAACCAACGATTTTCCCGCCAAAATCTCCACCTCTACGTCGCCCTGCCCTGCCCCTGGGCCCACCGTACCCTCGTCGTCCGAGCCCTCAAGGGTCTGGAAGACTCCGTCCCCGTCTCAATTGCTTCTCCGGGTGTCGACGGGTCGTGGGAATTCCGGGATAACTCTACGCGGGACGGGGATACACTTGTCCCTGGTCTGGATAAGGCAAACGCGTGCAAAACCCTAAAAGAGGTTTACCGGCTTCGGAGTGGCGGTTATAGTGGCCGCTCCACGGTGCCAATGCTATGGGATGTGGAGAAGAAGGACGTTGTTTGTAACGAGAGCTCCGACATAATCGAATTGTTCAATTCCAGTTTGAATGATTTAGCACGTAATCCGGAATTGGACCTTTCTCCGCCATCGCTGAAGAAGCAGATTGATGAATGGAATCAGATTATATATCCCAATGTCAATAATGGGGTTTACAGGTAATTTAGTTGCATTTAGTACTCAATTTCCTGTTTTTTGTTTTTAAGAAACTACAATTTTCTTTTAAAGTTTTTCCATGTGTTAATAGCAAAACTTGAATTAGAAACGAATCAATTCTGTGTATGATTTAAGTCCTAGAATTGGCATTGGAAATTAACGGAATTGAAATCTAACTCCAATTCTAGGCCTTCAATTTCGGGCCACCAAACGTCACCCAAAAAAATGAAAAATCCTAGAAATGGGGAGAAGTGAATCCCTTGTTCGGTAATTCTTCCAACCCCAGAAGATTGAATCATCCGAGAAATTGGGAGAAGAAAATACGTTTTCTTTCCATTTATGTTGTTTGGTAATTTTATTGTGGAGAGAAGAGAAGGGAAATTAAATTGAGCGGAAGATTGTTTTGAAACGGTTCTGGATTCTTTCTCCTCAAAACCGGAGAGGATTAGGGGGGAAATATAATGAAATAATGAAATATCTTTATGGAAGTTGATTTCTTCTTAGAAAATAGACAATCGAGTTAAGCTCTGTGTGTGGTTAAACAGAAATTCTATTCGCTAAGTAAGATTCACATCTCTCGACCCAAATGGTAATGGGGAAGAGGTTCATCCTTCCGTACGTGATTCCAATTTCAAGTCGTCTGATTATGTCTTGAGCCAAACACACTTGCCTACACGTGGGATATCTAGTCGCAAGTGGACGATGACACTTAAGAAGTGCATGACTCGACAATTGGAAATCTTCAACAATTCAGCTAAAAGGAACACATGGCAATTGAGAACGGGCTAAAAGCATTTGGCGTAGATTACTATTGGCCCAGTAGAATTCCCAAGAAGGGGGGTGAATTGGGTAATTAAAAAATTATCAGAATAAAATTTAATAAATCAAATAATTAATTTTAATCTTAAATTAATTATTATTTTTATATCACAGCGGAATAATATAATTAACTAAGTGCATACCTAAATAACAAAAATAACAAAGTAAATATAGTAGCACACCAAAGATTTATATTGGTTCACCAAGCTACTCTTGGCTAATCCAGTCCTTCGAGCTCCACGGAGGTCGTACCCACTAAAACCAATATCTCTTTAAAGATAGGAATCAAACCCTCACACCGATTATTTTACAGGCTCATAATCAATCTTTATAATATTCTTTTCTTAGGCTAAGGAAAAACCTCTATTTTTTACAGGCTAAAAAATAATCTAATTCTTTTTAATACTAAGGCTCAAGAATCAAAACCTCACAAAACACTCCAACTATCATTTTCCTAGGTAAGGATGGAACCTTTACAAATCACTCAAATTGCAATTCTATTCAGAAAGAATCACTATCTCAATCTCTTTACAGGAAGAGACTAAAAACCCAGCTACCCTTGATTAAATACCCCCAACAGTATTTAACCCGTCACACTACTCACCAAAAAATGATAAGCAGAAAATCTCATTCGGAGCTTCTACCACCCCAGATAAATAATAACTCAATTAATATCCCAATCTAGTGATAGAAAAACGTGAGATAGAAAAATCTGATTTTGATTAAGATATGGATAGTAAATTGGAGCACATAATCAGATTCAAGCAATTGTTTGTAAAAATATTTTCTTAAAAAATCAGAAACAATTTCTAAGATCAATTTCCAAACAATAATCAAATAATGCAATGAAATAATATAATTGGAAAGATCTTACTCGGAATTCACAGAAAGAATGATTAGAACGATGCAACTTCAAATCCAGTAACAACAAAGAATAATAGTAATTGATCTTCAAGATCGTCTCTCAAAAAAGTTCACAATATCTTAATATAATAACTCTTAAAACAGCTCTCTTGATATTGATTAATTCTCTCTCGTTAATGATATAAGAAATTCGCAGGTCAATATATAGGAGTATGAAGTCAGTCTTCTAACGGCTAGTTTACATGTGTCATGACAATTAATAGCACTTATAGACCCCTTATATCATAATGACTTCATTTAGGTTCAATTCACTTAAAAACAATTTTCAAATCTTTTAATTAAATCCTCCAAATATTTCACAATCTCAATTAATAAGAATAGAATCAATTTTAAGTACCAAATTGAGAAATATTAATATTCAATTAACCATATTAATAGGATTTAATTAATATGTAAACCATATCTTAAATATAGAAAATATCCTTGAAATCTCTCTTAAATCCCAACAAAAAAGGCTACTTTTTTATATAATCTCGGATAAAACAATATCCTGAAACAGTGCATTCGATCGACTGACCAGTCGACTGTCCAATTCAAGTTGTAGCCAAGCCATCGCTGCTGCGTTTATCGATCGACCTGCCTGTCGACCTGTAGATTCAGAGAGTTTGCTTTTCCTTCACCGGTCGACCTGTCGGTCGACTTATAGATTCAGAGAGTTCAGCCCTCTTGGCCAGTCGACCGACTGATGTTTGGTCCGGTCGAGTCACCAGTCGACTGATGTCTTCTGGATCTCTTCTTTGAACACGTTTTTAACTTATTTTCTTTTACGTTTTCGCCCCTTTAACTATTTTTTCATCTAAATTAGCTCCACTAATCTTCTCATATTCTATTTTGGTCATTCAAAATTATTTCTTCTCAATTCACATAGGAGCAAATAATTTCACTTAATCAAAAACACACATAAATGATAAAATACATTTTGTGCAATGTGTGTGTTCCTAATTGGGATATTAAGAGTTGAAATTTACCTGAATTGTTTTCCCTAATTTTTTCAAATTCTTAATTCTTCAATATCTTCAACTTCATCGTTTAGCATCTATTTAATTTGTCATCTTCCTCAGTGGAACTTTAAATCTCTGAAACACTCAATTAAAACATTAGCTCCACTAAAATATCAATACTTAATTGTTCATCAAAATTTTAGGATTAACAATTACCTTTCCCATTTTTGTTAATTTAAGTTGGTTGTGGCATGGTGGGAAGTTACTAAGGATGATGGTTGAAGTCAAGGCCTATAAATCCGAAGCTGCACTCTAATAAGAATACACACAACACAAATCATACATCAGACCCTAGAGTCACTTTATACATCTTTCTTTTTCTTATCTTAGGGGCAGAATTAATTTAATAACTCAGGAGAATGGCCGGTATAGAGGGGAGCCTTCGAGGATAACTCGAAGTTGTTTGTTTTGTAGGCTTTTAAATTCTAGTTCAATCTATTTACTTTTCATGCTCGAGGGTTAGCTGATCCAAAGGCACGATTTGTGAGGGTGAGATTGTTGGGTTTATCCTACATCGGTTGTGGAAAGGGTTGATGAACAAGTTAGTAAGTGTGAAAGGAATCCACCTCAAGAGCTAGCTTCACCCTACAACTCTATTTCCCTCAACTCTTTACTTTAATGTTGATTTGCTTTTCATGCAAACTCTCAATCTCTTAACTCTTTAATTTACTGTCAATTTACTTTTATCCAAATCACTGTCCCTTACACTATTTATTTTACTGCAATTTATCTGCTTTCCTAGGAGTAGTTCTAATATAATTCGTGATCTCATCCCACATTCAATCAAACCCCGTAATACTATTTTGAAATATTCAATCATCCATTTATTTGAAAAGTCCTCGTAACTGAGGTAAAGAGTCTTCACACAATCAATTGATCTATGATACTAGACATCCATGTAATGTTCTGGCACGCCTAAAAAATCAAAAAACATACCACACAATTACCAAACACTTGATGCGTATCATTAGAAGACGTATTTTTAGGGGGTTCTTTTTATATAGTCCCTTTATCTTTGGCTTTTTTATTTTCTTTATCCTGTTTTAATAGTAATTTATTTTTCAATCCTTGCCAAGTTGCTTTTTATTCCTAATATTTTAGCGACTTTAAGTATGATATCAAATGCAAATTCAAATTCAAATTCAACATGTAGTTGATATCATCTAGATGGATTCAATCTTGTTGATATTAACTGGAGGACTAAAACCAAAATAAAGGGAAAAGGAAAAGGAGATGGATAGAAAATTGTAAGTGAACTATTTCAAAGGCGACACAATTTCCCTTTTTTACCCTTTTTTTTTTTTTTCATTTTTTCCCTCCTTTTGCGTATTGCTTGCAGATGTGGATTTGCACAGAGTCAGGAAGCATATGATGCTGCTGTGAAGGATTTGTTTAGTACATTGGACATGTTGGATGATCATTTGGGGGGTTTAAGGTATTTATGTGGAGATCTGCTAACACTTGCGGATGTATGTTTGTTTACTACCTTGATTAGGTTTGATCTCGTCTACAATGTCCTCTTCAAATGCACCAAGAAGAAGCTCATCGAATATCCCAATCTCCATGGCTATATGCGAGATATTTATCAGGTACATTTTGTTATGTTTCTCTTTTATTTTTTGTTCCCAAAAAACTTGAAATTGTGTTGAATCCCTCAATGCTTGTGTTACCTGATCCTGAGCTACATATAAGTCCAGAGGCAATCCTTATCTTTCAAGGCACCTTTTAAGAGTAAGTTAGGCCCGTTGGATTCCTACATGGTATCAGAGTCAGATCTTATATATGATGTTGGGTGTGTTGAATCCTACATCGATGTTGGGTCTCTCAATATCCGTTCGCAGAGGTTTGCCAAAGTCCACCCTACGCGTGAAGGCGTGTTGAATCCCACATCGCGTGTGTTACCTGATCCTGAGCTATACATAAGTTTAGAGGCAATCCTCTTCTTTCAAGGCGAAAATAACAACAATTTTGTTTTGCTATTACAATTTTCCAAAAACACTCCACACCTTTGTAATACTTAATTTTATTAAAATTTAACATTATAAATAATCATTTAACATATTTAATTAGCCTTAGATTGATTTTTTTATAGATATACGTGTGAATTCTTCACACTTATATTTTGAACTTCTAGTACATTAAATATGTCTTTTGCGTATAGCTTTTCAATATATATATATTAATTGATTTAAATAGAAATTCATATTATTTATGTAGTTCTTGAACATTACCGAATAATTTATTTTTATTTTTAAAAAAAAAAAAAACTTGAATAACCTTGCCAACTGTTCGATTTTCTGAACGAACCAAGCTTTACCATGAGATGTAAGGCCCAGCTCGAACTTGAATATTAAGTGAAATAAACAAATCAAGGTTGAACCCTAAATACAGGGCTCAGCTTGGCTTGACTTGTTTATACCCTAACTACATAAGCTTTGAGGTCGAACACGAGATTTAAATTTGTGATTGTTCTACACACTTGCATTTAGTCTGTTTAGACAACTTTTAGAGAAAAAAACAGTTTTTGAATCAGAGAAAAACAGAGTTTGCCTAATGATCATTGGTTGGGTGTTCATTGTACAGATTCCAAAGGTTGCAGCGACCTGCAATTTTGATGCAATAATGGATGGTTACTACAAAATTCTTTTCCCATTGAATCCAGGCAGCATTAGGCCTATTATGCCTTACGTTTGTCAGCATGAAGTCCTCTCTCTACCTCACAACAGAGAATCTCTTTCTTTGGCACAGGCTTATGTCTCATAGTAAATATTCATATATCGATATCCTACCTCCTGTATTTGTCGTATAAGCTGTAAATTTGGTAAAAATGGAGGTTTTTTTTTTTTTTTTTTTTTTTTTTTTTTTTTTTTTTTTTTAAATGTTGATCTTATTAATAAGAACGAGAGATGTTAAGTTTTTTTTTCATCTGGGCTTCGAGTTATTTTTCCGTTGGACTTCCCCTACAATATCGTCATTGCAATAGTTTCACTATCAAATTTGAGATGGATTGGTGTGGTTAGGACACTATATGTCGAATCACGAATAAAGAAAGGCACGAGAGAAAAACATATATGAAAAATGTATTTTGTCATGACATTCTCAATGGAATTGTCTATATGGCTCAACCATCTAGGATCACAATTGATGCTTGTCCTTATCATGTTTGTTATTTAAAAAGGTTATTTATGGGCTCAAACAAGCATGTCGAGCTTGGTTACAACGTCTCAACATCTTCTTCTTATAATATGGTTTTACCCGGTGTTATGTTGATCACTCTTTATGTATTTGTTGCTTTGACTTTGTGGTGATCTTTCTTCTTTTATATATTGATGACATTTCATTCTTTATCACTTGGCAAGGAGTTTGAACTTAGTGATTTTAGTTCTCTATCTTATATTTTTGGGCCTTGAAACCACTCTCTCTGTATTGATCTTATTGCATGCTTCTCTAAGACTCAGTTGTCATTTTATAATGGGGATATCCTATCAAATGCCACTGAATATCGTCAACTGGTTGGATCCTTGAGTATCTCACATTCACCAGACTAGACATTGTTTATGATGTTCATGATGTTGCTAGTTGAGTCCACCTCAATCGTACCACTTTGTAGCTGCCAAACGGATCCTTCGATTCCTACAAAGGAATTGAATTTTGGTCTTCTTTTTTAGCGCATTGTTGTCCCCCTTGACTCTCAAGACGTATTCAAATACTGATTGGGTAGGTTGTCTTGACTCATGTCGTTCTACCACTGAATTTTGTGTTTTCATAGGATCCAATATGATTTCTTGGACTGTAGTTAAGATGTGACGGAAATGAAGTGATTTTGGTGGAGGAAATGTAGTAACATAAGGTCTTTAAGATAGAGAATGAAGAGAACAATAAAAAAATGAAAAAATAAAAATAAAAATAAAAACAAATACAGTGGGGATAAAAATAATATATTATATTAATGATATTGTTCATCTTTAACTATTTTAAACATAAAAAGTAAGGGTATCTTGAATATTTAACTACAAAAGATTATGATAACAAAATCTTGTGATGGTTGAAAAAAGGCCATGGAGGTATATGGCATCGTGGTAAATGACAGTGTAAGTAAGTAGCACATACCTTATTTTATAAATAATACATGTAAATAAAATATCTATATGATAAAACATCTCAATATACATTTTTCAACATATTTTTCAAACAAATTTTTGTTTATATATTTTAAGAGAATATTAAACGCATGAATGTGTCATTAAAATGAATATGTTCTCTCACTTTTTTCTATTTCTTCAAAAAAAATTATTTATGTTGGAATATTTTATGGGTTAATATTAATTGAATAACGAGTTAATGGATAGTCTATTATTTAAGAAACTCAAATAATCAGTGATCATATTTTGATTTGGGCTATGACGTCTTTTATATAGAAGCCCAGTTAAGTGGTAAGTGTAGATTTAGGATTTCGTTGAAACACGTTATGGAAGAGCCCAACGAGAAACTCTAGTATATATATAACTAGGTCCCCTCCCTAATCTAGATTAAGGGGCTTCTTCTCATTGAGAGCCGCCACCACAAAATCTAGATCATAGGGAAGAAGACATAATTAGTAATCCGCTGCGACAGATTCAATCTCCTACGATGACCCAAACATGTATGTTTTCGATTACCGTTCTTCATTGTTGTGTCCTAATAATTATGTATACTTTAAATTATTGTTTAATTTCGTTTTATTATGATATGAGAAATAATCAACAGATGCCACTAACACCCTTGTGGTCCTGTCGTTTTTTAAAAAATTAATTACACTTGTTCACATATTTGAATTACCAATGAAACCCTCGCTTGAAAAAAAGAGTAAAATAACAATTTTATCCTTCATTATTTTAAGTAAAGAAATTAAAAAGTATAGACAAAAAATGATAACATAATTACTATTGTAACATTTACTAAAAACAAAATTATATGCATTTTCAATAATTTTATCAATTTTATTTTTTCTTTCCTACTCTCCAACAAACCCAAATGGCCAAACCCAACCAACGTGTTACCTCTTGCAACCTACCCCCCACAAGTAACCACTATTGCCCCTGATGTATGTAAAACTCCCACCCCAAATTGATCTAGGTATAAAATCCTAAACGGGTCGGTTTGGTTATATGGGCCCCGAATTAAGAAGAAACCCGCTTGTTAAACAGGTTGGGGTAGTGTAAGCCCATGATTCAAACAATTGATTAAGTGATTTATATGAATATATGGGCGGCTATATGATAAGGCCTATAATTGGGTATACACAAGCCCAAGGTGTCAAAAGCCAAAGAGGAAACAGTCATTTAAGAGTT
This sequence comes from Eucommia ulmoides, assembly GCA_016647705.1. NCBI lineage: Eukaryota > Viridiplantae > Streptophyta > Magnoliopsida > Garryales > Eucommiaceae > Eucommia > Eucommia ulmoides. The sequence continues at coordinate 43,437,124 of CM028329.1, forward strand.
TGAGTCTTAACCTATATACGTTAAGATAGTCTGAATTAACTGTAACAGCCTATGATTAATGGGGACCGTTACAAATATTCTCCCTTAAATATAAGGATAATGGCTAGTATACGAAACGGTAAATAGATACAAATAATTGAATGATATTTCCATTCATGAGATAACAAACAGATCACCCTATAAAAGGGAATAAGGTAACTGAGTATGGGGACTCGAATTTGGTGTGTGCAATTTATTCTCACTATATTCAACTAACTTATTCTCATGCCGGAGGTTCGTTGGCTGACACCACATCGGTGTTCCCCATTTGAATTCACGGTTATGCAGATAAGGAAGGAAGAAGAAAGATTTTCTAGTACGTGTGGAGATTGACATGTGACTGAGGATTTTTTACTACATCATTTGGTGCCGTCTGTGGGAACACGAACGTAAAACGCTACATTGCTGATATGAGGCACTTGCGAGCTAGGGCACCAGTGACTAGTCGGAATAATGACTTACCACCGTTGTCAGTCCTAGATGTACCTGATGAACAACACGAAGATGATCGTTCGCAACAGCGTGAAGAGATTCCGTCTGATACGCCATCCATTGCAGTAAATATGGATGCAAAGATAAATGCTCTTAACGCAAAAATGGCCGAGATGGTTGAAACTATCAAGTACATGGCTGGTATAATCGCTGATAACAGATCACAGGTTAATACGAGCACTCATGGAGTCAGGGAGGATGCAGAAACTCCACGGAATGTTGATCCTCAATTTTATGAAGAACGACTTGGCCATGGAGAGGCCAGCCATCAACCAGAATGAGGGACCAATATTCAAACTGAGACTGTTGATTCACGTCGACAAATCAGGAGTCAAGTGGAGAGAGTTCGGTCTCTGGACGAGCTGGATGCATTATTGAAGGGTACTAAGACGTCTTTCTCCCTGGAAATACTGCCTATTCCACTTTCTGAAAGGTTTGATCCAACGAAATTTAAAAAGTATGATGGGAGAACTGATCCAGTGGACCATATCTGACAGTTCAAACATGTCATGAATTTGTATAATTCCAGCGATTCTACCATTTGCAGAGCTTTTGCGACCACTCTGAAGGGATCAGCTCTTGAATGGATGCATTCTCTTCCCGCGAACTCTATAATGTCGTTTAATGAGTTCGGAAAGACGTTCATCAACCGTTTCATAACTTGTCAGAGGTTAATGAAAGGACCGGATTTCCTACTAGCTTTGCGTCAGGAGAAATGAGAAACTTTGCGTCAGTATATGAGTCGGTTTAATGAGGAATTGACTTACATTGAAGGTTGTAATATAAACCTTGTTATTAATGCTTTTACATCAGGATTGCGTCCTGGCCGATTCCAAGATTTTTTAATCAAAAAGTTCCCTCGGAGTATAACGAAGCTGATGGAGAAATCTAAGCCTTACATGAAGTTAGAAGATGTAAAACTAGTTAGAGAAGGCAAGGGGTTATTTCGTGATCATCTCAGGCAAAATGAGAAAGACATTGGCAAGGCTAAAATTGGCACATCTGATAGGCGCAAAGACCAATCAAGGAATTCAAATTCCAAGCCAACAGTTCGCCAGGAATCAGGCCTTCCTGGATTACACATGCCAATCTCACGGATCCTGCAGGAGATTCATACGTCTGATATAATTCAATAGCCTTCCAGATAGACCACTAAGTCAAATCGAAAGAATCGTTCTAAGTATTGTGATTTCCATAAGGATCATGGTCATAATACAGATGATTGTTGGGAGCTTTAGAAGGAGATCAGGCGACTTGCGGACTTGGGACAATTGCGGGATTATATGCAAGATCGTCCCAAGGACAAGAAGAGGCCCAGACATGATAGCCGAGGAGAAGAACGTCGAGAAAGAGAACCGAAAGAAGAGCATCCTTAAGAAAATCGAGAGGTAATATTTATGATAAATTCAGTCGGACCGAATACTTGGGAATCCAATCGTGCACGAAAAATAAAGGTACGTGAAGCGACGTTGGAACGTTATTATGGGGAGTCATTGGCGATAACAAAACCAGGCCCTATTATCACATTTTCTGAGGATGATTGTAGAGGGATTGTTCACCCTCATGAAGATACCTTAGTCATATCTTTTTGGATCTCAAGTTTCCAAGTCCGACGTATCTTGATTGATAATGGTAGCTCAGCAAACATTATCTTTATTGGTACTTTAAAACAGATGGGAGTGTCGAGCTCAGACGTGAGCTTAACACAAACTGTTATGGTAGGATTTAATAGCGAGCTTACTTCTCCTTGTGGCAAAATTATTCTGTCAGTCACTTCCAATAAGGAGGAGCAAAGTTACACCCAGGTCATGGAGTTCATGATGATAGACTCCATATCGCCATACAATGCCATTCTGGGCCGTCCATGGTTGCACGCGATGAGAACTGTAGCGTCAACGTATCACCAATGTGTGAAGTATGCCAGATGAGATTCAGTGGCAGTTATAAGAGGAGATCAATCCTCTTCAAGGCAATATTTTGCTATAGCTATGAAGGGCAAAAGCTCTCATTTATAGCAATCAAAGAAAGTTCATGAAGTAGGTCCATCTGTGAACTCGGCAGGAGAGATTGATGATTTCAAAGAACACACCAGTATGATTCAACCTGCTGAGCAAGTTAAACAAGTAACTTTCAATAACGGAACTCAGAAGCTTATGATTGGCGAATCATTAAGCCAGACTAAGGAAGCGGAGATCAGAAAACTGCTTCAAATGAACTTGGACATTTTTGCTTGGTCGCCGGCTGATATGAAAGGGATAAGTACTGATATTGTTGTTCATCGTTTGGACATATGTAGATCATATCCTCCAGTTTGGCAAAAACGAAGAACGTTTAGTCCTGAGAAAGAACAAGTAATTGAAGCTGAAATGAAGAAATTGCTTTCTATTGGCCACATCAGGGAAGTGACATACCCCAGATGGTTGGCTAATCCAGTTCTTGTCAAAAAGAAGAATGAAAAATGGAGGATGTATGTGGATTTTACAGATCTGAATTAAGCATGCCCTAAAGATTGTTATCCGATGCCGAGGATTGATCAGATGGTTGATGCTGCTGCTAGGCACCAACGCCTGTCCATAATGGATGCTTACTCAGGCTACAATCAAATTTGCATGGATCAACAAGATGAGAAATGAACATCATTTATCACACCAAAAGGTACTTATTGTTATAAAGTAATGCTTTTCGGTTTGAGAAATACAGGTGCTACTTATCAGTGATTAATGAATCACATTTTTCAAGATCAGATTGGGACCACCATGAAAGTTTATATAGATGATATGCTGGTCAAAATTTCTAAGCAAACAGATCACCTCTCCCATTTGGCTGAAGCTTTTTTCTGCTTTAAGAAGATACGATATGAAGTTGAATCCTGAAAAGTGCGCTTTTGGGGTTACTTCCAGCAAGTTTCTTGGTTTCGTAGTTAATCAGCTTAGCATTACAGTAGATTCAGGATAGATAGAAGCTGTCAAGAATCTAAAATCCCCTTCTTCTATACAAGAAGTTCAAGTGTTGACTGGAAGATTGGCGGCTTTAATTAGATTCATCTCAAAATTTACTGATAGGTGTACTTCCTTCTTCAAAATTTTGAGGGAAAACAAGACCTTTCAGTGGGATGATGACTGTGAGCGTGCTTTTCAGTCTATAAAGGATTATTTGGGCTCAATAGAAACATTGGCAAAGGTATACCCAGGAGAAGAGTTGAAGCTATACTTGGCAGTAACCCCTGTAGCAGTAAGTGTTGTACTGGTTCAAGAACACACGGGAGGGAAGAGGCCGGTTTACTATGTCAGCAAATCGTTGATTTTAGCTGAAACCTATTATACGGAGTTGGAAAAACTAGCATTAGCTTTGGTAATTGCTGCTAGAAAGCTCCGGCCCTATTTTCAAGCACATGTAGTAACTGTGCTGACCTCATACCCACTCAGGGCGGTAATGCATAGACCAGAAGCATCTGGGCGTCTAATGAAGTGGACTGTTGAGTTGGGTAAATTTTTTATCAAGTACAAACCTAAAACAGCAATCAAAGGACAAGCTTTAGCTGACTTCATTGCTGAATTTACTCCTTCATTGAATGAAGCAGTAACATCCTGTTGTGCAGCCCAGTGGAAGTTATGGGTTGATGAAGCCTCAAACATGAAAGGATGTAGAGTGGGAATAATCATACAAACACCTGAAGGAGATTAACTTGAAAAAATCGTGCAGTTAGGTTTCCAAGTTTTCAATAACGAAATGGAGTATGAAGTAGTGGTTCTCGGGCTAACTCTCTTGCCAAGGAGTTAGGTGCTCAGCATCTAGAAGTGAAGTCAAATTCTCAAGTGGTAATCAATCAGGTCAATGGCTTGTTTCTTATAAATGGAGACAAAGTACGCCTCTATGCAGAGAAAGTAAAATATCTCACTTCCCAATTTCAAAGCTGCAAATTTGAAGCCATCCCAAGAACTGAAAACGCCAAGGCTGATGCTTTGTTCGTACTTGCTTCAACTTTGGGATCAGATCAGAAGTCTAAACTGGTTGAGTTTATAGATCATCCATCGATCACTCCAACCCCTCAGTGTGCATGTATAGGTCAGCTGGATGAAGAAATTGATTGGAGAACTTCTATAGTTCAATATCTGAAGAAATGAGACCTACTAGACGACAGAGATGACGCTAGGAAAATTGTTTATAAATCATCAAGGTACATGTTATCCGACGATAAACTGTATAGGTGATCTTTTTCCTAACCTTTGTTGCTATGTTTAGGACCAAAATAAGCGAGCTATGTTCTATAAGAAATACATAAAGGCGTGTGTGATAATCATCAAGGGGGAAGGTCCTTGGTTCATAAAGTGTTGAGAGTGAGATATTATTGGCTAACCATGCACACTGATGCAACAGAATATGTACGAATGTACGACAAGTGCCAATGATTCTCTAATAATATCAAGGTCCCAGCTCAACAACAAACTCCAATCACTAGTCCTTGGCCTTTTGCTCCGTGGGGAATGAATGTTTTGGGTCCTTTTTATCACGACCCGTCTCGGACACCCGTCATCCCAGGACCGGTGTGACGACAACATGACATCACCTATTACATTTAAATCTTCTTATACATTACAAAATTAATGTATAATTTACTATACAATTCATAATACAACATATACATAATCTTTTATATTGTTCCTCTCTGACAGCTCAACTCAATAATAATTCCCAGATGACTCTACCTAATGCCAGTAGGGGACCGTCTCCTAAAAGATTCACCTGGGAGTGTACTGCCTTCTTAGTAAAAACCATTTTTAACATAAGAACAATACATTTTAAATAATACAACATTTAAATGGATCAAGCGTAAATAAATATAAACACCACACAGAGTTGGTAAAATTCCAGTATCAAATAAGCAATGAAAGTAAAGCAATATAATTCAGTTTCCAAACACCAAAATCAATAATAAGTCACTCAATATATGTATAAAACACCCCAACTCGAACACACATCATAATCCCATACCCACCGGCTAAGCCATAGTGATCGTTTTAACCTCACGATCGGGAATTGCAATGGTACTGTAACTATCCGTAGGATATGCCTTCCTAGCGAACATAACTGCGCAGATCACCGCCAACCGGAAGTCTCCGGAGGCCAATAATATAAATCACCACATAATGTCAATCACCATGATAAATATCCATTTGCCGGACCACCTTCTGGTCAGATCATAATATGAATCACCACTTGCCGGACCACCCTCCGGACATGACATCATAAACTATGGCATAGTCAATTATCATTACCAAATCACAATTAATTTATCCATCTGCCAGATCACCCTCCAGTCATACCATAAGATAAACCACCACTTCATCAATATCATCAAAATCACCAACGTCCACCTCTTTTTTAACAAAACCAACTTTTACATCTTAAAATCATATTTTTAACTTTTTGATTTAAAACCGTCTAAATTTAATACAACCATTTCCCCCTCTCTATTTTTATGGAAACCAAATATTTTTTGTCCTCTTTTAAAATCACCAAATTCAACAAAACTCATTTTCGCCAGCTCAACCAAAATCCAACGATACTTTTCCAAAAAGATCGTTTTACCAACTCACTCCAAAAACCTGCTTGATCCATATTATTTTTAAATCATCTAATTTAAAACACCATCATTTTCCATCATAAATACATATAGAATAATTTGGCAAGAAGACAGTACACTCACCTGATATCCGCTTTCGTAAGAGTGGTCGGCTGGAAAATTGTCAAAACAGAACAGAAGGGAGGAGGAGCACCTGCTTAGGCGGTGGAAAGTTAGCCTAGGCGGTGGTAGATCAGTGTGCAGAATGAGAGAAAATTCGCCTAGGCGGAAGTTTCTCGCCTAGGCGGTAGGTCGTCAGTGTGTAACTCAGAACTGTAAAGGGCTCGGTCGCCTAAGCGGTGGATTTGAGCTCAGGCGGTGAAACTGCAGTGTGCAGTTGAGAGTAAGGGAGAAGCAGTCACTCGTTCGCCTAGGCGGTGGGATGTCGCTTAGGCGGTGGGGAGCAGAATCAGAAATACATAGAATTTTAGGGAAATCCATGATCGGTTCGGAACGGGTAACATTTCTAATTTATTTTGTGAATTCTAAATTTAGTTTTCTAACCTTAGAATAACAAAATGAAAAATAATAAATCCTGAGATTATTTATAAGAACAAAGTTTATAAATAGTAAACCGTAACGAAACGATACTAGTTGAATAGTTATATTTCGTAATAAAAGATGGGAAATAGAAAATTAAGGAAAATAGGATTTCATGGCGTGATTAGTTTATTTTATAGAAAAATATTAATTTAGGCCCTGTCACCATTAGGTTCGTAGGTACCGGAGTTCAGATAGGGGATAGTCGGTTAAAATTTACGAAAGCGGATATCAGGTGAGTGTACTGTCTTCTTGCCAAATTATTCTATATGTATATATGATGGAAAATGATGGTGTTTTAAATTAGATGATTTCAAAATAATATGAATCAAGCAGGTTTTTGGAGTGAGTTTGTAAAACGATCTTTTTGGGAAATTATCGTTGGATTTTGCGTGAGCTGGCGAAAATGAGTTTTGTTGAATTTGGTGATTTTAAAAGAGGACATAAAATATTTGGTTTTCATAAAAATAGAGAGGGGGAAAATGGTTGTATTAAAATTAGACGGTTTTCAATCAAAAAGTTAAAAATATGATTTTAAGATGTAAAAGTTGGTTTTGTTAAAAAAGAGGTGGACGTTGGTGATTTTGATGATATTGATGAAGTGGTGGTCTATATTATGGTCTCACTGGAGGGTGATCCGGCAGATGGATAAATTAATTGTGATTTGGTAATGATATTATTGAATTGACTATGCCATAGTTTATGATGTCCTGTCCGGAGGGTGGTCCAGCAGGTGGTGATTCATATTATAGTCTGACCGGAGGGTGGTCCGACAGATGGATATTTATCATGGTGATTGACATTATGTGGTGATTTATATTATTGGCCTCCGGAGACATCCGGTTGGTGGTGATCTGCGCAGTTAGGTCCGCTAGGAAGGTATATCCTACGGATGGTTACGGTACCGTTGCAACTCCCGATCGTGAGGTTAAAACGATCACTATGGCTTAGCCGGTGGGTATGGGATTGTGATGTGTGTTCGAGTTGGGGTGTTTTATACATATATTGGGTGACTTATTATTGATTTTGGTGTTTGGAAACTGAATTATACTGCTTTACTTTCATTGCTTATTTGATGCTGGGTTTTACCAACTCACTCCAAAAATCTGCTTGATCCATATTATTTTGAAATCATCTAATTTAAAACACCATCATTTTCCATCATATATACATATAGAATAATTTGGCAAGAAGACAGTACACTCACCTGATATCTGCTTTCGTAAACTTTAACCGACTATCCCCTATCCGAACTCCAGTGCCTGCGAACCTAATGGTGACAGGGCCTAAATTAATATTTTTCTATAAAACAAACCAATCACGCCATGAAATCCTATTTTCCTTAATTTCCTATTTCCCATATTTTATTACGAAATATAAATATTCAACTAGTATCGCTTCGTTACGGTTTACTATTTATAAACTTTGTTCTTATAAACAATCTCAAGATTTATTATTTTTTATTTTGTTATTCTAAGGTTAGAAAATTAAATTTAGAATTCACAAAATAAATTAGAAAGGTTACCCGTTCTGAACCGATCGTGGATTTCCCTAAAATTCCATCTATTTCTAATTTTGCTCCCTACCGCCTAAGCGACATCTCACCACCTAGGCGAACGAGTGACTGCTTCTCCCGTACTCTCAACTGCACACTGCAGTTTCACCGCCTGAGCGCAAATCCACCGCTTAGGCGACCGAGCCCTTTACAATTCTAAGTTACACACTGACGACCTACCGCCTAGGCGAGAAACTTCTGCCTAGGCGAACTTTCTCTCATTCTGCACACTGATCTACCACCGCCTAAGCGGGTGCTCCTCCTCCCTTCTGCTCTGTTTTGACAATTTTCCAGCCGACCACTCTCTCTCTCCTCACTAACTCCGGCAGTCACCACCACCAATTGCAACGATCACCCACACATACACACAAGAACACACATACACATACAACAGCTCATGCACGCACCAAGAACAACCGATTCAAAACACACACACACACACGTTCGATCAAATAGACACACATACCGACGGTAGCACCAACCCGAACCAGAAAACACACATACCCCCCTGCACGGCCAAACCAATGAAGAAATACTCCCACACACATGCACACAGCACACACACATACACAATAGCACCCCTGACGGACGGACGGTGACGGCCCGTTGCAGACAAAACAGAGCATATACACACCACACACATTGCCAGAAAATGGAACAACACACATACACACACACACATGTTTGATCACATACACACATATACTGACGGCACATACCTCATCCTCCCAACAGAAATAGAGAAATAGGGACACACACACACACACCTCCTTATTACACACCACCGTCGAACCCGACTCCGACTGAAATCACCACCAGCGAGCTCTCTCTCTCTCTAACCCACCGCCGGCGACTTTCCTCTCTCTTTTTTTTCTCTTCTTTTCTCTCTCTTCCTACTCTTTGGTTCTGGAATTTTCTTCCCCATCTTTATCATGTATGTGTATATATCTATACAAACATACATACATACATACATATATATATATATATATACACACACACATGTGAGAGCTCACCGGCCGGACCACTCCCTGACACCCCCCTTATCCCATTCACCAACTCCCCTTCTCTCAATATATATATATATATATATATATATATATATATATATATATATAATTAATTGAAGATATTTTTATGTAAAAATACACAAACCTCCCCTTATGTTATGGTGGGGTAGTAATTAAACCCAAACTATGTTTTAATGTTTATACAAAATTTTTATACACCCTCCTAAAATTTTTATTCATAAAATAAATATCGAAATCTACCCCAGTATTTTTTTGAAATATTTAAAACGCGGCTTAAATTTTATATAGGTCAAAAGTCGGGGTCTTACACTTTTACTCCAGCTCCTGGAAACAAAAAATACTTGTTGGTGGTGATAGACTATTTCACCAAGTGGGTTGAAGCAGAGACTTTTGTAACAATGGGTAAAAATGACGTAAAGAATTTTATGTGGAAACAAGTCATTTATCGTTTTGGCATACCTGTTGTTCTTATATCTGACAATGGAACTCCATTTACTGGAGGAAAAGTTGGTTGGATGTACAATGAGCTCTAGATACAACATTGAAGGTCCAGTCCGGCATATCCCCAAGCAAACAGACAAGCAGAGGTGACCAATCATTCAATTAAAGAGACACTCCAAAAAGGCCTAGAAGATGCTAAAGGCAAATGGGTAGAAGAACTTCTTGGAGTTTTGTGGGCTTATCGCATTACCCCGACGTCTACAACTGGAAAAACACCATTTTCTTTAACTTATGGAATTGAAGCTGTCATTCCAATTGAGATTGGGGTGCCAACCAGAAGAGTTGCTACTGCTGATTTAAGTAACAATGAAGGCTGCATATGAGAGGAATTAGATCAACTTGAACAAAAGTGTGATAAAGCATTAATGCGTATGGCAGCTTACAAGACTAAAATGGCGCGCAAATTTAATCATGCAATTCGCCCAAGGAGTTTTACCATTGGAGACTTGGTACTTCGACGGGTAATACCTCATTGACTGGAAGCTCGCCTAGGAAAGCTTGCTCCAAACTAGGAGGGCCCTTATCGCGTCATTAAAGTTAATAGACCAGGAACTTATTGGCTTGAAGAACTTAATGGAGTTGTTGTTCCTAGACCTTGGAACGTCTCCCATCTGCGAAAGTATTTTGTATGAGTTCTTTATCTTAAATCTCTGTTTCTTTTTAAATAAGTTGTCTTCTGAAGGCATTTTTTTAGAAAAATGAATAAATGTTTAATTCCATGAGATTTGTGTTTTTTTTTAACTGAGTTCTCCAACTCAGAATTTAACTGAGCACATCAGCTCAGCATTTAACTAGGCACTTCAGCCTATCAAACAACTGAGTTCTCCAACTCAGAATTTAACTGAGCACATCAGCTCAGCATTTAACTGGGCACTTCAGCCCAACAAACAACTGAGTTCTCCAACTCAGAATTTAACTGAGTACATTAGCTTAGCATTTAACTGGGCACTTTAGCCCAGCAAACAACTGAGTTCTCCAACTACGAATTTAACTGAGCACATCAGCTCAGTATTTAACTGGGCACTTTAGCTCAACAAACAACTGAGTTCTCCAACTCAGAATTTAACTGACCACATCAGCTCAGCATTTAACTGGGCACTTCAGCTCAGCAAACAACTGAGTTTTCCAACTCAGAATTTAACTGAGCATAAGCATTTAACTGGGCACTTCATCCCAACAAACAACTGAGTTCTCCAACTCATAATTTAACTGAGCACATCAGCTCAGCATTTAACTGGGCACTTCATCCCAACAAACAACTGAGTTCTCCAACTCATAATTTAACTAAGCACTTCAGCTCAGCATTTAACTGGGCACCTAAACCCAACAAACAACTGAGTTCTTCAACTCAGAATTTAACTGAGCACATCGTCTCAACATTTAACTGGGCACCTAAGCCCAGCCAACAACTGAGTTCTTTAACTCAGAATTTAACTGAGCACATCGGCTTAGCATTTAACTGAACACCTAAGCCCAACAGGCAACTGAGTTCTTCAACTTAGAGTTCAACTCAATGTTTTATCAGGAAGTATCGGCTCAGCAAGCACTTATGTTTTTAAGTTCCTAATTAAGCTGGATAGTTTAGTACAAACGGATATTGTGCCCCTACAAGTCATCAAGTTTAATACTCAGATGGAGGGCAAACGAGGTATTCTTCCAGAGTTTCTCATTCTACTATCTTATGCTTGTTCAAAGATTCGTAACTAAGTTATGTATCCTAATTTTGTTACGAAAGAGGCAGACAAGATATTATTCATATTATAAGGAAATTGATACATGGGTTCTTAAAAATAAAAAGAAAAAAGAACAGATACAAACTGTTCTTACAAAATAAAAATAAAAAATGGTTCGTTTTTTCTTCTTCTTCTTCATCCGGGGCTGAGGAGGAGGCACTTCAATCCGACTCTGCAGAAGTAAGAGAGTCAAGATCCTCCGAGTCGGGGTTGGAAAGGAAAAATTCATGATCTTCATATTGGTTGAGTTTTCAGATTAGTTCATGAATTTTTTCCATCTTCTCCTCGTTCTTCTTCAGGAGTGTATCCCTCTTTGCTTTCATGGCATTAGCGTAAATATTTTGATAGCTGAAGTTAGCGACCATATCCTTCTTGCTTCTTTCAACATCTTTCAATTCATCTTTCGCTTCGAGGTAGTGAGAGACGGCTTGGAAATGGGCCGATTCCATGGCAGCGGAGATGGCAGAAGCTTCTTCCATGGCGCGAAGGCGTGGATACTCATCTTTGGTATTCATGGCAGTTTGTATCAAAGAACGAAAATGCTCTCCTAGTTCAATCTCATTGTTTCTCTCAACTTGGATTCTTGAATAAGCAGAAGGGTCGTTAATCCACATGGAAGAGCCCATGACTGTTAAAAGAAGGGTTTCTTGAAGATATGCCTTTAAATAGTCAAGCAAGAGGAATAGGGGAAGATAATTGAAGCGTCGAAAAAAGCACGCATTAAATAAGGAAATGACATGCACTGGTAAAAACGTACTGTAATCATCACAAAAAATCTTGAAAATTGTAACGGCGGTGACTGTTCAGTTACAGGTCATGATGATCAAAGATATGATCATTAATAAAGTTAATTACAGACCAATAGAAGATAAATGTGAAAAGATATGAAATTAAAGTAAAAAAAAAATACAAATCGGCAGCAATCAGTTGTTTTGACCAAAGTTTGGCTGAGTTATCAATCGTTGTGATCAGGAACAACATTCTGTGCTGAGCTCTCTGTTAACACCTCAGCTGCTGAACTGGGTAGATCTTGATGTTCTTCGGTTGCTTCTTCTGTTTCGTCATCAAGATCTAGGAAGGAGAGATCGTACTCAGGAAGCTCCTCTGACACCAGCTTTTGGCAGAAAGCAAAGCCGACCTTCTGAAGCCTCTTGGATTCTTTCTTGAAGGAAGACCAGAGGTCGATAATTTCTTTTTTGTCCTTCTCTTTTTCAGCAGACAACTCAATAGATATTTGTTATTTTTCGGAATGAAGCCTTTGAAGAGCAGCCTCTTTCTCTTGGAACTGATCATGATTTCTCTGGAGGGCAGCATCATTTTCCTTGATCTCGGCATCCTTCTGGTCAATTATCAGACGTGTTGAGGCAAGTTCCTATGAAAAGTTGTGAGATTCTTCTCTTAGAGACGTGCATTCTTCTCTGATCCCAGTGATCGACGTCCTAAGCTCGCTATTCTCAGAACAGAAAAGTGCGTGACTTTGTTGAAGAGCCTCCCTTTGTTCATTGGCAGACTGCAATTCAGCCTTGAACTGTTCTTGAGAAGATCTGGACAAGGCAAGATCAGTGGCAAGCCTTAATTTCTCATTTTCTAGATCTTGTACCTTGGCCTCAATCTTGCTGAACTCAGTCATTTAATGCATTAGTTGGGAATCTAGCTTGTCCTTGTCCTCAGCAAAAGTGACTAGAGCGGATGACATATGCATACACTAACATGATAAGGTTGTTATTAGATGAGGACAAACAGTTAAATTATTCAGTAAAGATGGACTAAAATGATGCAAATACTTGGAGGAGGGCACAGATCACCATTCGAAAAAATTCGGGTTTGTTCTTACCTTCAGTCCTTTTCTTGCCTTTGTCCCAGGATTGATCATAAAAGAATTTAATGGCGTCATAAAAAATGGCATGACGACCTGGAACCGAAGGACCAACTTTATCAATAAGCTGGCACATTTGTTGTTTAGTCATTCTCCAGTAGGTTCTTTGGCTGGAAGTAGGGACTGGGGAGGACTGATGACTAGCTGCAGGAGGATCAGCAACTGGAGGATCGGCAACAACAAGCTCTGTGGCAAGGATGTTAGCTGATCTAAAAAGAAAAGTTAACCTGGAAGCAGAAGATGGTTCACCTTGAGCTTGTTCAGTAGTGCGAACCAGAGATGGAACTGCGACCGGAGTAACGCTTCTTCGACAATGGATGGGAGGTTGGTAGTCATCATCCGATACTGTTGTTTCAAGGTCATCATGATAAATGACTTAACGGATGGTTGGGCCACCAACAACATCGCAAGGAAGTTGGGTTGCAGATTGATCATTCTTTTTAACGAGTCTTTTTGCCGGTCTCTTTCTTTTCCGGGTATTGATCTGAAATTCGGCTAATTCTTGAAGACGAGATGGATCCATTGAAGGTCGGACGAATGGCCGATATGCTAATTCTCTATAAAGGTGGTCTTTGGGGATTAGAAGCTTGCTCAACTCTTCTTTAAGTTTGGGAGTGAGACCGAGTTTCCGAGAAGCACTATCACCTGCATTTGATAAATCAATAAATATGATCAAAATCACTTCAACAGAATTTCAAATAAGAAATAGACTGTTGGGTATATCATTACTTGGAGAGCTGAAGCGTTTTGGCACCATTGAGGATTGTTCCATTTTCTCAGAAGATAATTTCCAATCTCCAGAAAAGAAGAGGTACCATGGCTGCCAATCTCTGACCTTCGCTAGAAGGTCTGTAAGAAACGAAGATTCTTTGGGGATAGAAAGGTAATACCTATTGATTTTGGCAAGGTACTTGAGTTGGCTTATGCTTCTAAGTGTATCAACGGAAAGGGTAACGTCATTTTGTCTAGCGAGAACTATGGCTCCCATAATTTGGTAAAAATTATTTAGAGTTAGCTGAGCTGGGGTAATTTCCATTTGGCGAAAAAGATTGCAGAGGAATGAGAAAAAAATGAAGGTTAAGTCCATATTCAAACATCTAGAGGTAGAGGCATACCTCATTTTCTTTGAAATCTTGAGGACGTTCGTCTTTAGATGGAACCCTAATTGGCACAGACAATGGGATACTGTATTGTTCCCTAAATACTGAAAGCCAGTCTATTGGAAACTTATTTGCTTCTAGATCTATATCAGGAGTAGAATGTGAAGGAGTTGGGGCAGTCGCCGTCTGTTCCATTGCAGAATTTGACGATGAGCCCGCTTCAATGGAATTAATTGATTGATTTGATGACATTCTGTAAAATAATTAATAGCAACTCTAAATTCGAAGAAAAATGTCATGAATCGAAGGGATGCAAGGAAGAACTTACTCAAAGAAGAATTGATCTTTTGTTTTCTCTTCATCTGAATTGTCGCGAAAGTCAGGAGGGCAAATGATGTGTGTAAAACTCCCATCCCGAACTAACCTAGGTTTAAAATCTTAAACGAGTCAGTTTGGTTATATGGGCCCCGAATTAAGAAGAAACCTGCTTGTTAAACAGGCTGGGGCAGTGTAAGCCAATGATTCAAACAACTAATTAAGTGATCTATATGAATATATGGGAGGCCATATGATAAGGCCTATAATTAGGTATGCATACGCCCAAGGTGTCAAAAGTCAAAGAGGAAACAGTCATTTCAGAGTTTGAGTCTTAACCTGTATACGTTAAGATAGTCTGAATTAACTATAACAGCCCATGATTAATGGGGACCGTTACAGATATTCTCCCTTAAATACAGGGATAATGACTAGTATACAAAACGGTAAAGAGATACGAATAATTGAATGATATTTCCATTCAAGAGATAACAAGTAGATTACCCTATAAAAGGGAATAAGGTAACTGGGTATGGGGACTCGAATTTGGTGTGTGCAATTTATTTTCACTATATTCAGACTAATTTATTCTCACACCAGAAGTTCTTTGGCTGACACCATACCGGTGTTTCCCATTAGAATTCACGGTTTTGCAGGTAAGAAAGGAAGACGAAAAAATTTCTAGTTTTTGTGGTGATTGACACGTGACTGAGGATTTTTTACTACATCAGCCCCCACTCTAAACTTTATTATCTTCTATCCTCATCAAGCCCAAATCAATTATCACCGCCATCGTCATGCCTCAACCTACCTATATTTGAGAGAGAGAGAGAGAGAGATAACTCATTATTTAGTTCAATTTTTTTTATTACAATTTTCGACTTGAAATAAAGGAGGCGGGGGTGGCGAGGATTTCAGATTAGCGGATTGTGGGTGGCTCGAACTGAGATAGAGAGGTCGCAGTGGTGAGTTTGGTGATCGGAGTTGTTGTGAGTTGGTGATGGTGGATGGCTCTAATCTGAGATAGAGAGGCGTCAGTGTCTATTCGAATTGCATGTTAGTGGTGGTGGGTAGATTGGGTGTTTTGTAGTCAACAATGCCACTGAGAAAGAGAGAGAGAGAGAGGCACAAGTTGTGTGGCAGTGGAAATCAAGGTTGTTGTTCTTCTTCTCACCCTTTAGTTTTTATTCTAGTAATAAAAAAGAATTGAAATAAACAAGAGATCTAATTACAATTTTTATCTTTACTATTTTTATTATTTTTTATTTTTTATGTTTCACTTAGATCTTCATGTTTTAAGATCAGTGTATTTATTGCAAAAGAATAAGGTAAATTTAGGAAAATATAAGTTAGCTTTCAAACGACAAAATAGATAATTTACACGTGATTTTTCGTTAAAGGGGTGTTAGTATACTATAAGATAATATATAGAGGATATCTTTGGAGAATTCAATATGATAGGGGATTCCCGTGATTTTGGTGAAAATGATTGGGGGTGTTAATGCTTATATACCCTTTGTTTCTCTCTTCATCTATAACTATGGAAGCATTCTATATTAAAATCCACGTTCATTTTCTCTCTCAATCCCTAGTCAGTTGCCCCTCTGTCAAACCCGATTACTACACTGTGCACCTCTATCAATACCACCACAAGGTATCATAGAACATTCGTCTTTCGACCACTAATTGATTTGTTAAAATTTAAAACTATTTTTTTTTCTTCAAATTTGTGGATTTAAGCTCTAGGTTTAATTTTTTATTTTATTAGATTTTTTTTATTATTATTTTGATGCAATACTTTTTTATTTTTTGTGTGACTTTTTGATTTCTTGAATGTTTAGAAATTTCAATGATAAAATTGAATAACAATTTATTAAAATTTTGAATGATGTCAAAAGAAATTTCAAATATCTAATGTCAAAATTTTTTTTACATTAGCGTAAATTTTATTTAACCATTTTAGAAGTGTGACTGAAAATTTTGTGAGATATTTTGAGATGGATTGTTAGCTTGTTAGAGATATCATATGATGTAAGATTATAAGAATTTAAAATGGTGTTGATCTCAACCGTTATATCTAAAGTTGATTTAATGGTTTAAAATGTCCAAAATATAGAATATGTCCTCATTTATAGAATAGATATCATAGCAACTATCATAGCGTGCTAAGTCAGGCCGGCTCGTTTTAGAAAATTTAAAATCCTAATTCGACACTAAATTTTAACATGCCTAAAATCTAAAGCGCAACACGGTTCTATGGGCTTAAACCTTCAACCCAATTTCTAAAATTTTAGGGTCGGACCTAAAGGACGGGGTGACTCGAGAACTCTAAACTCATGAATGCCGCTCTAAGTGAGTCCAATTTGAAGAACTCTTAAAGGGTACTTCTATATGTACACCCATTTTTCATAAATGTACGTTCTTATTTTTTTTAAATCTAAATAATTTTACAATTACTATATTACCCTTGTTAAATATAATTCTAGAAACTATATATTTTACTTTTTATTTATTCAAAATATCACTAACAACCCCCCATCTTCACCCTCAGTAGGGGTGGACGGCAGGGGCAAAGGTGGGAATGGACTACAGGGACGGGAGATGGCGACAGGGTTGCAGAGGGTGGAGGAGATGAGAGAGATATGTGTGTGTGTGTGTGTGTGTGAGAGAGAGAGAGAGAGAGAAATTTGTGCCTGGGAGTTGTATTGGTCGGAGAAAGGAGGACAGAGATCAAAGGATGAAGGTGAAAAGTGCAAAAAAATAAAAAAATGTTTGAAGGGGAAAAATGTGTTGTTTATTTAAAGATAAAATAGTAATTGTATTCAATAATTTTTTAATTTTTTTTTTTTAAAGGGTGTAGAAGTAGCAAGGAAATATACATCTAAAAGCACCCACTCTTAAAAATGTAACATGTATTAGTTTCTTTCCGAAATAGCATAAGCCTTTTGCATGCAATTTTATTATATTTATATTGAAACTTTTTAATAGGTTTAAATGGCGCAGTTGATCCCAATTTTAAGAAGGAAATTAGAATGCATGGCAGGCCTAATTTTTTTTTATTTTTTTTTGACAAAATAATATTTGTTTAAAAATCAATTAAAAAAAATCCATAAAATAAAATTAAATTCTAAAATTACCCATTAAAAAAAAAAAAAAAAACACTAATTAATTGATATAGCAACTAAATATATCAAAAAAAAAAAAAAGAAGAAGAAGTGCATCACCTTCATCACTGTGGTGGCCACCACCACCGCCTCCACTCCACCAAGAGCACCGGCCACCACTGCAGTTGCCACCAACAATATAGGATGCTCTCTCTCTCTCACACACACACCCACCCCCCAGATCACGATTTGGCCGGAGACCCCCAGATCGTTAATTGACGGCCAATATCTAGTCGTTGGCCAGATCTTGGTCGTAGATTTTTTTTTTTTTTTTTTTTTTTTTTTTAATTTGTAGACTTTTTTATCTATGCTGAAATGAAATTGTGCATTTTTTTTATGTTTTTAATTGTATAAAGTTGATATTTTTGTTGATTAGTTGTTGCGGTGGTTGCGATGGTAATAGTAAAAATTTTCTATGGTAGTGGTGGTAACAAATATTTTCAGTAGTGATAATTAATATTTACTGATGTAATGGTGGTGATATAATGTTTGTTGTAATGGTGATAGTGGAGATGGTGAGTATTTGCTTTGGCGACAATGAATATTGCCTGTGGGGCTGGTGATGTGATTGTGGAAAAGATGGTAGTTTAATATTTGTTGTGGTAGTGGCAACAATGATAATAAATGTTCGTTGTGACGATGACAGCGGCGGTGATAGCAAATATTTATTATAGTGGTAACATGATATGAATATTTATTGTTGTGATGGGATATTGAATATTCTTTGTGGGGATCAATATTTATTATTATAAATGTTAATTAAAAAATATTTTTATCATAAAAATAATATATTTTGAGAATTAGAATTTTCATTCAAAAAAAAAAAAAGACGTTAAACTGGCGGACTTTCTTTTTGGGGGGGGAAGGGGGGGGGGGGGGGGGGGGGGGGGGGTTCACCCATTTTCCGATTGTAGATGAGTTTCATAGTAGGGATCTTATTTCGACTGTTCATTTTCTCTTCGTGAATGACTTGCTATTTCTTATTTGATATTATGGTTTGGCAAAAATCGGATCTTAAAAAGATATTATGCTTTGTTTCTCAGCATTAGAATCAAATTTTTATTTTTATTTTTAAAAAAAAAAAAAAGGCACATTTTCATAAATTATATAATTTTCCAACTAACAAATTTAGTTAATTGTAAAAGTTTAAAAACATCAAATTAACTAACTATATAATTGAAAAGATACATCAATAAATTTGTCAATAATAAGATAATTCCATGAAATAGGGTAATTTAGAGAACCAAACGGACCCTAAGACAGTGTTTGGTTGCAAAGATGGAGCCTCAAAAACGCATGAAAATTTTCAAGTTTTTGCAAAGCCCTCCCCCCATTCGGAACAAAATATAAATCAAAACTGCTTAGGCAGCGTTTGGTTTTGTGGAATTGGAGTTTGAAAAGAATTCCATGTCGCCAAACATTACCTTAACAAACCATTATCAGCAGAATCAAAAGCAATTAAAATGTCAGCATATTCAAGGATTTCACAAAATAATCATCCACTTCGTACGATAAAACAAACAATGGTGGTTTTTGGAAGTACTAAACTGGTACCTTGAAATTGGAATTAGAAATGAACGCAAGCAAAAAAATAAAAATGAAAAATATAATTTACATGCACTCATTTCTCATAACCAATTCCAAGGCCCCAATTATGTGCAACCAAACACTACCTAAGAGTAATTTATGAACCACACTTTTTGCCTAGCTAATGTTCAGTAGAGATATATGGGCCATCTGAAAGTGTAAAGTCCAGAAAGAACTTGCACTGAATCACCGAAATTGTAGAACAAGATTCAAGCATATGCATTTTTTCTTCCAAACAGATGCTACTCTTTTACAAACATAGACCATAAGGTAGCGTTTGGGAGTACACCATGGAATTGGAATTCAAAATAAACCCATGTAAGTTGTTAGATTTTTACAAGCATTCATTTCTAACTCCGATTCCAAGGCTCATGAAACCAAACACTTCCTAATTGTTTTTCAATCCACCCACAAAGTAAAAAAAAATTCCGATACTAAACATATTGCTAAATATAACTTGATTAAACATCACTTCCCCCACCTCAAGACTCCCGTCGTAGCTAGACCTCAAAATCGTTTGTTATTTGACCCAAGCTCCTATCTTACTTGGCCTTTTATCCATGATAATTCGAATAAGCGCTCATTTGGTCGTATAAATTATTCTATTTTAGGAAAAATCTTATTTTGGATGAATTGATTTGTATCTCTTTACTCACATATGTTTAAATTAAATATACATATTATTTAGTTGAATTAATAAACAATACGAGCGTTCCAATTTAGTTGAACTTTACCTATACTTTGCACCAATTATACAATAAACTATCTTTTAAACTACGGAAAAAAAAAAAAGAAGCATTTGTACAAAAAACAAAAAAATTCAAAAAAAGCCAAACACCATAAATAATATTATATGGCCTTTTTGTTGTCCTTCATTTCACGAATTGTGCTATTTTTTAATTAGTCAATCCATCAAATTGTCATAGTTTAGCGTTTGGTTGTAGAAATTAAAAACGCTTAAAACCATTTTAGTTCCAGTTCAGTCTGTTCAGATGCTATTTTCTCATGTAATTGGAGTAAACTATAGCTTAAAATTTTAACTAGAACAATTGTATGATTCTTTATCCAAACAAACACTATGTAAAAAAAAAATCTTAAATCAAAGGTGAATAGAGAAATAAAGACACCAATTGATCAAAAATTAGATAATTCTGATAATTTGGAAACCAAATGCACCCTTAAAAAAATATAAATTGACAAATTGATGGATAGCTCATTTCATAAATTGAATCGAAGCCAAGTGATCCCTAGTTCTTGGCTTTCTTAGCCATTGATTTTGTGAAAAATTGCATGAGATTAGTCATATAGAAACCTAGAGTTGATAATTATCATGTTCTTTAAGATAAACCGCCATGGACAGAGTGCAATGGTAAGGCTACTCCATTATGACCTAGAGGTCCCGGGTTCGAATCTTAAAAACAATCTCTCTATACACAGGGATAAAGAGCAGCAGCATACATCTGCCCCTCCCCTAACCCCGCAATGGCAGGAGCCTTCATGCACTGAGTTGCCCTTTTAGTCATGGACATAGTATAACCCTAAACCCTAAATCAACAGTCGCTAAGCTTATCAAGCGAGTGTTAGTTGTTATCCTGAAGGGGTTAAATAGTTCAACTTCACAAGAGAAGTATGAATACTTTCACTAATACATTGAAATTTTGAAGGAAAAAAATATCACTTAATTTTCAGTGTTTCAGGCATCCAGAAACGCAATACTGATTCAAGAGACTCATCAAACGAAATGATTACTACAAATAAGTCGGAATTAGGGAAGCATGATTATCGAAACATACAGAGCTGGTATCAAAATTTCACTTATTAAGCCCAAATGAAACGAATCATACAGGTACAGGCAATAAGCCGTAGATAGAGACAATTGTAATCACTCTGACCTGCAAAACATCAATCTACTTCGTTGCAGGGGTACCGAGTAAAGTGGTGTTCTGCATCTCGAGCTCGTTTAACTGCTGCTCGCGATCCATCTCGATGATGAGCGGAAGGACGAGGATAAGGAAAGTGGTTCCGGCAATCCACGCCGCCTTTCCGGTGCTCTTCAGCAGCTTGTTACTCACGAAGGCGGCGTCGGCGGCCGCTCGTTTGCCCTGGTAGACGATTGGGGATTGCGAGATGGTCGACGATATCCTGGAGAGAACTCCTTCGCCGCTTTTGTTGCTTCCACGGCGATCCGGCAGTGACGTCCCACCCTTTCTGGCCGCCATAACAAGATAATTCTGCTGCACTGAAAACTGGGGTTCGAGAGACGACGGAGTTAGGGCTTGAAAATTTGCCACCCGCCGACCCGGTTTATATAGTGTATATATATATGTATATGTATTGGGTAAATCAGAAAATTAAACAACGAGGAACAGACAAATAAAAAAAAAATTAGTCCGGGCACATCTCAAAGGCATTTTTTTATCCATTTCTTTAAAGAAAATATCTTCCAGGTTTGTGATTGGCATCTCGAAAATTTTGAGAGAGCAATCTTCATTCGCACCTCTCTTAATAAGAATGTCTGCACATCGATTTGTTTCACAGAGGGCAAATTGAAGGTTGTAGTCATTGAGAAGGAGGAGCATTTTGTAATCGTCAATCCAATCATTGAATCTGTGGTTCTCGGGACATGGGTTTTAGATTAGAGCGATTTCATCTGCTGAATTCGTCTCCACCATGATTTTGAGATAATCTCTACTAGCCGTGATCTTAATCCCTATAACTAGGCACTTGAGTTTAGCTTCAAGAGTCATACAATTGTCTACACTACCATAGTATCCCATCTTCCACACCCCCAGATTATCCCTGAGGAGTCTTCCAATGCCGCCTTTGCTTGGGTCCTCTTCGCGCTACCATCGGTATTTAACTTTAGAAAGCATGCAACGGGAGGAAACCATTTAGTACGAGAACTTTTAAACCCATTTAGGAAAGTCTGATTCCAAGAAGGATTTTGAGAAGTCACGAACATAGTGCTATTCTCCAAAGAGCAGCATTTGGGGGATTGAAAGTACCTTTAGATAACCTCTTTATTCCTGTTTTCCAAACGTCCCAAATGGTAGCAACAAACAAGAATAATTTAGACTTAAGGAAACTCGCTTTTAGATTTAATTTAATTCAATCCCAAATATCCGAGGAAGACTGATAGTACCTAAAACTAGAGCAGCCAATTTGATCCCAAATAATTTGGGCTTTGGGGCAAGTTCTAATACCAATGTTCAATATTTTCGTTAGCTTCATAACATCTTTGGCTAATACTAAAAATTTTAGGCCTGTTTGGTAACCATTTTGTGCCCATCCCATACAATGGGATGGGATAAGATGAGAATTATATTTCCTTTTTGGGAGCAGAATTGCGTTTGGTAACGACATAATTCAATTTTTATTTGGGAACATAATTGCGTTTCTTAACAACAAAATCTATTTTGGTCCTAAAAATCAAGAACGAATCCTAAATGGAATCAAGAAATCATTAAGCAATCGAACCCTAAACCATAATAAAGAAATTAGCAAGCAATCGAGCCCTAAATCACAATCAAGAAATCACCAAGCAATCGAACTCTAAACCCCAATCAAAATCAAAATCTTAAACCCCAATCAAAATCAAAATCCTAAACTCCAATCGAAATCGAAATCGAATTCTAAACCACAATCGAAATCGAGACCCCAATCAGAATCAGAATCGGAATCGAAACCCTAATCGAAATCGACGAAATCGAAATACCCAAAATTGAAATCGATTTCGATTTAGGGTCGAATAAGGAAATTGACGAAATTGATTTCGCTTTAGGGTCGAAATAGAAATCAAAGAAATCGAAATACCCTAAATCGAAATCGATTTCAATTTAGGGTCGAACAAGAGAATCGACATAATCGATTTCGATTTAGGGTCGAAATTGAAATCGACGAAATCAAAATCAATTTCGATTTAGAGTTGAACAAGGAACTCGAGAAATCGATTTTGATTTAGGGTCGAAATCGAAATCGATTTTGATTTAGGGTTGAACAAAGAAATTGACGACGAACACAAAATTGACGACGGACATGACGATGAACATGAAATCGACGACGAACACCACAAACAAGGAAATCGATGGAGGAGGAGGAGAGTAAGTCCAGATCTACGCCGAAGAACATGTTGAAGAAGAAGAAAAATGAAGGAAAAAAAGAAAAATAAAAAAGAGGCTTACAGAAATCGAAACCCATACCTCATTAACAAATTCGAAAATACCAAGTGCGTCCCTTTTTTTTGGGATGAGAATAGGTGGAAACAATTTTTTTTTGGTTTCTCACTTCTTAAAAAAAATGGGAATTATTCTAGGTTTTGGGGATAGGAATGGGAACGGAAACTGATTTACCAAATGCCATATTCAAACAGAAATTCCAAAAATCTAGAAATAGGATGAGAATTTTTAGATTTTTGGGATGGAAACGGTTACCAAACGGAGTCTTCATTACTGCTAGAAGCACAAAAGAAGATAGTAATTAATTTTTTTTATAAAAGATAGTCCAAAAAAATTAAATTAAATTTAAGGGATTTTAAGTTTCCAAATCTAGTTCCATTTGCCCAAAACTGCACTATCACAATCAATAGAGTTTTCAAGAAAATAAGTCGATTTAATAGAAAAAATCTAAGAGTTTTTAGGAGACCAAAGTGGTTTATCAATTTTATCAAAAATAGGAGGTTGTACTTCAAGAATTTTATTCTCCGTGTCCTTACTAATAAGGTGAAGAATAGGGTCCAAGAACCAACGACCCCCATTATCCACAATATCCGTAACCTTGAGGTTAAAAGAGTCCTGTAGGTAGGGGTGTGCAGCGGGGCGGGTCAACTCGCGAAACCAACCCAACCCGCCCCAAAACCGCCCGAAATGAGATCAAGCCGAACAAACCCGCCAAGCCAACAGTGTGAAAAGTGCCAACCCGCCCAAACTCGGTGCGACTCGCGGGTTTGGGTAATGAGTTGGCGAGTTGACCCGCCCGACCGAAATACATGCCTAAACGACGTCGTTTAGGCCTCCCTTCACTTCAGACTTTAATTCATCTTCAATCGTCGACGGCTAGGGTTAAACGAGCGCATGTTGCAGACATCAACGACGAAGAAGAATGGCCTTGGACGCAAGTAGTGGTAATGAATTCGCAGTGGGTTGCATACTCTCCATCAAGACCGCATTGGGAGACGAATTCCAAGGCCAAGTCGTCACTTTCGATCGACCCTCCAACATTCTCGTCCTTCATATCCTTTTTTCAGAACCGTAGAATCTTAATTCTTCACGGCGTGTTTTATTTATATATGTGAATATATGGAGTTGATTTTGAATTTCTTTAACTGTGTGTTTGATTGGCACAAGAGGGTACGAAATCTGAATTTCTTTAACTGTTGCATACTCTCCGTCAAGACCGTAATCCAAAATATAAGGCCTTTGAAAGCAAATTACATCAAGGAATTTTCGTTTCTGGGTCAAGGCGAAGACCCGCTTGATCTGAAGAAACGTTTCCTCGATCTCAATGCTCTTCAAGCCAGGGAAGAGTCAGCTATTAGGTAAGCTGCTACGTCCCAACGGTTGATTTTAGCTGCAATTTTGAGATTTTTTTTTTTAAGGAAACAAATTGGTTTACAGAAATTGCAGGCAAGCAGAGATTGAAGCGGAGAGGTTTGGGATTGGAGTTTCTGCTGAAGCTAAAAGCATTTTTTATGCTTTGTCTAAAACGTAATACTAGTCAGTTTTAGAAGAGACACATACCCAAACTGTTAGATCATGTGCCTGTTTCGTGTTTCTGTTTTGTGTTCCTGTTTCTGTTTCGTGTTTTTGTTTCTGTTTCGTGTTTCTGTTTCTGAATATATAGAATATGTTTCATGTATTTCATTTTTTTAATTCTTGTGTTCGGTATCTATATTTAGTTGTTTAGTTAATTATTAATTCGATTGTAATAGTGAGCTTGCATCTTTTGATTTTATTTTTAACGTTTGTAATTTTTTTCTATTTTTTTGTTATTGTAATTTTATGATAATTTTTTTTTGCACGTTTTAGTAATGTGATGATTTGTTTGTCTTTTAGCAATATTTATTAGTTCAAACCGTAACTAATCTTAAACCGCATACTATTGGGCGGTTTACGGTTTGAAGTAGTTAACCCGCACACTTCAACCCGCCCCAACCCGCACATTAGTGGGCGGCCAACGGTTTAAAGTTGTGCAAACCGCACAGTAACGGTTCGGTCCGCGGTTTTAGCCTAAACCGCCCCAACCCGACCGCCGCACACCCCTACCTGTAGGTACTGGCAACCTAAAGGTTTGTCTCCACACCACCAATCCAACCATAGATTAACGGATGTACCTTTGCCAATTTTCAACTTGATACCTTTCCTCAGAGTATTCTTAGAAGAGTGGATACCCTCTAGATGTGGGCACTCCCATGATTTTTCTTCCATGAACTAGGGTTGTTCTCAAGGGAATATTTATTTCAGATCAACCTAGCCCACACACTCTGATTGTCATAAGCAAGTTTCCACCCAAGTTTGCCCAAAAAAGTCTTATTATTAATTCTAGCATTTCTAAGGCCCAAACCCACATCCTATTTTCTCTGACACACTTTATTTCAATTAACAATGTGATACTTCTTTGAACTATTATTGTCATCCCGTAGGAAGTTGAGGTTCATTTTATCAATTTATCACAAATTCTCATTTGCATCAAATAGTTGGGGATGATAGAAGTAACATATTTAGTAAGAACAATTTAGCGACTGAAAGCATGTTAGATTTCTATTTTGACAGATGATTCTGCATTTTTTGGATACCATGATACAAGTGGAGACTAAATATTTGGTTTACCATTAATAAGACAGAAATCCCAGATAGATACCAAGATCCTCCGCTGACCCAATATTCAAATTCCTATTAATTTCCCTAGCTATCCACCGAGGGATACTAGGGGCAATAAACAACTTAGATTTAGAAAAATTGATTTTATGACCGAGGCAATCAAAAAGTTATTCAAGATTTTTTAAAATATTAAGAACTTGATTATCATTAGCTTCAGCAAACAAAATTAGATCATCAACAAAAAAAGGAGGCAATCAAAAAGCTATTCAAGATATTTAAAATATTAAGAACTTGATTATCATTAGCTTTAACAAACAAAATTAGATCATCAACCAAAAAAGATAAGATAATGCTAGGCCCACTTCTCCTAGCCCTTAAGCCCTTCCAAGTGCCCTTGCTGATGTTGTTAGTAATCATGTGCGAGAGACTTTCCACACATAAAGTGAAAAGGTATGGGGATAGGGAATCCCTTTGTCTAAGATCCCTAGAAGGTTTAAACTCTTCAAGGGATTCCCTATTTCACAAAATGGATAATGAAGGATTAGTCACACATAACATAATCAAATTAATTCAAAGATTGGGGAAACTAAAGTTAACCAACGTATCTTTTAGAAAGTCCCAATTGACTCTATCGTATACCTTTTTCTAATTAAATTTTAATGATAATGCCCCCATTCTCACTCTTGGATTTTATAAGGGAGTGAATAACTTCTTGAGTAAATATAATAAAGAACAATAAACATATTGTTGCTGTATCAAATTGGTACAAACCTCGAATATGGTTTAGTTAGGTAACATGTAGGTCTTCTTGGAGAGTTGGAGTTGATGATTGAAAATTCTTCACGTGAGTAGTACTGGATTCTAGGGGGACTGACCTACTGAGTCTAGAGTTCTGTTCCTCAGTACCTGCACAAGGCTTTGGCCGAGATTTGTTCCGACGAAGCCCTTCCAACGTGAAAATAAGAGCTTAGAGAGAAGAGGTGCAAAAATGGGTCAAGTAAATAAATGAGCTCAAAGTATTCACATAATCAGGCGTACCTCGGGTTTGCATAGCCCCTGGTGTATATATAGGTGCTGGAGATGATCGACTTTACAAAATTGGGCCTAAACACAGTTAATTAGGCAAAACCAAATATTTAACCAATAATCCAGAACGTTTAGTAGATAATCATTGGGCTTGGGCTTTTGGGACCATTTGGAAAAGTCCGTGAGCCTCTGTTAGGCATGTGGAGGTTAGCTGGTAGAGGAGAGATGAGATTCGTGGAGTTCAGGAGGAGAAATAGACTGAAGTGGTAAACCGGTCGAGACAAACAGCTAAGTGTCTAAAGTTGGCCATCTAGGAGGCATGATGCAAAGTTTTGGGTAGCAGCGTCCCTACGGGGCACGTTGTTCCTTGCAGCACAAAGGAGATTCTAGGGAAGAGCCTTGATCGATGTATGCTCCAGCATGACACTTTGAATTTCGAAATACGTCCATGTCACGATGAGGGTAGACACGTGGCATGAGCCCAAGCTGTTGGCTTGGTAGTGCCCAAAAATACCCTCATCAGTTGCCCCTAGCTCTGGGCAGTGAAGGAAGTGAGACGGTGAGAGATATAAATTTCTAACCGGAATGAGCGTCCTGAAGACTTTAAAGTATAAGAAACACCCCTGGTCGGCTCTCTGGAGCTTTCTGTAGACCAGAGGTCAGTCCTCCTAGCCGGCAGCCCTAGGTCTTGCAGCATCGGCCTCCAAGTCAGTGGAGCTCCTAGGAGGTGGACACGTCTTCTGGGTGACCTTGTTGACGGGCATAATTTCGAACAACACTTTTCGAACCATTAACTTTTCTTGGGGGACTAATTTGGAATAGGCCCCCATATGGCCGTGCTCTATGTAGAGATAGTACGGCATGGGCAACCCTGAAATTTTTTCAATTTTTTGGGCAGCACCTTTAAAACAATTAACTTTTTCTGAGGAAATAATTTGGAATAGGCCTCCATATGGCCGCACTTTGTGTAGAGACAGCACGATAGGGCAACCCCGAAATTTTCTTGATTTTCTAGGCGACACTTTTCGAACGGTTAACTTTTTTGGGAGAACTAATTTGGATAGGCCTCCACATGACCGCGCTCTGTGCAGAGACAACACGGCAAGGCAACTCCAAAATTTTCTCAATTTTCTAGGCGACACTTTTTGAACAATTAATTTTTTTTGGAGGACTAATTTGGAATAGGCCTCCATATGGTCGTAGTACAGAGACAGCATGATAATGCATCCCCGAATTTATCTCAATTTTTTGGGCAACATTTATTTAAACCGTGGACAAATTCTTGGCACAGACTGGTCTTCACCGCGGAGAAGACAGAAGCAAATCCCACGAGGGTGCGTGCAACGAACGGGCAGAGGGGAGGGGCAAACACAGTGTTTGGGGATGCCAGGCTCACATAGTATCAGGCTGGTCGCCGCTATTGGCCCTGCAGCCAGTGCTGCTGGCCCCTTATAGGCCAACATGTGTTGGCCTAACTGGGGCCAACCTTTGGGCCTACGCTTACGAGTTGGCCGACGGACTAGCCCCAGGGCCCCCTTTTCTTTTTTCCTTTGCATCCCTTGAAGTTTGCTAATCTTTTTCAAATTTTGCACCCCTCAAGTATTGACACTTAGCACCCCTGAAACTTCGGGCTTGATTTTGGTAGTCTTGCACCCTTAAAGTTTTGATTACTTTTTTTTAGCACTTTTCACACCTTTCAAGATTCCACACTTTGCGCACTTCTTGAAGCTCACCTTGCACCCTCTTGAGGCTTGTCCCCTTATCTTACTTTTAGCTTTGAAGAGGGGGATTTAGACACTTAGGAGGATTTTGACAATTCACACCTTTGAAGCTTGGGCTGACAATTCACACCCCTGAAGACCTTGCCTTTGTTTCACTTTGTACCCCCTAAAGTTTGACCATGCAT
Source organism: Eucommia ulmoides (assembly GCA_016647705.1). Classification (NCBI taxonomy): domain Eukaryota; kingdom Viridiplantae; phylum Streptophyta; class Magnoliopsida; order Garryales; family Eucommiaceae; genus Eucommia; species Eucommia ulmoides. The sequence continues at coordinate 43,466,427 of CM028329.1, forward strand.
TTTACTTGGCACACGAAGCTTTTGGGGACACTATTATTTGGTGCTATGCACTTCTGAAGTTCTGACAACTTTACAGGTTGGGTTGGGCGGCGTGCTTGTTAGTAAGCTACGTGCCTACCAAGAGAAATGAGGCAGAGGTTTTGGATGACAGATTTCACAGTGTTGCATTTTTTTTGAAGATTTTTGAATCTTCATCTTTCCAAGTTTTCTTCCATGGGCCATGGCCTTCTTGCCCCTTACCCCAGGACACGAGTTTGACGAAGTTGGAATCGCGTCATGGGTTTGAGAAAATGGGTTCTCTTTCTGATGATGTTTCTAGGACGTTGTTTTTCCTGAGCGACGAGCTTTAAGACATACTCTTCTGGCTGTCGACCTCTCAACGACACATAACTCATACTTATACAATTTCCCAGCGCTTGTCATCCGAATCACCCATCACCTGGGTTGCATATAGAGCTTTTGTCGGAGAATAGAGAGGAGAGCTTGGACATTGAAAAGCTCTAGTTGGACACTACAAAATAGAGTTCTAAGCGATGCTCTTCTGAACAACGATCTTTGGGCGGCGTTTTTCAGAGTGATTCCCTTATGATCTTTCATATTCTTTCCCCAATTTGCTTTTACTGAGCTGGTGAATCAACTTTTTCCAGAGAGCAGAAATGGCAGGACTTCGCTGACCAAGTCAAGGAGAAGATTTGACTGGAGGTGGTAGAGTAGTGGAGGAAGGACCCCAGATATCTGGAGCTTCTGAAAAATATAGTTAATGACTTCTTAGAGGTAGGGAACCGGGCCACCATGACGCCTATCTACTGCCTGCATCCTGGTTTTCCCACCAAGTTTGTGCAAATGGAGTTCTCTGACTCGGAGGATGGTGCCAGGCACAAAGGCGCTGGGCAGAAAGATGTCGAGGAGGACAATGCTAATGAAGGGGCCCTCGAGGAGGCAAAAATTTATGCTCCTCTTCGTAAGGACGCCCCTCAGGACGAGGGTAGGAAGGACTGAGTTCTAGGCCTTCACTTTTTTAGCACATAGAATTTTGTAGACACCTTTTCATTTATTCCTATTTTTTTGTGCGTGAGCGTGTTAGCTTCTGAGTGGGTACGAACTATTGATCTCCAGGAGCACCTTCCCTTTTAGAAACACCAGACTTATAGTTGACTAGTGGGAGAGGTACTTAGCTGCAGGCCCTCAAACTCGATCAATACCCCTTTTCTTGGTGGATGACTTTGGTCTTTCACCGAGTACAAACTATTGACCTCCAAAGAGGGTCTAGTTGTCACCCTCGACGCTGAGCGCTGGGATGAGGTTTATAGAGAATCATCCACGACGCTGAGAGTCAAGATGTTGATCTGGAGAATCATCCGCGACTCAGGGGGTGTGAATGCCGTTGTAGATAATCATCTGCGACTCTAAGGGTCGGGATGCCATTTATTGGAGAGGACACAAGACACATTGCACAAAACACTTTCTTTATATTTGATAAGCAAACCTGCAACACTTTGTACAAACTGGAAGTTGTTTCACAAAAGTAAATCTTCCCTATAGAAGTAGTGCTTCAGATAGTCAACGTTCCGCTGGTGCTTGAGTGGTACATCTTCTTCTATTTCAAGAACGTAGGTGGCCGAATGTGTGACCTTCGTGACTCTATACGTCCCCATAGTTGAATCCTCCGTGAATAACGTTGATTTTACCATCCATGCACTGGTAATCATCCCTGGACTCAGCCACCCAAGGCGGTGGACGGTTGTAGTTTCCCCATTTTCTCTGTGCCCGAGGCTCTTCCTGGGGTTCCTCTTCGTAAGGTTGCTCCTGATTTTCTCTCCGAACATAGTTCCCGAGATAGCCTCTTCGAATTAGAGCTAATCTCCTGCTAAAGCTGGAGGCATTTTTCTGTAGACTAGCCTTAGTCTCGATGGAATTCATAATACTTGGTCATCAACCTCCCAGTTGGCCTCCTTCTCAGGGTCAACAGAAGAGAACATAAATCACGCCTTGAGTTTTTTGTGAAGATGGCGGCCACTGAGACCGTGAGCAAAGTGAGCCCTTGTTGGCGACGCCATGGGGGAGGAAGTGGTCTTTTGTCCTCAAGTAGAGGTCCTGATCCTCTTTCGGATTGTAATCTTCTCGAGCCTTGGACTTGATTTGGACCTCCATCCCTCAGTCCATTCGGCTTATTTACCCATTCCTTGTGTCTTTTGGCCGCAACACGGATATTAGCACTATGGCACGTGGTTCTGCGATCTAGAGCCTAATCAAGAGTGGAAGCATGATTTGAGTAAAGGTCATAGGACAACCTCTGATGTTAGATCCCGTTAACAAAGGCGTTCAACGCCATGCCTTTAGGGAGTTCGTTGCATGCGTTGGCTTTTCGGTTGAAGCGCTCGAAATAATCTCCCAATGATTTACCTAGCTCCTACTGGAGAGTAAGGACATGGGCTATAGTCTTTGGCCTCCGTTGAGAGTGGATAAAACGAGCTAGGAACAATTGCTTAAGCATTCGGAAGGTAGAAATGGATGCTAGCCTCAGGACCTTAAACCATGACCTTACTGCCCCTGTGAGGGTGATGGGAAAAGCTTTGCACCGCAGAGCTACAAAGGTCACTTGCATATCCATATGAGACTTGAACACAGGTGGTCAATAGGATCTAACGTTCTATCATATGTACTCATTTGGGGGTAAGTAAAGCGCCTCGGCACTACTTCTTGCAAAACTTCTTCCACGAACGAAGATTTCACCTCCATAATAATGATTTATCCTGTTTGGCCTTTATTCAGCTCTTGGAGGAGAGTTTCCATGTTATACAAGCAACGCTCTATGGCCTCCTCTGCTCGGGGCTCCTCCCGTATATGATTGCCTGCAGCTCGGGCCACAGAGTAACGGGAGGGAAGCAAGTAGTTGTCGATTTCATGTTCGCGTTATTCCCTAGGATCAAACCTGGCTAGCCGATGGGAAGCTCGACTATCGGGGGACGCTGACAGGTCCCTTACTGCATGTTCGCGCAGTGGAGAAGGTGTAGATCTGGGCCTTGTCGGGGGGCCCTCTCCAGTCCTGCAAACTCGTGGTTTTTAAATACATTAAATTAGTATAATTAATTTTGGGATGAGGAACGGGCTCGACCCACAAACCGACCCATTACCCGCAAACCAGGCCCGCTAGTCCAACATGATCATTGAGTGCATGCCAGTTAGCAGTGAGTAGACCAAGCCTACTTAGTTGTCCAATACATACATTTCTTAAGGAGCTTTTATGACCCCTTAAATGACCATTTAGGGGATGCCAATTGTAATAGATTTGAAATCCATTAAAGGTTATTAAAATAAGAAAATTGGAGGGGAGTTTGTCAATCAAGGAGAGGAATAAGTGAAATTGGGAATTAGGGAGATATTCGGTAGTGAAGTAGGGAGCAAACCACATTATTTCCATATATTTCCTTTTTCTTTATTATTAGAAACCTTGATTTTTGGGGGGTCTGCATTATATATAGCCGGCAGTAGGGAGAAGAGTGGGCTCGGCACTGTTCCATTTTCTTTCATTTCTTAGTTTTTTTTTTTTTTTTCTCTTTTCTTAAAAACCCTATTGGCTTTATTGCTGATTTTTTGTGTGAGAGAATTTCTTCATGGAGCTAATGTTGAACATCTTAATGGGAAGAACAACCGCCATGAATGGGTAATCTCTTTTTAATCGGGTTGGGACCGTGGTAAGTATTTTAGCTTATGTAATGTCATTTTTTTAATTTAATTTCGGATTATGTGTAACAATTGTATAATGAGGAATATCGTTCTTGATTCAGTTTATTTGTGATTTGATTTATTTTCAAAGTGTCTTGTAGGGATTTTGAATTTTAGATTCAATTGCTTCTAGAATGTTAGATCTAATACCTGTGGTCTAAATTTAATGATCATACAATCGTATTATTGAGATTTAATTATTGATTTGGATGGTTTATGCCTACATTATAATTCACCCTAGATTAAAGTAACGTAGGAATTACATACTTAAGATAAATCATGCCGAAGAATAATAAATCTAATTTTTTTGAGTAATTCCCGCTTGTAGTTAAGAACAGTCATTTACACAAATCTAAATTAAAAACAAAATACAAAACCTGTATAAGTCCAAAATACGAAACTCACAATTCCTGACCTGGTTATCTATTTTATTTTTGTTTATAAATTTAGTATTTTATTTTTCTTAAATAAAAAACCCGAAGAATCAAATTTCGTTTTCATCAAAAAAAGAAAAATAATTAGAAATTCATTATTGTAAGATTGATCCATGTGATTTGACACCCTACTTGAACACCATACTACATCGGTATCGTGGTACCAAATTAAGGGTATTATTTTTTAGCGATCAGTGGCTACGAGGTGGAGAGAAATCCATGGGCGCTCGTCCATTCAGAGATTCCATACGAATATCGTGGTCTAGGGGTCGCTTTTCGGGTCTTGCAATTTGGCAAGCTGGTCCCTCTTGGACGGGAGACAGCGGTAGGCGCGTGAGGAGGAGCTGTACACGTGACTCGAATTCGACCATCTGGCACTCAAGAAGGAAATCAATCCATGATACCTCCGCGGCTTTCGAGGTCTGTCCTGCAACCCCAGGTGACAGAGTAGATGGCCTTGCCTGGTCTTGGAGGGATAGTTATCATCGTTGGTGGGAGTTGGGGGGTGGAGCCTTGGAATTTTTGACATTTCTGATTCTTCTGTCCTGTGTCTATCTTTTTTACCAAACCTTGTAATCATTCAGGCTCAGCTGAGCACAGAGCAATGATAAGTGAAAGACTTTTCGCACGGTTCCCACAGACGATGTCAAATTGTTGGTGTATAAAATTAGTACACACCTCGAGTATGGTTCAGTCAGGTGACAGGTGAGTTCTCTTGGTGAGTTGAAGTTGATGGTTGAAATTTTTTCACGTAAGTTGTACTAGGTCCTGGCGGGATTGACCTGATGTGTCCAAAGTCCTGTTTCTCAAGAAGTGGTACCTGCACAAGAATCGAGCCAGGATTTATCTCCGCGAAGCCCCTCCGGTGTAAGAATAAGAGCTCATAGATAAGAGATATAAAAATACGTCAAGTAAACAAATGAACTAAGAGCATTTGCGTAATCAAGCGTAGCTCAGGCTTGCATAGCCCTTGGTATATATAGGTGTTAGAAATGATCAACTTTACCTAATCGAGTCTAAACACGATTAATTAAGCAAAACTGTCACACCCCACCCCGGGCCCCCACTGCCCTAGGCTGGGCGTGATGTCGGCATGACAATTCCTGACCAAATAACCAAATACATATATACATATATATATATATATATATATATATATATACACATATTCAGACGCACGCGCACCACTATCAATATTTTTTTCCAAAAATAATACCTATTTACTCATTTTCAAAAATATGGGGACACACCTGTCCTAAATATATACAACAAAAATTACAAAATACTGAACCTTCCATGGTTTGCCTCTGACCGGCCCATTCCCAAAATGACACTACCTCCGGACTCTACCTAGTGCCAGTAGTGGACCCACTCCTAACTGCGGCACCTGAAACCAAATATTTTATCGGTGTACTATCTTCATAATATAAAAATATTTTTATGGATCAACCATAAGTATTAAACACCACGTTTCAAAATATAATATAATATAATATAACCACGTACTATACGGAAATCCGGTTCCCTGGGACCAATGAAATAAACTAATATATTTAAAATACTCAATCCAAACATTTTAAATTAACCAACCCAATCATTTTAAATCAACCAATCTAATCATCTCGTCATATAATAAAATACCGCACACCACTCTCCTACTAGCCATAGGATCGTTTTTACCTCATGATCGGGAGTTATAACGGTACCATAATCTGTACAATTGTGCCATTTAACATGACTATCAGAGCCAAGGCCATTTATTATCCCCAATGGTAGGGGTACCACCCCGCAAGATTTGCACTCCTGACGGGTCAATCAATTACCTTGAACTAATCCTCTTGACAGGTCATAATAATCAACCACCTGCAGGACTAATCCTCATGACAAATCATAATACCAACAACCACCTGCAGGACTAATCCACTTGACAGGTTATAATAATCAACCACTTGCAGGACATGTCCTCCTGACAGGTCATAATAATCAATATCCTGTAGGACCGACACTCTTGACTGGTCAATAACAATAATCAACCACTTGCAGGATGTGCCCTCCTAACAGGACAAAACCATCCCGCATGACATACCCTCCTGACGGGATCAAAACTAAGGCATAGTCGGACAAAAATCACCTTCTACATTTAAAATCTACTTGATCGACATAAGTCATAAAATCGTCCAATTTAATAAACACTTTTTTTTTCCACAATTTATACGAAAATAAAATTTGTAAATTTACGTAGAAGACAGTACACTCACCTCGTTTTTCGCACTACAAAAATACCGACGTTAGAAACTACCAAGATGTTGGCGCCTGCGAACCTAATAACGATATGGCCTAAATTAATATTTTATTTAAAATAACCCTAATATGCAATGCGTGGTCCTAAAATGCACAACTTCCCATTTCCTGAATTTAATTATACAAAATTATTATTTTTCTCATTTTTCCATGTCAATATTTATGGTACAACATTTTTTTTTAAATTAATAGTTACGATAATTATTATCATGATTGCGAAAATTTTAATGCTAATAATTTAATTTAACGAAAATAATGACCGATTGAAATTTTACCTGTTCCGAATCTTCTGCCTGCCGAGAGGTTGATTTTCAGTTTTTGATTTTTATTTGATTTTTTTTTTCTTTTTTTTTTTCTTTTCCTTTTTTTCATTTTTTTTTCCTGTTTTTTGCTCGCCGAATCTCACTACCGCGGCGATGCTCTTTCTCTCCCCTGTTTCTGTTTGGTTTCAGCTGACACCCTACATACTCCCTCACACACCCACTACCGGCTGGTCTCACACACCCCCACCGACGATCACCCACATGCCACGCACACACATCGTCAATCACACACGCACACACACACCGACGGTTGAACACACGAACAACACACACACGCGGACGGCGACTGAGCAACGACGATCACCCACACACACACCGACGATGATCGGAACACACACCCACAATCTGATCAACCACACACATACACACACACAACCGCTGGACAACAGAACCGAACACACACACCCTTACCAAACAACGACGGCGATCTCACACAAATGGCCGCACAACGGACGAACGACGAGGACACACACACACACACACGCTGGAGAAACAACGACGCTCACATACATACAATCGACGATGAACAGAATAGTGCACACACCTGAAACATACACACACGGACGATTGCAACGATTACACATGCACATACTCACCGGACGAATGGACGACCACACACATACACCAAAACACACACACCGCCAGTCACGCACCTATGCACTATTGGACGATCACCCACCACGGATCGAATGGAGGAACCCATACCATGCTCGTCGGATCTTTCCACCCCCATGCCGGCCGACCACCTTCTCTTTCTCTGTTTTCTTTTTTCAAGGCTTGTTGTGAAATGTGTGTGTGTGTGTCTATATATATATATATATATATGATTAATTACGTTAATCCCCATTTGATTATCTTTAAGTTGTCGTTTAAACCCAAAATTTAAAATTAATATTTCTAAAATTGCTATTTGACCCCTAAAATTTTAAATTAAATTAGAAATGACACATTCTACCTCGTTATTTTCTAAATGTTCTAAAGTGCAGTTAAGGATTATGCATGTGCAGAAATTAGGGTCTTACAAAAACCATGTGTTTAACCGATAATTCGGTGCGTTTAGGAGATAATCACTAGGTTTGAGCTTTTAAGCCTATTCGGAGAAATCTACGGACCTCTATCAGGCCTGTGGAGGTGAGATGGTGGAGGAGAGTGGCGATCTATGGGGTTCTAGAGGAGAAGCGGATTGAAGTGGTGAGCCAGTCAAGACAACCAACCAACTAAGACTCTAAAGTTGGCCATCTAGAGGGCACGATGTAGAGTTCTGGGCAGCAGCGTCTCTGCGAGAGGGGCGTTGCTCCTTCCTAAGTACAAATGAGATTACAGGGAGGAGTCTTGGTCGATGTACGTTCCAGCATGACATTTTAAATCCTGAAATGCGTCCATGTCACGATGAGGGTGGACACATGGCCGAGGCCTAGGTTGTTGGCTCGGTGGTGCTCGAAAATACCCTCATCACATATAGTAATGAAGAACGATACACATGCAACACCATTATAATAAAGAACCATAAACATATAATAACAATCAAACACCATTTTCGAAACATTAGTACAAAAAATCCAACAATAAAGTAACCATATTTAGGAATTTGCTTCAACCGATCATCCTCCAAACGAAGGGCCATTTTTCTCCTACGTTACGAGCAAGCATTAACCCAACTCCGCTTCAGAGAGATGATTGAAGACTATTTGACGAAGTTTTGATTGAAATGGAGTAGATTTGAGAGGGTTTACAGTGAAAATAGAATGAATTTGAGAGCTTCTTCTCTCGAGAGTCTCAACTCCCAACAATGCAATTGAGTGTTTTGTAAGCCGAAGGGACAAAAGGGTAGGACAAAAATGCCCTCACTGGGAGGGTCTCGTGCAACACACGTGCTTTTTTTCGTCTTTTTTAACTAGAGTCAGCCAATTGTCCTTAAGTGCCACGATTAAAATACGTTAGGGTGGTATATGTTGAAATTGAAATTACAGAGAGCAATGTGGGTAAAACTGCAGGGGTGTAAAGTGTAAAAAGCTCGACTTTTTATAAGTGTTTCCCTCTATGTATGTTGCCCACTGGTTTACGCTCACAATTTGCTCTTCCAATATAAGCTGCACTTTTGTTGCCCTACTTCTTCGACTGCACTCATCAACAATCTCTCTCTCCTTCACCGAATTGAAGCGCCATAGCTCAGTCCTTTCCAGAACCACAGCTCGCGAAGTTCACAGCGCTCCGTTGATCTCCCGCCGCCTTCTTTATCGGATTCAGGTATGCTCCTTCCCTGGTTTCTTCTTCTTCTTCTTCTTCGACACAGCTCTCTCTTTTTATTTGATGCGTGCGGTTGTGTGATGTTTGTGCAATTGTAGTTTACGAGTGCAATTAGATGTAACTTATTGTTAGCGTATTTATCCTTCTGGGATTCAAGTAGTTTGTTCTAGGGTTCAGGACAGAAACCCTAGCTCGATGTCCGTACTCCTTCGACGTACTCAAGTATTTACATTTCGATGCATTCAATTATTACATCGCGTGCATAACTATATATTCGAAGGTATCCTTTAGGACATGGATTTAACGTTTTGGCACAATTCTCATGTTAATAATACCTGGCTTATGTTGGATTCTACTCTTTTGTGAATTGAGTATGACACGCACACAATGAAGTTAAAGGTGTGATGGGCTGTTGCTGCACAGCATTCACAACGTGGGTCGCCCTGGTCAGTAAAGAGTTACATTTCTATTGATCAACCCTTTGGCTCGGAATGAATGACACCTTTTGTTCCACCTGTGTACTATTTATTCAATGATAGCACAACTGGAGGGATTAAATAATTTATTCAATCATATCAACCACAACCCTCTTGCATGCAGCGCAATTCTTCAATTGTTTTCAAATGTGCAACTTTGACTAATTGTTTTCTCATTTGGCATGATTGTTAATCTGTCATGAGTTGTATTAGCAATTTAGGGGGAAATGATGGAAAATTTGGTTGAACCATTTTTATTTTCTGTTTCATTATTTATAAATGTTGGTCAATCGTACGTTTGATATTCCATTGTATTTTCTTCTATCTGAGGGATGGAATAACAGTTTAGTTTGTGATTTATGTAACATCAGTAAGCGACAACCGATGCCACGCTAATTACTGTGCTAGCAGTAAAGAACAAATACATCACTCAATTTGTTGCTCTATTACCATCAAACTATATTTCATTGAGCATATGTTATCAGCCATTTAATTTTGTTTCTTGCTTATTTAATGGCTTCATAATGCTCTCTGTTTATGTCCATCATCAATAGCTTTGACAGAGAAGCACAATTTCTATATCTAGCCAACAATATGTCCTATTTTTTTTTTTTCAGTTTGGCAGGGCAGTAGGACACTGTAGTGAGATGCGCTTGTAGTCTTATGAGGTATATTTGAAAAACCAAAGATTTTCAGATCCTTATTCTGTGTCTTTTCATGATTTTTTCCCCTAGAAACTTGTAATGTTATTCTGACACGAATCAGGAGGGATGGATTTGCTTCCTAGGTAAATTGGGATTTTGGAAAAACCTAGATATCCTCTCTCAATTTCAATCCAGAATCCCTGCAGGCCTTTGAAGATTCTTCCTATGTAAAGTCCCCTCCCACATTGCCATAGGAGTCAATGAGTCAAATTGATTATGTGTGTGGCATGAAGTTTGCGCTGTGCATGTTAGGAACAATCAACATACTCTTTGCAATTTTATTGCATTGTCCAATCATTCGAGTGGCATTTGGTTAAAACTTTGAACAAAAACTGAACACTGAAAAATATTTACTTTGATCCCTGAAAATAGGTCAAATTTTGGGAACGTATGTTTTTTTTTTTTTTTTTAGTTTTTGTTTTTCTATTATTTTTCAGGTATCATAGGATCGGAAAAAGTTCTCACCAAACATCACCTTAGTATATGCACTGCTTCCTTCCCTGCAAACTTTTTTAATTAATGCCATTGTAGTCATTAGCTTTAACTGGTTATGTGGGTATCGTGTATTCCATGTTCTCGTGTGCATGTTAATGTTTGCTTGATGAGTAGTAGTACTCTCATATACTTTGTTTGGCACTTTTGCATGATCAGTTCATCACACTGACTCGTTTCCTTTACATATTACTCCTTTAGACCTGCGAGTTATAGTTCGGCATTGGTGATATTATGGTTCTTAGACTTCTCAGAAACTCAATTTCGTAGTAAGATATTTTTTGTTAAGATTTTAATGATTCTCCATTACATTCTTGAGTTTATGAAGATTTATTACCTCTTTGTTGCAACAATCCCTAATTCCAGCTCGTTTGAAAAGTTTATTAAACTAACCTTCTATCAAGCTGGAATGGATTTAGAAATGTTCATTGTGATTATTCTGATGGTAATCTTGCATCTTGTTTTGTGAAGGCACGAAACTTCTTTTATACGTATGGCTGACAGTGAAACCGTGGTTGCTCAAACATCCACTGCTATGGGATATACATCCGCTGGCTATACTCCTACAGATTATGTGAGCGAAAATGCTGTTCCTGATGTTGGTGCTTCAGCTATTGCAGCTACTGGAGATTTGGCGGCACAAATAGCTACTGCTGATTTAAAAGATGCAGCTAATTATGTGCCTCATGATTCAAATATGGTTGATGGAGATGCAGGCAACATAGATCCAAATTCCGTCAAAGAGGAACCTTCAACTACTATAGCGTACGACACCAGTGAGAATATTGCCCTTGTGGCAAATGCATCAATGGATTCATCTCGAGTTCCTGCATATGACTATTCTGTAAATGGAGAGAATACTAAAGAACCAGCAAATATCGAACCTGGTGGTATTAGTGAAAATGGGATTGCTTCAGATGGTGTTCAGGAATCTGCTTCAGGGCACCCCCAAGTGGATGATGCTGGTCTGTTTCATTTATTTTTTTCGTTTTTATTTGTCTAATGCCTTGGAGATTTTAGCATGACGTCTAACTTTTTTTCCTGTCAAGCATGTCAAAGTCCTCATGGTCTCAAAGTTGTTAAGTGATGCACACACGTACACATGTTTCTGTGATTGTACTTGCATGGAAGTAGCTTTTTATAACTAAGGTGAATAATGACTACTTTATCTCCATTACTTGTAGTGTTTGAGGCTTCATCTATTCCCTTTTCTCTCATCCTACTTTTTGTTTTTTAGTTTACAATTTTACATCTAATTTCAAATGACAACCCTTAGATATTCTCTGCATTACTGTTCCAAGATGAATAATATTGGTAGCAGAATAAGGGCTGAAACGAAATTTTAATTCAGTTGCGAGTTATTGGTCTCTTCCGTCCTATGACTGAAATGCTCTCTCCCCCCCCCCCCCCCCCCCCCACCACACACACACGAGGTGCTTTACTTTTCCAATCCGTTCAAGTTATAGTTCTAATAGGTGAACTTCAAAATATGTTTTGTGCAGAAGTATGTTCCATGCCGACCAGTGGTAGATCCTGTTATATGGTTCATGCTAATGACTTCCGGATCCCTTTTATATAGAATGCTTATTTACCTTTCACCGTTCATTTTAGCCCTTGCTAGATTGATTATTTTTACTAAATTCACCATCTAGTTTATTATATTTGATGTGGCTTCTTCTTCTTAACTTTATGTTAACAGCACTGTCCGCGGAAGAAGACCGGTTGTGGAGCATTGTGAGAACTAATTCTTTGGATTTTAATGCATGGACTGCTCTAATAGAAGAAACCGAAAAATTGGCAGAGGTACGCTGAACTCGATATTATTATCTTAATTCTCAAGTATTTTACAAGCAACCTTTGTACTACCGGAGGCATTGTTTTTGGATCTATTTGTTTCCTCTATTGACCCAGATTTATATTGTTGGCTGTTGAGTGCAAGGATGTTAAATAGAACATGGTAGACTTATGTCTAATCTTAAAATCAAAAGATTGGGCATGGATACATTTGTTTGTCATATTATGAAATTATTTATTGATTTAAATATAACTTTCCTCGTATTTTGCAAATGCTAATTACTTAGTTATGTGCCAAAAGGTAATAGTAAAGAGTGCTATTCAGTTTATTGTTTTGTTTATTCTAAATTGCATAAAGTTTCTACTCGTTTGAATTCTCGTTTTCCTGTTCATTTAGGTCTCTTAACTTTGTTCCTTGGCATTTACCTATCTGATCCAATATCTTTCTTGCCTATGTTATCTGTTTTCTAGATTGATGTTGCTTTTCTTTTCAATTTTTGTATTTATGTAACTTGGGAAGATTTTAATGCACCTTTATGGGGTCTGTCCTTGACAATTGTGTATCTGTGTACTACATATTATTGTAGGTGCTTGCCTGTGCATATGTGCGGTGCACTATGTGTCGAAACGGGAAGCCCGAACAATTTACTGTTTGATCATTGATATCCCTCCTAGAGCTGACATAATCCTCACCATTTCACATTTGTAGGACAATATTTTGAAGATCAGGAAAGTTTATGATGCTTTTTTAGCAGAATTTCCGTTATGTTATGGTTATTGGAAGAAGTATGCGGATCACGAGGCACGTCTTGGTTCTATTGACAAGGTTGTAGAGGTCTATGAGCGTGCAGTTCAAGGAGTGACCTATTCTGTGGACATGTGGTTCCACTATTGTGTTTTCGCCATCGGCACATATGGAGATCCTGACACTATCCGAAGGTATTGAACTCTTTAATCTTTATCCATCATTGTTGCAGTTGTGCATGGGAAGATCAGCTTTGCATGGTTTTCTCATTGCAATGAAGATAAAGTTTTATGTTGTTTTCTGACCTTATTTCAGCATGTCTACAGCAGCCATTTGTCACATATACGGAGTAAAGGTTTGTTGGGGATGCACTTCGTAGTGTTGCTTTATTGAAGTGCGATCCCTTGTTTTATGGCTATTATATTGGTAGCTTCTTGAATTTATTTGGGGTTTTATTCTATTTTATGGCTTCATCTTTTCCCTACCTTTTTCATCTTTCTCCTTAGGGCTGTGTCATAGTCCATATAGTCTCCTTGATTTTTTGCTGTTTTTAACCATGGCACATTGAGGTGCATCAATGTACATTTGCTGCTGAGAAGATCTCGTCCAGTAAGGCTAAGATGACCTCTGTGACTGCTCCCTTTCACGGACATTGTATGATTTATTTGTGAGAGGTAAATGCAGCGTATTTGGAAGCGTCACGTGCTCTTTGAATGAATTATTGCTTCTCATTCAACATCGGTGCTACTTCAATGCATTTGTCCATGTCCTTCCAATGGCTAATGGTATGCTTGCATTGGTGTTATAACATGTTTTGGTCTTCATGGTGTTTCAGGCTATTTGAAAGAGGACTAGCTTATGTTGGAACAGACTATTTATCTTTTCCACTTTGGGATAAGTATATTGAGTATGAATATACGCAGCAGGATTGGTCCCGTCTTGCCACGATTTACACGCGGATATTGGAAAATCCTAATCAGCAACTGGATCGCTATTTTGAAGGGTAACTCTCCTTTTACATATTGTTTGTTCACACCTCCTTTAGTCTTGGCTTTTAACACTGCCTTCCAAACCGTTCATTGTTTTGGTGTTGCATTGAAGAACATATTCATGTAAATTAAAAGCCCAATCAATTTATGTTTTCCGTTAATCCTTGTAACATTGTCTGGCTCATGCTTCTCGTACTGCGCAATAAGTTGGAAAAATGCTGATTTTGGCTAGGTCGAGCCATCCTCGTATTGCAATTTAACAATTTGTGCCCCACTCTGAATGGATTTCTGGACTTACCTTTGGGACCTCTAAAGTTGCACACTACTTTTGGGAACTCTACAGTTACACATCAATAGTGGTCATCAAAACATGGATGCCTGACCCTTGTGCTTTTGTCTACTTCTCTGAGAAAAACATATTTTTGTCTTTAACTCTAATGTTGGGGTCCGCTTGTGTGTAAAGGTGGTTTTATAGATCTTGTTTTTTTAGTTATTCGATTAAAATTATTGATGTATATACGATGAAGTTACACAAACATTCATCTATTTGCATTAGCCAATAACTATAATGAAAGCGTGCTGCATTAATGTAAAAAGTATGTTTTCATTGTGATCTTACTTCCTACGGCGGCATATCTACTTGATACGAGAATGTCGATGACTAAGGATCATGAAGTTTTTCTTTTATTCACTATTATTTTGCTATCTATTTATATATATATATTTTGCCTGAGAAAGATATTTAGTTCAATTGGAGTGTGTGTTCACATATTATGCACGTTGCAACTTAGGGATCACCATTTAAGGCAATTATATTCTTATTTGGGATCTTATTTACTCACAGGTTTAAAGAACTAGTTGCAAGCCGACCTCTGTCAGAACTGAGAACGGCCGAGGAAGCTGCTGCAGCCGCGTTAAGTGATTCTCAAGCTGGTGAAGAAATTGAGGAAGAGGTTAATCCTAATGCCATGGAACAATCTAAACCAGTAAGCGAGGGGTTGAAGGAAGCTGACGAGTTGGAGAAGTATATCACGGTTAGAGAAGAGCTGTATAAGAAAGCTAAGGAGTTCGATTCTAAGATAATTGGTTTTGAAACAGCAATAAGGAGGCCATATTTTCATGTGCGGCTCCTCAATGTTGTAGAGCTTGAGAATTGGCACAACTACCTTGATTTTACTGAAGGATTTGGTGACTTCAATAAGGTATTTATGGTTGTCTGTTGTGGGTGCACTTGAATTTATGTTGTTTTGTAGTTTTAGTCGCAGTCACCATATGTTGGCTTACAGTTAAATAATATCTGCTGCTTCATTTGCTTTATTGGCTAATTCGTTGGATGAAGCTTCTTATAAAACGGGATATTGAACTTGGACTAAAGCATGGGCCTTCCCTTTGATTTCTATGAGGCTAAGTACTTCAAACTCTCATTTGTGAGTCGACATTCTGGGTTCATGATGTATTGTGCGGTAGAATATTTTTTTTAAAGTTGCAATGTTATGCATGCAGGTGTGTTCTTATCTTCCTAACCATCTGTATGTCAGGCTAGGAGGTTCCCCTCCTTTCCTATTTGAGGGGCCTCCATGTTCCGCCAACGGTGTATCTCTTGTGCATTTCTCCCAGTTTTCTCTGTTTGCATCCTTCTTTCAGTTCATGTAGTTTTGAATCAGAATTTATTGGACATCTACTACTTGTGATCAGGTTGTGAAGCTTTATGAAAGATGTCTAATTGCTTGTGCCAATTATCTGGAGTATTGGACACGATATATTTTATGCATGGAAGCTAGTGGGAGCATGGAACTTGCTGACAATGCACTTGCTCGTGCTACTCAAGTATTTGTCAAGGTATAAGATTCTGCTTTCCTGGTAGTTTATTGACTGCGGACTAATTCTTAACAGTTCATAATCTTCTTTATGGATAAATATACAAGCGTGCTGCTGTTCACACTAGGAGAACTTGTACAGTTTTGTGCTGACATTTGCATGTGCATAAAGATACGGTGGATTAGGAAATTGGACCTTCCCAAATCCCTGCAACGAGGAAGGCTTGTACATTGTGTCTCTCTTTTTTGGGAGTTCGAACTGAAGTTGTTATCCCCCCACAAGTTTTTTTTCTTACAGATTAGGTCATGAAAATCATTCTTAGCAAACACATAGAATGACACTTAATTGGCTATTTTCTGAAAAGTTTCAGTAAGTATTTGTTGATTGTTTTCAAGTTGAGTTTTTTTAGTGCAATATATCATGATTCATTGCAAACAAAATACAATACAATATGAGGCAAAAGGCCAAGATGGCATTCTATTTTTCCCCATTTTCGGTTGATAGATTTTTCTCTAAAGTTCATCATACCTAAGCAGCTCTACTCGACTCTTTATAAAGTAAAGCTGAACACGGATTGTCCTCTTTTTTTTTTTTTTAATAAAATAAAATATTTCAGTCTTGAATATCTTTCTTAGCTGGATGGTGAGCAATAAATGCCATATAGAGGGGTCTGTGGATCACTTTTACAGTAAAATCGAGCTCCTGAAAATATTTTCCTAGATTTGAGTGTTGCTAAATGCTAAACCAGGATGGATTTATTTTTGGGTGCATCTTCTGTTTGATTTTAGGTTGGGGCTCGTGTTGTCATAGACTTAATGCTTATCTGATGCTTATTCATATATCACGGTGAAATGCTTTCTTTCTTTCTCTAGTTTTAGTTTATTGCTGCCTGCTGAGTGCTGACATGCGTTTGCATGGTATTAAGCTAATTATTCATTTGTTTGGTGTGGATGGATTGAATTGTAATTTGGCAGTGTTTATGTTTATGCAGGTCATTTTTTGTTAATTCTGAATAATCTTTCCACATGAACTAGGTTCCCTTTTTCTAAAATATAATCACATCTTCCCGTTTTTGAATCATTGCTTATTTGCACAGAGACAACCGGAGATTCACCTTTTTGCTGCTCGCTTTAGAGAGCATCAGGGGGACGTATCAGGAGCTCGTGCTGCCTATCAACTTGTTCATGATGAAATTTCACCTGGCCTTTTAGAAGCAATTATTAAGCACGCTAACATGGAACATCGACTGGTAAAAAATATTAGGTCTCAAAAGTTCTAGCTTAAAATTTGGAAATAGATGATTTAGTTGGTTTTCTCCTGATTGTGCAGGGAAAGCTGGAAGATGCTTGTTCTCTATATGAGCAGGCCATTGCAATAGAGAAGGGGAAGGAACAGTCACAAACTTTGCCATTGTTGTTTGCTCAATATTCGCGGTTCCTATATTTGGTATGCTCCTTCTTGATTGTCATCCACAAATTTACATTTCTTGACTTGTTCTATGGCAGCTGATGTTAAAATATGTTGGTCTTTGGGCTTTTTGGTCGCTTACTCTGGAAGTGCGCTATCCATTTTTTCTTTGAGCTTCCTAGTTTTTAGGAAAGTATATTAAAAAATCTCTTTTGCGTTTCCCAACAAAAAATTTCAATCGATCAGAGTTTTGAGTATATCTGCTCAAGTGTTAATTTGTATTTCCTCCCTCCCTCCTTCCATCCTGCCCTCTCAATATCATTTTTGTTAGACATAGCCCGGTCATATTTATTTTGGAATTGACTTTATGGTGCTAATACAGACTCTAATCAGGGCTTCATGATTTATTTGTCTTCCATTAGTCCTCAGTCTGAAGCATTTCTTTCTCGATTAGTTTCCTGCTGAGAACAGTTCTCTAAAATGCCAAGTGTAGTTTCATTTGCAATTATTTCAGTAGTGCGGATCATCTTCCACATCCATATTAATGATGTTCTAGTTAGTTATCTTATGAATTTATGTAGAGAAGAAGGTTCTATTTGTTATTTTTTTATTTCTATTGGTGCATTGTTCTGTTCTTTCCCATGTTATAGGCTACTTATGGGCTGTATTTTATTTCGTGCGAGTTAAATGGGAATATTTTTTCTTGTTATCAGTACTTTAAACATGCTATTTGCGTAGCCACGTTTCAGCGAGTTTATACTTGCAAAAATATATGCAGTTTTCCCTTTTGTATCCATACAAGATCCATTTGCATTTTCCCCTTCCTTATTCCTTTGGTCCCTTGTTGTGATGCAGTTATCTAAACATTGGTTTATTTGTTTATTTTGCTGGTAGGTTTCTGGCAACGTGGAGAAAGCCAGAGACATCCTTGATCAAGCACTTGAGAATACTCAGTTGTCGAAACCACTACTTGAGGTCTCATCTCTTTCTCTACCTACACCCTTCAAGAAATGGAAAGGAAAAAGGGCAAAGTGCGTTTTGGGATGGGAGTGCTTTTCCCCATGTACTTACATAATAGCACCTAACTCGCTCGTACTTTGATTAAACTGACTGTTCGAATCATTAACAGTGAATACTGAATTGTCCAATTTTCCTGTCTTATAATCCCATGATGATCTTATTTCATTCTCCCATTCCTTCTCTCTCTCTCTCTCTCTCGAACGAAACTAAATGTAGGGTTTAGGTTTGTATTTGAGGACAAAGACCACCATCATTGTTGTCAGAGACTAAAACCACCATCATTGTAGCCAATGATGAAGACCAATATCAGTGCCGCGATGGGAATCTGCTACATACTTTGTTTTGCTATCTGGCGATTTTGAATTGAAATAGTAGATCTACTATGGTGACTTAGGTCATCAATTTGCTTCTCTCTTCTCAACTCACTTCTCGTGATCTTTTGATTATGGAGGCTATGCATTGTAGGGTATTTGCGGTGGTAGGTTATCTAATTTCAGGACTCATTTGCAGTGGCTTTGCGGTGATGTTGTGTTTTGATTTAAATTCTTTTTATTATTTGATTTTAGGGCTTGATTTGCAATGGATCTTGGGTGATGAAGGGGGACTGATTTTAAGCTTAATTGGAGAGAAAATATGAGGCTAACAGCAGGCCTGATAGCAATACCATATGTAGCTTTCTTCTCCATTGGGTTAGGTCCAATCAGATGGGTCTACAACTCTGATTTTTTTTTTCCCATCCATTGGGGTGACTGAAATCAGAGTGATTAATGATGTTATCTCAATGATCTAGATACAAGCAATTACTGATGGAGGTGCTTTGTTCATGTTCTCTTGTGTTTCTATGGTGGCTTGGGTTTTCTTCTATTTGTTCTTTCTTGTGACAAAGGGAAGGAGTTTGTATGATGTGGAAGATGAATTTGGTGGTTTGGAAATAATGCTTGATTTGAGTTGATAAAGTTTGTTTGATTTTATTTGTTAAAAAACAGAACAAAATAAATAATAAATAAGAGAGACATAACTGAGAAAATTAAAAAATAATAAAGAAACAGAGAAAAAAAAAAGCCAATGGTGCATGTTGCCTTATAATCAGAAAGCTACTGGCGTTTTGGAACTACAAAATGGTCATTTGGGAGGGAAACAAGTGAAAACGAGTCTTTGGGCGCATGCAACACACTGTTAAAGTTAGTTTTTTCCAACAAAGCATTTTAATTATAAGTACAAGGAGTTTATGTGCTTATTAAGAAAGTACAAAGGGAAAAACTGCTCTAGCGCCAGAGTACGGGGGAGTCAAATTGCAATTTGCCCCTCAAAAGCTAATTTTGTTCGGTGTTTGAATGATAGTCCTTTCTCTTGTATGTCTTGTTGGCCTCCATAGTCGTCCTTTGATTTTACGTTGGTAATCTCATATACTATTGCATTCCTTTTGTGATAAATGCAGGCACTGATACATTTGGAGTCAATTCAGCCACTTCCAAAGCGAATTGATCATTTAGAATCACTAGTTGATAAGTTCGTAGTTGCCAATCCAGATAATCCAAGTGCTGCAAGCATCAACGACAGAGAGGACCTATCCAGCATTTTCTTGGAGGTGAAAACCTGTTGAATATGTTTTGTCATTTGTGATGATGCAATACTTTTAACACTGGATAGATTGTTTGTTTTAAATCATATACATCCATGTGATCAGATCTGGACTTTGCACTTCAGAACCAAGTATTATAATTGCTTTCTCTATCTTAGATGTTAGCAAGATATTTCGGTTTTGCATTTACATGTATGGTGGCTCTATGTGGCTACTTACGAGTAATAAGTAATTGACAGTATCATCTGGTGTGCCGAATTCCTGAATATGCCAGCACGTATGCTATCCATGCATTTAAAAAAAAAATCTTTACGGGTTTGTTATTTAAATATCATACTGACAATTTTCTTCTTGCATTGCAGTTTCTGGATCTTTTCGCAGATGCACAGACTATTAAGCGGGCTGATGATAGGCATGCGAAGCTTTTCTTACACCACAGAAGCACATTAGAGTCAAAGAAACGGCATGCTGATGATTTAGTTTCAGACAGAACAAAGCTTGCAAAGATAGCTGTTACTTCATCAACCCCATCAGTGATGGGTGCCTATCCAAGCGCACAGAATCAATGGACTGCAGGTTATGGATTACAGGCTCAAGCTTGGCCACAAGTCACCCAAGCTCAAGGACAGCAATTGAATTCTGGTTATACTCAACAGGTTCTTGTTCATTTACACTCATTGAGGCTCTAGTTGTTGCACCTTCACTTTTACCCCTCATGTTGGAATTGTTTCCCCTTTTCATTTACCTTATAATTTCCTAGAGTCCTCTAGGATCATCTCATGCTGTATGGGCTAGGTTTTTCTAGAATTTGTGAATAAATGCGGATGTAATTTTGTTTGTCATAGCGAAAAGAATAGTACTCTTCATAATTAGAAATTAGGGTCTAGAAGGAGAAAAATGTTGAGTGCTTCTCTGTGTTTTGGAATGAAGAAGGTTAGTTGCGTGGAAATTGCTATTGCATCTCCTCTCGTGGATAGAAAGGCAGAAGAAGGGTTCTATTAAGATCTATGTTTAGAATCTTGGATACATGCAAACTTCACCTTTTTTGGTCTCATTTTTGGATGGTGGTGAGGAACTGTGGACATTGATATGGAATATCAAAAACCCAGTGTCAGCTCTATGTCTAATGGTGTTTTTTGGCATGACATGGAAGAACGAGCGAAATCGAAAAATTTGCGTTGGGTTAGTGTCAATCGGAAAACACAATAGAACCTGAGTAACCTGTTTAATTGAACAGGTTAAATCTTTCGTGGTCCGAATCTACGACCGGAATTTTATTGGAGCCTTCAAAAATATCAAGATTTTATAGGGTTGTCGATTTTTCTGTTCATGTGTACAAATAGACATTGCAGATTCGAAGTTGGATCTTAGAGTTTTACTGTCTTGCCTCTTTTTATAAATACAAAACCCTCGCCCTTCTCCTTTTTGCTCGTCTTCTAGCACTTTTTGCAGTGTTCAAAATGGCACAATGGTTAGCTTGAACTCAAAGATCTCCATCTTGGATTCTTGGCCTCATTTGTCCTCTCAGTCAATTGGTTATTCTGGTCAATTCAGCTCACACGCAACCCTTTCAGTCATTTGGTTGTATTCAGGTCAATTTAGCTCACACAACTAGCAAAATAAATGGATTGTACGAGTTCTGTTTGAATGACCAAAAAAATAACTCGGGTTAAAGGTTAGGTCTTTTGACGTTCTTACCTGAACAGGCTGGGTTATTTTTGTGTTCTTAGTCACATACTTAGAGTGACCCGACATGAATTGGTTGCTGCCCGAAGTACATGTAAACTTTTGGTCAATGTTCCCCCTACCACCCACACCCACACCCACACACACACCCACACCCCTCAAAAAAGGAAAAAAAAGAAGAAAAATGAAGGAAAGAAAGAAAGGGCTCTTGGCAGCAGCTGAAGGCATGGAAGGGAAAGGAAATACCATCATTAGTGTAATGGAGGGTATAGCATAGTAGGAAGAGGCACCTTTCGCTCTCCATTTTAAGAAACAAGTGAATTTGAAGCTTTAGCTCACACCCCTTGGAAATGAGAATCTTTTTTGTTTTGGCTGAGTGGAAATAATAATGTTGATAATTTCTAGAGCTTCTCTTATTAGGCAATGGAGGTTAAGCCTAGTGTTTTTAAAGGCTTGGATGTTAGTACTTCAAATTTGAATTGGAGTGCCCCTAATTCTAGGAAAAGCAATAGTGGTAGTATCAAGGGAGGTTGGAAGGGCAATCGATGATGTAATGTGTCACTTGGTGGGCCTTGTCTGCCTTTTACCATTTCCCCCCCCTTTTCGGGGGTATGCCACTTGGATATTGTACGTATTCTTATATATTATGCCTTCCTTTACTAGCAAAATAAATTCGTTCATTTGAATAATCTTAAAGGATTTTGAGTTCATGTAAAAATAGGGTGTTCGAGGCAATGGGACGAAGAGCCTTTACTTAAACAGATCGGAATTGAGTTTAATAAGCGGACCCTAATCGAACCCATTTTTTAGTGTCACTCTTGTGTCATGCCTTGTTGATTCATTGAAGCCCATTACCTTAATGCACAGTTACGTGGTGATATAAATTACAATCAGATATAGATGGAATATCTGAAGGATTTGTTGATATTAAATATTGAAAAGTTTGTATGACATTCTAATTCCAACTCTTGTTAAACAATTAAATGAGATTGGGCTTATTTTGAGGTGGTTGTGTGATGAGTTTTCTTGTTATTCTTGTTCCTATCTCCCTCCATTAATAAGATACTTTGGATGGTTTTATCACCAGAACTGATTTAATTGGTTTTTAATTTGCATGGCAAACTTATATTGAAAACAATTAAATCTTTATTTTATAATTGATTGATTCTGTTAAAGAGAAGTGATGCAAATCATATTCGGAAAAAAATAAAAATAACAGTAAGGTTGCAGGGGGATCAACTTTTAAACTTAATTCAACATAGGAGTTTTCTATTCTAAAAATCTACTTATACAAGACAGTGAAAAGGAATTTTCAACTAGCTGGTGATATCTTTTTCAGATATTTGAAACATCCATTGTTTAAAAATATATCAGGTTCAGAAATCGAAAGCAAGTTACACCTTAATGCATCAGTTATATATATGTATATGTATGTGTATATGTATCCTCTGCAGACTGGAGCAGTGATTATTGTTTTCTTATTTTTGAACCTTTGGGCTGGCATGACTGGCAATTGAATCTATTATCCACATATTTGATTTTGCTGCATGACTTAATGTTGGTTGTTTTTTCCTTTCAAACTTTAGGCTGCATATGGTGCATATGGTGGTTATCCGAGCAGTTATACACAACCCCAGTTGCCGACATCTGTGCCCCCAACTGCTGCTTATGGTGCTTATCCTCAGGCATATTCGGCCCAGGTATTTTTTTTTCACCTGTCTTGACTTGCTCTATATGAATGAAACTTTTTTGATTTATAATAATTATCATAATACCTGAAATACCCTTTATCCTACTTTGTTGACAAAAATATCCTTGCAATATTTTTTTGGGTTAATTAAACTTTACCCTCATGTGGTTTGACCGATTTGCACTTACCCCCCTGTGGTTTGAAAATCGCCATTTACCCCCCTGTGGTTAGATTTTCAAACCGCTTACCCCCCTGAACACAAGGGGGTAAGTGCAATAAATATCTGACCACAGGGGAGTAAGTGGCGATTTTCAAACCAAATTGGCCAAACCACAGGGAGATAAAGTGCTATTAACCCTATTTTTTTCTTATTCTTTTATTCTCTGATTTTTGTTCTTGTTTTTGTTTTCTATTTTTTACTCTTATCGTTCTATGTTGTTTTCTAGTTTTTATTTTTTGTGTTTGTTCCTTTTTTATTTTTTATTTTTTTATTTCTTTATTTTTTGTATATGTGTTTATAGAAAAAAATTAAAATTAAAAAATTAGAAAACAAAAATTTAACTTTTAACTTTTTTACTTGTCAAATCCTTTTTTTTTAATTTTTAATTTTTTAATTTTCTAGATTTTGATTTTTGATTTTTTTATTAACCAAAAAAATAAAAATAAAAAATGCACAATAAAAGTAACAAATTTAAAAAATAAAATATACAAAACAAGAGATGTATAAAGAGTAGAAAATATGAAATAAGCAACAAAAAATATTATGTTGCAAGAATATTTTTGTCAACAAATGTGATAAGAGGATAAGAGGACATCTTAGGTAACTAAAAAGATAATGGGTCTCTTAGGTATTATGAAAATGACGGGGTGTTTTAAACTCGTAAATATAATCATATCTATATGATAAAGCAATTCAGTTTTTTGTCTAGGAGATTCTTTTTTAACCCTAGGATCATATATTAGAACCAATGGTCAAGATCAAAACATAAAACCTTACACTCCACAGCGCTTCTCTTTCTCTCCCCCTGAATTCCATCAGTTTCTTTGCATCCTACCCTCTCATCTCCTAGTCGCCGCTCTCTCCCCTTTAATCCATATCTTCAGGTACAGGGTATACATATTTATATGCACATATATCAACTTAAATTATGCGTAGTATTATTTACCCAATTTTTATTATCTTATACTTTTAAAGTAATATTAAGGCCATTCACCATCAATCAAAACCTCTATTGACATCAATCATTCAAACATCCATAGACAAATTTCTTTCCTTAAAATCACGTGTTGACATTAAGGCTTATCTTATCATATCACTGAAAATCAGATAGTTTGTTTGGTTGTATGGAATTGGGACCTTCGAAATAGACAAATAAATCTGTACAAGTTTTGTTTGTGATCGTTTCTACTTCTGCTCTTCCAAAAACTACCATAGAGTGGTAGTGTGTTTGTTTTCAGTTTTGCCTTCATTATGTCATTATCTAATTGTTTGGTCACAATTCCAGCCGCAGGCCTTTCCCCAACAAACCTATGCTCAGCCCGCTGCGGCAGCAGCAGCAGCTGGCTTGACTCCGGCTCAGCAATCTACAGCTCCAGCGGCTCCTCAAACTTACTACGGCAGTTACTATTGAATTAAAATTACCGGCAAGTTTATTTTTTTAAAGATCAAATTTTGCCGTTTAGCATATCCTTTTGGTTTCTTTGGCTGTACAAGTATTGAGCTCCAAGTGTAGGGTAACTATCAATCATTCACTTGGAATAGTAGGGAGGAGATCTGAGTGTTGGTATAAAAGTTGTAATGTTAGTTGCTTTTTTTTTTTAGATTCTATGGACATTCCTAAGATATGTAGTCTAATATTATACGTTGAAGTCTGAGCTTATTTTGTGGAAGTATCATATTAGGCTGCTTTTCTTTTATCTTTATTTTTCGTTGTTTTGAGTTTTGAATGGGTTCATTTTATATCACACCATCACCGCAAGATTATGAGTAAATCTAATTTCTCCTCTCTACCCAAAATCGAACACCACCATTTAAACCACAATCTTAATTGTGAATTTGGGTTTTTTTTTTTGGCATCTAAATCCCATATCTAAACCATATAGAGAAGTTAATTACGCTCTTCGTTTTTCCGATTTGTAGTACCTCCATGAGATAGTGCTTGAAGGGTGGTGGTATTGTTTGGTGGAGATGGACATGAGGTTCAAGGGAGAGATTGGGAGAGATGGATCTTGGTCGGTGGTGGTTGTACTGTTATTTTGGCGGCCAAGGATGGTAATTGAATCAATCGTTGGGTTCAATTGCCCGAATGGTTAGGTTTTGAAATTGATCAATGATTTTGGTTCGGGAAAAATACATCTTTGGGCCCTAAAGCATGGGGTGATTGTCTATGTGTGCTCTGAGATTTATCAAATTGAGCATTTAATCTATTAAGTTTTACATTTGTTTCAATTCTGTAAAATTAGAAACGTTAATAATTTTGGAAGAAAAATAAGTCGTGTGCAGTATATAGTCTTCTGTTGAGAATGTTCTTGCCATCTCATCACTCCACTAAAGTCAATATCTTTTTTCTTAATGACAATTCATTATTTTATCTCTCATTCTTTAGAGAAATCATTATTTTATCTCTCATTCTTTATCCCAAATTATTAATAATGCTTAAAACACATGAAACTCGAGGGATCAAATGTGCTAATCGACAAACTTTAGGGTCCATATTGACATCCACATCATACTTTAGTTATAATTTTTCCTTTCGTTTTAGAGTTGAAAACCGATGTGGTTTTGATTTTAAGAACTAGATAAAGCCCTAATTTTTAATATTAAATTGAAGTGCTGGATCTTTCAAATTAGGCTCATGCCTTATTTTCACATAGTTTCCAATTTAACAAGTTCTATTCATTGAATTTATTTTTTACTTTTTTAATTATCTAATTGAACACTTCAATTTTCAAATTATATAATTAATGTGTGATGTAAAAAACGTACCAAATTTAATACCAACTGGATAACTTAGATGTTTTAAGTTATAATTGATGAAGATATTTTAATTTATATTGTAATTGGTCGTGTTAATTGACAAGTTACGTAATTCAATTGTGAAATCATCATGGAACACATCCAATAATGTTAAATTATTATTTATAAATTATCTCTTAATTGTTTAATCATACTCTAATTAGTACAAATAATCTATTTTAGTTCAACATTGATAAATTGACCTTAAAATTAGGGTTTAGGGTTTAGGATTCCACACACTTTTTATTCACAAATGCACAAAATTTAATCTCGCTTTAAGAAATTGAAATTGCTCTTTACCATTTGACCCCTAATGTTTATAAATATGTGCTAATTTACGGTGATATTCAAATTTTGTTCAATGTTAATTAATGAGTTATGTAATTGAATCATTAAATTATAACGATACATCATGTAATGTTATTTGTAGAATAGTCCCAAGTATTTCAAATATCTCCTAAACTCTAAACCTCAAAACTTTAAACCAAAACAATACACGCTAAACACTATACCCTAAAACCTAAGCAATAATAAACCATAATCAGAAAACTCCAAAACCTAAAACCTTAGCCCTACCCCCCGAACCCTAAACCCTTAATCCAAAATCATAAACACTATATTTTTTACCATAAAACCTTAATCTTAAGCCCTAAAACTTAATCTAAAAAAATAAATCATAATATAAATTATTATAAGTTATCCCTTAATCTATACAAGCATCTAATATTGTCGTTGTGCATAAAGGTGCCCCCAGACCAAATAATAGTGCCATAGGTGTATGCTGGTGCCACTGACGACATGCGTTTTAACACTAATTTATCACCAACACCCATGGGTTTTGAGGTACCAAGGCCTGCAAGATGTTTTTTTTTTTGCCCAAATCAATATTGTCACAGAACACATTTATGCTTCCACAACTAGAACATACACACATTGCGTTAAGAACTCAAATTATCAAAATAATTTCCATTCATCATATTGCCACCTACCATTTGTCGGTGCCACCAATATACAAATACAAATAATACAAAAATACAATTTTATTGAGGTATGTATGCAAATAGTTAGTGCACACAAGACTTGACAACAAAATCCAACCATTTTCTAACAATTGATTACAGATAAAACCTACCCAAAATACAATAAAAACCAAAACTACAATTTTATTGTTTCTTTTTTCTTTCTTGTGGACATTTCTTCAAATACATTGTGCACTATTCTCCTTGTAGATTATCCAAGTAATGACGCAAGACACAATAAGTAGCACTCCAAGGCCCTCTCCATTCTTCTTCGCATTCGTATCATCTCTTAAAGTTCATTTTTTTCTCCTTAATTATCCAAGGATTACTTGTCGTGCTCTGAGATCTAAGGGATCATTGTATCAAAGAAAGAACCCACATGAAGTCCATCTCATTTGTTACAAACTGAAATACTATTTCGGAGTAAAAAGAAAGACAAAATCTTCTATTTTGAAGTTTGTTGACACAAGATCAAAAAAATTAAGTAAAATCTTGTAAGATGATCATACCTTATAGTTTGCATAGGTGAAAAACTTTCGACCATATTCAATTTCACCTGTGAAGTTATCATGACAACCCTTCATCCACAATTGCATTGAATATTCATGATTAATTCTCACTTGCTAGTTTTGATGTCCAATATTCGCAACAATTTATTCTCACTCTTCTCTTTTTATTTCTAGAGGGTTCTCTTTTAATAGATTAAAATGAATATTTGGCATTGAAAAAACTCTTATATCTAGATTGAAATAAATTAGGAATGAAAACAAAGTTCAACGGATCATACTGATCCCACCAGATAAAACACCGGTGTCCCCAGTAGAACAAGAACAAAAGCCAAGTCCAAAAGATAATACTGGTGCCACTGGTTAAAAGACGAGTGCCACCAACAACTTTCCTCTTACAGCTACCTTCATGTGAACTTGTAAATTTGTTCATTTAACTTGCAACGTTTCAAATAATTCTTGTAAAAGTAATTTGTCATTTTTTTTTTTTACCGAAACTTGTACTTTTAGGTCAAAAGTTGTGAGTATTCTGTTGACCTACTACCTGCAAGCAAAAAACCACCTAGAAATCCAAGTTTTGATTTTTCAAAAGCCTTTGAATAAAACATGGAAGGTTGAAATTTTGCCACATGACACTGAATTGGATATCAATAATTAGAATTCAATGGAAATAATTTGTAAATGTGCAGTTGTATATTTATAACGTGAAAAAATATAATTGTTAATTGTAACGATAAAAATCCAAATGAAAGTGAGGTTAATGTAGAATGTTGCATTATTCATAGGGCTGTAAACGAGTCGAGCCGAGTATTAAGTGTTCGAGTTTGGTTCATTTATTTTTCCTACTTTTCGAGTTCGAGTTGAGTTTATTACTAGAACGATTTGATATGTAAGATTGTAGTATTAGAGAAATTCAAGAGTCGAGTAGAGTAGAAGTTAATGGCTACAACAACTCTAGAGAGAGAAAGTCAGGAGTGAGCAAAATCTCAACAAGTTTCAAATGAGAGATCAAGCGAAGAAGATGAGCTATTGGAAAAGAAGTACTAAGAAGGTGAAGAATGATCATAATCAAGACAAAGAAACAATGGAGGTTGACACTAACATCTCATGAGGAAAAACTTCGGGACAAATGGACGGGGAAAAACTAGTCTCGGAGGATCAAAACAACAAAAAATCGTTCAAGAATATAGTGAATGGGTAACCGGAACAAAATAAAAATGAAGTGGGTGATGTACATTTTGATGAAGAGGATGATAACTGGGATAATCTTTGCATGGAAGTTAGAGAGAAAAGACCAAATGAAGATGAAGATGGCATCCCTAAGATAAAAATCCCAGATCAACTACTAGATCAAATACGCGAAAAATGGCAAGGTGCGCTCATCATCAGACTATTGGGAAGAACATCGACTATAGGACACTATGCATGAAAGCGAGAACGTTATGGAAACTAGAAGGTGATTGCGAAATAATCGATCTCAACCATGGATGCTTCCTCGTCAAGTGCGATAGAATTTTAGATTCTAAAAAAATACTCGCCAAAGAGCTAAGGATTATATTCAACCACTATTTGATGGTGCGGAAATGGGAAGCCGAATTTCACCCGGTAGATGCAGAATAGACGAAAACAACAATGTAGGTAAGGCTACCAGAATCGCTTGTAGAGTTCTATGAACCACCGGTATTATTCAATAAAGGGATAGCCATAAAGAAACCCATCAAGATAGATGGGAACTAAACGGCATCAATATGGGAAAAATTCGCACGGATTTGTGTGGAAATGGACCTCAATCAACCTTTGATTCTCATTTCAAGATTCGTGGAAGGAGGTATAGGATTGAGTGTGAGAGCTTACATGCTCTGTGCCAAAAATATGGAAGAGTAAAACAAAAAGCTGAATATTATCTGTATAAATGGGAATACCAAAACAACTGGGGATGGTGGTGCATGACGACGAAATTGAGATTCTGACAATGAGCAATAAATAGATAGTGGAAAACTATTCTACAACCATGAATGGTCACATGACCATTGGACACCAAAAGGTGAGTGGAAATGCTATGGTGGAAGGTAACGAACTACAATTTGGCCACGTGTAGATATGTACGTCCATTGTTGTGCTGGAGGAAGAAGATGATAGGGCTCGATTTGGGCCCTGGCTGTTGGTCCTAAAAATTAGAAAATTCTTGGCCCAAAGAGGATATGAAATTGGGTTAGCAAATAAAACAAATCAAGTGAAAGGTATGGGCCAAAGAGGGAAGAAGTCCAGCAGGTTTGACCCGCTGAGGATTGGGCCAGAAGCTTAGTAAAATGAAGGCAACCAAAAAAGATGAAATCATAAGCCCACTTAATAATAATGCAATGGGAGAGAAGTAGATTAATATTTTCTCTACTAGGAAAATGCTACACAAACTGACATATGGGACTGCCTTTAGGGAAGACCACAATGAAGAGCCAGGTCCTGAATTTTTTTAGGCCATGAATTACACTCCTTCGATTACTATTCCTACACATCTTTTGTAGAAAAAAAACCCTAGGGATGGAGGTTATAGTCAAGGAGAAACATCTTCTGGCTATAACTTTTCATCCACAACACCACCATACCTCACTAACCCTTTAAACCCTAACCTTACGCCAAACTATAGAAGACCCAAAATCGTTTATTCTAGTAACAAGATCATCATCCTTGATCTTAGAAGAAGTGAAGGAAATAGTCCATAAGGTGAAAGTGTTATGGGTTTTGGAGGTGGTGAGAATCACGATATGGACCATAGAATTAAGCCCGAATCAAGCTCCATTTCTAGAAGTTTTGGTGGATCCAGTTAGAGGTTAGATGGAGAAGAAGAGAAAATACAAGTTTCTACTAGATCTAAGGGAGTTAGATCCTCTTCCAAACCTACCCAGTAAGTTTTATATGAAGATTATTACTTGGAATAGTAAAGGTGCTGGAAACACTAATTTTTGTTGCTCGTTTAAGGATATTATTCGTATACATAAACCGGATTTAATGATCTTACTAGAGACAAAAGTTGAAATTAATTCTATGGGAAGTTTCTTTAATGATCAAGGTTATTCTGTTTCTACCCATGTTGATCCTATTGGAAGGGTTGGGGGGTTATGGATGCTTTGGATCTCGTAATGGGTATCCATAAACCAACTTAATAATAGCAACGAAGCTATATATGTTAAAGAGAAAAATAAAATAAAATATGAGGAATGGGCTCTTTCGGCGATTTACGCCAACCCTAATCCGAGATGGTGAAGTGATTTGATGATGGAGATGCGTGAGATTGCTGGAAATACTAACGTTCTTTGGATAACAATCGGAAATTTTAATGATATCGCTAGCCAGATGAAAAAATCCAGCACGTGCACGCCTTCTGACCTAGCTAGGATTAACAATTTCAATAAAAATGTTGATGAATGTGGACTGATTGATCTTGGCTCCAATGGTCCAAAATACACCTGGACTGGAACGAATAGAAATGGTATCAAAATAGGAAAGTGTCTGGACCGTGCTCTAGCAAATGAGGCATGGTGCTCGACCTTCCCTAAGACTACCGTGGAAACTTTCCCTTGTACGTATTCTAATCACTCCCATTTACTTATTCATGTGTTTGGTATGGGTAGAATTGCTAGGAATAAGCCATTTCTCTTTAAAGCGATGTGGCTTACTCACCATGATTTTAATAATTTTTTTTTAGACTAATTAGGATAAAAGTCTAACTGATCTAAAATGGAAACTTAAAAAGTTAACGGAAAAAAATAGTGTTTGGAATAAGGAAACTTTTGGGAATCTGTTTAAACGTAAAAGAAACACACTAGCTAGACTAAAAGGTATTTAAATTGCTTAAGGTGGGAATCATATTGAATATCTTAGCCATTTGGAAAATAAATTTAGGTATGAGTATTTTGGTCTTTTAAAGCAAGAGAAAATTTTCTGGGCACAAAAATCTAGAATCCAATGGCTAAAATTGGGAGGGGGGGGGGGATAACAAATTCTTTCATAGTATGACCCTTCAAATAAGAAGAAATAAAATTAATACGTTAAATTCAGAAAATGGATAGATAAAAGATCAAGACAAATTGAAAAACCATGTTAAAAATCATTTAAAATTTGTTTTCGGAGGAAACTAAAAATAATTCAAGATATATTCTGAATGAGGTTTGCCGAAAATTGATGAGAATTACCATAGTGCCTTGATTGGTAAACCCACAAAAGAGAAAATTTGGGAGGCTATAAAGTCCATAGGTGACCTTGAAGCACCTAAACCGGATGGATTTTAGGTTATATTTTTTAAAAGAAATTGGAAAATTGTTGAACTGTTTCAGAAATTGGGCAATGCTTGACTATAATAATAAATCTTTAGTAGCTCTTGTACCAAAGGTTAATATTCCAGAAAACATTAACTAGTTCAGACCAAGTAGTCTCTATAATATAACTTATAAATTAGTGACCAAAATCCTTGCAGTGAAGCTAAGACAGTTACGTAACAGAATAGTGGACCCCAATCAAAGTAGCTTCATTCCTGGCAGAATGACTTATAATAATGTTATTGTCACACAAGAAGTGATACACTCACTTATGAGGGAAAAAAAGGAAAAATGAGGAGGTCAATTATCAAAATTGATCTTGAAAAGGCTTATGGTAGAGTAAATTGGGACTTCTTGGAAGCAACTTTGTTTGCTTTTAAAATTCCTGACCCATGGGTGAACTTAATCATGAGTTGTGTTAAGTCCTTATCTCTCTCTATTATTTGAAATAGAGAAGCTTTAGAGGAATTTAAACCAACTAGAGGACTTAGGCAAGGGAATCCCTATCCCCATATCTTTTTGTTCTCTGTATGGAAAGATTATCTCATATGATCAATGCTTGTGAACAAAAGGATAAGTGGAATGGGTTAAAAATGGGTAAAAAAATTCTAGTATCACACACCTTTTCTTTGCGGATGATTTGATGCTCTTTGTTAAAGCTAATGAGAAGAATGTTGATACCATTATGGAAGTCCTTGATAAATTTTCTAGGGTGTTCGGTCAAAAAAATCTGAATAAATCCAAATTATTTGTGTCTCCAAATGTTAGCAAAATCCAGGCTAGAGACATAAGTAAGAAATTGAACATTGGTCTTATGGAAGATTTGGGGGTTTACTTGGGGATTCCTATAATCCATGGCAGGAATGCTAAATGTCACTATAATTATATCCTGGGAAAAATTCAAAAAAAGACTATCAAATTGGAAAACTAATATGCTTTCACTGGCTGGAAGAACTACTTTGATTAAAGCAATTACTTCCACTATTCCGTGTTATACCATGCAAGTTTCCCCCCTGCCAAAATTCTTTTGCAATGAAATATATAAAATCAATAGAAAATTTTTATATGGGGGACACCAACAATAAAAAGAAATAACATTTAATCAAATAGGAAAAAAGTTATGTAAAAAAAAAAGGGGTAGTTTAGGTATAAGGAAGGCCTGAAAAAACAACAAAACTTTCATGAAGTTTAGGTATAAGGGAGGCCTGGAAAAGCAACAAAGCTTCCGTGACTATAGTTGGTTGGAATATTGCTAATGGACGAAATAACTTATGGACTAGAATTTTACAGGGCAAATATGGTATGGAAAAAAGTCCTAGCAGGAAAGCTAAAACCAATAATTCCTTTATATGGAAGGGTACCTCCAAAACAAAAGATACCCTCCAAAAGAGAATTAAATGGAAAGCTGGGAATGAGACTAACATTAATCTGTGAAATGATTGGTGGTGTGGAGAGAGACCACCTGGGGACAACGACTTACAAAGAACTTGGGATCTTAAAGTTGTTGACATCATTGATGATAAAAGAGATTGGTTCTGTGTACTAATTCTCTACCTCATTGATAATAAACAAATAGAGTGTATCTTGGAAAGAGAACAACCAAATCCAGATAGGGAAGATGAACCAATTTGGATGCTGAAAAAATCTGGTAAATTTTTCATTAATTTAGTGTATGAATCCCTGAATAACTTGGATAATAATGAAAATACCAAAAAGTAGAACTGGATTTGGAAGTTAAAACTTCCTCAAAAGCTCTTATATTTTGTGTGGTTGATTATGCATGGAAAAATTATTACTAACATGTTCAGATCTATAAGAAGTGATAATGTGTCAAGCATGTGTCAAAGATGCCAAAATAAACTTGAATCCATTGACCACATTTTGAGAAAATGCTACAAAGTTGGGAGGATATAGAATTTAGTTACGACTAAATTTGGAGAGCAGGGGGGGTAAGAATATGGAGATAGCTCAATGGATTAAAAAACATCTGACAAGGAGTCTCTTAAACTCACCTAATTTATTTTTATTTATCTCTATCCTTTAGGAGATATGGAATGATAAAAATAAAGAAGTTATAGTGGGTATTGAGCCTAACATTTCTGTAACTCTTAATAGGATAACTTATCTGAAAAGAGAGTTATTTAAAGTTTTTTATTCCTCATTTCCAACAAATGGTATAGAATTCTCAAAGTTCTCTCATTAGGTGTTTCTCTCTGCGGGTTTTTACAAGCAAAATACAGATGAGCATACTACTAGAAACCCGAGAAGGGGAGGTATAAGAGGGCTTATCCGTGATAAACTTAGAGTATGGATAGTGCGCTACTTCGGTCAAATCATACAATGCACGGGACTAGAGGTGGAGCTGAAAAACGTATTTATGGGAATAAAGATTGCGGCCGAAAGAGTTATTCCAAGGCTAATCGTGGAATCAGATTCTAGAGAAGTAGTTGCGCTTATCGCAAAAGGTTGTACAAATATGCATAGGTACAAGACATGCGTGCAAGATTGCAAAAACGTAATGCAAGACATAAAATATGTGATTCAATTCGCTCCCAGAGAAGAAAACGAATGTGCAAATTTTCTGGGAAAATAAAGGAGTAAACGGGAGAATTGATCTGGAAATTCTTGAATCCCCCCGAGAAGACATGACGGAGATTATTATGGCAGAAATGGATGTGAGTGCCTTTGATAGGTGCCCTTAGCAGTGTTTTTGTTGTTTTTCTTTTTATATGCTTTGTACAAAAAAAAGTTTTAATATGAAAAAAAATTAATTTTATAATATTCCAGTTATTCATGAATATTAATTTTTCGAGCTCAAACTTATGATATATGTTTATTTAATAAATAATTTAATTAAAAACTTGAGTTTTATTTATTTATTAAATGAACAAGTTCTAAGAGCAACTCCAATGGAACAACCATATGAATGGCCAAATCACCTAATTACTATTTTGGTTAGCCAATATAAAAAAAAACCAAGTCCAATGGAAGAGGAAAATGATTGGGCAAAATGACTAGAACCCTAAACAAGAGGTAGATTTGGAGAGACTTCTTTCAC
Organism: Eucommia ulmoides; assembly: GCA_016647705.1. NCBI lineage: Eukaryota > Viridiplantae > Streptophyta > Magnoliopsida > Garryales > Eucommiaceae > Eucommia > Eucommia ulmoides. The sequence continues at coordinate 43,501,773 of CM028329.1, forward strand.
TAGTCAAAAATAAATTCGTGGATACAAAATTACCGCTGCAATCCAATGGGTCAAAAAATGGAGCCTTGTAAAAAGATTTCAAAAAATAGATTTCGAAAATAAATTATAAAATCTGAGATATTTGAGAGAAGAACTCATCTTATTTCAAATATGATATCTTTTGTTCTTCATTTTTCATTTAAGATTTGATATTTGAGGTAGTCCGATTCTCCCTCCCGCTCTGATTTCTTAAGCTGCGGCAGTCCAATTCTCCCTTCCTCTTTGATTTCGCTAGTGTTCATCTCCAGCGGCTCTCTTTCCATCGCTTGTGTGTTGTGAGCGTGAGGTAATCTTTTGATGATTAGGGTTTAGCTCTTAATGTAATTAGTGGGCTTGTGGGTTGGCTTTTTATTAGATTAGTAAATAAGTTGAGTATTTATAATTAAATGGGTTGGGTTTTTAAATGGGTTTGGATTTTTAATTAGATTAGCAAATGAGTTGGGTATTTATAATTAAATGAGTTGGGTATTTATAATTAAATGAGTTGGGTTTTTAATTGGAATTTTAATTATTTCTTTTAATTGGATTTTAGTTTAGATTTTATAGTAGAACTCTAATTTATTTTTAAATGAATTTTTATTTAATTATTTATTACTTATTTTTTTTTTATATTATTTCATTTAACTGTATCTCATTGTGTGTTTTTGGTTAATTTTTTTTTTTTATATCATTTTTAATAATGTCATAATTCTCAATTTTGTAGATGAATTCTCAATTCGATGGTTCTTATTATACGAATTTTCTTATGGACAATTCACTACTAAACACAAATTTTGAGGAGCTAAGTTATTTCAATCCCAATACATTCTCGCAAGCTCCTGAAGAAGCGGTGCATACAACAAGAAAAGCCTAACGGCAAAAAATTTTTACTCCTAGGGAAGGTATTCTAATTGTATCGGGATGGCTCAACACCAGCAAAAATTCAATCACAGGTAGTAGATAACAATATAATTCTCTTTGGAGAAGAATTCATAACTATTTTAATAGTAATGGAGGATTTGAATTTGAGCGCACTCAAATTTCTATCCAGAATTGGTGGTCAAAAATTAATACGAGGTATGTCAAGTTTGTTGATTTTTATAGTTAGACAAAGCGCTTAGGAAACAGATACACTGAGCAAGATAAGACAATAAACTTGTAACGACCCGATTTCCCAAGGCCGTTACTTGATTTCTCCTATAGAGAATTTTACCCCAAATATTCCACAATTTATAAATAAATTAGTATTACAATTAATTCCGCTCCGATATCATTCTGTAACGACCCAGTTTTTCAAGACCGCCACGCAGTTTCTCCTCTTGGAGAATTAAACTAAAACAAACAAACCCAACACATTTTACAATCTTAGGACGATAATTTTTTAATTACCATAAATTCAGTTTTTAAAAGAAAAATATAATTATAATTTGAATTATAACTGTAATGTAATTATGTTTACACGTATATGTATAACTAAAAATCCACCCAAAGTGGACCTTCCCAAATAATCCATGTTACCAAACACCAAAATCCATAATCGGAAGTCAAATCTAATTCATATTTATATATTTATATAATTATAAATATTTACTACAATCATATATTTTAAATAATTACAATTATTACAAACTAAATAGAAATTCAACTAAAATTTCTGTCGTAGTTTCGTTTTTACTAGCCCTGTAATCAAAATTGTGGGGTTGTGAGCCGACACTCAGTAGAATTTCAACCCTTCTAATACATGCATTTAATTAATGCGACAAATAAAACACGTAAGTATGATTTCCACATAATTTTCACATAATCATAATTATTTCATGGGAATTAACAATTATAATTCAACACAATAATAATATAAATCTCACAATGAAGAAATTAAATATATATATTAGAAGAATTAAAAATTCTAACTGAAATCCAAAACCAAAATCTAAATCGAAATAATTTTCTTGCTTAAAAATCCCGGCATCAGTAATATATTCGTTATTATACTTATTATTCTTTTTTTTTTTTTTCCTTTCCTCTTATTCATGTATCAAGATATATTATATAAGGATCAAGTCACACCTTTTCCACTTTTCAAATTCCCACTTATTATCTTTATTATTATTATGATTTAAAATACTTAACATTCATCAAGCCACCTATAACCTCCATCTTATAGTTATATATATATATATATATATATATATATATATATATATATATAAAATCACATATGGAGGCCGATTCTCCTCTTTTTTTTTCTTGGCCAACATTGTTTGCTTAACCACTAATAATTCCAAAATTACACTTTACACCCTATAGTTATAAGTTAACTCATATTAGACCTAATGATTACACTTATCTCTCCAAAATTATCAAATATTTATTTATACCATAAATTTACAAACCAAACCCAAAAATATTAATTTTTTATAAAATAATATCTATCTATCTATCTATCTATATATTTAAAATACAAAACGGGATATTACAAAACATTTTTCTTATTTTATTATTTAAATCTTCAATAGTTATATAGTTTTTTTAACTTGTTGAATCCAGACAATTGTACGCTAAAGTAATGAAAAGGCTCTTCCAATTTGAGAATTGTTGGGAAATATTAAGACACAAATGGAAATGGAGTGAAATTACAACTTCCACAAATAAGTAAAAAAATTATTCAAATTCAAGTCTTGCAACATCAACTCCTTCAACTCCTGATTTAATTAACTTAGGTGAAGATGATGAAGGTCTTGTAAACCAAGATAGGCCATTGGGTAAAAAGACATCAAAAAAACAATTAAAAGATAATAAAGGTAAAAAAGACTTTGATGTGACGTGTGTAGCAGATGCGTTACATCAATACAGACAAGAATCAGATTGTGAAAATGTTGAATGACTTGAAAGAGTGATAGGGCAATAAGAAAGACAACTACAATAAGATGTAGAAAGATTCCAATTGGATTAAAGCCTCTATGAGTATCAAATAATGCAAATGGACACGAGTAAACTGGATCCTATTGCAGCCGAATACTATAACGATGTTAATATGGAGATTCTTACGAGAACACGTAATTTGTGATGTATTTTTAATTGGTTTTATTTATCAATTGTATTTTTTTTGTATTTTTATTTGGTTTTATTTATTAATTGTATTTTTACTTGGTTCTATTTATTAATTGCATTATACTTGTATTTAATTAGTATTGCATTATATAAACAAACAAAAAAAATATGATACTTGAAGAAAAAATCTACTTGAAGTCCAAACAAACAACAACAAATAATTAAAGAAGAGTTACTGAAGTTCAAACAAACAAGATCAAATAATTCAAGAAGAGAACTAACTGAAATTCAAACAAACAAGAACATAAATCATTTTTGGCCATGCATTTGCCATATATAAATGCTTGATGAGATCTGACTGAAGTTGAGAATGGACTTGACTATCCCTGATCCGATGTTGGGTTTGAATATAATTGGATAGCTCAGGTGTAGGAGCATGTGAGAATTGTACATGATGATTTCCATCACTCTCCTCAAAATCAATATTTATGGTTCTTCCCTCATTCTCAATCACTATATTGTGCATTATAACGCACACTTTCATAATGTTTGCTAACGTTTCCTCATCCCAAAATGTATTGGTCCACCTACAATTGCAAAACATGCCTGAAGCACTCCAAATGCACGTTCAACATCTTTTCTTGCTGACTCTTGAGTTATGGCAAAATACTTTTTCTTCAACCCTTGGGGGCATGAAATTGTCTTCACAAAAGTTGGTTAATTTAGGTATATGCCATCAGCTAAGTAATAACCCATTGTATACGTATTTCCATTAACATTATACGTAATAAGAGCAGCAGTCCCAGTACCTAGTGTATCAAATGCTGGAGATCGAGTTAGCTTGATGACAATGACCAGTGTACATCCTCTGCCAAGCGACATGACAATTTTTCCATTTCTAGTGCATACAATCAATACTCTCTAACATTTCAGGGAAACCTCGTTGCTCACCAAGCGTTAACAATCAAGAAGTATGATTATTATTTGGTGCTCTTAAATACTCAGCACCGAACACCTGGACAACTACTTTCACAAAATTCCTTAAACTCTCTATGATAGTACTTTCTCCAATTCACACATATTCGTTGATAGAATCAACAGGGTTTCCATAAGTCAGCACTCTGAATGCAACTGTTATCTTTTAAAGTGAAGAAAAACTAAGAACTCTAATAACAACTATTTTCTGGACAAAATACAAATCATATTGTTCCACTTCTTGAACAAAGAACGACTCATTCGAAATCGCCTCCGAAATAAGTTTTCATTGTAAACTGAGCTTTCGGAGAAATAATCACGAAAGAGTCTTTGATGTCCATCAACTCTACCACGATCGATAATATTGTGGCATGAAACTGAATCGTGACGGCCTGTTAAATTTCTATTACTTGTTGATTGTTGACTCTCCATGATCACAATTGCTAATGGCTCAAAATCATCATCAGGATTGTCTAAAATGAGAAAATCTCTCTCAATATTACGAGATATAATGATATTAAAAGAAGTAACAAAATGAATTTGAGAAGAAAATGAAGTGAAAATTGATAATTTTTTAGAAGAATGAGCTAATATTTATAGATGATTTTTTGCGGTAAAAGTTGGATTTAGAGGTAAAATCAAGAAAACGTTTTAATTTATTGGATGAAAAATTAAATAAAAATTAATCGATGAAAAATGGCTAGTTAGGTTGAATGATTTCTTAATTTTAGATTATTAAATTACTATTGTAATAGCCAATTATTAATTTGGTTATGCTAAATTACTATATTGCATTGGAGTTGCTCTAACGAACTATTATTGAGCCGAACTCAACTAGTTGGCTTGATTCTAGCAATCCTGCCCTAATTATTTATAAGGTTCTCATCTCATGTGAAAATGGCAAAAGACCAACGGTTACCAGAAATTCACAAATTGAGAATTCGATCACCTGCACCTAACACTACCATATTCAATCACCCTTCCATTTATTAAATAATCACAACCGTTGACTGTTGAATGAATCGTCCCACAATCGACGGTCGAAATTTCGTTTCATTGGTTGTACCCCTAACTTAGCAATATACTATACACCCGCATTTTCAGCTACACTACCCCCCACAACTCCATTTTCAGAGCCACTCTGGTGAGGTGAAGTGAAGTGAAGTGAATCGCTAGATCTTCTCTCTCCATCTTCAACCTCTCTCTCTCTCGAGCGTTGTAGTTTTGCTTTTCTCGCATCTCCGTTTCTACGACGCTTTTTCTAGTCTTCGGGTTGTCAATAACGATCCGTCTCGAGAAGTGAAGGCAGATTGTTGATTTTCGCGGACGATTTTGTTCTGTGAGTTCGCGGATTCGAGTGCGGAAGATATATTTTTTTCTTTCTTTTTGGGTGTTATAAAACCCTAATTAGGGCTTTGGATATTGTTGTTTCGTTTGATCTAGGGTTTTTTGACGATCCGCTGTTCGGATCAGTCTCTGTAGAGATCGAGAAATGGCGACTCCTTATCCTGCTAGCGTCGGTCTTACTCAGGTGATTCGATCTTTTGCACGAGTTCTTCGTGTTGTTTGTTCAGTATTTCGTTTTTTGTCTTTTGGTTTCGATCGGTGTGTTTGTGTTTCCAGGTTGGTTCGTACTTTGTGCAACAGTACTATCAGGTTCTTCAGCAGCAGCCCGATTTTGTTCATCAGTTTTACAACGACTCCAGCTCCATGGTCCGGGTTGATGGGGATTCCAGCGAAACAGCTTCGGACATGATTGTAATATTTTCACCATACTTGAATTTCTAATTTTTTTTTTCCTGTTGTGCATTTGGTTCAATTTGGTGTGACTTTGAATCCATTTTAGATTAATACAGATGAGTTTGAGCATTCTTTCGGTTCTTAATCTTCTCTAAATGTCGGTTCATGTTACTTATCTACTGTGGTCAAGAACTGATCTTTCTCTTCTCTGTCTGTGAGACATCTATCCTGCATTACATTTGGTTGGTAATGAGAGTATCGGGATGTTTTATTGTGGATTTTTTTCTCTCTGACTTTCCTATACTGACTTAGAAATATAGGTGTACAATAGAAGTTTCCACTATTTTTTTTTTCAGAATTGCGTTGTTGATTTATTAGCCATATATACATACTCAAGAGATTAAGAAGTAGAAAAATATGAAAAACAATTTGAAAAGATTCGACTTAATACATTTTGGAATTCATGTGGCCAGTCCTATTCAGCTGGGAGGATATTTTATTATTGCTATTTTTTTTTTCCTTTTTGTAAATTTGATGGGATATTGTTTTCAATTTTCCTGGAGGATGGCAAAGCAATGGGGTTTCCAATTTGCTTTTACATGTCATGAATTCAAACTAAGGGAACATGTAACTCATCATTGCACCCCCCACGCACGGGCATATATATAGTGATGACCTTGTCTAAATTATTGTGGTGTTAAACATGTTGGCTGTTATCTTTGGTTCTTTTTCTTGTGTTTCATGGAAGTTATTTGTTTGTATCCTGGGTTACCAGGAAGAGTGTAGGATTGGAATCTTTAGATAGTTATATAACATCACAGTTCTTATTCGGGTTGGTGGATTAGAGGGCCAAAAGAAAAAAAGATTATTCGACAGTGTAATTTTTTGATTGATTTTCATTTTCGGTTCAATTTCATAATTCCATCAAGCTGTCATCTCTATTTTGCTGGGGTTGATACTGGTAATGTAAAGGTGACAGGAACAGGAGATGTGGTTTTCATTTTTTAATTCTGATTACCCTAATTGATTGGTTTAGGAGGTTTACATTATTTATTTATATGAAGGTAGGACTCAATTAAAAAATTTAACTTAAATTTAAATTTCGATCTTCAAACTTTCAATCCAAATTAAATTATTGTTTAGAGGTTTATAGAAGGTTGGCATTGTGTTTAGGAAGAGAGAATAAGTGAAAGAATAAATATTACTTGCTATTTTTGTAGTAATGGAAAACCTTGCTAGGACGGTTAAATTTGTTTGAATTTGAACAAACCACTGGCTAAGACAATGGGGGTGCAATGGATTCAGCACTCACTGCGTCCATTACATGGAGGAATTGATATCTGAAACTTTGGTATCTACAAGGCACTAAATACATTTGATCTAAGAAGAGTTCTCTGTTCTTAGTATTTTTCTCAGTGTACAGAGATACTAGTTCATTATGACATCTGCTGGAAATTTTGGTTGCCATTCAATGCTACACGTTATTGCTGGTAGTTTAATCGTTTCAATGAGACTGCAAGGCATTGTATCTCAAGTTGTGCAATTAGTTATGCATGTATGCCTTTTGACTCCTCGAATATTAGGCTCTAGCTACATAAAAATATATGTGCTTTTGGACATATGTGCTTGCAGGGTCTTGTTTGCCTTCACAGTTCAATTTGTTTATAATTTATTTGTCATGTCATTATACAACTGTTAGCTGGTGATCATTTAAAATTTAATTACTCATAGTCTATCTCGTTTCTCTGCAGCAAATTCATGAACTAATCACGTCTCTAACTTTTACTGGGATTGAAGTTAAGACAATTAATTCTCTTGAATCTTTGAGTGGAGGTGTTCTAGTTGCGGTTTCTGGTTCTGTCAAAGCCAAGGACTTCAGTGGCTGGAGAAAATTCATTCAAACTTTTCTCCTTGCTCCTCAGGAGAATGGTTATTTTGTTCTGAATGATGTCTTTCACTTCGTTTCTGATGAGGTGATTGATCAACATCAGGCGCCAACATTGTCAGAAAACAAATATGATTCTCAACAGACTGCTACTAGCGGTTTTCTGGAACCACCAGGTATTGTGATTTAAGTTTCAGTTTTGTTTTTGTTGCATTCTTCTTCTTTTTTTTCCGGCGTGCAATTCAAAAAGATTTGTAATTTCCTGTTTATGCTTTGTTTTTTTTCTCATATTTTTTTCCTCACGTGCTTATTGTGTGGTTGTGGCCATTGAGGGTGGTGGAGGCCTTTTGCCATAGATGTATGGCTCAATTTTTCCGGTTTATGCAGTTTCATAGTTCATGTGTACTTGTAATCATATCTTCATCTGTAATAATCCAGGCATGCATTTTGATATCCTAAAATCTCTGTTCAGTTAAAGTTTTTGCTTATAGCAGTTTCAGATTATGGGTTGGAGGCTGAGGCAAGCGAATATATGAATTCAGTGCAAATAGAGGAGGATGATACAGTTGATGAGTATGGTCTGCAAGAACACCATCTTCAGCAGGAGTCCGAATCGGAAACAGAGGAGGAGGAAACTGTTGTAGAAGAGCAATCTGACTCGCTTCAAAATCCAGCTGAGACTCCGCAAAATGTGGCAGAGACAGTGCAAGAACCCCTGCCTTCTATGGAGGAATCAATTGGCGAGCGTCCAAAGCTTTCTTATGCCTCTATTGTATGTACTTCTTGCTCGATTAAATTACAACATTGCATACACTTGAGAAAGAAGAATCCACCATGTGTCATTTAAATCACCAAAATTTGCTGCTATGACACTGGGAATTCATATATATGACTGCATGACACAACCTTTTGACTGTACCTATAACGTGGACCTGCTCATTAGGTTTAAATGAAAGAAGTACTCATGTTTACGATTGTGAAATCTGAAAAAAAAAATTGGGATATTCTTAATGAATGAAATCAGTGGAAAACTACATTATGTGATCAATATCATTGTAATTCTTCTTTACCAGCTGGAGTGAAACTGAAGTGTTGGTGACAGGAAGTTGAAAAGATTAATCATTTGTTTATTTGTGTATTGTAAATAAGATTAACTGTAAAAACACCCACCATGACTAGGTCGTCAAGGGGTTGTTTAGTTTGCACTGCAAAACAGTTATTATGTTTTTCACTGACCCAACAAACTATTTTGGAACCTAGCCAAACAAGTTTTTTTCTCACAAAAGACTATATGAAGAATTTATGTTTTCCAAAAACAAACAACTGCTTCATAATGCAAACCAAACAGACCCTGAAGTGCTCCGAAGAGTGTATCACCCTCTCCACAGGGGGAAAAAAAAAACTGTAAAAAATTTTGTCTGGCATTTATATAATTTTAGATTGATGAGGATATCTCATCTGGACCTTGATGTGTGAGTTAGGGGGGACTTTTTCAAATCTGTGTTTTTATTAAGAGAGTGCGTCTTGTGTCTGACCATTTCTTTTTTCCCCCTTTTTATAATGAATGTGAAGATAGACTGCAACTTTTGTGATGAATTGAGTACTGATTTTTTTCCTCTCTTTATTTAACATTTGAATGTGGAAAATTTAAAGTTGCGAGCTGCTAAAGGAGAACCATCAGTTGCAGCTCAACCTACTAAGAGCATACCACCTCCCTCTGATTGGCATTATTCACCCCAGCCTGCTATTCAGCAGTCATACTCTGTGCCGTCATCTGTGCCAGATTCTAATGTGGAGGCTCCAGAGGAAGGTTTATTTTTTGAAGAAGGTGAACTTTATACTTCTACATCCTTCTTTGTAACAGAGATGTTATTTAAGCGGTTTTAACCTTTAACTGCTGTACGGAGTCAGGACCGCGTAGATAGTAACTATTGAGGCACGATTCCATGTGTTTCTTTCTGGAAACATTGTGTGTTATTCTCCTGAAAGGGTCTGCCAAACTTCATATCTAAATGAATTTAGGAAGTTCAATCTTTCTTTTCCTTCTTCTTTTGCTATGTAATGCTGTTTTTCTTACTAATCTTTATGCATCTTTGAGGGGTAATACCACTTACACCCCCTTCAACTATTGTGATATTCCGTATACACCCTCCTAATTTGCAAAACTACCACTGGAACCCCTCGCCGGAGTTTTTTTTATGAACTGACCAATTTACCCTTACTAATTCAGGCCAGAAAAATAATAAAATAATCCAAATTAGTGAATTACCAAACTACCCTCACCTCACCCATTTTTTAATAATTTTTTTTCACCCTTTTTCTATTTTTTTTTTCACCCTTTTTCTATTTTTTTTTTTCACCCTCCTTTGTTTCTTTGCACCACCAAATCAAACTACACCGAACCACCACCGCCTCCACCATCGTCGAACCAAACACCACCATCTGCAAACCCATATCCCCGAAGACCCCAACCCAACACCTTATTTGTGTGTGTATGAGAGAGAGAGAGAGAGAATCAATACCTCCCCCACCATCTCCAACGCTTTTTGTGCTCCGTGCTCCATCACCAGCCCCGTGCTCCATCACTAGCCTTCGATCGATCCATCCTCCACGCACCAATCGTCAATCTAACCATCCTTCTTGCAACTTAGTTCGATCCTTCAATCTCTCTGTCGATCGAAGCTTCGATCCATCCATCCATCTTCCTCCCCTGTATCGAAAATCGCAATCCCTAAACCCTAAATCAAAAATCCCGGTATTGAAAATCCCGAAATCGCAATCCCGAAACCCTGAATCGAAGGTCAAGATCTCGAAAGATGGTGTTGTGTGGCAGCCGTGGACGACAACGAATTGGAGAGTGGTGTGGTGGTCTTCAACGAAACTGAATGGGATAGATGATGGTGTGGTCGGCGATGGTAGGGAATGGGTCGATTTTGATTTCTTCTTCATTTTCTTTTTCCGTTCTTCGGTTCGATGATGTTGTTGGGCAGTGAAGGTGTTTAGTTCGATGGTGGTGTTGTTGTTCGGCGGTGGTGTTCATTTTAGTTGTGTTCTTCAGCGTTGTTGTTTGTTTTGGTGGTGTTCGGCGGTGGTATTATTTTTGGTGACGGTGTCCGTTCTATCACCAACGATGAGCAGGAAATGGTCCTTGGTGGTGGTGGTGGAAATGGATGAAGACGATGAAGAACAACAAAGAGGAAAATGGAAAAGGAAAAAGCGAAGAAAAAAAAAAGTTTGGAATTTAATTCTATTATAAGGGTAATTTTGTATTTTAAAGGTAATAGGTAGGGAAAGTTAACTTTTCAAAGGTATTTCCGGAATAAAAAATGAACAGAGGTCTCAGTGTCCTTTGACCAAATTGTTCAAGGGGTGTCTTATGTAGTTTTTAAAATTAAGGGGGTTCCCGTGGTTCCGGTCAATAGTTGAGGGGGTGTAAGTGGTATTACCCCCATCTTTGAGGTACTTGATTATGCTTTAATTCCTCTCTTAGTACCACTTTTGAATTTATTCAAATCAATTGATTATCATTTTTCAATTGGGAGACATTGGTTGAATGTTTACCATTTTATTCTTCAGGAGAGTCAAAATCTGTATATGTCCGCAACTTGCCTTCTACTGTTTCAACTGCTGATATTTTGCATGAGTTTAAGAACTTTGGGAGGATCACAAATGACGGTGTGTTCTTGAGGAATCGGAAGGTCAGTTGTGTTTGCGGTGCTCCTAACTATAATCAGAAAGTGCATGATTGATGAATCTGAAATTGTAATTGTTTTACAGGATATTGGTGTTTGCTATGCCTTTGTGGAGTTTGAAGATGTCCATGGTGTTCAAAATGCAATTAAGGTCTGAGCTCTTCTCATGCACAAGTTGATAATCTTGTGATTATGTTGCGATCTTCAAGTGAATGTTTATTGTTTAGTGTCTTGATGGCTATCACTATCATTAGGTTTGTTTGCTGGCTTAGTCGTAGAGCTAGTGATTTAAGTCGGATCAAATCATTTTATCAACAGAGTTTGGTGTGTTTTTCGTTTCCACCATTCTCGCTTGTAAATTTTAACATCTCATGCATCCATGAGTTGTTGGAACACTTAAATTTTTTAGAAGTCATGTAATAAAGAATGTTTCAAGTATTAAGTGATCCATTTGATGATGTTATAATCCCACATTGAGATCTTAACAGGCAACCATACTAGGTGTATTAGGTATCATGTTCTGATTTCTTGTTTTGATTAATTTCTTTAAAGTTCTATACTAGGTGTCTTAGGTATCATGTTCTGACTCTTGTTTTGATTAATTTCTTTAAAATTCCAAATACATATACTTGAAATGGGTTCATTGGCGCTACTTTCGTATCTGTTTCCTTTTCTCCTATCTCCATATCTTTTGGGTGATTTTGCTTTGATGGTTTATATCCTTTTTATCTTTTTAGGCATCCCCAATACAATTGGCTGGAAGGCAAGTATACATTGAAGAGAGAAGAGCAAACGCCAGCAGCAGTACTCGTGGAGGGAGTATGTGCCTCAAGCCTCTTCCTGTGGCATAACATTCATTAAGTAGCCAAAATTATATTGTTACGTGTTGGACTTCTGCTGCATTGCTTTCTCTTATGATTTGCACTAGTTTCAACATTTTTATGGCATCATTTTGTGAATTGATTTAAGATTAGTTGGTTTTGTCACGAGATTCATGACCATGCATTTCATTTTTTTACTGGAATTTAGTTTGATATGGTATTCACTTTTGAGTTTCGAAGTTCGTGATAGCATCTTTCCAGTTTCCTGATGAGAAAAACCTTCTGGAGGCGGAAAAAAAAAAATGGAACCAAACTTTGGATAGATATAGCGTGTATTTGATTAGGAAGGGAGATTTGGGTTGAAATGAGTTATTTTTTAAAACTCTACTACCATACTTTTTCCTACAAGAGTGAGTAGGCATTCTCCTGCCGACCTTGTATATCTTAGTAACCTGTTGGAACCGTACTCCTGTTAAGAGCAGGAGCATGGCTTACCTGAATAAGAGCGTGATCTATTGAGTAGACTATTGAAAGTAAGATTTTTATTACTTGCACTTGTTTGCTCCCATTTTTTTTTTGCTTCATTTTCTTCAACAGGAAGCTTAGGCCCTGTTTGGTTAGTGTTTTCAATCCAATCCAACCCAAAAATTCTGGGATTGATTTCTGGGAACGCGTTTGGCAAACACAAAACTCAACCCAACTCAACCCAAAAATGAGAATTAATTCTTGAAAAGGTAAGAAAATGAGAAACAATTTTTTTTTTTATTTTTTATTTATTTTTTTTTTTTTGTGCCCAAAAAACTGAACCTAACTTTAGGGATACGCTCGTCATTTTTTTAAATGTTAATGAGACCCCTGTTCGAATTTCATCCCACTCATTTTCAACCCTTAATTTTTCTAACATTTCTAATTCGTCCGTCGTTCTCCTCATACTCGCCTCCTCGCCATTGCCATCGACCTAGCCCTAGCCAACCGTCACCGCAACCTCTACCATCGTCGCCGCTGCTCATTGCTGCGCTGCCCTACCACCGCTATTTTCCAAACCCGAGCCTCCACCACCGTCGCTGCCCAGATCTGAAACCCGCTGCCCAGATTCGCAGCCCTACCACCGTCGCCGATCACATCTGACGCCATTGACGTCACCGCCGACCAAATCCAACTTCATCAACGTCGCCGCCAACCATTTCCGACGATGTCTTTGTTCACCTCCGACATCACGCTAGATTCGCAACTCAGATCCCAAACCCTCATGCTGCTGTTAGGGTTTCGAAACCTTTTGTTCACCTCTGACATCACGCTTTTCGATTTCGATTTCTACTTCGATTTTCATTTCGATTTTTGATTTCGAAATCGAAATCGATTTCGCTTTTCGATTTCGCTTTCATCACGAAATCGATTTCGCTTTCGATTTCATCGTTGATTTCATCACGAATCGATTTAGGGTTTGGTTGAATTTGGGGGTTTGGTTAAATTTGGGAGTTTGGTTGAATTTCATGAAATCAATTCTATGGTTGGTTCTTGATTTGGAGATTTTGGTTGAATTTGGGGGTTTGGTTGAATCAATTCTAGGGTTGGTTCATGAAATCAATTCTAGAATAATATCGTTACCAAATGTGATTCTGTTTCCAGTACAAAAAAAATATTTGTCGTCATCAAACGCAATTCTGTTCTCAGTAGGAAACATAATTCTCAACTCAACTCAACTCAACCCATCCCAGTTGGGTTGAGAAAATTGGGAACACTAACCAAACGCCACCTTAATTCCTCTTTAGATGCAGTCAGTGGCATTTAACTGAATTTTCTGTTGCTCCTACTAATGAAACAACTAGGGAATTGATGGCGTTACAGTGCTTCCTATGTTTTTTTATTTTTTTGGGGTGGGTGGGTGGGTGGGTTGGAGTTATTTAGTCATAGTTTGCTTTTGAAATAATTCACTCAGGCCATGTTTGGTATATAAAATAAGGTGGTAAAGGATAAGATTTAACCTCTTCTCCTATAATTCCGTGGGGGATGTCGCATTAGTTTATCACACCCTTGTGGGATAAAAAAAGGGCTTTTTACCACTGCGTACAAATCTGTGGCCCCTTATTCACCCGACCCACTTGTTACAGTAATTTTGAGTAATTTTGTGAGAAGCAGTCCAAGTTATTAGATTACATAAAAATCTGTGTCATGCAGTGCACAGATTTTGGTCTCTGGAAAAACTATTGTAGCTCGTGGATTGTATGAGCAACATAAACTTCTTTGTTTTTTTTTAAAAAAGGTCTATATCTTCCTGGTTTTGAACACTTTTCGAACTTCCTCCAGAAGAGGTTTTGTGGCCCTCCTATATTTCTGTTTCAAACCTTTTGTTTTGCTAACATATGCTGTTTCCATTTGAATTGTTTGAACAGGAAGGGGAAGAGGCAGAGGAAGTTATCAGAATGACACCTTTAGAGGGCGTGGTGGTGCTCGGACATATGGTCGAGGGAACTATTGAGACAGACAATTATTTATAGGCAACTGCGTCCCATGGTTCTTGACCCCCAAATGTTTCTATTGGCTGAGGAAGATCGGCCATATAAGCTTATTGCTTTCAGATAGGAACTTTGTCCCCGTGCTTTTGATTTGAGTGCTGTTTCACGAAGTCTGTTTTAAGAGAAAATTCTATTTGCGAGAGAATTTGTTTGTATCACTGCTCGTGTGGATACAGGTATGCCCCCACTTTCCTCTTGAATGTGTGTTTTTTCCCCTCTGCAAGTCAAGAGGCTTCTTTTATTTTGGGCTGGTGCGGCAAAAATTTGCCAGTATATGCTCATTGTTTGAGTGAGATATGAATATTTTTTGTAATGCCTCCTATTTCGGATTATCAGAAAACTGAATTCATCCTCTAAATTTGGGTTATGCTGCCTGCTGCTTATGTGTTGCTTTATAATAGTTTTACGCTCGCTCATTTTTCTATATGGCGCGAATCATTTAACCACTGTGAAAGGGAGCTCGTAAGAGAAGGTGTAGAAAAGGCAGTTTCTTTATTAATTCTAGACCTGGTTTTTGTGGAAGAATTTGCAAATATTACATACATATTGTAGGTGTTTCTCTAAAGCCTGCATCAAAATATGAATTTGACCTGGAGGTCCTGGTTCAGATCTTGAAAACTGCCTTTGCCTTTGTATATAGGGGTAAGGTTGTGTACATCTGACCCTCTTCAGACCCAGTAATAGCGGGAGTCTTCGTGCACTGGGCTACCCTTAGGATATAGACATATGCTTCCATCTACTATTTGACAAAACTAGCAGAAAGTCAGGCAACTGTAGAGGCTATGGTTTTCTGACTGAAAGTTCGCGGCATAACATGGGCTACATTTGGTGGATCATCTTCTTCTTCCTCATCATCTTCTGTTTCCCATAGAAAATTAGCATATGCCGCATGAACATAGCTGCAAGCGAAAAGAAACATATTTTAGTCTTGCATGCTTTGATATGAACAAAACTTTAGGACACTATTGCCCAGGTAAGAACAAACCTGTCTTCAGAAGCTGCTTGAACTGCCCGTTCGAAGTAACCTGTGGCCGTGACTTTATCGCGACGGAGTTCCCACACTAGCTTGGCATATTGTGATAGAATTTCACCGTCTTTTGGATCTGCCAGAATTGCCCTAGAATAGTACTCCTCTGCTCCTTGAAGATCTCCTTTCGACTGTAAGAAATATTTCGTTTTTAGGCTGTATTTGATTGATTAAGTTGTGTTTGAGTAAGGTAATTTGAGGAAGGATTTCACCTGGACAAGAGATTTCACAATTCTTGTTTAGGAAATTTCTTATTTGGGTACTGTGAAGAGAAATTTATTAAATCTATTCATTTGTAAAACATGAGAGTAAGAGGAATTTGCAAATCTCTTTAAATTAAAATACATTATTTCTATATCCTTTCAAGAGGGAATTTACTATTTTTTGAATTTTTCATCGAGTTCACTTCAATCCTATTTTTTATTTTGTAATTGTATGGATTTTTCATTTTTTATTTTGTAATTATATAGATTCCCAAATGTTCTTTTTTCTCTTTATTATATAATGAAATTATATTTATAAAATAGGTATAAAAATCATATTATTAAAATAGTTATATCTATAATTAAAGTTATACTATTAAAATTATATTACTAAGGTATAAAAATTATTATTAAATTACCAAATAAAAATTACAGATATATTTTCATAGTTTTTTATTATTAAAAGTTAATAGATTTACAAATATGGATAACCAATGGAATTATTAAATTACATAAGAAGGAATATTTGTAAATGATGAGAATTTAAAATTTTGAAATTTTATTATTTATAAATTTAATGAATTTATCAAATTTTTTATCCAAATGCAACATTAAGAAAGTGTTTGGTTTCATGGAATGATATTGGAGTATCAGAATTGGAATTGGAAATGAACTCCAATTCTGAGTCTCTAATTCATGAGACCAAACACTATTAAATATTGATGTGTAGGATTTGAAAGAAGAATGAGGACTGACTTGATAGAGAAATTGAGCGTAATTTCTCAGGAACAAAGGGTTTCCAGGATTCTCCTCCATCATGCTCTTATAGTACTCCTCGATACTGTTATTGTCACCCCCATCCCTCCCGAAAGCAACCTGAGTAAAATCCGTACCACCACCACTGCCGCCACTAGAACCACCACCACCACCATATTCGATATCAGCTCCAGTAACTCCAAGCCCTTTCGCTAGATACATTTGTGCTTTAAATTCTTCTCTCCCCTCTTGGTCAAAAGTCAAAAGATTGCCATATCCTCCATTCGAAAAACCCGTGTTTTTCTTCATCATCATCTCGCTCGAATCACTAATTTTTGCAGCCATCAATTTCTCTCGACCTCCAATATCTTCTTCTTCTTCTTCTTCTTCTTCTTCAGTGTCTTCGTCTTCAGATCTATACCTCGAGTTGTGAAATGAGAAAGAAGGAATCGTTTCCAAGTTAGAGCCGTTACTAGGCCTTCGTGAAAAACACTTCTTGGATGGATTCGATGAGCCAAACTCATCCTCGTTGGAGAGTCCTTGGAGGTTCCCTTCCGACTGAACTCGCCGAAATTCGCCGCTTCGGGAACATCTTTTGGCGCTGGAGAATTCAGAAACGGAGGGTGAGATCGGAGAGGAATTGGAGGAGAGAGCCACAAAATGCACTGACCCTCCGGATTGGTGGAGAGGAAGTTTGGAATGATTTTGGAGGTGCTTGGGCGTCACTGCTGGGTCGGCCTGGTGGTGGTGGTGGTTGGGGTTGTCTGAAAATGATGAGAGTAGGGATCCAAGAACTGGTGTTGAAGAGCTTCTCAACATCATTGTGTGTGTGAGAGAGGGAAGAAAAATCTGGAGAAATGGAAGAAGAAAAGAGTGTGAAATAGAACTATTTGAATCACTGAATTGGACAATACTTGCTTTTAGGGGGGGGGGGGGGGGGGGGGGGGTAATTAAATTTAGAGTCACGGTGTCTTAAAGATGTGTGGGTAGACAGATGATTTTTGTATGGTGGAGAATTGGGCAAATCTTTTAGGTGGAAAGGTACAGCCTTCTTCACATGGGAAAGCACTTCAAAAATTAGTCTTTCTTTGTGTCATTTTATGTGAAGGGATTTCTACACTTTGTACCCCTGTATTTGACCATTCTTTCACTTTGGTCCTCGAAGTTGCAAGTTGAACATATGACACCCTGAAGTTCCAGAATCATCACACTTGAGCTCAAATCAGTGGCTTCGTTACAATTTTGGATAAAAAATAGCCAATTGCTGCATAGTCAACTATTTTTAAGGGATTTTATGAGTATTTTTAACCTATGCCATTCTCCCTTAATTTTCTACAAGGAGACAGATATATATGTCTCTCTGTGTATTATGTTATTTGTGTATTTTTGAGTTTTTGGACAAGAAGAATAATAGTTAGGAAGGAGAAGGCTAGAAGTATCTATAAAGCCTCTTAAAAACAATTAGTGCATGACAATTGATTTTTTTTTTCCTCTCAAAATTGTAAGCGGGGATGATGACTTGGATTGTATTAGGATGATTTAAGAAATTTTAAGGTCATATATGTTCAAATTGAATTCATGGGAACAAAAGTGAGATTTTGGTGAAACTTTAGGGTAGAAAGTGTCAAAACCCGTTGTTTTAATTATCAATAGAGAATCTCCAATCAACAGAAAAGAGATTTTACATATATGTTCTCTTATTTTCGGATTTTTTATTTTTTAGTCCTCCATTAAAAAAATAGGTTGGTAAAAAATATTTGTTCAGATTTTGTTATTAAATAAATATTTTTTAATCTTTGTTTAGAGTTTAGTACCCATAAATGCAGATTTGTGCGCGGCTGGATTATATTAGCCCCCTCTCTCTATATACATATATTTCTTCGTGAGTACTTGAATCAATGATTCAACAGTTATGAAAATAAACACTAACAAAAAAAATTACAAACGTTTACAAGATTAAATTCATGAAATTATATCATTTTAGCTATATTTTATCCTCATAAATTTGATATTCATATTGATTATTTTTTAGTAAAAAAAATTTACTTAGTGAATGTTAACTGAATCAATTATTCCCAACAAATGTGTCTTTAGTGAACATTCACTAAATTAATCGATCAACTCAACAAAATATTATTTACGTATTGAATGTTCACTTAGAAAGTTTTATTTGCAAGTATTTGTTTATTTAAGAGGTGACAATTATAATTTCAAATTTTGTAGAGATCTTTCAATTATTTGTAAATTATTTTTAGGGAATGCTTTTCTCTTTCTTACTAAAAATAATCAACATGAACTTTAGTGAATAAAGAACATAAAATGTAGATTAAAATGATATAATTTTCATGAATTTAATCCACTGTGAACATTAAAAAAATGAGTTTTTATTTTTGTTTGTGTTTATTTTTGTAAGTGATTAATAACATTTGACCATTTTTTTTAAAAAATAAATGACATACAGGGACAATTGTTTAAAAAATATGAGTAATTTTAGTGAATAAAGTTTGAGAACCAAAAATTTATATTTTACTATTTAATTTTTTTTTTTTTTTTTTTTTTTTTTTTTTTTATCGATTGAAATAATAAAAACTGTATTTTTTTAGTTTAGAAATATCAAGGAAAATGTAAAGAATTGTCATGTTTTCTTAGCTTGGCATCCAAACAAGCCTTACCAGTCGTACCACAACTGTCATTTTGGACTGGTATGGTATTCATTGAATCATTTTTCCTTCTAAACGCGTTCAAAATTCTTATATTTTTTAGTG
This sequence comes from Eucommia ulmoides, assembly GCA_016647705.1. Classification (NCBI taxonomy): domain Eukaryota; kingdom Viridiplantae; phylum Streptophyta; class Magnoliopsida; order Garryales; family Eucommiaceae; genus Eucommia; species Eucommia ulmoides. Next base: position 43,521,222 of record CM028329.1, read on the forward strand.
TTACAATTTCCCCACATTTTCTTCCTCTTCTCAATTCTTATTATTATGGTTGGTGACAACCAAGCAATCAATTCAATGAAATATATAATTATTTTTTATTTGAAATAAAAATATTCAAAAAATATTATCAAACACGTAATTAATAAAAAATCATTGTCACAATTAATAAGTAGATAAAAAATCATTCATTACATGTTATATTTTATTGTTCGGCTTTCATGTCCATGATTTTAAAATTATATCCCATTAAGTCCAAAATTTTGGATCGTTTACACTAAATCCACCCAACTTTCTTCGAACAACTTTATCAAATTTACCCAAAGAGTGTTAAAATCGCAAAATGGTTGCTTGCGATTAAAAAAAAAACAAAAGAAATAGGAAAGAAAATCAATCAAGATTCGAAAATTGTTGAAAATAGATTTCAAATAAGCTATTGTTAAAAATAATTGCAATGGCAGTATCCTTCATTTGCAGAGGAACATTCTTTTGGATTATAACTTAAAAATCTATTATACATAACATAGCGGACAAAATAGCTCTAGACATTTTTCGATCGTATAATGTCACAGAAGACAACGATCAGTTCAGATTAAATCAAAATATAATATAAATATAAAACATGTATTTATATTTAACCTTATATAATCTTATACCTAATTAAGAAGAGAACCATTTTTAATAAACTATTTATCTCCTTTATTATTTTGCCACTAACAATAAACCTATCATATTATTTACTAAATATTAGTTAACTCTTTATCATTTTTTTGTCAAAGACCATTTAATTTTCTTATAGGTAAAAAGTTACTAATTTTTTTTATTTTTTTATTTTTTGTAATCACAACTTTACCTTTAGTCGTTTAAAAATAATTAAACAATTAAAAATAAAAATACATAAATATCCTCTTAAGTTGTTTTTATGTTTTTTATGCTTTATCTTTTTACACTAACATCCCTATTAAAAAAATATATATATTTTGTTCAAACCCATTTCATTTTTTAACATAATAATAATAATAATAATAATAAAAATAAAAATATTCATTGGAGATCTTCTTCTTCAAATCTAAAAATTTTCATCTTTGAGTTGTATACCTAATTTAGATCTAAAAATTTTCATCTCTTCAAGTTGTATATGTATCTCAGATCTATATTTGAAGTGGGTAATTATGGACGTCACCTCTCTAGTCCTGGACCTCATCCACGTGTCTGTCTTTCCTGTACGACATGACTACGTCACCATCGTCATGCGACCTTCGTCCTGCGGTGCTATCTCTGAGGGGCGACCATTAGATGGTGGATTCTTTTGAAATACGTCCTACATAAGTCTTGCCCCTCTGACGACCTATCTCTGGGGGGTGGCCTTCAGATGGTGGATTCTCTTGAAATACGCCCTATAGAGGTCTCTAATGACTTATTTCTAGGGGGCGGCCTTCAGATGGTGAATCCTCTTGAAATGTGCCCTATAGATCTAACAACCTATCTCTGGAGGCAACCTTCAGATGGTGGATTTTCTTGAAATGCGCCCTATAGAGGTCCTGCCCCTTTGACGACCTATCTCTAGGGGCAGCCTTAAAATGGTGGATTTTCTTAAAATGTGCCTTGCAGAGGTCCTGCTCCTCTGACGACCTATCCTTGGGGGGTGGCACTTCAGATGGTGGATCCTCTTGAAATACGCCCTACAGAGGTCCTGCCTCTCTGATGACCTATCTCTGGAAATCGGCCTTCAGATGGTAGATCCTCTTGAAATGCGCCCTATAGAGGCTCTACCCCTTTGATAACCTATCTTTGGGGGTAGCCTTCAGATGGTGAATCCTCTTGAAATACACCCTACAAAGGTGCTACCCCTTTGATGACCTATCTCGTGCCCCGCCGGGGGGGGGAGGCAACCTTCAGATGGTGGATTCTCTTAAAATGCGCCCTATAAAGGTCTTGCTCCTCTGATGACCTATCTCTAGAGAGTGGCCTTCAGATGATGAATCATTTGAAATGCATCCTACGGAGGTCTTGGCCCTTTAACGTCCAATCTCTGGGGAGAACATTCTACTTGAAGGACCCACCTGGTCATCACAACTTGGCGGACCTGTCTTCCTGGGGGCAGCCATCAGTGGGAGAATGCATTTGAGTGATCTTTGTGATTCTAGCCGACCAGAGCTCATTCCTTTTACCTATAGTCGACAATGAGCAAGACTTGAGTTATTTTTCGCCATTTGTGCACTGTTCAACACATCTCCACCTCTTCGGGTCTTTTTGGCTCGAGATATTCATCAACAACTCTCCTCAAAGCCCATTTATTAGGCCCATAGGGTTACCTTGTCACGACCCACCCCGGACACCCGTCATCCCAGAGCCAGCGTGACGACAACATGACATTACATATTACATTTTTTTACTTCTTATACATTAAAAAGTGCATACATTACTATACAATTCATTATACAAGACATACATAATCTTTTTCTTTTTATATGGTTCACCTCTAACAGCTCAACTCAAAAATTCTCAGATGACTCCACCTAATGCCAGTAGGGGACCGTCTCCTAAAAGATTCACCTGCGAGTGTACTGCCTTCTTAGTAAAAATCATTTTTAACATAATAATAATACATTCTAAATAATACAACATTTAAATGGATCAAGCGTAAATATATATACACCACACCGTTAGTAAAATCTCTAGTATATAAGCAGTGAAAGTAAAGCGGTATAAATAAGTTCCATTCAAATTCATCCAGTATTAAATAAGACCAATCACCATAATCAATAATAAGTCACCCAATATATATAAAACACCACAACTCAAACTTACATCTCAATCCCATACCCACCGGCTAAGCCATAGTGATCGTTTTAACCTCACGATCGAGAGTTGCAACGGTACCGTAACCATCCGTAGGATATACCTTCCTAGCGGACCTAACTGCGCAGATCACCACCTACCGGACGTCTCCGAAGGCCATAATATCAATCATCACATAATATCGATCACCAAATATAAATCACCACCTGCCGGACCACCCTCTGGACATGACATAATATAAATCACCTCCTGCCGGACCACCCTCCGAATATAACATAAATTATGGTATAGTCAACTCAATAATATCATCAACAAATCACAAATCAATATCCATCTGCCGGACCACCCTCCAGACCGACCATAATATAAATCACCACCTCATCAATATCGTCAAAATCACCAACGTCCCTCTCTTTCTCAAAACCAATTTTTAAATCCGAAAATCGTGTTTTCCCCTTTATATTTTTATGAAAACCAAATATTTTCTATCCTCATTTGAAAACACCAAATTCAACAAAACTCATTTTTTAACTTTATTTTAAAACCACCATATTTTAACGAAAATCCATTTCCGCCAACTCACCCAAAATCCAATGGAAATTATTTTAAATCCTTCTTTTTAGAAACCAACATAATTTCCCAAAAAAATCGTTTTACCAACTCACTCCAAAAACCTGTTTGATCCATATTATTTTGAAATCATCTAATTTAAACACAATCATTTTCCATCATATATATATATAGAGAATAATTTGGCAAGAAGACAGTACACTCACCTGATAATCCGCACTCACAAGCTCTCCCGACTCTCCGCTACTGATTCTCTAACATCCGCGAACCTATTAGTGACAAGACCTAAATTAATATTTGATGTAAAAATACCCTATCCGAACCATGTAGGTCCTAATTTTTCATAATTTCCTATTCCCCATCTTTGAATATAAAATATGTCTATTTAACTAATATTACTCCGTTACAGTTTACTTTATCGAATTTATTCATGCAAACGATCTCACTATTTCTTATCGCTATTTCGACGTTTTTCATGCGAACACATAACGCTAAATTCAACGATAATAATAACATATATTTTACATTGAGACAATTTAATGTACATATTAAAGAAGTACAGAATTTTACCTTCTCTGAATTTTCCACCGGCCGTGAGATTGGATTTATGTTTTTTATGGGGTGATTTGTATAATTTTATCTTCTTTTTCCCTTCATTCTGATTTCCTGCTTCTTCTTCCGTTCCTGTTTGCTGTTTCGGTTCTGTTTTCAACCACCGCTGCGGCGACGGAATTTCCACCGCGGCGAATGCCTCCTTGCTCGCTTCTCTGTTTCTTTTCCGTTTGCCGTCTCTCTCTCTCTTCCTCTCTCTCTCTCTCCAATACCGGCAACCACCCCCACGAAAAACACTCAAATCCACTCCGTCACGGATGACCGACGACCCACAACTGACCACCTACTCACCAAACGACGGTGGTCGTCAACCCACTTCGACGGCTCACACGCTTACACCGAGACACACACACACTTCAACGTTAGAACAAACAACCAAACAACACACACTCATCGTTGAACAAAAACCCACGAAGACACCCACCTATACACCGCCGGCCACCATCGTCGGACAGACTGGAAAACACACAACACACACACAATCACCGAAATGAACAGTCGGAGAGACAACCAATACACCCCGTCGACTCTCACATACACTCATGAAATCAACAAAAACCCACACCGCCGGCGACCAAATACACACACAAAGCATAGACAACACACATACACACACTCACCGGACGAATGGACGGCGACGAGCGGCTTACACTGCCGGACCGATCCTACACCGACAACGACAATGCCACACCTCTCTTTCTCCTCTGTTTCCCGTTTCTGATTTGCTTCTTCATCATCTTCTCGATTCTTCCTCTCATTTTCTCCCGTGTGTGTGGGTGTGGATATGTATATATGCGTGTGTATATGTGTATTTATAATATATATATAAGCTGAACAAAGGGAGCCCAAGTGGCCGGCTCCCTTCCTCTTATTATTTATTTATTTTTATTTTTTTTGGATAGCTTCTTGGAGAAGCTTTGGCTCAATTTACACTTACACCCCCCGATTTTTTTTTTCTTTAGATATTAATTAAACCAATTGCTAATTTTTAATGTTAAAAAAATTTACGAATTAACTCCTCAAATTTAAAATTAAATAATAATTAACAGCATCAACCCCGTTATTTCGAAAATATTTTAAAACGCGATTAAAATTATACGTATGTCAAAGATTGGGGTCTTACATACCTCCTTAATTACTCTCCTATTAGTCAAGCACAAGATTTTTCCTAATTAACCATGCTAAGGACCTCGATTAGGCAATGCTAATTTCTCTCCACTCCTATAAATACCCAAGCATCTATATGCCCAAGGTAGTCTAAGGTAATGCTCAATCTCTAATTTGAAGTATATTAGCCCTTCTCCCTCAAGCGCTTACTCTCACGCAGGAGAGACTTCACCGGGCTAAACCCTAATGGGACCTTGTGCAGGTACCCACTAAACTTAAGTTATCTGGATGTCAGCTCTCTGGACTTTAGCTCAGAATTCAAAAGGGACTTGATTGTTGGTCGCGGAGCTTGCTAGTTCTCCAGTTCTTCAGCTCTTCATAATGCGAACCTCATTAAGAATTAATGAGATTCGAAATCAATTTAGGGCTTATTTACTAAGGATCGAACTAAATTTAGATTTTATAATGAAAAACAAAAGATATAAGTTTGGATAAATTATCTTGATCCAATATTTATAAACAAAACGCGAACCAACAGTATAAGTAATGATCTTGACCCAATGATTATAAAGAATCACGAACCAAAGATATAGAAATTGAACGCCACACGAAATCTTGATAAGTTTGGAAAAGTTCTCTGAAGAACTTAAGAAAAAAAAATCCTTTCAATTATATTAATCCATATCAAAGTTGTGTTTTCTCAAGGCTACAATGCCTCTTAAATAGGCAGCCAAGAGAACCCTAGATAACACTATCAAAATAGGTTGCCACATATTTAGGAGAATCCCTAGCAATTTGGAAAACAAAGTCAAAGAAATAAAGAAGTTTCCTAACTACTCCTAGTTTAAAAAAGAAAATATTACTTGGCATTAATACCTTACAAATGTAACGGCCCGATTTTCCAGAGTCGTCACGCAATTTTTTTCTTTGGAGAGTTTATATTTAAACCGAATGACCAATATTTTATTTTATAAAAATCTGAAAAATTTTACAAGACGACGACGATGTTTATAATTATTGATTTATTGAGTGCAAATAAGCAATGAATTAGGATGTATACATGCACAGTGAATTTCAACGATAGAGTTAAACGCACTGTGCATTGAGTATAATATATTTTCTATTAAAATATATTTGTGGGGCCTTTTCTTGGTTCTTATGGCATACATACACAATGTATTCTATTGAGCTCCACTATATGTTTTATTTTATAAGAATTAAACCCACGAGAATGTTGATAATTAAGATTATAAATTTATCTACTTTTCGAGTCAATTTTACAATAATAATTAATAAATACAATTATTACAAATTAAATAAAATTTCTAGCGCCGCACTATTTTCAAATACATTCAAATAAATTCCTAGCGCAATTTCATTCTCACCGGCCCTGCAATCAAAACTGTGAAGTTGTGAACCAACGCTCAGTAGAATTTCAACCCCTCTAGTACGTATATGCAATCAAATTACAAATGAATATATAAACGTGTATTTCACATAATTTTTACATAATACGTACTCATAAATATTTCATGCAAAATAACAATTAAAACAACAATAACATGAACTACATAATACATAGAAAGATTAAATACGTTTATTAAAAGAGTTAAAAATCCTACCTGAAATCCGAAACTGAGCTCCGAACCGGAGCCGCTAATGTATTGTTCGATCTTTATTATTTTTATCTTTTAACATATACACATATATACGTATATTTATATATCATCTCTCTCTATATATAGTATAATACATATCCATATAATAGTATATTTGTGTGTATATATATATATATATATGTTGATCTAAGAGTTCGCCGCCTTATTAATTTATTTATTATTTTTTTTATGAAGCCACGTGTCAAGTGTCAATCAAAACCACATAATAATATGTATGTGGTTTGGGAAGTCTTGAGCCATATTTTTTTTTTTACATTATTATCCCTCTTAAAATAAAAAAAATATTAATTAAGTCCTAAAATTTTCAAAAATATATTTCAAATAACACAATAGTCCCAAAATTTTAAAAATTAATTTAAAACTAATACTTAATCCCCTAAAATTTTCAAATATTTATACCATAAATTTTTATAATATACAAGACAACCCCAAAAATATTAAACTTATATAAAATAATATTTTCAAAAATATAAATTTTCGGGATATTACAACAAATCAGTCAATAAATGACCTAAAATAAAATTAAAAAACTAATTAATAAAATAAATAAGCCAAAATTTGTGGGTCTCATCTTAGGCCCATTTAAGTTCACGTTGTAAGCCCATTCACTTGTCTTAATGAGACGGATTAAACCTTGAGTGTCATTTGGGCCTAATTTGAGATTCACCATTTTAGACTCAACTCAAATATCTTAAATTAATCGATTAAGTGATTCTTTGAATCTCTTGGATCTTGCCCTAGTGAGAGGTCCAACCGGCACATGTAGTGAATCATTTGATGGTGCTTATTGATTTTCATTATTCCTCATCTCTTCAAAAAGATTTGTCTTTGAATCTTCCCTATAATGTCGTTAATAGCTCGACAATCAACACACATTCGTCAAGTTCCAAATACAAGTACCACCGGTACTGTGTACGAACTCATGCTCTCTCTTACGTGTCTTTTGGTCATCAACTTTTCAATTTGCCTTTGAAGTTCCTTTATCTCCTCCAGATTACTCCTATAGGCTACTCGGTTAGGAATTGTTGCACACAAAATCGATTTGATGCTAAATCCCTTTAATAAGTAGCAATCCGCTAGGCACATCATTAGGAAACATGTCCTCATATTCCTTATTGTTGACGTGACATCTAGTATGAAAAATATTCTCTTTTTACTGTTCCATGTCATCCTTTGCAACTTGGGCACGTAGACCACGTCTTGCCATAAGTGACTCTCTCTCCACCGAGTACTCCACATCATCAACACAAACTTTTTCAAGTGGTGGCATCTGGTCATCATTACTCTCTCTTTCGATATTCACCTCTCCATCAACTTGTGTTATCATGGTTTTCTTGTTTAGTCATTGTGAAACTATGTGACCTACTCCCAAACAATGAAAATATTTAATATTACGGTTACAAGTTTGAGTTTAGATCTTACCTTTGTTGTTATTGGGCATGACATCTCTCCCTTTCGGTGGTTCGGACCTATTCTTTTTTCCTCTCATTTGGCCTCTATGAAGTAGAGGAGCACGAATTTTGAAATGACCGTTATTTTTTGATATAAAAATAATATATTTTTAGAAGAAGAATTTTCATAAAATAAAAATAAAAAGATGGAAATAAATGGGCCATAAAAAATCACCCCTTATTTTATTTTATTTTTAGCGAAGAGAAAGATGTATGGAAAAGAAAAGCAAAGGTAAAGAAGAAGTAAACATGATTTTGTCGGTTACATCATTCATCCATTTGAACTCTTTCCCAAAGAAAGGTAGAAACCCGTCGTTGTCGTTCATCTTCTTTCTCTCTCTCTCCCCTTCGCAGCACAATAAGAGAGACTTGTTGCAGAATGACAAGTCAAAACACTCAACCAAAGCAGCCTCAGCCGCCCCATCAACCAATTGAATCCCCATATAATTTTGGGAATATTCCTATGTTGATTTGGTTTTTGAATTTTTTGGGATAAGAATCCTGGCAGCTGTGATCCATTCATTGGATTATTTGATTAAAATCATCTCCTCTCTGATAATTAAGGGGACAGACAGAGATTTTAGGCGGAGGATGCTCGGATGCGGGTGTTTTCACTGGAGCAGGACCTCCGGTTTCTTGCACCCGGAGCGCAAAACATTCTCTCTGCCGGCTCCGATTCCCCAGTGGCCTCCAGGTATGCAAACAATCTATTCTATCTTTCTGATTACAACTAAGGTTTGCGGGATTTGATTGTTTCTTGGTTCAATTGTTTCGATCGATTGGGTTTGCGATGCTTTTGCTTCTTGATTAGGGTTCCTGGTTCCCCCCAAATCTAGGTTTCCTTGTGGGAATTGATCCTATTCCATGGATCCAATAGCGATTGATGTTTTGGGTGTGGATTACAAGCTCAATTCTCTGATTTTACTACCCAATTTGGTGATCCTTCGCAATTTTCTTCAATTTTGGATGAATTGATTGTTTAATGTTTGACCTAGCTTGATTAAGTTTGGATCTAGCTTACAAGTGAAAAATTATGCAATAATTCTTCGAGTCTTCACTTTTTCAATCATCCCTTCCAGTAATTCAACTGAATCATGGGTTCTTTGTACTTGTACCAAAATAACTGCCAATTCTTAGAACATCTCCAACAAAAGTAGCAACAAATTGGCGAATAAATATATTAGTATTTTAGTAGACTTCCCTAATTATATATATATTTTTTTAATGTTTTTATCATGTATTTGCTGATTTTGAATTTTATTAGTTGTTTTCACATTAACCCAGTTTAAATAATTGAAAAAAACCTTAGTTTCGAGCTGGAATAGTTGTTCCACTCTTCAGATGTAAAGAGCAAGACAGGTGACAATGTTAAGGTGGCGGTTGGGAGCATGGAATTGAAAATGTTGAATTGGAATTCAAAATGAACGCGTGTAATTTCTTGAACTTTTTCATGCATTCATTTGTAATTTCAATTCTTAGACTCCAATTCGACGATATTAAACACCACCTAAGACTAAATTTAGTGTTTGAAGAGTCTGTTGAAGCACAAAATTATAGATTTGGCTCCTCAAATTAATTTCAAAATTTTTCTAACAATGTTTTTGTTGGTGGCTTAGGTCAATATGTGAAAATCATTTTCATGTGCAGAACATGCTAATCGATAGGCCAATCATGGGGTGCTGTTGTATCCCAATGTTCTTTATTTTTTGTGTTTATGGTTTCCTCTTTTGTCTTAAAAGGTCGTTTTAGTTTTTTTTCTTCTTTAATTTAATTTTTGTCGTTATCGCCTATTTTAATTGGGTTTATGGTACCGAATTTGCCATTGTCGCCTCAGTTTTTCAATCTTCATTTGATTAAAGCTGGGGCATCACTGTTAAGGTATGATTGCTTCTTAATTTAATATGTTTTTGATTGGTCAGGCCAAGGATTTGCCACCGGAACAATTAACCTAGGAGCAATCAAGGTTTTCCAAATATCCGAATTTGAATTTCTTTGGGAATGCAATGCTTCTGGCTCCAACAAAAACGGCGTTAGCTTTTATAAGCCCGTAAAAATACCAAACGGTTTCTTTTGTCTAGGTCACTACTGCCAATCCAACGATAAGCCTTTACATGGATTCGTACTTGTGGCCTGTGAATCGACTGGGCCCGGGCCCGAAAAGTCTTGTTTCTTTGGCCCGGATCACTCGCCGGCTCTTCTCGCGCCTGTGGATTATACATTAGTTTGGAGTTCGAATGACGGGAGCAGTGAAAATCTCGATGGCGGTTACTTTTGGCTACCGGAGCCGCCCGAGGGGTACAAAGCTATGGGCTTTGTGGTGACAAACAGGCCCATAAAGCCCGATTTGGACGAAATTAGATGCGTTCGTGAAGATTTAACCGATGAATCTGAAGCTTACTCTCTAATACTCAGTACAAATGCCAAATATTCGCAACTACCGTTTGGAGTAAGGAATTTGAGACCTCTTCATCGGGGAATGCACGGAAGAGGTGTCTCTGTAGGTACTTTTTTTTGCAGTAGCTACTGGATTTCCACTGACGAATTGAATATTCCCTGCTTGAAGAACTTGAATCCGGCCCTCCATGGGATGCCAAATCTCGATCAGGCCCACGGGCTTATCCAACACTATGGGCCTACCGTCTTCTTCCACCCCGAGGAGGCCTACTTGCCGTCATCTGTCCCGTGGTTCTTCAAAAATGGGGCTCGGTTATGCCAGAGGGAAGATCCATCCGGAGAGAGCATTGACGCCGGTGGCTCAAATTTGCCCAGTGGCGGGACCAACGACGGCAATTTCTGGATCGATTTGCCGGCAGAAGATGGACAGAGAGAGAATGTGAAGTGTGGAAATTTGGACACGGTGAAGCTTTACGTCCACGTGAAGCCGGCTTACGGCGGGACCTTTACCGATATCGCGATGTGGGTCTTTTGCCCCTTCAACGGGCCCGTCACTGTCAAGGTCGGGTTTATGAATTTTGCACTTACCAAGGTAGGGCAACATGTAGGTGACTGGGAACATTTCACCCTCAGGATAAGCAACTTCACCGGAGAATTATGGAGCGTGTATTTTTCGCAGCACAGCGGCGGCGAATGGGTAGATTCACCCGATTTGGAATTCGTCGACGGGAACAAACCTGCCGTTTATTCGTCGAAGAGTGGACACGCGAGTTTTTCTCGTCCCGGGAATTACATTCAGGGGTCATCAAAGCTTGGGATCGGGATTCGGAATGATGCAGCCCGTAGTAACAACGCTGTGGACTCGAGTACTCAGTACGAGATTGTTGCAGCAGAGTATCTTGGGGAAGGGGTTGTTAGTGAGCCATGTTGGTTGCAATATATGAGGGAGTGGGGCCCGACGATCGTTTACGATTCGAGAAACGAGATCGATAAAGTGATTAACCTTTTGCCGTTTGTTCTTCGATATTCAGTCGAGAATATATTTGATAAGTTTCCGCTCGAGCTGTATGGGGAGGAAGGCCCGACCGGGCCTAAGGAGAAGAACAACTGGCATGGGGATGAAAGATGGTAGGCCCGGTATGTGTATGGTATGTTTGTATTTTAATTTTTGGGAGATCAAAATCCCATTTCAATACATATAAATATTTAGAAAAAAAATTCATTATTAAGTGATTGCTAGATTTTTTCCGGGTTTGTTTACTGTAAGGTAGTGTTTGGGAGCATGGAATTCAAGATTTGGAATTCCAATTCTGAAGCTCCAATTTGATGAAACCGAAGCGTCCTAAGTAGTTTTTTTTTTTTTTAACACGATATGTTGGCTTTGCATGAGAAAAAAAGCCGATGAATTAAAATATTTGGTGTAAGAAAGAGCATTGTCTTCCTGTGGCTTGGTTTCTGGTATACTGTGAAAGTCTACTAATTTTGCTGGTCAATCTCTTAAAGGAAGTTTGAGGCTTGCAGTTACAGGTATGTCCTTCTGTATAGGGTTTTGCTTCCTAAGGTACCACCACATCCTCCGGTGAGGGTCTAAGTGATTCTAGTGATGTGCTCTCTATCTATATACATATACTTATATTGGCGTTCTTCACATGGATCTGGAAAGAGACGGCGACAAGCAAATCTAACGTTGCATTGGACATATCTGGGGAAGTTGAGGTCTATGCTGTGGTGAGGAATGACACTCCACTGAAGCAAATGGTTCATTTTTTTCTTGGATTTCCACTACTTCTACGGATTCGTGTTTGTGGAATTTCACTGCATTTTGCAAGTTTGCAATTACAAAATTTATAACTCTGTGCGTGTGTGTGATATTAATGGACAAAAGTTCCATTGTATGCTGTTAGAGAGCGGACGTTTCGATAAGTTCACTGTTCTGTTGAATGTCACTATTAAGGCTATCTCGTTATTTAAAAAAAAAAAAATAGTAAATTGTTTTGAAAAAAATTATTTTGCTTGATATCAAGTAAAAGTATTTTAGGTATTTGATTTAGTGGAATTTTGGTAATTTTCACTAAAGGAAAAAGAATTAATTAGTGGAATGTTACTAAAAGACTATTTTCGATACGTTCAGTGTTCTGTTGAATGTCACTAAAGGAAGGAAAAAGAATTAATTGGTAATTTTCACTCTTTATATTACTTATCGCATTTTGTTGGTTAAACTATTTTTTCAACGTAGTAATTTTTAGTTTTTGTTTTTGTTTTCATTTTTCTTTTATTTTTTTACTCTTTCTCCGGCTCTTCTTCTTTCTCCCCCCCCCCCCCCCCCCCCCTATTTTTTGCTTTAGTTCCTTACCTTTTTTTTTTTTTTGGTTGGGCGTAAGGTGTTTATAGAAATAAAAAAGAAGAAAAATGAAAAAAAAAAAAAAAGAAGAAAAAATGCTATTTTGTTTTTGTTTTTTATTTTTTTATATTTTGTTTTCTAAATTTATTTTTTTTGTTTTATTTTTTGGTAGGGATGGAAAAAAAAACCCGAACTGACGGGTAACCGAGAGAAATCGCACCGAATGGTTCGGTTTTAAAACCAACTAAATAGTTTGATTGCGATTTTGATTTTGAAATTAGCAATCGTAACAGTTTTGGTTTTGGGATAATAACCGCGAAAAAATTGAACTACGAAACTGAATTCCGAAAGCAATATTTTAGATATATTTTATTATATATATACCATCACATTTTTATATATTTACAGTTTAACCTTTAATATATATATATATATATATGTGTGTGTGTGTATTTGTGTGTTTTTTTATTTATTATAATAGTTATGGTTAAAATCGTTTCTTTTAATATCGTTGTATTTGAATTATGATTAGAAATATTTATTGTACCAATTAATAGTTTTGTACTTTGATTTTTTTTTTTTGAATTTATATTTTATAATTTAGTTATGTTTTTGTTTATATAAAAAAAAATAACGGTCTGCGATTTCATAGTTCTGTTTTTTATTTTGTTTTTTTATAAAATTGAACAATCTTAAATAGTTTATCAGTTTCGCGGTTTTGGTTTTGTATAAATTAAATGGTTCGATTTTAAAACCGTTTAAAAAATGACTGTTTTGATTGCGGTTTTAGTTTGATATATGTCTAACGGTTTCTGCTTTGGTTTTATATGAAAACGGACCGAAACTGAACTATTTACGTCTCTTTTTTTTGCCTTCTATTTTTTAGGTTTTATTTATTTATTTTATAAACACCATAAAAAAATAAATGAAATAAAAAAATACAAAATTTAAAAACATAAAATAAGAGGAGAGAGTGAGTAAAACGAGAAAGAACAAATAAAAACAAAATTAAAAAAATAATTATGAATATTTAGTCAAATTATAGAAGATATTGTTACTACAAAGACCAAATAAAGAGGGTCTTCTACAGTTTAATTTAATTGTCTGTGTACTAAGTTGACTAAGTCAAAGGATCGTTTACTAAGATTTTAGATATTATAAGAAAGGTCGTCTAGAGGTGCATATCAAATAGCGTCTATAATAAGAATTTCAACCCAATAGGTGTCAGGCGTTTGTCCAGAGAAGAGTGTCATCTGTTTTTATTTGTCATCTTGTTAATCAAAATTTGACTCTTCTCGAAATTATTTCAAAAAATTAAAAATTTTAATTTTGATCTTCAATGTACCAAATTAATGTGAGAGATTGCGACTATAAGATCACCCGATGATTATCTCTTTTTTTTTTTTTAGATTTTTTGACACAACACACCCTTAACGTTAATAATTATTTCATTTTGTTTTTGTAGGTTCAATTTAAACACCTTGAAGTTTAATTTTTGAATCATACCACTTCAGTCTAAATCAATAATTCTATTACAATTTTAGATGCTAAACTAGCATTTGTTGTGCCTCAACTATTTTTAGTAGGATCTCAAGGTCATTTTTATCCTCTTCTTTTGCCATTTATAATTTTTTTTTTATATATATATAAAAAATCTTTATACATGTACATATTACATCATATTGTATTGTGTACTTTTGTGTATTTGCGCAGGAAGCAAAATGGGAAGAAAAAATAAGAATGATGAAATGCTTATAAAATTCATTAATAGTTGTTACATGCATGACAAGTGACTATTTTTTTGTTTAAAATTGTAACGAGAATAATGATTTGAACTGTACTGAAATTGATTAGAAAACTTTAAGGTATTATATGTTCAAATTGAAACCATGGGAACCAAATTGAGATTTTTGTCAAACTTGAGGGGCACGAAGTGTCATCCCTTTTTTATTTATTTATTTGTTGTGCCACTTAAATCGCTATAATCCAAGTTATTAGATCATAAATGTCATTATTATTAATTTTATATTACCAATAAAAACACTATTGTCATCTTTAAATCTGTAATGATATTATTATTTAAAAATATTATTTTAATTGTATATCTAAAATGGAATAAAGAAATTATATTTTCATAAATAAAAAAATATACCTATTTATTCTTGGATTTTATCTTTTCAATTACTTTTTTTTTATTGCACGGTATGTCCAGGCCAAACAAAAACAAAAAGTAAGATAAAATGGGATCCCTATAGAGGTATAAAAAAGTTTAAGAGATTTTAAGATAAAATGGTTGAATAGACTTTTTAATAACATTTTGAGGACTAAGAGAATATTTGATGGCTGGAATAAGAGTATCTTAGTGTCCATCTATAAAAATAAAAGAAGATGTTCAAAATTGTACGAACTATTGTGATATAAAACTTATGAGTCATATTACGATATTTTGGGAGAAAAAGATAGAATAGAGAACAAGACATGAAACGAGCAATCGAGCATAGAAGAAAACTATTTTGATTTATGCCCATTCGATCAACCATTGAAGCCATCTATTTATCCAAGAGAATAATGAAAAAATATAGAGAAAAAAAATGTAAATTTACAAATGCTCTTTGTAGATCTGGAAAAAACTTATGATAAGATATTTAGAGAAGTTTTGTGGTGAGTACGTGCTAGAAAAGAAACACGTATTCAATGTATATATTGAAGTAATTAAAGATATACATGAAAGTATAATCTGTAATACCCTAAGAAATTTATATTTTGAAAATATTATTTTATATAAGTTTAATATTTTTGAGATTATTTTGTAAATTTATAGTATAAATAATATTTGATAATTTTTTAAGTTAAACGTTAATTTTAATTTAACTTTTAAAAGTTTTGAGATTATTGTGTTATTTAAAATATATTTTTAAGAGTTTTGTAATATAATTAATTTTTTTTTTTTTATTTTAAAGAAGGACATTGTGTAAATAAATAAATAAATAAAATAATTATTAGAATTGTTTCCTTCATATAGAATGAAACAAAACTGGCCAAATATTATATATATAATATTTTTTAGCCGAAAAAATATATGGATTTCGGTTCGAAATTTCGGCTTCGGATTTCAGGTAGAATTTCTAACTCTTTTAGTATTTAATTTCTCTCTCTCTCTCCATTATGTGATTCATGCTAAAATTGTTGTTTTTCATGAAATATTTATGAATACATATTATGTGAAAATTATGTGAGATACACGTTTATATATTTACTTGTGGATTGCTTAAATGTACGTATTAAATGAGTTGAAATTCTACTGAATATTGGTTTACAACTCCACAGTTTTAATTGCAGGGTCGGTGAGAATGAAACTGCGCCAGAAATTTTTATTTGAATTTCTATTTAATTTGTAATAGTTGTATTTATTAATTACAGTTGAAAAATCGACGAGACGATTATGTGGATTGAAACGTATAGTAAAATTGAATGCAGGGTAATGACGTGTGATACGCAATAATTTATTAGCATACGATTGGAATTAAATTATACCACTTTATAATTTGGAGTTATCAAAGCAGGGATGTATTTGGAATTATCAAAGTAATTTGGGAATAATATATTAATTATCAAAGCATATTTAGTGAGTTATACCCCCAATCAACACCCTATTAATTATAAAAGCAATTTTAGTGAATTTGGAAAGGTTACTTAGGCAGTGTTTGGGAATTGCAGTTTCAGAATTGAATTTGAAGTGTAAACATGTTATTTTTTTTAAAACTGAATTTAGTTACGTTTTCAAATTTAAAAATTTTAATTTTTCAGATTTTTATGAGATGAAATATTGGTCATTCGGCTTTAATGTTAATTCTCTAAAGAAAGAAATCGCGTGGCGACCCTAGAAAATCAGACCGTTACATACTCACTAGTGTTCGAACATGAAACGACGATACTTGTGCATTTTCTATTAATATAGGCTTACATCAAAGATCATATTTTGTTGGGAAATCGATCGATACGCAACAAAAGTTTATCTCGGTGGATTTTTAAAAAATTTACCGAGATCAAAATCAAAACCTTTATAGAAATATTATTTAAATAATACAACAAAATTAGAAGTATCGTAAAATACCTCTTGTAGTGAAGACCCGAAGAAAATGCCTTGAGACCGTAGACCTTCCAAACCTTGACTCCACACCGATTGAAGCGAGACGAGTGGACGTCTCCTCAAGAATTAGAGACAACATTTTCTTTGGGTTTTCTCAACACATGAGAGGAATCACACACTAAAAGTGTTTTAATTTTGTAAAGAGTTCAAGAATTAAGAACTCAACTCAAAAGGAAAACTTCTTTAACAAAAAGAAAATGAAACTCTTGAAAAAAAAAAACTCCCTTGAAATTTTTTTATTTAGCCTTTGTATATATATATATATATAGAAAGAAATTACTTTCTTTCTTTCTTTTCTTCTTCTAGTTATGACAAGTCACATGGGTAACAAAATAAAAATTATTTGCCTTTTGATAAAAATAAAACAAAATAACTATTATTTACTTTTTGACAAAAAGCAAAACAAAACAAAATAACAACTATTTGTCTTTTGACAAAAACAAAACAAAATAACAGTTATTTGCCTTTTGACAAAAAACAAAACAAATCAAGAAAAATATCACAACATGTTTCTTTTATTTGTTTACTACTTATTTTGATTTCTTTCCACGGAAAGTAGAAAACCAACCCATGTGATATCTTTAAATTTTATAAATAAAATCAAATCAAATCAATTTCTTTAAATTAAATAATCTAATTATTTAATGTTTAATTAATTCCAAATTAATTAATGGAGTTATCTAGATAACACTTGTCATAATATTATGTGTCAAGTAGGAAACATTTTCCCATATAATATAATTGATTCTAAATTAATTATAAAACCCAAAATACACTTTGTTCAATAAAGTTTTTATGGAGAAAACTCAAGTACCAATGGATCCATAATTCAAGCTCCAATAAATTTGACCATAAATCAAACTCTTTAATTTATAAATCTAATTTATTAATTTCAAGATTACTCCACTTTAAATTTGAAATTGCACTCTTGAAATTATAGAATTAATTACTCAAAGAATAATTCATTTGATATAATCATTACATATAGATTAATCCTCCAAAAAATGTTCATAATTAAAGCTAGGTTCAAAATTCGTTGTTCTCTCCAATTACATCTTTAACCTTGTGTGCCCATGATCCTCTAATGAACAGTTTATTTATGATCTAATCATAAATCGAGCACATTTGTTCAAGACCCAAATCATTTTGCAATAGAACCATTTTATAACTTCCGATTGGAAGGAATGTGTTGATCCTAATATTTTGATGAACAATTAAAGGTTGCTATTTTTTGTTGAACTAACGGTTTGATTAAGTGTTTCAATTTATTAGTTCCAATGATAAAGATATGATGACAAGTGATGAATGAATGATAAAAGATGATGACAAAGATGATGAAGGATTAAGAGGTTGAAGAATTTGAAAAACCTAGGAAAAACAACTCAGGTTAAATTTCAACTCTTAATATCCCAATTAGGATCACACACGGCACAAAATAATTTTTATAAATATGTGTGTTTTTTATAGGATCCTAATTAGTTAAATTATTTGCTCCTATATGTAATTAAAAAAGAAATAAAAATAACTGACTAAAAATTGAACTTAAGTATTTAGTGGAGCTAACCGAGAAAAGAAATCGGTTAAAGGGGCGAAAACGTTAATGAGAATGAATTAAAAACGAATTTAGAAAAGGTTCCAAGCATTGACAAGTCGACAAATAAGTCGACCAGAGCATAGAAGGAAAAGTCTCTAAATCTCTCGGTCGAGAGGTAGGTCGACCTGAGCTTAAATGGTAAACTCTTTGAATCAATAGGTTGACAGGGCGATCGACCTGTGATCAGAAATGTAACTCTCTGAATCTCTAGGTCGACCGATGGATGATGAATTTTTGGCTCGGCTACATCCTGAATCGAGCTGTCGACCGGTGATCCTTGGTAAGTCGACTTATGATATTGTTTCAGGATTTTGTGAAATTTCGGATTTTATTCTAAAAGTAGTCGTTACTAACCGTTTTATGGTTAAGATTCACAAAATATATTGGGGATTTGATGTTATTTGAGATATGCAACATATATTATAATATCCCTATAGATATGGTTCATTAAGTTTGAATATTTTTTAATTTGGTACATGTAATTCTTTCTATCCTATTTAATTATGATTGAGAAATATTTGGAGGACTTAATTGAGATGTTTAAAAGTCATAATTAAGTGATTTGAATCAGGATAAAATCTTAATGATATAAGGGGTCTATAAGAGTAATTAAATATCATAACAAATGGGAACTAACCGTTAGAGAGCTTATTTTATTCCCTTTTATATGGACCTACGTTTTTCATATTAGTGAGTGATATCAAGAGAAATATACTAAGATTTCTAAGAGTAATCATATTGATTGAGTTGTAAAGATATTTTCTGAGAGTTATTCTTGAGAATTATTTACTGTGGATTATTGCTGCTATCGATCTAAAGTTTTATTGCTATCATTACTCTTTCGGTGGATTCCGGGTGAGATCTTTCTAAATTATTTTCTATTAATTGATTACTTGATTATATTTGGAATTTGATATTTGAAATTGTTTTTTGATTTTTTATTGAAAATTATTTTTAAAACAATTTCTTGAAGAAATCTGATTACGTGCTCAATTACGTACTACCCAATTTTTGTTTAAAATAAGATTTTGAATATTTCACTTTTCTATCACTAGTTTTGAGATATTAATTGAGTTCTAATTTATCTGGGGTGGTAGAAGCTCCGAGTGAGAAAAATCACTTATCAATTTGTAATTAGTGAATTGAGTGACGGATTGAATACTATTGGGAATATTTGATCTAAGGGTAGCTGGTTTCAGTCTCTTCCTGTAAAGAGATTTAGGTAATAATTCTTTCTGGATAGAATTTATTTGTGAGCAATTTTGTAATGGTTCAATCATTACCGGGTAAAATGATATTTGGAGTGTTTGTGAGGTTTTGATTATTTAACCTAAGGTATAAAAAGAATTAGGTTATTCTTAAGCCTGTAAAAAGTAGAGGTTATTCCTAAGCCTGGAGAAAATAATTTGTACAGGTTGATTCTGAGCCTGTGAGAAGAATCTTTATGAGAGTTTGGTTCCTACCTTTAAAGGAATCTTGAGTTTAGTGGGTGCGATTCTCCGTGGAGCTCAGGGGACTGGATTAACCAAGTGTAGCTTGGTGAACCAGTATAAATTTTTAGTATGCTACTATTTTTTATTATTTTTCGTTGTTGTTTGGTGTGCACCTATTTGATATTATATTTCTACTGTGATATAAAAATAATAATTAATTTAGAATTAAAATTAATTATTTAAATTTTTTGAAGTATTTTCTCTGATAATTTTTATCTACCCAATTCACCCCTCCTCTTGGGTAGTTCACTGGGCCAACAATTGGCATCATAGTTGGTTTTAGCTCTATATACTTCATAGTATAGCTAAACACGATCACATTGAGTGTCTTGATTTTGAAGTTACGTGTACTACTATTGATTCTACTTCTTTTAATAGTCATTGTTCTGATCATGAGACTGATATAATTTACAATGATAAGAATGAAGATAAGGCTATTGAGATGCTTATTGTTCTTACGTATGTTTTTAAAAAAGAGAATTTTAAACTAGAGCAAAAAATTGCAACTCTTGAAAATAAGAAGTTTAGTACTGTCAAATCTCTCAAGAAAAAGAATTTGGACAAATATTTTGAAACTGTTGAGTTTAAAAATGCTTTATCTGAAATTAGTAAGTTGTGTGAGAAAATTGAGTCTCTTGAGGATAAGACTGAGGTTTTGAAAAATAATTTTTATGATTTTCAACAGAATAAATTTAAAAGGAAAAATCTTGAAACCTTGAATGAGGCCTTGAGCGTTGAATTGGACAATACAAGGTGTGAGCATGGTAGAACTCGTGAGAAAATCCATTCTGTTGAAAATGAGTGTCAAATTCTTAAGAATGATCTTGAATTTATGCATAAAAAGAATTTTGGTTTACAGGTAAACATTAGCACCAATGAGCGGTTACTTGAGAAGACT
Organism: Eucommia ulmoides; assembly: GCA_016647705.1. Taxonomy (NCBI): domain Eukaryota; kingdom Viridiplantae; phylum Streptophyta; class Magnoliopsida; order Garryales; family Eucommiaceae; genus Eucommia; species Eucommia ulmoides. Next base: position 43,542,310 of record CM028329.1, read on the forward strand.
CAAAAAGAGTTAAAAGAAGCAATGGATAAATTCAAGGATGTTTAGAGTACTAAATCTATTAAAAAATCAATAGTTACTAAAACTGCTTCTCAAAATCGCAAACAATATTATGCTCCCGTACGAAACATTGACTATCCGAAGAGGCGTGCTAACAGTATTAAGTGTTTTTATTGTGGTAAATTTGGTCATTATGAAAACTCTTGTTATTTATTACATGGTTATCCTGTTGGGTTCAGAAACAACTGGATACCAAAAAGAGAAAATTTTGATGCAGGTACCAATCAGAGATTTAGACAAAGGTACAATGAATACTACATGCCGACAAAGAGATTTGAATAGATAAGAAGGTACAATGAATATGCCTTACCAAAGAGGGAACCGAGGTTCAATGTACCTAATAAGAAGAATCAACACGTGTTAAATAGAAGAGTACAGAAGCAAGTAACTCAATATATAAGAGCTGACAAAGCTTATCCACAACAAATGGCAAGATACCAGTACAAGAAAAAGTTCATTTACAAAGTTGTACTAAAGTAGAATGAGGAAAAGCAGCCTGAAGCACTAAACAAAGGCAAAAAAGTTCTTACTGAATCAGTTCAGAAAATTGCCATTCCTAAGAAGGAATAAATTAAGGTAAAAAATCAAGCATTAGTGCAGTCAAATGATACCAAGTCAGAAATCAATAATCCACCAAAGATACACACACCACTTGCTCCCAAAGATGATCCAGGTATGTTAAATTTTTTAAAATTTAAGTTTATTAATTTTTTTAGGGAGACTGAGTCTGTTTATTTTGAAATTTAGATGTTGGTGATACATGTGTGTGTGTGTGTTTAAATGTGTGAGTAATTAAATTTTTATAAAATATATGTGGATCAAAATAAGAGGTATAAAATTGAGCTAAGTTGATCAAATTAGGGTTCAAATGCACTAAAAGTCAAATAACTTAGAATGGTTAGTCAACCTATAATGGTTCATTAGTCGACCGACAGTAGCAGGTTGAAAAACAGAGAGAGACGTTGCATTCATCTGTCGACCGCCTCTAAGTTGGCAGTCTACCGGTCGTTACGGGATATAAATATCCTTGACTCTTTTATTTCATTTAATCCGAATCTAAAACCCTCATCTCTTCAAAACCCTTCTTCTCCCAAGTCCATTCACTCCTAAACTTCACAAAATTAGTTCGATTTGGCTTGGATTTGAAGATTTTTCGGTTGAATCTAAAGGTCTAAGGCTTGGATCTGAAATTTGGTGACTCGTTACTCGCAAAAAAAGGTTGGTTTTCTCTTTGATTTCTAGGGCTTCAGTTGGTTCTTTGTTTAGGCTTAATCTCTTGAGTTATTTCGGTTGATTTGTTTCAAGTTTGTGAAATATGCCTAAAATCAAGAAGCGTGCTCAAAGAGTCACTTATGACAATGAATATTTTTAAAAAGAGGAAGATGAGGTTAAATATAATGAACAGTTTGTTAATCGCGAGGTTTTAGGTTGCAAACCTATAGATTTTGTTAGTTTGAAAGAGAAAAATATTGATGTTGAAGGGTATTTTAGAAATTTGGGATGAATCGATTTTGTCGCGCAAAGGAATGAGTGGATGCCGGTGTGGGTGAGAATGTTCTATAGCAATCTCACTTACAATAATGTTGAGATTACATCCTATGTTAAAGGAAAAGAAATCCGGTTTAATAGGGGATTATTATGCAATATTTTGAAAATGCCTAGAGGAGACGTAGTTTCGTACAATTTCCCTCACTGACTTTCGATAAATTTCAATAGAATGATAATTGCAGAGAAATTTGACTCGGAAGGTGATAAAGCAGGATCATTATCTCTTGAGCATCGATTTCTTCATTTGGTGCTAACCTATACGGTTGTGCTTAGAGGGGGAAGTCATGCTAATGTAAATGACTTTGGCCTTTATTTGATGAATGAGATTGTTGAAGGGAGAAAATTGGATCTAGCACATATCATGATAGACTATATGAAGTATCATGTTCATAAACCCTCTGGAGTATTACCCTATGCTGATGCACTTCAAAGGTTATTTGATCACTTTGGAGTTGAAATTGATCCTGACAAAGAAAAATTCATGACAATCACACTCGGATGGATTAATGTGGGTAATGCTTTGTTAATGGGATATGAGTACAGATGAAATAGATGGGTAAATAAGAGGAATCAGAAAAGACAAAGAGTACAGGTTGTAGGCGAAGAAGAAGGTGATGAGGAATAAATGAACGTTGATCAAAAGACGGATTTTCTTCGAGAACAAATTGATGATCTACGGGTACATACGGATATAATGGACGATCGGATGACTGGGTTAGAAAATGAAATAGTCCAAATAAATATGAACATGGAAGCTGGATTTGGGAAAATCACGGGGAATGTGGAACAAATGTTTTAGTTTATGCAGTCATCACATCACGGATACTAGCAGTAGTACAGTGCTCAGCCACACTTTACAAGACATCCTATGTTTGGAGCACAACAGTCCTTTGGAGGACCAACTGCTGTAGGGCCATCTGGAGTAGGACCGTCAACACCGTTTCATTAGCAAATGACTCCAAGACAAATTGTTCAGCCGGAGTTTAGTATCCTCAGCAACCAGCCACTAGTCCGGTGGGACTTTATTATCACTTTTCTGGACAGGGCCCTCATTAGACTTTATTTTTTATTCTCTCTTTGAATTTGTTATTGAGACAAATTCCATATTTACTATTTCGGTTTGTAATAACTAATTTAGATTTTTGGTGAAACTTGACTTCTAGTGTATGAATTTTGATGAATTAGATAGACTCGATCTACTTAGTTAGATTTTTTTATCCCTAATGATGATCCACATGGTATTTGTTGAAAATTATTTTAATGCATAAAGTTGATTTTATGGGTTGATTCAATGTGTTTTTAAAGAGTTATATATATAAATATTTTGATTTAATTACTTTAGGTTTATTCTTTCAAAGTATATTATATGTATGCCTAGAGTAGAGTTCTTTTGTGTTCCCCCCTCCCCAATTTTTTCTGAGATGATAAAGAGGGAGAATTAGTTGATGTTTTATTGATTATCTTAAGGGGAAGTTTATTATATTTGTGATTTTTTGAATGTATTATGATTATCTTCATTATTATGATTTAATGAGTCATAAAACCCGTCTTTGGATTTAGGATGAGTGTGGTTATATTATTGTTTTGAAGAAAACATCAAAGTTAATTGTCATTATAAAAAATGGGAAGATTGTTGATCCTAAGATTTTGATGAACAATTAAAGGTTGATATTTTTGGTAGAACTAACAGTTTGATTAAGTGTTTCAGTTTATTAGTTCCAATGATGAAAATATGACGACAAGTAATGATTGGATGCTAAAAGATGATAACAAAGATGATGAATGATTAAGAGGTTGAAGAATTTGAAAAACCTAGGAAAAATAACTCAGGTTAAATTTCAACTCTTAATATCTCAATTAGGATCATACACGGCACAAAATAATTTTTATAAATATGTGTGCTTTTTATAGGATCCTGATTAGTTAAATTATTTGCTCTTATGTGTAATTGAAAAAAAAATAAAGATAATTGACTAAAATTGAACTTAAGTATTTAGTAGAGCTAACTGAGAAACAAAATCGGTTAAAGAAGCGAAAACGTCGATGAGAATGAATTAAAAACGAATTTAGAAGAAGTTCCCAGCATTAACAAGTCAACAAATAAGTCGACTGGAGCATAGAAGGAAAAGTCTCTGAATCTCTCGGTCGACAGATAGGTCGACCTGAGCTTAAATGGTGAACTCTTTGAATCGATAGGTCGATAGGGCGGTCGACTTGTGACCAGAAATGTAACTCTCTGAATCTCTAGGTCGACAGATGGGCGATGAATTTTTGGCTTGGCTACATCCTGAATCGAGCGGTCGAATGATAATCCTTAATAAGTTGACTTATGACACTGTTTCAGGATTTTATAGAATTCCCGATTTTATTATAAAAGTAGCCGTTACTAACCGTTTTATGGTTAAGATTCACGAGATATATTAGGAATTTGATGTTATTTGAGATATGCAACATATATTATGATATCCCTATGGATATGATTCATTAAGTTTGAATATATTTAAATTTGGTACATGTAATTCTTTCTATCATGTTTAATTGTGATTGAGAAATATTTGGAGGACTTAATTGAGATGTTTAAAAGCCATAATTAAGTGATTTGAATCAGGATAAAATCTTAATGATATAAGGGGTCTATAAGAGCAATTAAATGTCATAACAAGTAGGAACTAGCCGTTAGAGAGCTTATTTTATTCCTTTTTATATAGATCTACGTTTTTCATATTAGTGAGTGAGATCAAGAGAAATATATTGAGCTTTCTAAGAGTAATCATATTGATTGAGTTGTAAAGATATTTTCTGAGAATTATTCTTGAGAATTATTTGCTGTGAATTATTTCTGCTACCGATCTGAAGTTTTATTGCTATCATTACTCTTTCGGTAGATTCCTGGTGAGATCTTTCCAAATTATTTTCTATTAATTGCTTACTTGATTATATTTGGAATTTGATATTTGAAATTATTTTCTGATTTTTTATTGAAAATTATTTTTAAAATAATTTCTTGAAAAAATCTGATTACGTGTTACCTAATTTTTGTTCAAAATCAGATTTTGAATATCTCACTTTTCTATAACTAGTTTTAAGATATTAATTGAGTTTTAATTTATCTGAGGTAATAGAAGCTCCGAATGAGAAAAATCACTTATGAATTTGTAATTGGTGAGTTGAGTGACGGATTGAATACTATTAGGAGTATTTAATCTAAGAGTTGCTGATTTCAGTTTCTTCCTGTAAAGAGATTGAGGTATTAATTCTTTATGAATAGAATTGATTTGTGAGCAATTTTGTAACGATTCAATTCTTACCGGGTAAAAGGATATTTGGATTGTTTGTGAGATTTTGATTCTTTAGCCTAAGGTATAAAAAGAATTCGGTTATTATTGAGTCTATAAAAAGTAGAGGTTATTCCTAAGTCTGATTTTTTTTTTTTTTTTTGTAAAGGTTGATTCTGAGCTTGTGAAAAGAATATTTGTGAGGGTTTGGTTCCTACCTTTAAAGGAATTTTGAGTTTAGTGGGTGACACTCTCCGTGGAGCTCGGGGGATTAAATTAGTCAAGAGTAGCTTGCTGAACCAGTATAAATTTCTAGTGTGCTGCTATTTTTCATTATTTTTTTTGTTGTTTGGTGTGCACCTATTTGATATTATATTTTCGCTGTGATATAAAGATAATAATTAATTTAAAATTAAAATTAATTATTTAAATTTTTTGAAGTATTTTCTTTGATAATTTTTATCTACCCAATTCACCCCCCATCTTGGGTAGTTCACTGGGCCAACATAATGGATTCCGTATCTATCATTAATATTCCCAACCATTTATTTTACTAATTCTCTGATATGTGTGATTCACTTATCTATTTTCGAACCGAATATTGTTAGTTTTTTAGTATATTTTATTACGTTTTAATACGTTTTTATGTATTTTTGTGTAAATCAGGTGTGTGGGGGTGAAAAAGCTTGAAAATGGATCATAAATAATCAAATCAGATCAAGAACGATGGAAAAACGGTGAAAAAACAAACATAAGAGCATAATTAAGAAAAACAGCCCACCGCCACGGCGTCCAGACCATCGCCGCGGCGGTGAAAATGTAGAGAGGGCCTAAAACTGCTGGAAGCCCACCGCCGAGGCGATGAAACAACAACAAGGTGCTTGATCCACCACCTAAGTCGTGACTTAACTGACATACCCACCACCGTGGCGGTCACTCTACACAGCTGTTATATATATTTTTTTTAGATATTTTACTCCCTATTTAAGCCTCTCTTCTCTCTCATTTTCTATCCCCCGGCCATAGGATACCCCTTAGGGTTCCTAATATTTTGAGAGTGTTTTGGAGTGTGCTCAACTAATTCCAAAGAAGAAGAACACGTTGTGAAGAAGGAAAAACGATCGTTGGACGGTTTTAGCGGCAAATCTTCGGACTATGGCTAAATTTTTTCGTTTCTCCCTTTGTTTTCTTAACTTTGGTAGGTTGTTGAACATGTTTAGCTTGATTTTCATTGTATAAATCGTTATGACTATGAGCTAAACGGATTTTGTTTATAGATTAATAATATTTATGAAATCGTTGTTTATTTGAGTTTGTGTTTCGTTAATAGTTATTTTTCGCTATTTCGATTGTGTTTACCGTTATTCTTTGATATTATGCTTGTTTAGATAATTAGAGAATATGGAGTTTGATACTCAGGAGAGGTAATCCCAAATTTGGATTAGGGTAAACGCAACGCGACGATCTCATAACCCGGGAGAGAGTTAGAAAATGTGCAATCAATGACGTTGGGGCAAGACTTATGTGACCTAGTATCGTTAAGATATTAAGGGAGATTTTTTCGTTGACGCGAAATCGCATATTCACTCGTCTTACACTCGGGAGCGGTGACGATTGAGTTTACGACACAAAGATTGTCGAATAGGTCAAACACTGTTATTGTAAACTAAACGAGACCAAACAAATTTTTGTAAACGAAGTTAATCCCTAGGCAATCTTTTCCCATCTCAATATAATATTAGTTTAATTAGATTAATTAATTTAGTATTAGTATTAATTAATTATAAACTCAATTTTTATTATCTAAATAAAGTTAGGTTATGACAATCGTAGTACACAATAATAATCTCAAGCAATCCCTATGGATACGACAACCCTTACTTCTTCCCATCTATACTAAAACTTGATCCGTACACTTGCGGTGAAAGCGACGACTTATCCTTCGCCACCAGTCTCCAACATAATAGGAATTCAATTCAAAGAATAAATCTTTACCGAATTAGTCAAAAGACTCAACGTCACAAATAAGAGTTTATTAATCACTCAGGATTAAGATAGTTCAATATATGATCATCAGAATGATAAATTTGAATTCTCTTTCATTAACAGAGATTATTAGAGATTTCAAATTCATCTGTCCTAATCGTATATAATCCTATTATATAAAGTACATCCATTTATAATGTCTCTACATTAACAGTCCGGATAAGACCGTTTCATTCTCAATGATCATGAACCATACTAATAATTTCAATTAATCAAAGATTCTAAACATTAATTATCAATTACGGGCAATTTAGATTATTATTCTTAAACTTATTCTTCACGTATGTAATTACATACTAAGTTTAAGGTGACGAAATAATCAAGGAATTTTCAGTGATATTTAAAATATTACCAATAACATAAGCAAACGAAAAATGTATCTTTATATATTTAATTATTATTCTACAATAAATACAATATAATCCTAATAATTAAGTCATTATCTTTTCGTTCTAGTGATGGATGATCTTACATAAACATATTCAATAGGGGATATCTTGGAATATGTTGTTTGCGGATGATATAGTACTAATTGATGAAAATAGAATATGTATTGATACTAAATTAGAAAGATGGAGAGACGCCTTAGAATTTAAAGGTTTAAAAGTTACCAGAAGTAAGACGGAATACATTGTAAGACCCAATTTTTACATATTTATATTTTTATTTGTATATTTATAACGTTTGAAAAAAAAAATATTTGGGTTTAATGTGTTAATTAAAGTTTTAATTTAAAATTTTTGGGATCAATATGTTAATTTTAATTTGACTTTAAAAATTTTGGGGTTAATATATAATTTAAGAATTACTTGTAAGAATTTTAGGGTTGAATAAGTATCTATAATATTTTCATGGAGTTATATATATAATTAAGTTAAAATATCCATCCATTCTTATTACTAACCTAGAATTTGCAAAAGCTATTAACAAAAACTAAAAAAAAACAGAAAAAAAAGGGATGTGGAAGATCATTGAATGTGTGTGTGTGTGTGAATGAGTCCATTTCTATCTTGTTTCATTTTTCTGGCCATCTCTCTCTCTTCTATTCTTGGAGGTATTTCTTTCTCTTATTTGTGTGTTGTGTGTGTGTGTGTATATATATATATGCTAAACATATACAAATGGGTTTGAGAAAAAAATAGTTAGTTTATATTTATAGATAGATATATTTAATCTGTGAAGAATTTAATTTAAAGTAAAAATTATAAATTTTATTAAAATGATAATTTTTGGTAAAAATTATGAATTTTATTAAAATGATGATTTTTGGTATTTCATTGAATAATAAATATTATTAACAGTTATAATATTTTTGTATAATTAATATTGACTTAAAAAGTGTGGTGTTTAATAAATTCCGTATAATTAAGAAAATTTGGGAATGTGAAAAATTACATTTTTAATATTTTGCATTTCACGCATTGCATGTCATATTAGATTATTTAGATAAATTATTAGTTTAGGCCTTGTTGTTTTAGATTCACAAGTGATACCGACTACGACAGTATTTCGACGATAGCCTATTAGCAACACTAATATCGAGGTGAGTGTACTGTCTTCTATATAAATTGCCCAATTATATTTTTGTACAAAAATATGAAAAGAAAAGATTTATTAAAATCGATTATTTTATAACGTTAAATGGTTCAAGTAAATGGTTAAATGTGGAAAGTGATTTTTATTATTATACGTATATGTCATAGTGTGATCTTGATAGAAGGGAATGTCCTGCAAGATGTTGTTGGTCTTAATATGAGGACATATTCTGTAGGACATTGTGTTGTAACCTGACAAGAGAACAAGCCTTGCAAGTGGTTATTGCTATTGTTGTTGTTGACGATGATGATTATCATCATGATATAATGGTTTATACCATGTGTGGACTCCTATCATTGGAGTTATTGAATGATCCTATGGTTTGGAAAATATTATTGTGGTTATATTCTGTTTTGGAAAATGAATTATGACATATGTACTAGATCCATAAATTATTTTATATTATGAAGACAGTACACTGATAAAATATTTTATTTCAGGTACTCCCATTAGAGACGGGTCTATTACTGGCGTTAAATAGAGTCAGAGGGTAGTTATTATTTTTATCATAGTAGCGCAACTGACCTGTGGTAGTGAAGTGGTTCATCTTTTATCTTTATTTCTTCGTAAAAATGAAATAGAGAAACCGAGTAGTGGCGTTGAAAAATCGGTTTGTTATATACATGCAATGCAATTTTTGTAATACCCGGAGAGATGATGGTGCGGTCAAAATTGGAGATGAAGAGGTTTCAAATGTTGATCATTTTAGATATTTAGATTCAACGATTCAGGGCAATGGCGAAATCGAAGAAAATATTACTCATAAAGTTAAGGCATTATAATTAAAGTAGAGAAGTACAGTTGGGGCAATATGTAGTCGTAGGATACCGTTGAAACTCAAAGAAAAATTCTATAAAATTACAATAAGACTGAGGAATCTGTATAATTCAGAATGTTAGACAGTAAACACGAAGACTGTCCATAAAATTGGTGTGACAGAAATGAGGATACTACGGTAGATAAGTAAAAAAACGAGAATAGATGAAATTAAGAACGAAACTATTAAAGAGAATTTTGGAATAATACACATTGAAGAGAAGATGAAAAAAAAACCATTTACAATATTTTGGACTTGTGCATAGATTTACTAGTGAGAAAATACGATTTAATTTAAGTGTGGGAGGCTATTTGAGGGCGAGGTAGGCTTAAGAAAACTTGGGACGAGACTATTAGAATTAATTTGACAACATTAAACCTGACTGAGAAGTTGACCTTTCATCGTAGGCATAAGAAGACTTGGGACGAGATCATTAGAATTGATTTGATGACATTAAACCTAACTTAGGGGTTGACATTTGATCGATCACTATGATGTAAACGAATTCATGTAGCCGACGCTATTAAGCTCTGGGATAAAGACTTAATTGTTGTTGTTGTACAGTGTGTCCTAACCAATTTATGCGCACTTTGCCTGATCATCTTCTTAGATATCTTAAAGACATATTCTCTCATATCGTCCTGGTATATTCAGAATTAAATTTAAAATTTAATTCAAGTACTTATTGTGTTGGTTGTTACCCTCGGTGACCGAGAAAATCACTAGAAGAAATCCAAAAAAATATTTTATTTTTATAATATTTTCTTGTGTCAAGGACTGACATCTCTTATCTTCTTATCTTATGTAATTAAGTAATTACTCAACCGTCTTATGAAAAGGACCCTCCTAACTATTTCTTTTTAAAAAAAAGGTCATTAGATGGTTAAGCAAAGTTGTCTTAAAGCCAAAAAAAAGGACAATGTCCCCCTTAAGAAGGACAGCCGTCAAGATCATTAGTTCCTTCGGTGGACCTAATTAATGAACCGCGGACTCCAAAGACTACTCTTAATTGCGGAACCCAAACCCAGTTTATAATTTCTAAATTAGGTCCCCTGTTTGGTAAAACTCGATTAACTCGTTGAATCAATCTGCTTAGGAGCAGATCCGTTAGATAACAGGCGGGTAACTTTAGTAGGTCCGCTTTTTTGCTTTTACTCCACGTGGCCCCATTTTGAGAGAGCGGAGTGCGGTTGGAGGACAACTGTCGCGTATAGAACTTTTGGTGGTGCCCACTTCTTGTCGGCTTGTCGTTTGGAAGAAAGCCTTCTTTTGTCCCCTCCACCCTCATCTTTTGTCTACTTTATCATTTAGGTACTTTTATTATTTATTTATTTAATAAAATAAATAATTATGAATTATCTACTCATAAATGAAAAAATTATAAAAAATAAACTGGAAGTTTGATTATATTTTGTATTTTTTAAATTTTATGTATATATATTTTATTAAAAAAATAATTTTTTATTTTTATACTTATAAATTTAAAAATCGATATAATATTTTTAGACACAAAAATTTATTGTACTTATTATATAAGTAAGGAACTCCATGAATATTATATTTTTTTATTTTTATTTTGTTGTTCTCATTATTAAAATTAAATTACCTGACAATCATAACAAATTATTAGGAATTTTGTATTGCAAAAGACACCATATCAATTGTCAAATTTATAATTATAAAAATAATAAATAAATATATAAAAAATATAATTAAACTTAACTATTTTCTAAGTGCATGAGTGAAATTTTGAGGCATAATTATTTTCTACCTAAGAAACATTAGTTTCACAATTTAGTTTTAAATTCAAGTTTGGGAAGTAAAAATGTGTAAAATAGAAATGGATAAAAGTAAAAGGACCGAATTGTAATTATCGTAAAGAAAGAAACCTATGAATAAAACCGAGGTGGCAGACATTGTGGGGACAGGGTAGGAGGAAAACAATGATGCAGTGAGGCGCACAATCCAGACAGGTGGGACCCTCTTCCATCACCACCCGCAAGCACTATCTCCATCATCAACAACCGGAACCTCCTTCATTTCTCCTCCCCAATCCCCTGTTTCTCACCAATCTTTGCTTTCTCTCTCTCTCTACCCATCTTCTGATTCTGAAAAATCCCCTTTTTTCTCGCCATGGAAGTCAATCTGGGTCTGTTAGGCACCGCCGGAGGCGGAGGCAGCGGCGAACATGGCGGCGGCGGCGGCGGGATTTCTTCCGGTGGGTCTGCGAGTGGTTCAACTTCCGAGGTCTCTTCTTCGTACCCAGATGAGTCTGGGCTCGAGTTGGGTCTTGGGCTAAGTCTCGGCGGCGGTGCTGCTGGCTTCAAGGCCAAGCCTGCTCCATGGGGTCAATATGCTAAGATCTTGACGGCCAAAGATTTTCCCTCAATGGGTTTCAAATCTTCCTCGCCGTCGTCATCGATTTCGTCGTCTTCTCTCACCAGAGCTAATGGTTCTTCTTCCTCTGGCACCAAGAGATCCGCCGATTCTATCTCGCCGCCGCGTAACGGTGGCAGGTAAAAACCTATTATTTCTTTATGCCCTTTTTCGTGTTCTTATTGTTTATTTCCATTTTTTTCTGTCCAATTCCTCCAATTTCTGTTGCCATGTTTAAAATTCTCTGAATTAGGGTTTTATTAACTCTGAACATGTGCTAAAATGCGCATTTATTACCTTTTTATTTTTTGGGTTATTCTTATATGTTCTTTTTCTTTTAGCTTTTTTGAACAATTTCTGTTTTATGTCGGATCATCTTTTTTGAATTAATCTTATTTTCTTTGTCATTCTTTTGATAGTCACACTCAAATTTTTGCTTGAGAAGATCTCATTCAATTAATTGGTAAAGTTAATGATCATTGATCATTGATGTGTGTAATAAAATGGAGAGATCTTGGATCTGTTTTTGTTTTAATCCCAGAAATTTGTTCTAATACTCTTTAAGAACGGAACAGAAACAATTTTTTTTTTTTTTTTTTTTTTTATGTTCCCTGCACTCTGAAAGCATAAAAAAAGGGGATTATTGTTGCTCCTAAAACACAACGCGCATAATTAATAAAAACTCACAAAATATACTTGAGTTTCAGTCGTACCTCTTTAGTCAAGGTGTAACCCCCCTCCCCCCAAAAGAAAAAGGTATCACTTTTATTTACACGTTAATTTTGTTACTCTGATGGACTAAATGTAACTAATATTGAGCGAAATCAGGGAATTATGTTTTTTTTTTTTTAACTTTTTTAGTTGAATATAACAAATATTATATTGTGTTTTTGTTATGTTTATAATTGAATGTAACTTTTATTGAACACAACCGAAGCATTATGCACACACGTTAATGCTATTTTTTTTTTTTTTTTTTTGTTTTAAGTTACAACTTACACAATTATTTGTTACCGTTATGGACCAGATGTAATTGATATTGAACACGATTAGGGCATTATGTCATATTTTAGCGTTTTAGTTTCACTTTTAGTTGAATGTAACTGAAAGCGCACAAAAATGTTAAAAGCATCAATTAACACACGTTCTTAAAAAAATGAGGAACATAACATGCTTTTACAGAAAAACGCAGAATTATGACTAAAGTAAAATTTAAAATATGTTTATAAATAGATGCGAGCATCTAATTAGGTGTTTCAAACACTTACAACCCCCCCCCCCCCAAAGGGAAAAATAAAAGAAAGAAATAGAAACAAAAAATATAAGCGCTTATAATAAGACAATAGTATTAGCGTAAGGTACTAAAAGTAATGTTATGATTTGATTTTTCTAAGCAGTCAGGTTGTTGGATGGCCTCCTGTGAGAGCATATAGAATGAACAGCTTGGTTAACCAATCAAAATCACCTGGCGCCGAAGAATTTAACTCGATAACAGAGAAAACCACAAGTAAAAATGAGGCCAGGGTCAAGAACAATAACAATGGTGGAGAGAAAACGCTTCCGAAGTGTTCCCAATTCGTGAAGGTGAATATAGACGGAACTCTGATTGGAAGGAAGGTGGATTTGAATGCTCATAGCTGCTATGAGTCCTTAGCACGAACATTAGAAGACATGTTTTGCAAACCCATCACTGCCATTGGTGCGTGACTCAAGTTTTTGCGTTCTCTCATTCTTATAGGATGTAATGTAATGAATTATATTACTATTTTTTTTTATAATTTTTTTAATTCTATTTTTGTAGGATCATGCATGGAGGAGATGGAAGTGACAATAGAAGCGAGAGGTCCCTCGAAATTGTTGGATGGATCATCTGAGTTTGTGCTTACCTATGAAGACAAAGACGGTGATTGGATGCTTGTGGGCGATGTTCCTTGGGGGTAAGTTTTCTATTTCGTTACTCTAACATGAAAAGATGGTACTCTTGGCAAAAATTGAGAACTTGTGGATTTAGGGCTTGTTTGGCTGTCTAAATTATCTTATTTTAGATGAATTAAGCTTCGTATCTCTTAGTGTGAAACGATTTTATTAATTTTGCATAACGTACCAAATAAAAAAGCAATTGTTTTAGCTATATTTTGCTTCATTTCCACTAGGAAAACGAGTATTTAAATTAGTGCCACAATGGTTAGTTAAATAATTTTTAAAGTTTTTAAATTTTATGGCCTAACTCTAAAATATGACCATTCCCATACCGCTCCGTGGGCTTTCTATTAAGGGCTAGCGCGCATTTAGCTAGCACACGGCTAAGCCCTTAGAGACCAGCTAACCGCGTGACGTTTTAGTTGTACTTGCTACTCTGCCGCGCAACCTTCGGTTACTTGCATAAATTAATTAGTTGCAAAATGGTCCAATTTGCAAATTGAAGGACTACCATACGCAACCTTAGTGTTTCATTCAACCGGAACAGTCTGCATGGTATTTAGAGACGGTCACAATTGTTGGCACTATTCTTGCGAAAAGGTTTTCAACCTTGGATGACCATGGAGACATAGGATTCAATCACTTATATCCTCTGTCTTTTCTCCATAGTCTAAACTATGAGCAAAATGCTTGGTTAGATCCATTCTTGACAAAATGCTATTACATTCTTTTTAAGTTTCTGAGAATTATCACATTTCCCAAACTATTTAAGCAACAACTATAATATTTAACATTTATTGTGTCTTGAATCCTCCATCGCTTGTGTAACCTGATCTAAGTTATATATAAGTTTAAGGGTAATCTTTCTCTTCCAAGGCGTCTTTTGAGAGTGAGTTGGGCTCATTGAGTTCCTACATAGTATTAGAATCATGTTTTTCCTTTGATGTTGGGTGTCTTGAATCCCATATCAATGTTGCCCCCCTCCTCCGATATCTATTCGCAGTGGTTTGTCAAAGTTCATCCTACGCGTGAGGAGGCTTGTTGAATCCCACATTGATATTGGGCCTCCCGATATCTGTTCTAGTGGTTTCTCAAAAGTCCAAACGCCACCAAAATAAAGTGCCCATCAAAAGGGTATTTTTTTTAAGTTATGTTTTTTGTTTGACATTTCTCCGATAATATCTATTCAGGATGTTTCTTACCTCCGTGAAGAGACTTCGAATCATGAGGACGACCGAGGCCAATGGACTAGGTATGTTTATGCACATATTCCTTAAAGCTTAAACATACAATTTCATGCAAGCTTTGTGTGTACGTGTGGGTGTGTGTATATATATCGATACCTTACTTTGATTCCTTCATCCCATATGCTGCAGGCCCGAGATTTCCGGAAAGAAATGGGAGACAGAGAACCAAACCCCTTTAAAACGCAATATATTCCCTTAATTTTCGAAGGAAAAAAGGTCTTCTCCTTGAAGGTGAGAGAAGGATACAAAGAAGAATATGAGGTAATGTTTGGTTTTACAGAATTGGCGACGAATCAGAAAATGAACCCATATGAAAATTTAAATTTTTGTTACATGGGTTTATTTATGATTCTAATTTCAAGACTTCAATTCTGTATTGCCAAACACTGCTAACGTGAACGGTCAACGATATGATTGTTTTTTTTTTACCTGTTTTTTGTGGCATGTTGTTTACAAGCGGTTCTCAGGGAGAGAACGGTTTTGCACCTGGAAGTTATGAGCTTTCTACTTGGTTTTTTGTCATACAAAATACATATATATATATATATATATACATATTAAGGTTGCTTCTTGATATTGTAACTGTGGGTGTGCTAATTGGATTCTTTTAATCTTTTGCTAATGGAAAGAAGAAAGTTGTTGATGTTGTCTTTTTTTTGGTTGAAGTTGTGTTTTCTTGTTTATTTCCTTATTTATTTCAATTTTTGTCTCCAGAAATATATTATTGATGAGTTGCAGTTTGAGCTTATGTGGAGTAGAAGGATTTTAAATTTTTTTTTCTTTTATTTTTTGAAGAAAAAAAATATAATATTAAATAAACTGGACATAGCCTAGTCCGCTTACAAAAATTATATTGATACATATAGATGTTAAAATAGAAGTGACAACAAGGGTTTTGTACAATTGATGTAGTGCGCTACAAGTAATTATCAGATTGACTTATTTTATAAGGTTGTTTTTACGGGTTTAATTTAACTAGTGGAATTATAATTGGTTGTGGTGCATCATATCAGGCATGTTGCTGGAGCACTGAATATTTTTTCTTAAAATTGAAATGGTTGTATGCGTATGCATGTCAAAAGCCCTAACCTCTAGTGTTTGTTTTGACTGAATCATTTAACTCCAAGAATACAATAATATAAGATTACCGATATGTCCTATCATAATTATGAATAATTACAACTACCTTCCTTGAGATATGTCCAAAACACAGCTAGGCCTTTTTTTTTTTGGGTTAATCGGTTAGAACTCTAAAAAAACAAATCTAATTAAAAAAAAAAATCTCACCTAAGATCTTAGTTTTGATTTAGTTCTTTAAATTGAATTTTGTTTTGAGTTTTAGTCTCACATTGCAAGGATTGTAGGAAAAATTTAGTGAGTAAATTTAGTTTATAGTGAATATTAGTTACATATAGTCGATATTAGTTACAATTTAATAATTGTTATATTTTTACTATGTATTTTTTGTTACATGTACTTATGTAATATTAGTTACATGTTACAACTACATATATCTGTATAATATTTGTGACATTTAACAAATATTATACATAAAAATTAATTTAATATTAGTTACATGTAATTGATTACGTCTATTTTGTGTGATTTTTGTTACATCTAATAAATATTTGTTATTTTTAATAAAAATTTACACACACAATTGTTACGTGTACCCGCGCGTCTGCAGGCGCATGTAGTGGGCTTCCGTTTTTTAAAATAGGCAAGACTAAAACACAAGTTCCATCCGTCTCTGGAACATTTTTAAACTTAAGAGTGAAATAAGGGACTTCCCACCGAATGACCCTGTTTTTTTTCGTACTTAGTTAATGTTAGAAATTTAATGTCATCAAAATTTTGGTGGACATGGTCCAAAATGTCATGCAATGTTGCAATTAAAACTCCAAAGTACAATGTACCAAATATTAAAAATATTAGGGTGCACAAAGCAAATTAATTCTTTCACTTCCATCCTTTTTTATTTTATGTTTTCATGTTTTTTATTTTTGTTTTGGTTTTATTTTCCCATTTTTTTTTTAGTTTTCAATATTCATTTTTCATTTTCATTATTGTTTTTCTACTTTTTGCTTTATGTCATATATGTTTCCCATTTTTTTGTTCTTACATCTATCTTATTTTTTTTTTTATTAATATTATTGATCTTGCTTTTTTCATTTTTCTATTTTTTGTTTCCTATATATGTTTTTGTTTTCTCTCGATTTACTTTTTGCTGTCTATTTTGATTTTTGATTTTTCGTTCTTAACCTTTTTTTTAGTATTTTGAGTTCTAATTTTGATTTTTGATTTTTCGAACCCCAATTGATGAAGAAGAAAATAAAAAGGATAAAACTAGGGAATACTAAATACAAAATAAAAAAAAAAATAATAATAGAAAACAAAAACAAAAATAAAAAAATAAAAAAATAAAACGAAATCCAAAATAGAAAAGATAGAAAATAAATAAAAATGTAAAGTCAAAAATAAAAAACAAAAAGTGGAAAATAAAAACAAGATGTAAAAAAGAAAGAAAATTGAAAATAAAAAAAAAATGAAAAATGGAAATTAAAAACAATTTTTTTTTTTGAAAATAATGGGAAAAAAAAAGTTAGTAACGGAAAAGAAGTAGTTTTCCGCACCACTAACTGCAATAAAGGCAAATTTGTTAAAAATGAGAATGTCATGAAATTGATTGAAAAAAATTTGATTCCTTGCGCTACTTTTAATGACAAATAAGAAAGAGTTTCAAACAACAGGGAGTTTAAATTTTAATTTTATAATGGATAGAGAGAGTGATTGAAATTCGTTTTTTAGTTACGTGGTGGCATGTATTTTCTTAAATGAAATTTTAAATTGTAGAATTCTCAATTAACAAAGTTGAGGATTAATTTGAGAAAAAAAAAAAAAAAAAACACTTGATGAAAATCACAATTTTATAATATTTTTTTAAAATAAAATAAAAAATACTCTTATCTAAAAATATAAAAAATGCTCTCTATAAACCCGAGCCCTCACATCGCTTGCCACCCTCTCCTTGTTCTCTCTCAACCGCTGACAGCATCAAAATATTCACCACTGCGACGAGAGATTTCTCCTTTATGGGAAAAAACAAACAAACTAATTCTTTGTTTACCAGACTCGGGGACTTATTTCCCCAAGTATCGAACTTGCAAAAAATATTATTTGCATGAAGATGCTATTTCAAATGATTCTTTTACTGAGAAAACACTTTCTGATAATGTCTTTATAAATGAAGAAGCTATTTCAGTAGCATGTTCTTAGGTGACAACTCTATTTTGAATTGCGTTGTCATATGTGAGGTTAAAAATGCTATTTTCAATAACGCATTAGGAGGTTCTCTTGGTAAGATTTCAATCAAGTAGACGTCTGGACATGACTGTAATATGTGGTTGACTCACATATACTAAAATGACAAAATTAGAATTGTTCAAATTTTAATTGATTAATTAATTAGTAATTACTTAGTGAATTAATTTCTCCATCCAATTTTTTGTATGAACTTAATGAGTCACACACAATGAAAAAATAGAAGTTTAAGAAAGTCCTTGAAAAAAGAATAGGCAGTAATGGTGAACTTTTGGAAGTTTGAGAATCAAAATATAAATATAGAAAGAAGAGGTCCAAATATTTGAATATTGGACAATTTATATATAAGGGGAAGACCATCCTTGGTTGCCCCCTATGTGAGTTTCGGCCACACCCCCTTGTGTCTAATCATTTTCCTTCTTATTGTATTTGTTTTACTTATTTGAATCTTATTATCAACTAGATTCAAATCATGTCTATCTAATTTTTTTTTGCATTAGAATTAGATAATTAGATACCTCAAGAACACTAAACACTATCCTACCTGAGTTTTCTTTGTGGATAACATTTATATTGCTTAGGAAAGAATCAATTCTCTGTTGCTAGAATCTAATCGGATCAAGCTGCTTTTGGAAGAGGAGTCTTCTCAAATCACGCCTCGGGAACTGCCGGTTTTGAGTCTGACCCATCAGAAGAGATAATAGAATTAAATGTAATTTAATTTTACCTATTTTATGTTGATACAGATAGATCCAATTTAGAGGAATATGATATTAATTTATAATTTTTTTTGGCTACGTAAATCTAGTGTTTTTAATATCCGGTTCCTTTATTCGCATCATCCACCGTGACGATGACTACTATTATTGGATGCCACCATTACAACGCCACAACCAAATTGACTACCACCATCAATCATTTGCGAAATTACTACGGTTTTGCATTCCCTTTTTTTTTTTTTTTTTTTTTTTTTTTTTTTTTTTTTGCATTTGCAAAAATATTGTTGCATATATGTTTTAGTGTGTGATTTTGATTTGTTTTCGGAATTTATTGCACCTTTTAATTCTTTTGATGTTTTTTTGCAGCATTTGCAGTAAATTTGTTGCATATCTTGCAATTTTTTTTTTTTTTTATTTATTTTTTTTTTTATTTTTATTTTTTTGTGTTCGTTCGATTTGAATGTTATTTTTTGCTACATTTTTATTTGTTTGTTGCATATTTGTTTACTCATTAATTTTTTATATGTGAATGGTTTTGTTGTGGTTGATGGCGGTAGTCAGCAGTAGTGTTGGTGAATATTTGTTATGGTAGTTGGCGGTGATTGCGATAATAGTAAATGTTTACGATAGTGGTGAATTTTTACTGTGACTGGAAACAAATTTTGGATAATTTTGTCAAAAATATTATCCATTCATTAAATGGGAATTTCATTAAAAAAAATAAATAAAAATAGAGTGGGGACATTTAATATAAGCATGGGCCACGGGGCCATACTGACCATAGTAATTTGCCCCAAAGTTAATTTGTGATTACTTTTTGGGACAATTATATTTTTGGTCCTAAAGTATGGGTTGGGTATCTCTGTGAACCCAAAATTTTATTAAATTGCACATTTGATCCGTTAAATTTTACATATATATTTCAATCCGGCAAAATTAAAGATGTTAATGATTTTTTTTTTTTTTTACAAAACATAGATTGTTCCCAACACTTAGACTTTTAATAAGGATATTTTCATAATTTTATTATTTCATTAAATTTAAAATATTTTATTCTATCAATGATTAAATATTCTCTCTCTCAACTTCTATACAAATCGTTATTACTGAAATATTAAGAGAAAACGTTTTAGGTATAATGTGTGATGAAATGATGAAAATATCTTTGAAGAACTATCTATTTTTCATCCAAAATCATTAATAAAATTTTTAATTTACTGAGATTGAAACAAATATAAAATTTGAGAGACCAAATATACAATTTAGTAAATCTCGAGGTTTATATAGACACTCACCCCGTACTTTAGGTGCAAAAATATATTTTTCTCATAGATGTTTTTTTTTTTAGGTATTTTGTTTCCGCGGGTACTCAAACGAGAGGAAACCAGTCCACAAGTCTTCTATCATCATCAGCCAATCCTTGAAAAATGGAAGTGAGGGAAATGCTTAAGAGTTGAATCAAAGCGAATGGCTGTCGTTATTACACACCCTCACTCTCCTCGCCACATCAACTCCTCCTCCTTTATCCCTCCCTCTCCCCAGCTCTCTCTCCCTCTCTAAAATGGCAACACTCCAGTCTCTAGCAATCTCCACGCCTCTCTCTCAATGTTCATCCCAACCTCGTTTTCTTCCAGGTACTCTCTCTTTCTTGATTCTGTTCCTAAAATGATTTGGGTTTTTTATAATTTGAGTTTTTTTTTTTTTTGGGTTTTTTGCAATGATCTGTGAGGAGAGTTAGAGGGGTGAAATGGGTCGTTAAATTTGGGTTTAAATTGATGCAGAATTCTCAGTTGATTTTATAAACGAAATGTGGATTTACCATGAAATCGTTCTGATTCTTTCCTTTTGAATTGCTTCACAGTTAATTTGCCGCAGCATTTGATTGGGTTATTGATACTGATCCTCTCTCTCTCTAAATGCCGAAAGGGGACTGTTTTTTCAATTTTTAGACGTAGAAAATAAGGTTTTAGACATTTCTGTTCAGGGTTTTAGAATCAATGGTTGTTGTTTGTTATATGTATATTGGCATTTCATTTCATGAAGGGATCAAATTTCATTAAGCCATTGGAAGCATTCATCATCTTTTGTTAGTTATTAGGGAAGAGTGGAATTGGTAATGAAAAACCCTACTAAAAAAGAAGGAAAAATCTGTTTTTTGCTCTCGGGGAGCCTAATAAGTTCACTAAGGTTGCGTATGGTAACTGTGTCTGCATCGAATTTTCTGTTTCTGTTCCCAAAAAAGTAGGATTAGAAATAAAAATAGAAAACAATTTTTTTTTTTGTTCTAGTCGAGGCGGACCATGTTCACTAGGGTTGCGTTTGGTGACTGTTTCAGGTTCTGTTTTTCAATTTCTGTTTCCAAACGAGTAGGATTAGAAACAAAAAAGAAAAAAAAAATCCATTCTGTTCTCGTCGAGTCTAACAATGTTCAATAAGGTTGCGTTTGGTAACTGCTTCTGTTTTTCTATTTTTATCCCCAAAAGAGTAGGATCAAAACAAAAAAGAAAAAGAAAAATCGATTTCTGTTCTAGTCAAGGCTAACAATGTTTAATAAGGCTGTGTTTGGTAACTGTTTCTTCTTCTGTTTTCCAATTTCCGTTCCCAAAATAGTAGGATTAAAAACAAACAAAAGAAAGATCCATTTCTGTTCTACTTGAGGCTGACAGTGATTAGTAAGGTTGCATTTGGTAGCTGTTTGTGCTTTCATTTTCCAATTTCCGTTCACAAAAGAATAGGGTTGTGTTCGGTAACTGTTTCTGCTTCTATTTTTTTTTTTCTGTTTCTGTTCCCAAAATTGTAGGATTAGAAAAAAATCTATTTCTGTTCATAGTCGAGCCTGATGATGTTCATGTTTGAATTCAACAGCCATTGTATACGGAGCAGTTCATCATCGCTCCTCGTTCATCATCCAACCATTGAACCTATCTCGATCCTCGTATCAGGCGCCACCTCGAACACTAAAAAATCTCCGAATCCCAAAAATCAAAGCCTCGTTGGTTAAACCGAAGATCCAATTCATACAAGGGACGGATGAGCAAACAGTCCCTGACGTGAGGCTGACGAAATCGAGGGACGGCACAAACGGGATGGCGATATTCAAGTTCGATCAGCCGTCGGTTTTTGATTCCTCTGGCGAGGTCGGGGACATCACCGGCTTCTACATGATCGACGAGGAGGGCGTCCTTCAGTCGGTCGACGTCAACGCCAGGTTCGTGAACGGGAAGCCGGCGGGGATCGAGGCAAAGTACGTGATGAGGTCACCGAGGGAGTGGGATCGGTTCATGAGGTTCATGGAACGGTATGCGAACGAGAAAGGATTGCAGTTCGTCAAGAAATGAGGGGAATGTACATTCTTTTGTTCTTTAAAAAACTTGACATCAGTGAGTACTCTCTCTCTCTCTCTCGTTTGATATTTTTTCAGGGTTATGATTTATTTTGTCTCGAATTCGTTCTTTCAATCTGTACGGTAAGTAAGAAAAAAAGTATAGGTTTTTAACGTAATTCGTGTTGTTCAATGATTTGTTGAAGGCATTTGCTTACCGATTTCGGTTCTTTCTTTTGTGTTCATGCTCCATGTTTCGGGTTCAAATCTTGGAACAGTCTCTCTATAAACAGAGATAGGGTTATGTACATCTGACACTCTCCAGACCCTGTAATGGTAGGAGCCTTCGTGCATTGAGCTGCTTTTTAGTGTGTGTTCATGCTGGAAGTTGAGAGAGAGATCATTTTATGAATTTTCTCATCTTCATTGAGAGAGATCAAATACAAATAGACCCGTAACCTCTGAAACCTTCATCAACAACTTTAGGTAACCAGAACCCAATACCAGGGTTCATAGTACTTCTAACAGACATCCTTAATGAACCCTAACTACTTCCTAGGAGCCCATATCACCGAAATCGGGCTCCTAACCCTAGAAGAACTGATACCGGACTTCACCCATGTCAAGTACCCTTGACTGAACCCACCCCTTCCTCTCCCCATTCTCCTCCTAGTCATAAACTGAACCCTATAGCTCAAACTCTGGTTCACATATCTGAACACGAGTCTTTTCGGTTTAACTATTATTCTAACTCCTTTGGGCACCGTTACTTCAACTGAGTAAATTGAATTAGGGCTCCCGACGTTCGTCATTCTCCTCTCGATCGTCTTTCCGGTCTTTCCGTGCTCTAAAATCACAGAAATCGAGGGATAATTGAGGTTGAAACCCTTGTTCTTCTTCAAAATGTTGCGGCAACTTATGTTTCTATGAGTAATGGCAAAAATTTCGAGGGTTTTGTACCCTAGGGTGCATAGGTGAGTGACGTAATCGTTCGGTTTGATGTCATATATTAATCCTGGATTGACGGCTCTTTCGGGATTCACATGTCCGGCGCCGACGGCAAAGACTCCTGCGGGTTTATCCCCGTCCATGATCGGTTTTCGTGCATGATTGGTGATGTCGGCAGTTGTCATGATTGCGGATCTTATGGCTTCTGGCGACCATTTCGGGTGGGCAGAGCGGATCAAGGCGGTGATGCCGCTAATGTGGGGACACGCCATGGAGGTTCCCGACATGATGGTGAAGTTCACCCTCCGGGAGTCTGTCGAGAGGCCGGTGGGGCCCAAGTTCTGAGGCCAGGCGGCGATTATGTTGACTCCTGGAGCGATCACATCCGGTTTGAGAATTGACGGGTCGGTGAAACTTGGGCCCCTCGATGAGAACCGGGCGACTTCTGGTGCCCTGGATTTCCCGATGACAGTTCCGCCAAATACAATCCGAGCTGTCGGTTTTCTTGTCGAGTTTATATAGTTTTTCAACTGAGTGGATTCGGCAAAGCCGATCAACGTCGACGGCAAAACGTGCGGGTCCAGTGAATCTTCCTCCAAATTTATCTCATTATTTGCTAAAATCATGGCGGCACCGCCGGCTTTCCTCACAACCGCTCCTTTCTCTGCCCTCCCGTTTACTCCCCGGTCGCAGACCACCATTTTTCCTTGGACTTTTGCCCTTGGAAGAGACCCTTCGAAGCAATATTCACTTCCCCTATCGCCGTTGGTTATGTAAACGAGTTCGAGCTCTCTCTCTGCATTTGAGTCCCGCCTTCCGGGGTACACAGATTCTCCGTATAGGTATTTGCCGGTCCCGAGGCGAACGAAGGCGGGGAATCTTCGGTCGAGGGTGCCTGCACCGACAGTTGTGATCCACGGAGCTTGATTTGCGACAGAGCTCGAGATCGGGCCATTATTTCCAGCAGCGCACACAATTGATATCCCATGCTCCATCGCCCGGAAACTCCCTATGGCAATGTCGTCCTCATATAAGGATATCGGAAAGCCGCCGAGCGAGAGCGAGAGAACGTCAACTCCATCTTTGATGGAAGCATCCATCGCCGCCAAAATATCTGAGCTATAACAGCCATTGATCCAACACACTTTGTAGATGGCGATGTGGGCCCCGGGTGCCATCCCGCGGGCCACGCCAGCACCATTTCCGAAAACACCTGATGTTAGAACCGGAACGCCGCCGGCGGTCGACGCTGTGTGAGTCCCATGGCCTTCTGAGTCCCTCGGCGACTCGTATTCCATGAAATTATTGGCCAAAGTGGCGGCGCGGTGGCCCTTTAGAAAAAACCGGGCGCCGATGATTTTGCGATTGCAGTTTGAGGAGTTAAAATATTCTCCTTCCTGGCATGTCCCTTGCCATTTCCGGGGAACCGGCGGCATGCCACGGTCGTCGAAGCTTGGGCTCTCTGGCCAAACTCCGGTGTCGAGCAAACCGATAATTGTTCCCTGGCCGAATCTCGACTGGAGCCAAGCCCCACCGTTTTTTGACGGGTTGAGTCCGAGGAACTTGTAAGAGTAGGTGGTGTGAGTGTCGTGCTTTCGGTCCGGCCTGACGGCGATGACTTCCGGTAGGTTTGATAGTGTGCGAAGCTCGGGTTCAGAGAGTTGAGCCGCGAAGCCATCGATGGCAGAGCGGTAAGAGTAGAGAAGGCGAGCCGAAGGGTCCTCTTCTTCTTGTTCGGAGGAGGAGATGGTTTTTTGGAGGAGAGAGAGGTGCCATTGGAGGGTAGAGAGAGTGGGAGAAATGGGTTTTGATTGTGGATGGAGTTGGATAATGTAGGTTTGGAGGTTGTGGGCATGGAGGGTGTTGAAGAAGAAGAAGAATGGAAGTGCAGAAAAGAAGAGATGGGTTTTGGGTCCCATTTGATAGGTGCTGGGCTTCAGTTTTGTACTGTTTGGGGAGTGTTTGGGGGATTTATTTATAGAGATTTCAAAACTGCGTTTTGAGTTTTTTCCTCAGGGAGAAGATGAAACTCGTGAAACTTAAGAGGCTCCCTTCATCAATTGTGTGTGTGAGTTCTTGAGGAGGTGAGTGCAGTTGCTTAAGCACTGTTTGTTTGGGAGGCTTTTGTTCTAAAATTTATGTTTCTGTTCTCTTATTCCTGTTCCTACTCCCTAAATTTTAGGATTAATGTATACAAATGTGTTTGATAAACATGTTTTTGTTCCCAAAATTTTGAGAATAATTTAGAATTATTTTCTGAATTATTTAAGAATCTAATAATATAATAAAATAAATGTTGATTCCTATTCACTCTCGTAAAATTATTCCCATTGTGATACCGTCCGCCGGCCACCACGCATTTAAAGAGAAATAAAACAAATGTTGCAATCAAATATATTTTTTTTGTTTCTATTCTCTTAAATTAAAAGAAATAGTTTGATCGTTACAAAATATGTTTCTATTTTTGAAATAATTTAAAACGGAAACAGAATTCTAAAAACAAGAAAAACAGAAACCACTAACTTAACACCACCTTAAAGAACAAGTATGTCAAGTTCCGTGCAATTTGTCTTTGAAGAATGAGAGCAAAACCGAGAGATACAATTTCCTTTTGTATGTATATTTGTTTCTGTTTTTCAATTTTCGAAAACGAAAACTCTAAATAAACACCGCTTTAGTTGTTCTGTTCTCAAATTTCAAAATTTGTTTTCATAAAATTGAGAGCACAACTAAAATGGAAAATATATTAGTGGAACAAATTAAATCTGAATTCGAAAATATGTTATGTTGTGGGGGGTAAAGGTAAAGGTAAAGGTGAAGGCTCCAGTCATTTATGTTCCAAATCTGCATTCATTTTCATGGCTCCCCCTCACCTTCATCAATTCCATCATATTTATTGCTCGTCATTTTGAGTATCTACAGATGAGGGCCCAGGAGATAAAAGTGTAAAAACCACACAAAACTCACATTTTTGCCAAAACTTTCAAGATAAAATCTTTCTTTTCTTCCGCTTTGTCTAATTATCATTTTACTCTCATCTATTTCAAAAAAAATTATATTTTATTGAGAAACTATTTTATTTTTCTTTTAAATTAACGGAATTTGCTTAAAAATAAATAAAATTAAAATTTTTATCTAAGAATTTGGCCCTTATTTTAATTTATCTTTTAAAAAAATATTTATGATAAAAAAGTTAAATTAAAATCAAGATAAAAGGACAATTTTGTCTATTTCATTCAAAAATTGTATGGAAAATTGAATTCCATCAGTTTTTCGTCAATGTAAATGGAAAAAAATAATTTTTTACTTTGTTTAAAATAGGTAAAATGTAGTATTTTAAAATGAAATGATAATTAGATAAAGACAATTTATCATTCATTCTAATTTCCTCATACTCTAATTCTGATTTCTCAGTTTATTATGCAAATAAAATTTCAGTATTGATCTTGATTATAATCTTTTTAAGTATAATCTACTTGTTTTACTTGATAAATAAATATATGTAAGCCCCACCCACACCCACAGCTCTTGTAGTCAGTACTCAACATTTTAGAGAGAGAATAATAATGGGCATTTTATATGAGATTGACAGTGATGTGAAAGGAACCAACGGGTCTACTTGAGGGAAGATTAAACATTCAAACCTGAGAAAAAACACTTGTTAAGAATAATATCTACAAAATCCCGAATGGAATTAGTCTCACATCCTGTCTGGATGAGGATGGGACAGTCGTGGTATAAAAAACTATATGTGGGGTTTCGAGTTCAACAAGACATTGCGTGTACGCATGCTGCTGGTATTGTCTATTGTCTCTTCTAACAACATCCGAACATATTTCAGTAATACAAAGTGAAGATGACAAAATGCACAAAAAGCAACAGTCCTATATACTTCACTTACTGTAACTTTCTTATAAATATTAAAAAAATTTACTTTTCAAAATTTATCTTCATTTTTTTTTCTCTAAGCTTAATTTTTTGTGCCTACTTTTCAAAAGTACCTCTTGAAAATGATTTGTTCTTTGAATTTATCACTTCAAAAAGAGAAGCATACAATGCATGTTTAGGAAAAATTTGTGTATAAGCATTAATTTTTTTTTATAATTATTAATATATAATACTAATTAAAGTATAAAACACAATATAGATATAAAACATATGTTCTTTTATTAACATGTGATTAATATAATTATGAGATTTTTATTGTTTAACCTTATTTAAGAGTTATTTTAGTAAAAAAAATAATTAAACAGTTGTGTTGTAAATTAATTTTTTTAGGAAGATTCTTATTTTACAGTCCTTTGACCGTTGACCAAATTAATAAACGAATGGTTATACCCTTATATAAATATACAAAACTCTCATTACGTGTTTCTCTTTTTAACGGTCATTTTTTGACAGATTTACCAAACAACTCACAACTCTTTTTCAACAACTCATCTTTAGCAACTCATTTTCAGCTGTTCATTTTCGGAAGGCACATGGAGACCAAACTAAGTCTAAAAATTCAACATTTTTAGCACTTAATTTTAAATTTTATCAAACATGCCATAAACCTTAATGCATGTGTTAAGTGGTGATTTTATTTTTTTATCAAATACATTTAATTAGTAAGTACTAAAGGTAGCATTTGATTAGGGTCCATTTGGTAATCATATCCGTTCCCATCCCATGCAGTGAGATGAGAATGAAATGGAATGAGATGGGAATTCTGTTTCCTTCTTGGGAGCAGAATCGCGTTTGGTAACAATATTTATTTATTTATTTATTATGGGAATAGAATTGCGTTTAGTGACGATTTGATCCTATAAATAAAAAACGAACCCTAAACCATAAATTCAAGAACAAATCCTAAAACAAATCCAAGAACAAATTCAAGAACAACAATCACAAATCCAAATCTTTATTCAAGAACACCAAGAACAATTTTGACTTCGAAATTCGAAACCCAAAATAGAACACCACAAATCGAAACGATTTCGAAATCCCAATCCAAACCTCGTGTTTCTGTTTCGATTTTACAACGATTTCGAAATCCCAATCCAAACCCACATAGCGTTTCTGTTTCGATTTCGATTTCGAAATTGAAATCGAAATCGAAATCGAAAGTGAAGTAGACGAAGCAGAACGAAGGCGAAGCGGCCGCGGACGAACAAAGACGAAGAAGATTGATGGATGAAGAATCATTTCCATTTCGAAATTGAAACCGAAGAAGATGGCACGAAGAACACTGCCGAAATCGAAACAGGAAATCGAAATCGAAATGGAAACTAAGAAGATGGCACGAAGGAGGAGGAACGAACAAGATGCAAGAACACGAGAAAAGAAGAAGAAAAAAGAAGAAAAAAAAAGGAGAGAAAGAAAAGGAGGCTACCAAGGTTTGAAGGGGGGTCTCATTAACAATTGCACAAATACCGCGCATGCCCTTTTTCGGAATTGAGAATGGAAAGGGAATAAGTGGGCACAACTTTTTTTTTTTGTTTCTCAAGCCTTGAGAAAAAATGGACACAATTCCTATTTTAGAATTAGATGGGAATGAAAACAAAAAAATGGAAGTGGTTCCCAAACGCTACGCACAATAAAAATATGGAATGGGAATAGAATGAGATGGGATGGGAGTGGTTACCAAACGGGGCCTTAATGTTTTGCTTCTTTGTTTCTACTTCCAATAAAATAAGATGAAAAATATATTTCTTTTTCTTTTTTTTGGGAATATTTTGAATAAAATCATGTTTGGTAACGATAATAATTTTTAAACTATTTTTTTATAATTTTTTAAAACATAAACAAAAAACACATTTGATTGTAAACAAAACGATTTTCTTAATAATGTATTTTTAACCAAACTTCTTCTTATATATATATATATATATATATATATATATATATATATTTTTTTTTTTTTTTTTTTAATTTTTTGTACCTTTCTCTTTTTATCAAATATATATTGCCAAGAAAATATTTTTCTTTTCTTTTCTATGTTCATCCTCCTCGATGACGCCATCTCTCTTCCTCTCCAATTTGTACAACTGTCGCCGCAACCCCTTCTCTCTCAGACGGCTTGGAGGTGGGGGTGGGAGGGGTGTGGTGTTCAATTGTGATGGCGGGTGGGTGTAGATTTTGGTGGCAGTGTTCGGTTGTGACAATGGTGGTGGTTGTACAAAGCAGAGAGGATTGTGAAGATGGTGGTGGTGGTGGTGTAGATCAATGAGGATTTCAATGGTGGTGGTCGGGGGTGACGTTGGTATTGATGATTGTACAGATCGGCGAGGATTTCAGTGGTTGTGTTTGATGGTAATGATGGCGGGGACGATGTTGGTGGTGGTTGTATAGATCGGCGAGGCTTTTCGTGGTTTTGATCAGTTGTGATCTTGGTGGTGGTAGTTGCACATAATGGAGAGGATTGTGACGATGGTGGTGGCGATGGTTGTATTGATCGGCGAGAATTTTGGTGGTTTTGATTGGTTGTGACGGTGTTGGTGGTTGTACAGATCAAAGAGGATCAGTTATGATGATGTTCAGTCGTGACGGTGGTGGTGGTGTTCATGGCTATGATGGTGGGATCATGTGTGGGCAAAGAGAGAAGCAAAGAAAGGTAGAATGATTTTTTGGGACTTAACGGGAATAAACTAGAATCAACATTTTTTTGTTTTTTGTTTTTTTAAATTCCTAGGATTTCAAGTACTCCCAAAATTTTGAGAATATTTAAAAATAGAAACAAACGAGACAAAAGCATTCAATTTTAAGTACTAAATTGTGTTATCAAATAGCCCAAATGAATCCTTCACTATGCATCCAAACACGAAGAAAACAATCCTCCCTTGCCTTTCCTCTCCTCTATAGTACCATTCTTACGTGCAAAATAAGACTTGTTAAGATTTACCTAGAACAAGACATTAACATTTGACATGTCTGAACAGGACTCAAATGAGTGTATCTATAACGGGAAACTCAGGTCCCGTTTGGTAACCGTTTTCATCCTAGAAATTTTCATCCCATTCCCAAATTTTTGGAATTTCTGTTTGAGAATAGCGTTTGGTAATTTTTATTCCCGTTCCCATTTCATTCCCATTTGAGAATTGCGCTCACTTTTTTTTTAAGAAATGAGAAACAAAAAAAATAAAATTGTTTCTCATTATTCCCATCTCATTCCTCAAACCACTACCATTGTTCATCCTCCGGTCGACTGCCGCCGGCCATCTCCGACGACCGTCGCTGGTCACCTCCGGCATCGCCGCCTGCCCACCGTCCAGCAACTTCCGGCGCCGCCTGCCGGCCACCGTTAGCCGCCGGCCATCCGACCAAAACAAAAAAAAAATCTCAAAACAAAACAAAATTTTTTTTTAGGATAAAATCGTTACCAAACACGATTATGTTCCCAAAACAAAAAAAAAACAAAAAAGTTATCATTACCAAATGTAATTCTACTCCCAAGAAGGAAACAAAATTCTCATCCCATCCCATACCATTCCTATCCCACTGCTGGGATGAGAACAGAAACGGTTACCAAACGCCACCTCAGTAACTTCCATCCACTTTAACATAAAAGCTTTTGCTATAAGGCCAGTACCAACTCATGACAACTTATTTCATGCTTCTCCATTTAGAAAGACAAATTAACCAAAAATAACATTCAACAGCATATGCATATCAAATGCACTGCAAAGAATTAACAAACAAATAATATAACTTTGTAAAAACCCTATATGTATGAATCATACCACTAAAAAACATATATTTTCTAGATTTCCCAGTTCGAGAACTAGCTCAAAACTTATAAAAATGCCTTTACCCGACAGACTCTCTATAGCGTTTCATACTTGGATGCAGCCGTTATAGCTCCCATCGACATTCATCAATCGCCATTTATGAATGTTGCCTTTGCTCATTCTTCCATGAATTCTTAGCCGCTTCCACCGAAGAATCACCGCCGGAATCTACACCACCATCTTTTTTGGGTTTCGAGAAAAAAGGGTCCCATTCATGAGCACCCACTTCCTGCCCTTCTTCCAACAAATCGTATTTCCAACTGATCTCCTCAATGAAATTATCGTCATGCTGCCCTTCAATAATATCCTTCCTCAACTTGGTAACCTTGTTGATAACTGCCTGCACAGCTACGTCAAATGCATCCTTAAGCGTCTCCAATTTGGATCGAGGATCAGCATATATTAGTCTCGGAATCAGATTTATGACCTCCTCCCTCATTATCTCCACTTGCTCCAGTGAAATTGCACCAAGAATTTGCTCAATGCTGGCGTTCTTCTTTCGAATGTCATCCTCAGGGATAAAAACAGAATATTTTGAGAAATTCTTCGGGAGATGCCAAGTGTATTGGGTGTATGCAGATCCAGGATGGAAGAAAACGGGTATGCAACCAGCCAACATTGCATCAAAAGCCGATCTTCTTGTGTATGAATCGCCCTGAGGCTGTAAGCAAAAAAGGGAGCTTTGGAACATCTGCATTATACTGCTTGGAGAATGACACTTGCTCTCCCCGAAATCGCATTCCAACAGCTTGCACACCTTGGAGTTCTTACACTGATCAATGATCTGTCCCCGGATCGATTTTGGGTTGTCTGGACGTGGAGCACCCGCGAAGCAGAAAACCCATTTGCGTTCCAGTTTCCTCATCCGATCCTGCCATATGAACACGTCAGCATCTTTCGCCGGATGGAAGTAGGTTGGATATGGGATGCCAAAATCATTAGCATTCCATGGACTTGATTCAACCACAAGCATAGACATGTTTTTAGCAGCCGGTAAAAACAGAAGCTTGTTTCCCCAATTCGATTCTTCATCAGTCAGTCTCCTGAAATCCCACGTTATTCTACCTGCAACAAGAAAATGGTCTTTTCCTCCCATTACCTTCCATTCAGGTCTCTTCATGAGCCAATCTACCAAATCAAGAGAAGCAGCATCTCTCATGGATACATTGTACCCCCAAAGGTACCGGGCAATGTCAAACCCAGCATAAAAAGGTACAAAAACAGCAGCAGCAAGAGAAGAATCGTTTGTCAAGCATTCGTACTGCTTCATTCGGTTACCAAATATCACGTCAACAGCAAACTGATTCGTTGCATACCATCCAGTGTTCGAGAAAACTCCTTCGACATTCTCCAATGGAGGACCAAGCCCAGCATTGCTGGTGAACTTACACATGTTGGTCCAAAGGCTAAGGCTCTTGCACTCTTTGAGCATATCCTCATTGAACCTCGGGGGAAGGTCATGAACATAGATATACTTCCCACCACATGGATCACTCTTGTTGTCTTTTGTTCTCAACGCCTTCATAAATGGAAAATTCATTGGTTTTTGTTGAGCAGTTGTGCTAGGGCTAGTAGTAATCACCGGTTGACTAACTGGCATTGGTTGGGAATTATTTGACTGTTCGGCTACTGGAAGGCTATCATTCGGTTTGGTGTTAGCAGAAATTTTTGGTTCACGGATGTCAGTAGATGGAGGATTGGCATTCATGGGGCGTAAAATGGATCTGGTACTGACTGTTATGGAATCTAATCGAGCGGATTCATCAGCAGAGCTTCCTCCGAGAACAACAAAATGGAAATACAACAACAAAAACCAGAAAAATGCAGAAAGTGAAACTAACACACAGAGCCGCGACTGTTGATTCTTTCCAGTTCCCTTCTCCATACGGTCCAACGGAGTCGCCGGCGGCGACCGGCGTCTCATCAGACTTCAAATAAACAAATCAAAAAGTAACAGCGTATGTATTCATTCAAATGCTTACATCACAACCTCAAACCCTAAGTCAAATTTCACGAACCGATTTGAACGCTAATAAAAGGATTCTGATAAGTAAAATAGCTCACGATTGAATGAGAATCGAGAGAAAGAACACGGATGTATTCAGGATTGAAGAAAAAACGAATCTGAATAGTGATAAATGCGATGTACAGTAGAGATTGAGCTGGCGCGAGCTTGGAGATGCGGAATGAATTCGCTCGATCTCTTTCTGATTTCTACGAATCAAAATCAACAGGACAAACTCAATGTGATTCTCATAACGTAAATTGAAAAGATTGATCGGAAGAAAAATATAGTGGAGCAACGGATGATGATGAACTTACAGTTGAAGCAGTAGAGAGAGAAAATCTTCGGCTGGAAATGATCAAATAGCGCGTCTTTACTGTCACTTTGGGGGAGGGGAAATACGACGAAGAAGAGAGGAGAGAGAGAGTGTTTAGAAGCGAGAGGCGGCGTAGGTTAGAGATGTGCGCGGGAGACTGGATCGTGGCTCGCGCTGTCGGTAGCCGAAGGATCATGTGCCACGTGGGTTGTTTTGACGTCATGCCAATCAAACTATTTTTGATTGGAGTGAATCTAAGAAGAGGGCTATACTATTCCAAGTTCCAACCCAATTTTGAAAAATTTACATTGAGTTATTGACCAAATAATTATTTTTTAAATAATTTTTTTTTTCATAACTTATATATACGAATTTATTTACCAAATCAATATAAAACGAAGATAGATATTGCGTTTATTTTAAAAATGCATAACTAATTTGCATTTCTTTAAAAAATGCAAAAATGAAAACGCAAATATGTAAATACTTTTCTACGATGGATTTAAAAAAAAAAATTCGCGCCTGCGTTTCTTCTTAAAACGCAGTGCCATCTATGTTTCTTCTAAAAACGCAGATGGCTTCTGAGTTTTTAAAGGCTGAAGTCCTCTCCCCTCTCTTCTCTTTCATTTGCATAGTCCATTTTGTAGAATCGTCTTCTTCTTCATTTGTACAGTCCCTTTCGTAGAATCGCCGCTCCTCCGTCAAAAGTGCACATTCGCCGTCGGCCTGCTTCTTTGCCGCCGTCGCCAAGCCTCTTTCACACCGGTTGTCGTCTCCTTTTGATTAAGGTAAACGTTTCAATTTTTATTTTATTTTTTTGTTCCTTTTTTCTTTTTGGGTTTTTTCATATATATGTGTGTATATATCTATACGAAATGTATGTGTGTATATGAGTTTTTTTGCCTTTTTGGTTTATTTAGCGTTTCACCAAATGGGCCCACTGCCGCAGGCTTGACAAAGGCTTGCGGGTTTCACCAAATAGGCCCAAAAGTCCAAGCCCAACGATTATCTTTTAAACGCCCTGGATTATCGGCTAAACACCGGGTTTCGACTAATTAATCATATTTAAGCCCGACTAATCATCTCCAACGCCTATATATATTGGAGGCCATGTAAGCCCGAGGTACGCTTTAATGACTTACATTACACGCGAGTTCATTTGTTTGCTTACTATATTTTGTACATTTTTTATCTAAGTACTATTTACCACGCCGGAGGGACTTTATCGGGACAAACCCCAGTCTGAGCCTTTTGTAGGTACACTCCCTGAAGAGCAGGACTCTAGACATAGCAGGTTAGTCCTCCTAGGACC
Organism: Eucommia ulmoides; assembly: GCA_016647705.1. Taxonomy (NCBI): domain Eukaryota; kingdom Viridiplantae; phylum Streptophyta; class Magnoliopsida; order Garryales; family Eucommiaceae; genus Eucommia; species Eucommia ulmoides. The sequence continues at coordinate 43,576,904 of CM028329.1, forward strand.
CAATACATCTCACGCGAGGACTTTTCAACCGACGACTCCACCTCAGCAAGAGGACCCACCTGTCATCCGACTGGACCATACTCGAGGTGTGTACCAGTTTGTTGCACCAACAGGTTGTATTTTTTTAATTTATGTAGTGTTTAATTTTTTATCCTTTTATGATTACTACTTGTACTTCTTATTGCTTTTAATTTTAAATTGATGTCTATCTCAGTTAGAACAACAAATTTTTGAAGCCCCGTTGTCTGTTTCTTTTTTTTTTCTCCATCCAAATCCAACATCATTTCTAGGTCACTTTTTGACAGTTCAAAAAGTGTCATCAGATGTGAGTCGAAATCTAAATCATCGATGTTCGCTAATGTAGACTATGGAAAATTTCCATTCCAATTAGTATTTGAAAATGTTATTTGATTATAAAATAGCAATAAAAAATTATTTTATAATCAAATGATAAACACAAATTTAAGAAAAATAATTATTTTTATTTTTAAATTGAAATGAATATTAGCTAGATTAACGAGAAAAAAATAAAAATAAAAAAACTACATCGGCCAATTTGAGTTAAAAGACATTTATACCCTTAAATATTTCAATAAGGTTTACGTTAACACTATTCTAAAACTTCAAGGATAATAGAGTAATTATTTTTTTTTTAATTTCTAATGGCAACGCATCGCAATACTTCGGCTTTGGTTTAGATTTTTTTTTCCTTGGTGTAAAAACGCAAAACATATTTGCGTTTCTAAGAAACGCAAATATGTTTTGCATTTTTTTGAAACGTTTTTTGTTTCAAAAAATGTAAATGTGCTTTGCGTTTCTTGAAGAAATGCAAAACACATTTGCGTTTAAAAAAAAAAAAAAAGAATGTTGGAACAAACCATATAAACATTTTTCCTTTATGCGTTTTTAACTTTTTTGTTTCGTTTCAAAATCGCAGATTCAAAATGCGTTTTTAGAAAAACACATTCCCAAACTGCGTTTTACATTGGTTTGGTAAATAAGTTTAAACATATTAGTTTTAAGAAATTATTTATTTAAAAAACAATTATATGGTAAAGCACTCGTTTTAAATTTAAACAAAATCATTGTTTTTTTAATTGTTGAATGGTCTAAATATACGCCATAATTTATCTAATTTTAATTTTCATTTAATTATAAACCTTTTAATTTTATTTTAAAATATATTTTGGTCTCATGATTAATGCTCTCTTATATCATATTTTTAATTAAAATTCGAATCGTCTACTGCTAGTGACATTCTCTGTCACCACCTGTTGCTGCCTGCCGTTGGACATCAAGACCTCAGGAATTTGAATCCCAAAGTCCGCCCATCGATTGTCAGAATTTTTTTTTATTTCACGTATATATATATATATATATTTTCAGTTACATGTAACTATTTTTTAATATATTGTTTAGTGAAATTAAGTATATTTTTAGTTACATTCACATAATTTTTTGGCGATTGAGAAACAAAAAAATAGTTGAATGTGACTAAAAAATTGTAACTAAAATATATATTGAAAAATATTATTAAAAAGTAGCTGAATGTAACTAAAAATAATTTCGGCGTCTGGTGAACGATGGCAGCCGACGGTGGTGGGATGGCTGTTGGTGATACAATGGTCATTGAAATATTAGTATTTTCATAAACTCTAATAGATGTGACTAAATAAAGTAGTTATTTCTTCTATAACTTTTTATTAATTTGTTGTTGATTAGGGTATTTTTGGGCTTCACCGTGTTAGCACCTAGGCCTCGGCCCCGTGTCTACTATCGCAACATTTTCTCCATAGGTCTAATAAAGGCTCGCGGGCTTCTCCAAATGGGCCCAAAAGCCCAAGCCCAGTGTTTATCTTCTAAATGTCCTGGATTATCAGCTAAATACAGGGTTTCGATAATTAACCGTGTTTATACCTGACTAATCATCTCCAACTCCTATATATATTGGAGGCTATGCAAGCCCGAGGTACGCTTTATATTATGCATTAGTTCATTTATTTACTTGTTGCATTACTGTACCTTTTATCTCTAAGCACTGATTACCATGCCGGAGGAGCTTCACCGGGACAAATCTCGGTTTGAGCCTTCTGCATGTACACTCCTTGAGGAGCGGGACTCTAGACATAGTAGGTCAGTCCTCTCAGGACCAATACAGTACACGTGAATAATTTTCAACCGATGATTCCACCTCAGCAAGAGGACCTACCTGTCATCCGACTGGACCATACTTAAGGTGTGTACTAGTTTACGTATCACCAGTTTGGTGCCGTCTGTGGAAAACGTATAAAAAGTCTTCTTTTGATCATTGCTCTTTGCTCAACTGAGCCTGAATGATCACAAGGTCCGGTCGGATAAATTAGACAACGAGATCAACTTCTTGCGATGGATAGCAACCTGAGCGGTCAACTCTCCAAAATTGTGTCTAAAACTCTGAGGGAATACCCCCCCAGCTCCTACCAACAAAGATAGCTACCCCTCCAAGATCAGGTAGGACCATCCACTCTGCCACCTGGGGCCGCGGGACAGACCTTGGGAGTTACAGAGACATTTTAGATTGATCTCCTTGGGCACCAGATGAGTGAGTTCAAATCGTATGTGTAGCTCTTCCTCGTACGCTTATCGCTGTTTCTCTTTTAGGGGGGGACCAACTCTCTAGACCATAGGGCTTGAGGAGCGACCTCAAGGCCACGACGCTCAAGTGGTATCTTCGAAGAAGTACACACCTAGGGACCGTCCTCCGTCTCGTGACCACGAGTCGGCAGGACTGGAGAGGGTCCCCCAGCTGGATCAGATCCTCTCCTCCACGAGGACATGGTTCTAGAAACCGACCAGGGTTATCCCTGGGCTTAGTGCCTAGCCATACAGTAAGAACCAACCTGATGACCTATCGTGGGTAGGGATAGGAACCCACTCGCCGTCTTCGCTCCACCGTAGCGACCAATTAGTGGCCAACCGTGCGCGTGCAACTCAAAGATGGAGACGAGCAGCCCTCCGTCCTACTAGAGATGGAGACGAATGTCCTGCAGCCTATCTCTAAGCGAGGTTCAAAGGCCGAGATGAGCCGCCTTTCGCCCAACTTGGCAGAGATGAACACCCTTCGGCCTGTCCCCAACAATAGTACTTCGACCCCCTGAGTTGCGGATGATTCTCCAGATCAACATCCTGGCTCCCAACATCAAGAGTGATTCTTCTCAGCGGCATTCCGACTCCTTGAGTCGCATCCTGACTCTAGGTGTCGTGGATGATTCTCCACCCAACATCTCGACTCTCGACGTCGCAAGTGATTTTCTACAAGTCTTATCTTGGCTCTTAGCGTCAAGGGTGACAACCAAACCCTCTCCGGAAGTTAATCGTCCGTACCCGGAGAAAGACCAAGGTCATCCACCAAGGGCGAGGCAATGATCGGGTCTAAGGGCCTGCAGCTAAGTACATCTCCCCACTAGTCGACCACACGTCCGATATTCTAAAAGAGAAGGTGGTCCTACATGGACTAAATGGAGCTAACCTGAAATAGTTATTGAATAAGCATGATTACGGAAAACTCCCCGATGACCGGCCACAGTCCAACCGCTGTGTTGCGACCTTACGGATCGAGGGGACCAAGCACCCTGGGATACCCTCATCCTAAGTCCATGACACGATTTTCTTACAATCAACTCGTGTCCCGGACTGGAGGGATAGTGGTCCATGGCCTTGAGCAAAGACGAGAAGATTTTTCAATTTTTTTAAACAAATTTACAATTCTGAAAACAGGACCGAGCAAAGGTTGACTTGACAAAAACGTTAGGAGGAAGTAGTGGACTCTAAAATATCCTGGCTATGCCGCTCAAAGGTTTACATGCTCGCATGCAAAAAAATAACAATAAGTGAATAGAAGTCTACAATATCCTAAGTGCTAAAAAAGCGACGGTCCAGAGCTCAATCCTCCCCACCATCATTATGAGGGATGTCCATGCGAGGAGAAGTGGCATCAATGTCTCCCTCCTCGGGGGCCATCTCGTCAGCACTGTCCTTTCCTGCATCTCTTGGCTCAGCACCTTTATGCGTGGCACCATCCTCGGTCTTTGAAAACTTCATTCCAATAGGACTAGCGTAGAAATCATAGTATAAGAAATAGATAGCCATCATGGTGGTCCTCTCCAAAGGCACCATCCAGGGGTTCGGCCTTGATGCCTAGTGTCTGGAACTATTAGGTTTGACGGGCACCGCCCTGCTGTGCTACTTCTAGTTGGTAGAGTCCAGATGGTGACCAACACCATTTTACTGCGCTCTTCCTAGCCGATGGGGTCCAGGTGGCGACCTTCTCCTGAAAAGGGCCAACCATGAGCATCGTCTAAGAGTTTTGCCTCATTTCCACTGGTCGACATCATCTTATCATGCGCCCACCGTCCTGCCATGCTACTACTGGCTACCAGGGCATAGATGGGGCCTTCTCCAAATGTGCTGACCAAAATTCCTGACGATTAGCGCCTTGACGTGCTCAATATGTTCTCCCATCAGGTTTCACTCGTCAAGAGGGTAGTAGCGGAGAATACCATGTGCCAAAAAATTTCTAAGTGTAAGCCATGCTCCATGCTCCCCCTCCATCCTCTATGCTCCATTCTCCATGCTCTCCACCCTGTGCTCTATACTCCATGCTCCTCACTCTATGTTCCATGTTGAAATAGAAAATAGGGGGAAGGGGCAGCTTAAGAAGAGAATGGGGGGCATTGCCCCTCTTAAATTTTGAAAAGGGAGGCGTACCGCCTCGCTCTCCTACCCGTCCACGACACGCACCCCCTGGGCTCGCCTCAATTTTCTCCACGGTGGAGGCCAGCTCGTGCTCAGGGTTTATTAACAATTAATGTTTGTCGCCTTGAAAATCAAAAAAATTCAAAGCCACCCTGCCGTGCTACCTGAGCCCGGACCCCGACCATATAGAGGTCAATTTCAAATTAGTTCCTCTAAAAAATTCTAACTGTGGGAAAATCGACGCCCTAAAAAATGAAAAAATTTGGAGTCGCCCTACTGTGCTACCTGACCCCAAACCCCGGCAGTATGGGAGCCTATTTCAAATTAGCTCCTGTAAAAAATTCTAACCATGGGAAAAACGATGCCTTAAAATCGAAAAATTTAGTGGTCGCCCTGCTGTGCTACTTGAGCCCGGACCTCGGCCGTATGAGAACCTATCTCAAATTGGCTCCCTAGAAAAAGTTAACACTTGAAAAATTATCGTTCTGAAAATCGAAGAAATTTGGGATCTCCTTGCCGTGCACTTGGCCTCGGACCCCGGACCCCTGTAGGCGACGTTATTTAAAAAAAATAAAATTAAAAAGTTAAATTATTATAATATACATGTTTATATACACATGTATGTTTCGAGAGTTATGAAGCCTTCGGAATGCCCGTTTCGTCCAGAAATTGATATCTCTGACCGTCTCGTTTCCCTCACCGCACAAGGCTAGGGGGCCTACTGATGAGGGTATTTTTGGGTTTTGCTGAGTTAGTACCTGGGCCCCGGCCCCTTATCCACTCTCGCCAACATTTTCTTCACAGGCCTGATAGAGGTCCGTGGGCTTCTCCAAATAGGCCCAAAAGGCCAAGCCCAATGGTTATCTCCTAAATGTTCTGGATTATCGGCTAATCAAAGCGTTTTGATAATTAACCGTGTTTAGGCCCGACTAATCATCTCTAACTTCTATATATATCGGAGGCTATGCAAGCCCGAGGTCGTTTTACATTATGCGTGAGTTCATTTGTTTACTTGCTGCATTACCGTACCTTTTCTCTCTGAGCACTGATTACCATGCCGGAGGGGTTTCACCAAGACAAATTTCGGTTTGAGCTTTTTGCAAGTACACTCCCTGAGGAGCAAGACTCTAGACATAACAGATCAGTCCTCTCAGGACCCAACACAGTATACATGAAGAGTTTTCAACCAACGACTCCACCTCAGCAAGAGAACCCACCTGTCACTCAACTGGACCATACTCGAGGTGTGTACCACTTTTACGCATCAATAATTGTTATTATTAAGACCCCTAACCAGTTTTTTTTTTTGAGTTTTAATTTAAATTTATTAAAATATTTTTATATCTAAAATTATTTCATAAAATAAAAATTCAAGATATAACTTATAGTTAATAAAATTTGTTTGCACAACAATGTCTTGGGCTATTAGATTTATTGGTGTTTTTGACTTCTTAAGTTTTCAAACTAATTATTTAAATTTCAAAAAGTAGTTATACTTTCAATTTATGACGAGGATAATAAGAGTAAAATAAGGGGAAAAAAATAAAAAAATACCAAGTACACTAGTTAAATCATTAAATCTATAAAATCGCTCTATAATTTTTTTCCCACATATAATAGTCTTATAAAAAGCGCTAGTTTGCACTAAATTATCCTCAATGTTTTGAATTGACAATTTTGCCCTTCTTTTTCACTACCCATTCCACCACCTGAAGCAGTGTTGAAAACTTTACTCCGTTCTCCTCCCCTGATTTTTGCTCGCCATGTCTTCCTTCATCATCACCTGGAAATCGAACCTTACCGTCGACAGGACTGTCTTGCTTAAAGCCACGATGGACGGAGGGTTTTGGGATGTGGACATATCGATGCCGAGAACCGTCAACAGCGGCATTAGACCTGTCCCCGGCGATCCACTGCCGCTAGGCTTGACTGCGTTTGGCTCTCCAGACCCAAATAGATCGATTTTTTCCAGCGATTCATGGCCATGCCCTTCGTCCCCTCCTCCTCTCCCGATCGTTCTTCTCTTTGCAGCGCATTTTCTCTTTCCCCTTCTCTGAATTCTGGTAATACTTTGATTTCTTCATTCATTTTTCGATTTCACTCTTTTGTTCACTTTGTCTATATATTGCTGGTAAAATTATGATGTTGCTATTAGTAGCTTAAACATCTTTGTTCATTAGAGTTTGGATTTTGTTTTCACTATTTGTTTATAGTTGGATTGTGAGCAATTACGTTAATATTCAAAGCTCGAGTAATTTGTGGAGGATTTGGCGGTGGTGCTATGTTTTTTTTGGGGGGCTGATATGGGGTTTCAGAGTCTCTTTTTCGTGTTTACCTTGTTTCTTCGTCCGATTTGGTGAATGCGTTAGGCTTTTAGTGTTGATGAGGATGAACAAAGGCTTGAGATTGAAGACATGAATCGAAATTCGAATGATTCACCAAATTGTTGTGGTGACTGGAGAATTTCATTCGTCTCTTGATTTCCCTTTCTTTTTTTGCTTTTTCGTTGATTGTATAAAAAATTGAGAAATTGTTCCCAAATCGAATATGAATGTATATGAAGAAAGACAAGACAATGTATATGAATGTAGAAATAAAATTATCAATTTGAATGAAAAAATTGGAATATAACACGATTTTGTGTTGAATATAACACATTGGCGGCGGCCCTGAGCTTATCGCCCTAAACAAATGTGAGAAAGAGAGAGAGAGAAAAGGGACTTGATCTATACTTCTGGTGGAGTGAAGTTTATGTTGAGTATATTATATGGTTATTTTGGAGAGATGGAATAGATACGACAGTTTAGTAAAATTTGAACGGCGGTAAAAGTGGAATATAACACGATCTCGTGTTATATTTTCAATACGATCTCGTGTTAAATATAATACGATGGGTAAAATTGTCACAAAAAGACAAAATGATTATTTTGTAATATGTGTTTAGAAAAAAATATTTGATAGTTTTGTCATCATATATGGACTTATTGGTACCCGTCACTAAAATATATTCAATTATTACCTAAATTTTTATATATTGTTCAATACAAAATATTTAAAAAAACGAAGAGAGTATTTTGTTTAAAAAATAAACAAGGAACACTAACCAGACACCACCTTGCAACATCTCCAAGAGTCTCGAGAAAAAAAAATATTAATTAAAAATTAAGTTCCTAGAGATTAGTTAAATTATTCCCTATTTTAGAGAGAAGACATTCAGTTCTCCAAATGTGGAGAGCGATATCTCATTTTCTATTTTCTCTTTCCGTCTATTATTAAACGTATATATTCATTAATATGGTCAAATCGTAAAATATAAAACATAATTGCTCATTTAATAGGGATAAATTAGTCTGTAAATTATTAAGAAGACTGATTGGTACAAACTAAATCTCTTGGGTTCATTCGTTAATTTTCACAGCAAAACATGATTGGCTCATAATTGCCAAAAAAAAAAAAAAAAAAAAAAACAAAAAAGAAAAGAAAAGAAAAGAAAGTTATATGACAGAAATATGTCTTCAAACACTATAATGACCTAATTTGAAATATAAAAATTCATTCCAACAGTTCTGAACACAGTGCATAGCGTGGGCATAAAACTAGTATCTTGTGGAAAAAAATTAACTATACGCGTTAATTGTTTAATGAAATTTGCAATATAACCCTTAAAATTTAGGATGGATGTCCAATTGATCCTCTTATAGTTTAAAAACTAACATATCTGTACCCTAAAATTTCACTTTGCAAACAATAATGATCACTTAAACATCCATTCCAAATTTTAAGCGTAAAACACAACTTCACCCTCACCAACTAAATTTCTAATAATTTTTTCTACTAATTTTTTTTTAATCCGTGGTCTCTTTCACTGTGTCTCTTCCTATGTCCCTTAAGTAAATGTAATCAGAATATTTAAGAGTGAAATTTTAGAGAATAAATTAAGGAGGATGGTGAATTGCTTTTCTTTGACTCTTGGTGCTCCTACATATACTTTTCTTTTTATTTGAGTGACTTCTCTCATTTATTTTTTCTCTTTTCTTTTAATACTCTCATTTTTTTTAAATTTTTTTTAATCATGTTGTAAGGGTTCTTCAATTACACTTCTGAAATTTAATTTTACAGCAATCAGGCCAAATTAAAATAAGTGCTTTTACACGTTTATAAAATATATTAAATATACCTAAGAGGTGTTAGTTCGGTTGACAAGATGATGTGTCATTTTTCCTTGTCAATTAGGTTTTGACTCTCCTGTGAAGTATTTTGGGAATGAAATTTTGGATTTAATCCTGAATGTACCAGACTGATGTGAGAGAGTGCGCCCTTAAGATCGCCGAGAAGATGATTAGTCGAGGTGCGCATAAATTGATCGGGACAACACCTTACTATAAAACAAAAAAATAAAAAATAATATATATTAAATATAAAATTAATAGATCAATTGTGTTATATTCAAATAAAAAAAATATTAATATAATTTTTTTTTCTAGATCCGCATTATATAAGCCATCAACAGAGAAGAGGTACAATGACGATGAAGGAGAGAACATATTTGTATTCGTCTACAGTGTTTATGGGGAACCATAGACATGTTATTGTGTCTGCAGTTTAGGGATCATGGCCATGGGTTGTAAATGCTTAACCACTAACTTTTTCCAAGTTGTTCGTCACCACACGACTAGGGAGAAGGTTCCACCCCCACGTAACTCTTTTTGATTTGATAGATCTTATTATTATATCATGAACGCTTGCCACTTCGTTTGGTTGACTTCTTTATATATACATATATTTTGTAACTTTAACAAGGGTTTAGTTTGAACTAAACTATGGGAAAAATGATTTTTTTCAAACACATTCCACATACCACAGCCCATATATGTCTTGTTTTTGCAACTCAAAATGAAAATCAACATACTTATAACCGTAGGAAAAAGACAAAAATAGTAATTTCTTGAATTGTACATGATCCCTGAAATAGGTTATATTATTGTGAGAATTACAATCAGATACTATTTTTCTTTTTTCTGCAAACATAAACATGTCATAGATTTTTTTTTTTTAATTTAATTTTACAGGCCAAAGATTGTGATTATTTCTTGTGGGTTAATCCTCCTCTATGTCCAAGGTTGACGACGGTAAGATTGTTAAGAAGAATGAATGTTTTGTAAGGGGAGAATAACCAAAAGAAGAATAGGAGAGGAAGTCATGGGTGGTGTTTGTGATCATTTGGAAATGAATTGTATTTTGAATTTTGTTTAGAAATTTCATTTTGTTTAATTAATGACTATTTTGTATTTTGTTTCCTAACGAAGTTGCTCTTTTTGTATATGTTTTTCTTAACTTACTCTCCCTATATATTCTATAAAGAAAATATGTATAATACATTGAAAAAAACAAAACATAACACATTAGAAAAAATTAGGAAGACATTACAAAATATTTAAAAAAGCCAAAATACATTTAAAAAAAATACAATAAATTCAAAAATTTGAAAAAAAAGTATACATTTAAAATTCAAAAATTTGAAAAAAAAGTATACATTTAAAATTCAAAAATAAAAATAAAAATAAAAATAAATTAAATCCACATGTCATTGAGTTAAGAAATCTGGGCACGTTGTAGTACATCTAAATCCCACCAAATTAGGATTGATTTTGATGATGTTTGATAACTAATTAGTCAAAATTTTAAGTGCTAAATTTTAGTTACTGAAATGATGATAAATTTATTAAATACTGAATAGATTGAGTATTCAATTTTTTAATATTTTTAATTTAAAAAAAATATTTTTTTATAAATTTTTATTCCTTAAATATTTTTTACAACTTTATTTTTTTAAAATATTATCTCTATACAATTTTCTCTCTCTATTTTTTTTAATTTAATATTTTTTCCGTCTATAATTTTTTGTATATAATATTTTTTTGTGAGATTTTATAGTGAGTTGTTTACCTATTAAATATTAAAAAAAAAAAAATTACTGAAAGAGAATACTTTTTAACTTATTTACGTGGGTAATGCATTTCGTCCTTGTGAAGGGCGAAATCGAATTTTTTTTTTTTTTGATCCCGCGCTTGTGAACAGCGGGATCAATAATTTTTTTTTTTTTTTTAAAATGTGATCCCGCCCTTGTGAAGGGCGGGATCACCAAACGGCTGGTCGCTGTTTGCTTTGGCCGGTCAAACGACCGGCCAAAGCTGCAAAGAAGGCAGCCTTTTTTTTTCTGCAAAGAAGGCAGCCTAAAAAGGCTGCCTTCTTTTCCCCCCCTTTTTTTTTTTTTTTTTTTTTTTTTATAGGTATAAGTATAGGTTTAGCTTTAATTTGAAATTTTAAAATCTCGGTATATGTGTACAATTTCGCCTATAAATATCACTTACCGGATTTCATTAAAATTCACACTTCTTCATTTGCCCCTTCTCTCATTTGTTCTTCATTTTGATATTTTTTTGTTCTAGTTACACTTCTTCTATTCAGACTTCTACTCCTCTATTCACAGGTTAGTATATTTTTAACGTTTTTTTAATTTATTTGTTAATTTAATTAGTATATTTTTTACTGTTAGTTAGTTGGTTAGTTTAATTTGTTAATTTAATTGTTGAATTAAAAATTATACTTTGGTCATTTTCACATGTTTAAGAAAATATAAAATAATATATTATTTCAAAAAAAATGTTAGTTAGTTAGTTAGTTTAATTTTTTACTCTAGCTATTTAATTAAAAAAATATGCATTTTGACCCCTAAAAGTATAACAACTAGAAAAATATAAATTTTTAATATATTATTTTAAAATAAATTATTAGTTAGTTTGTTTGTTTTGTTAATTTAATTTGTTGGTTTAGTTGTTTAATTAGTTGGTTAGTTTAATTTGTTAATTTAGTTGTTAAATTAAAAATTACACTTTGTCTCCTTTCACATGTGTAGAAAAATTAACACTTTGGCCCCTGAAATTTTTTCAATTACAAAAATATAAAATTTTCAACCTATTGTTTTAAAATAAATTGTTAGTTAGTTTCATTTTCGAATTTTGTTATTTAATTTAAAATGTATTATTTAATTTGTTAATTTAGTTGTTAAATTAAAAATTACACTTTCGCCCCATGTGTACGAAAATATAAATCAACATATTACATTTTTAGTTAGTTTAATTTTCTAATTTAGCTATTTAATTAAAATACACTTTGGCCCCTGAAATTTTGATAATTAGAAAAATATAAAATTAAAATATCTATTATTTTGTTTAATTTGTTAATTTAGTTGTTAAATTAAAAATTACACTTTCGTCCCATTCACATGTGTAGGAAAATATAAATCAACATATTACATTTTTAGTTAGTTTAATTTTCTAATTTAGCTATTTAATTAAAAATATACACTTTGGCCCCTAAAATTTTGATAATTAAAAAAATATAAAATTAAAATACCTATTATTTGTTTTATTTTTCGTTAATTCAGTTGTTAAATTAAAAATTATACTTTCGCCCCGTTCACATGTGTAGGAAAATATGCACTTTGGCCCTTGAAAGTTTTTCAATTAGAAAAATATTAAATATTCAACCTATTGTTTTAAAATAAATTGTTAGTTAGTTTCATTTTTTAATTTCGTTATTTAATTTAAAATGTATTTATTTAATTTGTTAATTTAGTTGTTAAATTAAAAATTACACTTTCGCCCCTTTCACATGTGTAGGAAAATATAAATCAACATATTACATTTTTAGTTAGTTTAATTTTCTAATTTAGCTATTTAATTAAAAATATACAGTTTGACCCCTTAAATTTTGATAATTAGAAAAATATAAAATTAAAATACCTATTATTTGTTTAATTTAGTTGTTAAATTAAAAATTACACTTTCGCCCCTTTCACATGTGTAGGAAAATATACACTTTGGCCCTTGAAATTTTTTCAATTAGAAAAATATTAAATATTCAACCTATTGTTTTAAAATAAATTGTTAGTTAATTTCATTTTTTAATTTCGTTATTTAATTTAAAATGTATTTATTTAATTTGTTAATTTAGTTGTTAAATTAAAAATTACACTTTCGCCCCTTTCACATGTGTACGAAAATATACACTTTGGCCCTTGAAATTTTTTCAATTAGAAAAATATTAAATATTCAACCTATTGTTTTAAAATAAATTGTTAGTTAGTTTCATTTTTTAATTTCGTTATTTAATTTAAAATGTATTTATTTAATTTGTTAATTTAGTTGTTAAATTAAAAATTATACTTTCGCCCCTTTCACATACACTTTGGCCCTTGAAATTTTTTCAATTAGAAAAATATTAAATATTCAACCTATTGTTTTAAAATAAATTGTTAGTTAGTTTCATTTTTTAATTTCGTTATTTAATTTAAAATGTATTTATTTAATTTGTTAATTTAGTTGTTAAATTAAAAATTACACTTTCGCCTCTTTCACATGTGTACGAAAATATAAATCAACATATTACATTTTTAGTTAGTTTAATTTTCTAATTTAGCTATTTAATTAAAAATATACACTTTGGCCCCTTAAATTTTGATAATTAGAAAAATATAAAATTAAAATACCTATTATTTGTTTAATTTAGTTGTTAAATTAAAAATTACACTTTCACCCATTTCACATGTGTAGGAAAATATACACTTTGGCCCTTGAAATTTTTTCAATTAGAAAAATATTAAATATTCAACCTATTGTTTTAAAATAAATTGTTAGTTAGTTTCATTTTTTAATTTCGTTATTTAATTTAAAATGTATTTATTTAATTTGTTAATTTAGTTGTTAAATTAAAAATTACACTTTCGCCCCTTTCACATGTGTACGAAAATATAAATCAACATATTACATTTTTAGTTAGTTTAATTTTCTAATTTAGCTATTTAATTAAAAATATACAGTTTGGCCCCTTAATTTTTGATAATTAGAAAAATATAAAATTAAAATACCTATTATTTGTTTTATTTTTCGTTAATTTAGTTGTTAAATTAAAAATTATACTTTCGCCCTGTTCACATGTGTAGGAAAATATAAATCAACATATTACATTTTTAGTTAGTTTAATTTTCTAATTTAGCTATTTAATTAAAAATATACACTTTGGGCCCTGAAAATTTGACAATTGGAAAAATATAAAATTAAAATACCTATTATTTGTTTTATTTTTCGTTAAATTAAAAATTACACTTTCGCCCCTTTCACATGTGTAGGAAAATATAAATCAACATATTACATTTTTAGTTAGTTTAATTTTCTAATTTAGCTATTTAATTAAAAATATACATTTTGGCCCCTAAAAAGTTGATAATTAGAAAAATATAAAATTAAAATACCTATTCTTTGTTTAATTTGTTAATTTATTTTATTTTTTGAATTTTGTTATTTAATTTAAAATGTATTTGTTTAAACTTATATAAAATAATTTTTGGTTAGTTTATTAAACTTGTTATATTGGTAAGTAAAATGTTAAGATTGAAAATAAATTACTGAAATCCATAAAAAATTAACACTACAAACATTGGAATATGATGTACAAATTGTGCACTTTCATTCCTCAAATTAATTGAATCTATTTAGTTGATATTAGCTTGACGTGGAATTTATATTCGATTTAGAGTTAAAGTTAAAATAATTATTGAATAAATTCAAAATAAGTAAAATATTAAGGATTGAAAATAAATTACTCTAACCCATAAAAAATGAACACTATAAACCAACATACTTTTGTGATTGAGTTTTAGTTAACGATATTATTTTCTTGTTTTGTTTTGCCTTGTCAAATGATAGCCGCTTGAAATGGATCACGTTTGGTTGTTATTGTATTGGGGTGGTAGAATATTGGAAGGTACGGAGTTTGGGGTTTGTTATAGTACATCAGTTGTAAAATCTTTGGTTGTCCGTAGGGGAACAAGCTTAAATGAATTAATTGAGACGCTAAAACCATGTGTTCTTGAAGATGGGGTTACTGGAATTTTGAAACTAAAGTGTAGGATGCCGATGGCTCTTTTCGGGTCGAACTATAAATATACCTTGTTTTCTATCGAGAATGACTCAGCATTAAACCAAGTGCTTGAGTTACCTCTTTATATACCATCTCTTCTTGCTGTTGAAGTATATGTAGAGATAGAACGGGCATTTGATAATGGTCCAAATTTTTTTTTCCCCAAGTGGTCATTTTACCAACTTAATGACCCAGAGTTTAAATCCGTACAGTACCCAATCTGACGAACAATTTTTCGGCACCGTTCCCCAAGCAGTCCAATCTAATTACACCATCCCACCCCCTTACAGTCTAGAACAATATCATTCCCACAATACTCCTATGCTGCACCCCCAATTACTTGAGTCTAATTACACCGTCCCACTTCCCTATATTCCAGAGCAAGATCATTCTCATAGTATGATTGACCGTGGTCATGGCACCAGCTCTGCTATTCCACATCCCCATTATTCACCGAGTAGTCCGCCGCAAGATAACATAAGTAATTATGGTGGTGACTTTGATACAATTGATAGTCGCCACGATGTGTCAGAAGAAGAGTTAGATGCGGATGTTGCGTTTCAACCAGACGAAGATCTAGATGCTGGGCCTAGCGGGTAAGGGGGTGAAAATCAGCAATTGGAGTTGCACAATGTAATTTCATTTTTCAATAACTTGGATTGGGGTGACGATGATGACTTGGCGAAATACGAGCCGAAGTTGCGGAAGAATTTTTGGACACCGGAGATGGACGAATTCCGTATTGGTATGGTCTTTAAGGAGAAGGAACATCTCCAGCAGGCCGTCAAATTTTACCACTTGAAAAAGAACAAAGAGTTTTATGTCTCGCAAACGAACAAGAAGCTCTGGTCGATTAATTGTTCGCATGGATGCGATTGGAGGTTGCGGGCGGGGAGGAAAAAAAGTCACGGTATGTTTGAGATTACACAGTATGAGGGGCAACACACATGTTTCTATAATCATATTGCTGTAGATCATAAAAATTTGGATTCTGCACTCATTTCGAACCTAATACTTGGACAAGAAGAACAGGATCCAGAATTGAAGATTGGCGTCATTGTGGCTTACGTGAAGGAGGCTCATGGATACACTATCTCCTATAGAAAAGCTTGGTTGGCTAGATCTAAAGCCATTGAGACCTTGTTCAGAGATTGGGATGAATCATACCGGAAGTTACCGAAGTTTATGGTCGCGTTGCAGCACTACAAGGCAGGTACGATTGTCGAGTGGAGCACTGTGTCGACTGATATGCCTGACTATAGGATGTTCGACATGGTATTTTGGGCATTCAAAGCTTCAGTTGACGGATGGCGTTATTGTCGCCCTGTAATCACCATTGACGGGACCCATTTGTATGGTAAATATGATGGAAAGATTTTAATCGCTATAGGAATGACGTCGTCCAACAAGTGCTACCCATTGGCTTTTGCAGTTGTACCGACGGAGGATTACCGATGTTGGCGATGGTTCATCTACATGCTTAAGCGTCATATTGTCGGTGATCGTCCTGAGGTTACATTGATATCTGATAGACACGCCGGCATTATTAGTGCAGTTGACAATATTTGGCTTAATCAACATAACGAGCCCCTCCGATATCATCGATTTTGTTTGCGGCACCTTTGTAGCAATTTCAATAAGATTGTTAAAAATCAGCATCTCAAAGATCTTGCTTGGAATGCAGGTGCTGCAACACAAATTCGAAAATACGATGCTATCATGGAAGAGATCAAAAAGATTGATGTTCAGGCGCATGCATGGTTGAGCAATCATGCACCTTACAAATGGACCAGGGCACACGACAATGGTAAGCGTTGGGGAGTCATGACGACCAATTATGCAGAGGTATTTAACAACTGTTTAAAGGGTGCAAGAAATGTTCCAATAACTGCAGCCGTCAAGATTACGTTCTACAGGATGGTTAAATACTTTGATATTGGTCGACAACAAGCTTTAAAGGACTCAGCTGACGGTTACGTATATGCTAAACACGTCGTTGATAAAATACAGAAATCTCAAGCCAAGTCTAAAACATACGAGATTTAAATATTCAATCGGTAATTTAGTATTCATTATTATTTTTTCACGTTACATATAATTGTTACGACATAATTTAACAACTAAATATTTTTTTTTCTAGAGAGAATATGATCTTCCATGTGAAAACTAGGAAGACTCTTACTGGGGGCTTGATTCCTCATGAAGTCACACTAGGAGATAACCCTGATTGCACATGTGGGAAGTTTAAAATTTGGCGATATCCGTGCTCCCATATGCTTGCGGCCACGGAGTATAGTGGAGTTAATGCATTCCGCTATATTGCTGCTGAGTATACAATGACAAACCAATTGATGGCATGGGAGTCTTCGTTTCGGCCGATTCTTCATGAGGACTACTGGCCAGAGACCAATTTTTCGAACCTCATTCCAGACCATAATAGACTTCGAGTTGTGCATCGTGGTCGACCCAATTCCACTCGCATTCAAAACAAGATGGATCAGTCGCGCAGAACAATGACAAATCGTTGCGGTTTATGTTCCCAAACTGGACATGATAGGCGAAAATGTCCATCCCGACCCCGCCATGCACCCAATTGATCTTATCGGTTTATTGTAATGAATGTTTATGCTATTTTTTTTTGTTATGTCAACTGTTATGTATTATAAATTCTATGCACTTGTTGCGCATATTGCCTTTATAATGAATCTTATATTTTGTTTATAAATATGATTAAATTTTAATTTCGTACTAAAATTAAAAGGATTGAAAATGTACACGGTGAGAGATTTGTATCGTTCAATGGGACGTAACTGGCTTTTGGAAGACGAATTCTCATACTCTTTAGATCCAAGAGTTCGTTACTCTTCACGGTCGGTTGCAAGGATGCGGGAGGAATACACTTATCGTGTCAACCAATCAGAGGTTATGGTGGATGGATGCAGGCAATATAATATTCCAATAGTGCATCAATTGGCCAGAACAATGCCAACAGACACGCCGCATAATCTTCAAATGGCGTTGCATCTCTACCGTGAAGAAAATAACCGAATGCAAATTCGAATTTTTCGACATGAGCTTAAAACGACGGCACGTGAGCGTCTTGAACAAGGTTTGTTCGCCGAATCGCGTACTTACATGAGACACGCAAAGAATCCTCAATATCAGTCAGATATTGAAATGTCTGATGATGAGAGTAATGTTTAATGTTTTCACGTTGGTGAATTGTAGTTTAATTATGTATTTCCTTTGAAATCTAATGTATCATTTCTACGTTAAATTATAATAACGTTACTTCTACCAAACAACTGATTTTTTCTCTTTCAATTGATAGGTGATGTTGGGTTAGTTTTTTTTTTTTTTAATTTAAGGCTCGTGTACATAAGTTATAAAACATAATTTTTCATTAATTATATTTTTAAAAAACTAATTTTTTTGTGAACTCTTAATTTGCAGTATAATATTTGTAAAGAAACTGTTCAGCCTATAATTTTCGTAATGTCTTCACATATTAATTCAAGTGAAGAAAGTTCATATGGTTTTTCAAGTGAGGAGAACTCATATGGTGTTTGGGGTTGGCATGGACCGTGGGATCACCAAAGATGTTGGGTTTTAAAACCATATTATGATGATTACTGGAGTGATCAAGAGACCAACCCGATAGAGTATCGCGTTGATCTACGCCAAGAATGGGAATACAGGGTGAATGAGTCTAACAACCTTGTATTTTGTTTGAGAAATCTTAATGCACCAGTTCCGCATCGTCGAAGTCTTCAGATGCCTCGACGATGTATAATTGATGACACAACCGAGATTGAAGATGCTATTACACGAATTCGCCTGGAGAATAATCGAATGTTGTTGCGTAGAAATAGATATTATCTACTACAACTAGCCAATGAAATGGCTGCCGCAAGCAACAGAACACTCTCTCTAAACGAATACCATAACGTGATAAATAACAATGAATATTTATCTGAGGGGTACATGTCGAATGAAGAATAATTAATTTTTTGCTCTGGTATTTTATTTTGGAGTGTTTTTATTGTCACTATTTTCATGATATTATGTACTGTATTTCTTATATACTGTCTTTATTATGAGTTTTGTAACAAATATCGTTAAATTTGTTTCCGTCCATGTAATATTTTTTAATATAATATTTATGATTATTTTAACTTTAATCGCCTTTAATATTATACTGTTACGAGTTGTTTTGCCTTTTTAAGAATATTTCCAGAATGTTAGACACATTGCTCGATCTCCTATTCAAATTCTGTATCTATTTGCGAAGCAATATATACGGTAGATCAACAACTTTCTAAATCTCCAGACGTTACAAAAAAATGTATTTACTAACTACATAAATTGCTATATAACTATATATTTACAAAAAAAATGTATTTACATTTCTATAACTAAACTATCAACTACATAACTAATTATGTACCGCAAGGCCTCCGACGGACGTTTCTCCGCCCTCGTCATTGTGCAACAGGAGGTTCCTCAGCCTCCTCATGAACTTGTGTAACTTGTCTGAAGTTCGTGAACGCCTGATGCATACTCCCCGGGATAGCATCGACGTCGTCCTCGAACCACGGCACCGGCGACACTTGTCTTTGCAATCTTGTGGGTTCGGCAAATGCCACCGAAGGAATGACGCCTGAAGTTGAAATAAATTCATCCATCTCCGGAGTGACGAATGACGATGACGGGTGTGTACCTAGCTGCGATGCGTAATGCGAATAAGGGTCATGCATCTGGTACACGTTGGATGGCCCAGCATCGTCACCCATGCCGTACGAACTAGATGATTCGGCATGAGCGCCCATGCCATACGTACTAGATGATCCGGCATAAGCACCCATGCCGTACGATGTAGAAGGTTCGGCATCGCCCACACTACCTGGACGATAGGCATCAGAAGTCCATAGCTGAGGAGAAGGCTGAGGAGCAGCCTGAGGAGATGAAGGAACGTCAGCTGCCACATGGCGTGGTACTCCTCGATACATCCTCCTAATGGTGCCATCATTGATGGAATGAGCTAGCTCGATACCCGATTCTGCAGTACTGGACCGTAGGGTTAGATCACTCAAGCGTATCAAGTTTGATACCTCCGTATCCTACGAAACACATAAATTGGTTTAATTAATACATGAATAATAACAACATAATCTAACTCATATAACTAAACAGATGGTACAGTCAATATGATCATACATCTAATCTCAGTCGTCCTCCTATTGGTAGATACCCAAACTGAGGTTCGTACGCCGGGTTGACCAAAAATCTTCGTGTGATTCGCCAATACCAATCTATGTATTCTTGGTCAACCCCTATCCCTTGCTCGAAATTGCCGACATCTGGTGCTTGCCGATTATTCCACGCAACTATATGTGCATGGTGATGGTTAGCCCAGTTTGCACGGAAGTATCTTCACCGAGTAATTTTGTGCAAGTTCCTATCCCACATTACCGGTTCAGGAACCCCTTGGCGATAACCAAACTGTCGTAGCACGCGGAGGGGATACGTGTACTCGACAATCTCATAGCATATTAGGGGTAACTTTGCCATCCAAATATCTTCTCCATCTTTAGTATATGGAGGCAAAGTCGGCAAGGTATAGGGCATCTAAATGACCTGTAAAATAAAATATAAACAAACAAATAAAAAAATTAAAATTTTGATATAAGTAAATAAATAACCTCGTCATTCTTCAAGCGATCTAACTGATCGCGATACACCACCAAAATATGCATCGGCAAATTATCCAAATTAAATTGAAGAGTCCACCTGTACACCAAAAATATAAATCATAAGTTTAATATCCATAAATAAATATCTATTACATGATAAATGAAATTAAAAAGAAAATACTAATTACTTACCAAGAACCCCTCGGAGCAGCTAGGAACTTCAAGTCGCCGCTGTAGTTGAGCTCTCCGAATGATATATTATAGTCGGGGAGAGGGACTACTTCAGGCCGAAGCCTTGGAAATCGCTCCCAAGCCCAACACTCCAACAAAAATAGGCACCCGGCAATGTGTTTCGTGTTGGGCTTCGTTGCCTTACAGAGCTCGCGGTAGAGGATCGCTAGGGTCGCACTGCCCCAGCTATACTTGACGAAAGGTGTCAAGTCACGCTGCAGTAGGAGGTAGGCTAACTTAACTCTGTTGTGTGATTTATCAGAAAACAACATCTCGCCAAGCATAAGCAAGCAATATGCACGTGCGTAGCAATGCATAACCTCCTCGTCGGCCTCGTCAGGAACTATAGCAAAGGTATCCCATAACCACTTCAGCGTCAAAGACCCATTCCTAATCTTATCCACTGGTGGTTGCACTCTGAGTAGCTCACCGCAGAGTCTCTGCCAGACGGTATCCTCATGCGAGTCATCATTTTGGATAACTGGCAACCCATGCACGGGTAACCCCAATAAGACGGTCACGTCCTGCAATGTGACAATCATCTCCCCGACAGGTAGATGGAAAGTGTGCGTCTCTGGACGCCATCTCTCTACCAACGCGGTTATGAGGGCCCTATCTAACCGCTTCGGCCACAACCTAAATGGGCTGTACAAACCGACTGATTCTATTAACTGTATAACTCTAGGGGGGACATTTTCTCTCCATTCCCCTACATCGTGTCCAACACAGTCAAAAGTATTGATATCCTGAAACATTTAATAAGACATAATAAATAACATTAAAAAATTAAAAAACTTAAATAAAAAAAAAAACAAATGCAATAACCTAAATGTTTACCTGCGCTAACCAAACTAGTTCGGACCTGTGCTGCCCCTGTTGGTGTAGAACTGAAGTATCTTCAGGCCCAGGATGCATAACTGAAATTTTTTCCCACAACACTCGTGGTAAATTTGTTAGTACGAAATTAAAATTTAATCATATTTATAAACAAAATATAAGATTCATTATAAAGAAATGTGCGCGACAAGTGCATAAAATTTATAATACATAAAAGTTGACATAACAAAAAAATAAAGTAGCATAAACATTCATTACAATAAACCGACAAGATCAATTAGGTGCAAGGCAGGGTCGGGATGGACATTTTTGCCTATCAAAATTTAACAACTAAATTAACAAATTAAACAAATAATAGGTATTTTAATTTTATATTTTTCTAATTGTCAAATTTTCAGGGGCCAAAGTGTATATTTTTAATTAAATAGCTAAATTAGAAAATTAAACTAACTAAAAATGTAATATGTTGATTTATATTTTCCTACACATGTGAACAGGGCGAAAGTGTAATTTTTAATTTAACAACTAAATTAAACAAATAATAGGTATTTTAATTTTATATTTTTCTAATTATCAAAATTTAAGGGGCCAAAGTGTATATTTTTAATTAAATAGCTAAATTAAAAAATTAAACTAACTAAAAATATAATATGTTGATTTATATTTTTCTACACATGTGAAAGAGGCGAAAGTGTAATTTTTAATTTAACAACTAAATTAACAGATTAAATAAATACATTTTAAATTAAATAACGAAATTATAAAATGAAACTAACTAACAATTTATTTTAAAACAATAGGTTGAATATTTAATATTTTTCTAATTGAAAAAATTTCAAGGGCCAAAGTGTATATTTTCCTACACATGTGAAAGGGACGAAAGTATAATTTTTAATTTAATAACTAAATTAACAAATTAAACAAAATAATAGGTATTTTAATTTTATATTTTTCTAATTATCAAATTTTCACGGGCCAAAGTGTATATTTTTAATTAAATAGCTAAATTAGAAAATTAAACTAACTAAAAATGTAATATGTTGATTTATATTTTCCTACACATGTGAATGGGGCGAAAGTGTAATTTTTAATTTAACAACTAAAACAAATAATAAGTATTTTAATTTTATATTTTTCTAATTATCAAAATTTAAGGGGCCAAAGTGTATATTTTTAATTAAATAGCTAAATTACAAAATTAAACTAACTAAAAATGTAATATGTTGATTTATATTTTTCTACACATGTGAAAGGGGAGAAAGTCTAATTTTTAATTTAACAACTAAATTAAACAAATAATAGGTATTTTAATTTTATATTTTTCTAATTATCAAAATTTAAGGGGCCAAAGTGTATATTTTTAATTAAATAGCTAAATTAAAAAATTAAACTAACTAAAAATGTAATATGTTGATTTATATTTTCGTACACATGTGAAAGGGGCGAAAGTGTAATTTTTAATTTAACAACTAAATTAACAAATTAAATAAATACATTTTAAATTAAATAACGAAATTAAAAAATGAAACTAACTAACAATTTATTTTAAAACAATAGGTTGAATATTTAATATTTTTCTAATTGAAAAAATTTCAGGGGCCAAAGTGTATATTTTCCTACACATGTGAAAGGGGCGAAAGTGTAATTTTTAATTTAATAACTAAATTAACAAATTAAACAAAATAATAGGTATTTTAATTTTATATTTTTCTAATTATCAAATTTTCACGGGCCAAAGTGTATATTTTTAATTAAATAGCTAAATTAGAAAATTAAACTAATTAAAAATGTAATGTGTTGATTTATATTTTCCTACACATGTGAAAGGGGCAAAAGTGTAATTTTTAATTTAACAACTAAATTAAACAAATAATAGGTATTTTAATTTTATATTTTTCTAATTATCAAAATTTAAGGGGCCAAAGTGTATATTTTTAATTAAATAGCTAAATTAAAAAATTAAACTAACTAAAAATGTAATATGTTGATTTATATTTTCGTACACATGTGAAAGGGGCGAAAGTGTAATTTTTAATTTAACAACTAAATTAACAAATTAAATAAATACATTTTAAATTAAATAACGAAATTAAAAAATGAAACTAACTAACAATTTATTTTAAAACAATAGGTTGAATATTTAATATTTTTCTAATTGAAAAAATTTCAAGGGCCAAAGTGTATATTTTCGTACACATGTGAAAGGGGCGAAAGTGTAATTTTTAATTTAACAACTAAATTAACAAATTAAACAAAATATTAGGTATTTTAATTTTATATTTTTCTAATTATCAAATTTTCACGGGCCAAAGTGTATATTTTTAATTAAATAGCTAAATTAGAAAATTAAACTAACTAAAAATGTAATATGTTGATTTATATTTTCCTACACATGTGAAAGGGGCGAAAGTGTAATTTTTAATTTAAAAACTAAATTAACAAATAAAACAAATAATAGGTATTTTAATTTTATATTTTTCTAATTATCAAAATTTCAGGGGCCAAAGTGTATTTTTAATTAAATAGCTAAATTAGAAAATTAAACTAACTAAAAATGTAATATGTTGATTTATATTTTCGTACACATGGGGCGAAAGTGTAATTTTTAATTTAACAACTAAATTAACAAATTAAATAAATACATTTTAAATTAAATAACAAAATTCAAAAATGAAACTAACTAACAATTTATTTTAAAACAATAGGTTGAAAATTTTATATTTTTGTAATTGAAAAAATTTCAGGGGCCAAAGTGTATATTTTTCTACACATGTGAAAGGAGACAAAGTGTAATTTTTAATTTAACAACTAAATTAACAAATTAAACTAACCAACTAATTAAACAATTAAACCAACAAATTAAATTAACAAAACAAACAAACAAACTAATAATTTATTTTAAAATAATATATTAAAAATTTATATTTTTCTAGTTGTTAAACTTTTAGGGGTCAAAGTGCATATTTTTTTTAATTAAATAGCTAGAGTAAAAAATTAAACTAACTAACTAACATTTTTTTTTAAATAATATATTATTTTATATTTTCTTAAACATGTGAAAATGGCCAAAGTATAATTTTTACTTCAACAATTAAATTAAAAAATTAAACTAACCAACTAACTAAAAAATAAAGGTAAAAAATATACTAATTAAATTAAAAAAACGTTAAAAATATACTAACCTGTGAATAGAGGAGTAGAAGTCTGAATAGAAGAAGTGTAACTAGAACAAAAAATATCAAAATGAAGAACAAATGAGAGAAGGAGGAAATGAAGAAGTGTGAATTTTAATGAAATCCGGCAAGTGATATTTATAGGCGAAGTTGTGCACATATACCGAGATTTCAAAAATTCAAATTAAAGCTACCCTATAAACCTAAAAAAAAAAAAAGGGGGAAAGAAGGCAGCCTAAAAAGGCTGCTTTCTTTGCAGCTTTGGCCGGTCGTTTGACCGGCCAAAGCAAACGGCGACCAGCCGTGTTAACGGCTGGTCGCCGTTTGGTGATCCCGCCCTTCACAAGGGCGGGATCACATTTTTAAAAAAAAAAAAAAAATTCATTTGATCCCGCCCTTTTGAAGGGCGGGATCAAAAAAAAAAAAAAAAAAAAAATTTATTGATCCCGCCCTTCGCAAGGGCGGGATCAAATTAAATTAATTTTTTTTGATCCCACTGTTCACAAGCGCGGGATCAAAAAAAAAAAAAAAAAAAAAAATCGATTTCGCCCTTCACAAGGGCGAAATGCATTACCTACGTAAATAAGTTAAAAAGTATTCTCTTTCAGTAATTTTTTTTTTTAAATATTTAATAGGTAAACAACTCATTTTATAGTATTGGTGTAAAATGTTAGTTGTGATAATTAGATATTCTATGGTATTAAGTGATAAATGCTAAAATATTAAGTGAATCACACATTACTTAAAAAATTGAATATTTTTTTAAGTGATACTTATTTTTTAAGTGATTACTTAATTTTGTTATCAAACGTACTTAATTTAAAAAGTACTTAATGTATTCAGTTTTAAGTACTTAATTGCGTTAACAACGGGACCTTCGTCAAGATATCAAATCACAAGAACATAAGATAATCAGGTATAACTCAATCTATATCTTCATTATTTCAAAAGATAAGTACGGATACTCTTATAATAAAAAAAAAATAAAAATTCTTGATTAACTTAGGATGAGAATGTTTTTGGGTCTTACCTAGTCAGCACCAGGGCTCCAACCACGTGTTCACAATCACCGTGACGTGGCCACATTCTGGAATCCAGAGTGCCACGCAGGAGCATAATCCGACCAAGGCTCATTCTCTGGAATCTCCTTTATACCCAAGAAGGAACAGTGTACCTCGTAGGGGCGTTGCTGCCCAGAATTCTGTACCGTGCCCCTAAACGGGCAACTTCAGGGATTTAGTCATTTTTCTCAGCTGGCACTCTGTTCCAATCTGTTTCTCCTACTGAACGCTGCAAATCTCTGAGCTTCTTCGCCATCTCGTCTCTATAGGCTTGACAGAGGCTCACGGGCTTCTCTAATTGGGCCCAAAAGCCCAAGACCGGTGATTATCTCTTGAACGCTTCAGATTATTGGCTAAACATATGTTTTCGCCTAATTAACCATGTTTAGGCCCGATTAGGTAAAACTAATCATCACCAACGTCTATAAATACCAAGGGTAATGTAAGCCCAAGGTAACACTCAATGTTTATTATTGGCCCAAAGAGCTACCCAAGAGGAGGGTGAATTGGGTAGTTACAAAAATTTAACAATTAAACACTTAAATACAAATAATTAATTTTTCTAATTCAGTTATTATCTTTATACGCAACGGATACATGTTTAATACTAAATGCACACCCAAACACAATATGAATAATCAATGTAGCACACAAGAATTTATTCTGGTTCGATCAAGCTAATCTTATTTACGTTCAATCTCCCAAGCTCCATGGAGATTCACAATCCACTAACCCCTTGATTCCTTTACTAGGTAGGAACCCAACTCTTACAACTTACGATTCTTTTACATGCACAAAATCAACCTTTATAATGTACCATTTTCACTAGCAAATGATGAATCCTATATTTTTACCAAGCTAAAGATAAACCTAATACTCTCTCACCTATCTTTTTCACAAGGAATGATGAACCTTTACAAATCACTCAAAATAAAATAAAATAAATAAATAAAATTCAATTGCATGATGAATCAAAACCTAATTCTTTTTAAGGAAAAATAATAACATAACCTTTTTACTAAGACAAAGATCAAATCCTAATCTTTTTCGAAGACTAAAGATAAAAACCTATCTACCTTGATTAGACATCATCCCAAACGTGTCTAATCCACTTAAATTCACAAAAAATAAAAATATGAGTTTTTTTCCACAAGGAGATTCTACCACCTCAACATGAATATACTTGATTAATGTACCGAATAATTACTACGTGATAGATACAATGTGAGACAATTCTAATCTGATTAATAAATAAAGTGGGTAGTACAAATTTAGCTTTCAATCAGATAAACGTCCATAAAACGTTTAAAAAATATTTTCAGATTTTTATGTTCAAAATGATTTTTCTAACAATCCTATACCAAGTAATCAAGATAAATAAAACTCTAAAGAGAATTAATAAAACTTAGATAGATCTCACTGGGAAAACATCGAACGCAATGACAATGTAGCAAGTAAAACTCAAATCGATGACGCCAAATAACAAGAGTTTTAGATCAAGAACTTATAACGAATCACTCGTAGAAATCTTTGCAAAAATCTCACTCTTATAAAAGCTCAAGCTGATGTTCTTGATGTATCTATTTCAATTCCCGCAGGTTTATATTAATAGCCTAATAACTAGCCCTTTAACGGCTATTTTTTTTTTTTTTTTAAATATATGCCATAAAATGATATTCTAAGATATCATATATCATAACCTTTCATTTTAGATATGTTCCACTTAAAAATATCTTTCAAATCTCGTTTATGTTCATAAAATTATTCTCTATTTAAAACCACAGAAATATAAAGTATTAAAACATTTAAATTAAGAGAATCTCAAAATATATGGATCATATAAGTAAGGATTACTAAATAGATTGTATAAACTTGAAAGATATTCAAATCTCCCAAAAATCTCTCTTGGAATCATAAAAAAATGGATAGATTTTTTACTAAGAGACCAAATCAGCCGAATCTGTAACTAAAGCAGTCGGTTGACCGCCCTGCCCCATTCAGTTGACTGACTGTGCCAAGCTTCCAATTTAGCCATTGGCACAACACTAGTCGGTTGACCGATTGGATTAGTGTGTTTTCAATTTCCACAATTTCATCTACTGACTCAAATGGTTGATCGACCCTTTTTATTTGGTTGATCGATTGGACTAGTGTGCTCACTTCTTTACCCATTTCAGCTAATGTTTCAAATGGTTGACTGATTGCTTTTCTTGGTTGACTGACTGGATCAGTACAACTTCGTTTTAACTCTAAAACTCATTATTTTAATCAGTCAACCAATTGTTTTTCTCAATTGACCGAATTAACCCGAAATCACAACTTTTTATATTTTAAAACGCATTTTTCAATTAGATCAATTATCAAAATCATTTCACATAAGGAGCACATATAATTTCTCATTGTAGGATCTTAAACTTATCACTTCTTATTATGACATACATAACATTAACTTATTTTAAGTGTTGTGTGTGATCCTAATTCGGGTTGTATTAAGAGTATATAAGTAAAAAGTTATTTTCACCTATTTTTCTTCAACGTCTTCAAAACTCTTCACATCTTCATCATGTTCATCTTGCATCCTTTATGTTTTCTTCATCAAATCTTCTTCTAAATCAAATGCATGAAACTCTAAATCTGAAACACTCGATAAAACCATTAGTTTTACAAAAAACATCAATACTTAATTATTCATCAAAACCTTGTATTCAACAATCTCCTCCTAAATCTGAGGACAGATATTTAAACTCATTTAAGCATGATCATGAAAACATAATCAAACAATAATAATGATAATCAATATAATCCCAACATAAGTTCAAGAACTTAATAACTTCTAACTTTAACCAATGTCATGCTTAGGCAAATAAATCCTAAATATCAACTACTATTTAAATTTCAACTTTTCCTCCTTTGTCATCTCAAAAATTGGGGACGGAATGAAGTTATTCTTTACTTCCTTTTGATAAAAATTCTTATAAGAACTCTTCTTTAAAAAATCATAAAAAAATTGATTTTCAATAATAAGAGTTAAAAACTTTTCCAATTTTAAGATTTATATGGATCATCTTAAGAAATAAACATTAAAGCATAAAAGATCATTACTAGATAAGTACAATAATCCACTATATTAGTCTAATACCACTTAAGCCTACTAAGTCTAGATCAAGTACCATAAATCCTAAATTAACTATTACAGACCATATTATTGCGATGAGACATGTTTAAATACATAGCCAAAATATGAGTTTGCATAAATTTTAATGGGGACCTTGTCTCATAAACAGATAATATAGGCCCAGTGGACTAGTGGCTAGTTGCTGTTGGTTTTGACCTTCGGGTTGCATGCTTGAACTTGAAGGCATCTGTTGCTCGTACGACGTGGATGGTTCTGCCCCTGAAGGTCATCCAAAGGACTTCTATCCCCCGAAAGATGTCTGCCCGCTGTACTGCTCTGAGCATTGTGCTACTGCTGACCACTGTATTGCTACTGACTACTGTACTGCTGGTTTTGCATGAATAGGAACATTTGTTCCATGTTGCTCGTGACTCTCCCGAACCCAGCTTCCATTATGTCTGTTAGCCTTTCATATCCTCTTTCCATGGATAACCTCATTTCGACTATATTGTTCGATATCCCAGACAATTTGGAATCAAGCACCTCAGTGTATTGTGGGAAGCCATCAAATTGACTTCGAAGCATATCAATTTTCTGATCCGTGCTCAACTTATCCTCATCTTCCTCTTCTTTATCAATCGTTCTCTCTATTTCTTCTCCTCTTTTCTTTACCCATTTGTTTATCTTATACTCAAATCCCATTAAATATAGATTGTTAACATTTAACCATCCTGGAGTCATCTTGACAAACACATCTTCTTCAGGATCACTCTCAATTTTGAAGTGATTAAAAATTCTTTGAAGCGCATCACCATAGGGTAATACTCTTGATGGATTTTTTAATTAATATTCCATGTGCTCAAACATAATACGAGCCAAATCAAGATTTCTACCAACAACAATCTCATTCAATAGATACAAATCAAAATCATTTACGATCGCATGACTCCCACCTCTAGGTACAATAGAGTGGGTAATTGTGGCATGAATGAGATAGTGTTCAAGCATTAATGACCCAATTTTTTCTCTAACCAAATTAATTTTGCTACAAATCTCACTTTTTTTAAGATGTACAACAAACCATATGGTGTTGTTATAAGGACGTACATCTCCCTTCTTAAACTTCAATTTTTTTCTAAAATCATCCATATCTAACTTAATTTTGACACTTTTAACAAAAGACTCCAACTTTCTTTCACTGAATGTGAGATTGTTATAAAACATTTTTACCCAATGTGGCATCTAATAATTACTTTGGGTAAGAAAATCAGTCCACCCCATTTTCTTGACATACTTTTGAACATCAATATTTTTCTTCTTGAGGTTAACAAAATCAATGGGTTTAGAGCATACAACCTTTCGATTCTCGGTTTCATTTCGTATTTTTCTTCATCTTCTTTACTTAAGAAGTACATGGCATCAAAGTTAACTTTTCCCGAGCATGGTTGTTTTACTCTTCCCTTAGGCATTTTCTCCCAATAAAGATATTCAGCAAGTGATTCAAACCCAAAAATTCAAGAAGATGAAGCCTAAATCGTAGATCTACTGAAACCCTAAAAGAGAGGAAGAAAATCAACATTTTCTTATGAAATTCTTGCTATGCGATAAAAGATTCAAGCCCACAATCTTTAAATCCAAGCCAATCTTTAAAGATTCCTTGTAGTTTTGAAAGGAACTCTCTTAGATATTGGAAGGTTTCTAGAGAGAAAAGGAAACAAATCGAAATGGAAGAGAAATGGGGACTTAAATGGATATTAATCCCGTAACAGTCAATTGACCGACTGTTTCTGGTCAGTTGACCGACCAAAGCAGAGTTTGCACTTTGCAGACTCTGTCCCTGTCGATTGACTGACTGGACGATTTCGTCCTTATTTGCAGATTTGTCCTATTTGCTCCATTTTTATCTCTTATTTTGATCTATATAAATAGTTAGTTTAAAAATCATTTTATCTTATAAAATATTTTTACACACACACACACACACACACACACACATATCACTAATAAACTAATTTAAAAAATACAGAGTATTGGTCTCACTAACAAAATTAACATATTTAAATTTTAGGAAATTTGACATACTTGGTTTATCCTTGGGAGCAGTTTGTCTATGTAACTTTGGTGGACTTTCAATTTCAAGCTTGTTATCCTTTGAATTTGCCATTTGTTCTTTTGCTTGATTCACCTTTTTTATTTCTTCCTTACGCCCAACGACTTTCTTCTGAACTGGTTCAGTGATGATCTTTTTGCTTTTATAAGGTGCTTTGGACTATTTTTCTTTATTGTGATTTGTCACCACCTTATACCTTGTCTTTTTATGATATTGAATTTTTGTTATTCTTTGAGGATAAGTATCAATTGATCACCTACACTGAACTTGTTGCTTTATGAGCTTTCAATTTTGTATATTTTGATTCATCCTCATTGGTGCATTGAGTTTGGAATCCCTTCTCGGCATGTAATATTTATTATACATTCTTGATCGAGCAAATCCATCATTTGTACTTGCATAAAAATTTTCTTTTCTTGATATTCAATTATTTCTGGATCCAACCGGGAAACCATGCAACAGATAACACATATTTTCAAAATAACCATGCTTCCCACAATAAAAACATCTAGCATTGTTGCCACGTTTCTTAGGATAATCATTATTCCATATGGGAGCACGATATTGATGGTGATATTAAGGAGCTGCTTTAGCAACTATTGTTTTTTCAACAAGTTTAGTTCTCTTAATATCATTGAATTTATCCATTTCTTCATTAAGCTCTTTTTGAGTCTTTTCAAGTGATCGCTCTAACGAACTAACGT
Source organism: Eucommia ulmoides (assembly GCA_016647705.1). Classification (NCBI taxonomy): domain Eukaryota; kingdom Viridiplantae; phylum Streptophyta; class Magnoliopsida; order Garryales; family Eucommiaceae; genus Eucommia; species Eucommia ulmoides. Next base: position 43,608,543 of record CM028329.1, read on the forward strand.
TCACCTGTATACCAAAATTTTTCTTATAAATAAATTTAAGATCATTCTTAAGAATTCGACAATCATTTTCAACAAAATCAATTTTTAAATCACCTCTATCAAGCTCGTACCTTGCATTGTCCAACTCAAAGTTCAAGGTTTCATTTCTAGTTTCAAAATTTTTCTTTTTAAAATTACTTTGCTAAAAATCATAAACATTATTTTTCAAAATTTCGTTATCTTCTTCAAGAGAGTTGATTTTTTCAAGCAACTTACCAATTTCAGATAAAGTATTTAAAAATTTAGTAGTATCAAAATAATTGTCCAAATACTTCTTTTTAAGAGATTTACTGGTACTAATTTTTTTAATTTCAAGAATCGCAATTTTTTGCCCGAATTTTAAATTTTCTTTTCCAAAAACATAAGTAAGGGCAATCAGCATATCAATAGTCTTATTTGCAGTCTCATTATCACAATTTTTATCTTTCTCACCAACAGAACCCTGATTATCAGAGCAAGTAAGAGATTCACTAATAGTATCAAAACATGCAGAAGATTTACATAAAATATTATCATTAGTGCAATCCATATGATCGTGTTAACTAGAATGTTAAGCCTTTCGAGTTAAAACCAGTTCTGGTATTAATTGTTGGCCCAAAGAGCTACCCAAGAAGGGGTGAATTGGGTAGTTAATAAATTTAATCAATTAAGTCCTTGAAACACAAATAATTAATTTTTCTAAATCAATTATTATCTTGTTACGCAACAAAAAAATGTTTAATACTAAATGTACACCTAAACACAATATATAAAAATAAACAAGGCACACACAATAATTTATCTTGGTTTGACAAACTACTCTTACCTACTTCTAGCCCCCGAGTTCCATGGATATTCTCAATCCACTAAACACCTTGATTAATTTACCAGGTGGGAATTAAACCCATACAATTCTTAATTCTTTTTACAAACTCAGAATTAACCTTTGTAATACCCTGATTCTTTTCACAAGCTATGAATCAACATAACACTCTCTCACTTATCCTTTTCACAGGTTTAGGACGAACCTTTACAATTCACTCTTTAATTCAATTACAGGTTGAATCAAAACCTAATTCTTTTCAAGGGAAAAGAATAACCTAACTTTTTTACAAGACAAAGATCAAACTCAATTTTTTTTCACAGAAAAAAAAGATTGAAACCTAGTTACCCTGACTAGACACTATCCAAAATGTGTCTAATCCGCTCAAACTCACAAAAAAAAAATGTAAGTTTCTTCGCACAAGGAGCTTCTACCGCCTCAATACAGATAAACTCAATTAATTGCTCGAATAGTTACTAAGTGATAGATATAATGTGAGGTAAATAAAATCTGATTAAATAATAAAGTGGGTAGCATAAATTAAGCACACAATCAAATAATCAAGCGACAAACCATTTAAAAGATTTTTAAGCTTTTAAGTTCAAAACGATTTTCTAAACAATATTAAACCAATCAATCAATATAAATATATCTTAAAAGGCAAATAACAAGAATTGGAAGGATATCATCGAGAAACACCAAAGACAAATTTTTTTTTTTCGCAATTAGAACTCAAATTGGTAACGCCAATAGCAATCGCTTTAGATCAAGAACTTGAATATAATCTCTCGTAGAAATCTCAACAATAATATCACTCTTATAAAAAGCTCAAAATTAATGTTCTTGATATCTTTAATCTCAATCTTTCAAGTGCAATTAAATACACTTAGAACTAACCCTCCAACGGCTAGTTTTTAAAAGATATGTCATGAAATGACATTCTAAGACTGCATATAAGATACCCTATTGATATAGGTAGGTTTTATTTAAACATACTCTTTGAAATGTTCCTTTAGGTCTTTAAAACTTTTTCAATTTGAAATCCATAAGAATATGTAGTATTAAATCATTTTAATTAAGAGAATATAAAATATATGGACCGAATTAATAGGAATCACATAGTAAGTCATGTATATTTGAATTAGACTCAAATCTCACAAAAACCTCTCTTTGAATTATAAAAAAATAGATAGTTTTGACCAAGAGATCAAATCAGTCAAATTACAGACTGAAACTGTCAATTGACTACCCAGATGCTTCGGTTGACCACCCATTGCCAAAGGTTGTTCGAGGCATTGGCCTTAATACCGATATGCTCAGTAGCCTTTCCTAACTTTCCAAATTAGCTATTATTTCATTCAGTTGACAGACTCGAACCCGTCGATTGACTGAATTGATTAGAGACCTTCTTCCTTTATTCATTTTAACCACTGTTTCAATTGGTTGACCGACTCCTTTTATTGGTTGACCGAATGGATCAATAGGCCTTTATTTGTACTCTTAAAACACATTGTTTTGATAAGTCAACTGACCTCTTTTGCCAGTTGACCGAATTGACCCGAAAACTCAATATTTTATACTTTAAAATAAATTTTCACTTAGGTCATTTGTCAAAACCATTTCACATAAGGAGCTCATAAAAATTCTCATTTTAGGATCTTAAACTTATCAATTCTTATTAAGACATACATAAGATTAACTCATTTTAAGTGTCATGCATAATCCTAATTCGGGTTACATTAAGAGTATATAAGTAAATAATTATTTTCACCTAATTTTTTTTAGCATTGAAACTCTTTACATCTTTAACATGTCCATCTTGCACCTTTTATATTTTTTTCAATGATTCTTCTTCTTAATAAAAAAAATATGAAACTTTTCTTAACTCATTTCCATCTTGCACCCCTTTATATTTTCTTCAATGATTCTTCTTCTTAATAAAAAAATATTCAACACAAGGGTTGCCCTTCTAAGCTCCTTGTTAGATAGTCCACATTATAAAATCAAATCAAATTTTGAATATAATTCTAAATTTAACATAATTCTAAATTATCAATTGCGCCACCAATTTAAAATCTAAATTATGTAACAATGAAACTAATGCATCAAAGAAGAAATTATATTTTGGTTTATGTGGTTATAAAATTTAATTATTACAAGTTCCATTGAATTGAACAATTATGTTTGAGTGCCCAAATTTGAGGTGTTCACTTCGTCCTTGAGTTGGTTATGTTATAGATATAGCAAAACCATGATAGAGACACAACTACCATTTCAATCTGGCTTAAAAACTTGTTATTTAGCAAAATGCATAAAAACTATAATGTTGAATGCTTGCAGAAAAGATATATGAAATTAGAAGTATACATGCTAAAGAAACTATTTCATTTATTTAATATAAGGATATTTCCATAAATGAAGAGTAAAGTTGTAAAATAACCCAAGTGCATGTTCAAAAATATATTCAAGCGGGGGCATCTTTTAAAAAGATAAAAATAATTGAAGATAAAATGATGCAATATAATTATATAAAAACATTAATTAAAAAGTTCAGTAAATTTAATATATGAATGTGTAAAACATTATTCTAGTAAGTCTAATTTTGATTAAAAAAATTGATTAGGAATCAAGTAAGATAATTTTATAATAATATTGTTTACATATTTTGTCATTTAATATAACATAACTGCCAACACATGTTAATAGTAAGACTACATGAAAAATAGTGGTGAAGCAATTGAACAAATAATCAGTAATTTATGAAGATCAACAAATAAAAATTAATTTCTTTTGATCGAAGAAAATCTATTTCGATTTGACTTTCTAATTAGTTTTTTATTTTTATTTTTTATTTTGAACTAAACAATTTCAAAAAGTTATTGAACAACAAATATATTAACTGTTGAATTGTCCCACTCTAATTTCCAATTAAAAAAATGTAATGTGTTGTATTTTTAGGTGATTAAACATATTTAGTTCAAACAAAAATTAAAATATAAAACTGAGAAAAACATATACCCAAAACTTCGTGGAGGCATATCTTTATATACTTAAAAAAATTTGTACATAGCGAAAAATATATTAAAAAAAAAAATAAGTGGGGACCACTAGGCTTTATGTGTATCACTTGCACCCACACATCATATATGCCCAGGGCACATATGAAGACTCAAAAGGAACTCCAAGCTATACTAGAGAATTGGACTTGTAAGTAAAATAAAAACATCAATATAAAAGTAAGTCTTTTTAGATACCAGAGGGACGGTTAAGTACTAAACGATAGTAATATCACTCAGGCCACATAAGTGTATATTATCAAACCAAAAAACTTCAAAGAACTCGTGTTACAGTTCTACCCCACTTTTTTCACGCTCATTTGATGAATGTCTCTCCCGAAAAAGAAATATGAGAGACAAGATCACGCTGAATTTTGCTGTATCCATTGACTCCCCAAGAAACTCCCCAGAAATTCCTTATCCAATAATACTTGATGTTATCTTCCACGCCATCACCGACAACAAGTATAGCGTGTTTCCCTTGCAGAGTGTTATTAAGTCCCGACCCTTGATAAATCTCCTACTCAGAAAGAGACAAAAACAAGCTACTGTTAAAAAATCAAAGCCTTAAAAGTTAAAGTGTCATACACAAAAACTAGAGAAATAATAATAGTTATTAAAAACTAATTATTGAAAAAAATAATTAGATGCTTACACCCTTTAGGTTAGCTATATTTTGATATATGTCTATTGCATCACCAATTGGATGCGCTTTAATAAAGCTCAATAAATCTTCCTCTCTAGCATTTCCAATCTTCGTATAACCTTTGATAAAAACTTTTTGTACTTAAAACAAATAATTTAAATATAATAGTTCAAACATAATCCATAACTTTTCAAATCAAACTCATATGCAAATAGGCTTATAATTTTTTTAACTTATTCGTGGCTCATCTATTCCTCTCTTATCCTTATAAGGATAATTACGCTCCAAGCTTACTCCAAAAGATTCAATGTACTTGAATGCGTTATTGATAGATGAATCAAGGCATCCAACTTTGTCTGGAACTTTCAGACGTTTATTAGGAATTTTTATGTGCAACCAGTTTGCTAATTCTTATGGTACAAGGACAATCTTCGTATCGTGGTTTGATTAATAATGCGCTTCACATGCGCTAGTTGCCGCCATGGCATAGCAACAATCTTAAAAATAATTAAATATAAAAATTTATGTAACCAAGAAAGAAAAGAAATACATAATTTTAATATGAGATAACTTACTATATTTTTTTTTTATGTCTTATAGCATTTAAAAGACTGTGGTTACCTAGATGTCAATTGACAGAATTCTATTACAAATTGAAACAAAATTGGATATGTCAAAAGATAAAACAAAAATTATTATTATTATTATTATTATTAATAATAATAATAATAATAATAATAATAATAATAATAAGAACAAATTACCAATTACAAAATAACAAATCAAAAAAGTCTAGATAAAACTAATAAAATGACCATGTTTACTATTTAGTATATTATTGTTTTATGCACACCACGTTTACCTGCCTATCTTCAATTGCAAGTCTTTTATTTTGTCAAATCCATATTTTATAATTATCCTTTCTCCAAACTATAATATAGTAAATATAGTTTCCGAAAAACCTCCACAATTAGCTTCTAAAATGAATAAAAGTTCTGAAAATGATTACCCAGTTCTAAGAATGATTGAATTACGCAATCTGATTTCTATAGTAATGTGATTTTCTTTTATCTTAGCAAAGAGACAAAATTGATTCAATAGAAAACTATTACATGATTTGAAAATCACCTTAAAAAGGCTTCAAATCTATTCCCACAAAATTTCCACGTTTAAACAACCCATGAAGAATAAAAATTCGCGACAAAGGCTACTTGATTAAAAAGTTAGATTCTACTTACATTTTGCTCATTGGCCTCCAAACTTGATTCAACATTTTCTTGCACGTTATTAGCCTATTAAGCAAATAAAAACCATAAAAAAGAGTACCTTGTGTTTCCAGTGGATCAATATTTCTACAGTTAAGTTATCTGAAACTGAAGTATAAGTTAAGAGTTTCCAACTGATGCTTGATGTGAACATGAGTGAATTTTACTTCGCAAGTTTCTTTTATGTAGTGATAACTGGTTCATCTATGTTTACCCGTTTATGTTCAATTGCAAGTTTTTTCTTTTGTCAAACCCATGTATTACAATTATCCTTTATCCAATCTACAATATAGTAGATATAGCTTCTGAAAAACCTCCACATTAGTCTCTGCAATTAATAAAAGCTCTGCTAGGCGAATACCCAGTTTTTGAGAATGATTAAAATGCGTAATTTTTATCTCTATAGTCATGTGATTTTCTTTTATCTTAGCTAGGAGACAAAGTTGATTCAATGGAAAAACTATTACATGATTTTCACCTAAAAAAAGTTCCATATCTATTCCTACAAAATTTCTACGTTTAAACAACCCATGAAGAATAAAAATCCGCGACAAAAGCTACTTGATTAAAACGTTAGATTGTACTTATATTTTGCTCTTCGGCCTCTGAACTTGATCTGACATTTTATTCTACATTTTTAGCCTATTAAGCAAAGAAAAACCATAAAAAAAAATGCCTTGATTTTTCAGCTAATCAATATTTGTATAGTTCATTTATCAGAAACTGAAGCATAACTTAAGAGTTTCCAGCTAATGCTTGATGTGGACATGATTAAATTTAACTTTGCAAGTTCCTCTCATGTAGTGAGAACTGGTTCATCCTTGTTCACTCGTCTATGTTCAATTGCAAGTCTTTTCTTTTGTAGAAAACATGTTTTATAATTATCATTTCTCCAAATTACAATATAGTAGATATAGTTTGTGAAAAGCCTCCACATTAGTCTTTGCAATTAATAAAAACTCCACTAGGCAATTAACCAGTTCTGAGAATGATCAAAATATGCAACCTGATTTTCATAGTCATGTGGATTTCTTTTATCTTAGCTTAGAGACAAAGTTGATTCATGGGAAAACTCTTACATGATTTGAAATGCACCTTAACAAAGTTCTAAATCTATTCCAACAAAATTTTCACGTTTATACAACCCATGAAGAATGAAAAAACTGCAACAATGGCTATTTGATTAAAAAGTTAGATTGTACTTACATTTTCCTCTTCGACCTCTGAACTTGTTTGACATTTTCTTCCATATTTATAGTCTATTAAGCAAAGAAAACCAATCAAAAAAAGTGCTTTGAGTTTCCAGCTGATCAATGTACAGTTCACTCATCTGAAACTGAAGCATAAGTTATGAGTTTCTAGTTGATGCTTGATGTGAACATGAGTGAATTTAACTTCGCAAGTTTTTCTCATGTAGTGAGAATTGATTCATCCATGTTCATCTGTCTATGTTCAATTACAAGTCTTTTCTTTTGTGAAACCCACAGTTTTTAATTATCCTTCATCCAAACTACAATATAGTAGATATATTTTTTGAAAAATCTCCGCATTAGTCTCTGCAATTATCAAAAGCTCCGCTAGGCGATTTTTCAGCTCTCAGAATGATCAAATTGCGCAATTTGATTTTATTAGTCGAGTTATTTTCTTTTATCTTAGCTAGGAGACAAAGTTGATTCAATGGAAAAATTATTTGAAATGCACCTTAAAAAAGTTTCAAATCTATTCCTATAAAATTTTCATGTTTAAACGACCCATAAAGAATAAAAATCCATGACAAAGATTACTTGATTAAAAAGTTAGATTGTACTTACATTTTGCTCTTTGGCCGCTGAACTTGATTTGACATTTTCTTCCACATTTTTAGTCTATTAAGGAAAGAAAAACCATAAAAAAAAAGTGCTTTGAGTTTCCAACTGATCAATATTTGTATAGTTCATTCATTTGAAACTGAAACATAAGTTAAGAGATTTCAGCTGATGCTTGATGTGAACTTGAGTGCATTTAATTTCACAAGTTCCTCTCATGTTATGAGAACAGGTTCATCCATGTTCACTCGTCTATGTTTAATTGCAAGTCTTTTCTTTTGTCAAAACCATGTTTTGTAATTATCCTTTTATCTTAGCTTGGAAACAAAGTTAATTCAATGGAAAAACTATTACATGACACCTTAAGAAAGTTCCAAATGTATTCCCACAAAATTTTCACATTTAAAAAACTGATGAAGAATAAAAATTCGTGACAAAAGCTATTTGATTAAAAAGATAGATTGCACTTGCATTTTTCTCTTTGACCTCAGAACTTGATCTGACATTTTCATCCACATTTATAGCCTATTAAGTAAAGAAAAACCATAAAAAAAAAGTGCCATAAGTTTTCCACTGATCAATATTTATACATTTCATTCATATGAAATTGAAGCAAAAGTTAAGAGTTTTCAATCGATACTTGATGTGAATATGAGTGAATTTAACTTCATAAGTTCCTCTCATGTGGTGAGAATTGATACATCCATGTTCACTTGTCTATGTTCAATTACAAGTTTTTTATTTTGTCAAATCCACGTTTTATAATTATCCTTTCTCCAAACTACAATATAGTCGATATGTTTTTGGAAAAAACCTCCACATTAGTCTTTGCAATTAATTAAATCTCCACTAGGAAATTTTCCAGTTCTTAGAATGATCAAATTGCGCAATCTGATTTCTATAGTCAGGTGATTTTCTTTTATCTTAGTTAGGAGACAAAGTTGATTCAATAGAAAAACTATTATATGATTAAATGTGCCTTAAAATGTTTTAAATCTATTCCTAAAAAATTTCCACGTTTAAACAACCAATTAAGAATTAAAATCCACAACATAAGCTATTTGATTAAAAAATTAGATTGTACTGACATTTTGCTCTTTGGCCTCTGAACTTAATCCGACATTTCCTTCCACATTTTTAGCCTATTAAGTAAAGAAAAACCATAAAATGAGTACTTTGAGTTTCCAACTGATCAATATTTGTGCAGTTCATTCATTTGAAACAGAAGCATAAATTAAGAGTTTCCATTTGATGCTTAATGTGAACATGAGTGAATTTAACTTTGCAAATTCTTCTCATGTAGTGAGAACTTGGTCATCTAATTTCACCCACATATGGTTAATTGCATGTCTTTCCTTTTGTCAAAACCGTGTGTGTTAATTATCCTTTCTGCAAACAATAATATAGTGGTACAGTTTCTGAAAAACCTCGACAATAGTCTCTGCAATTAATAAAAGCTCCGTTAGGCGATTACCCAGTTCTAAGAATGATCAAAATGCGCAATCTTATTTATATAGTCATATGATTCTCTTTTATCGTAGTTTGGAAACAAAGTTGATTTAATGGAAAAATTATTACATGATTTGAAATGCATCTTAAAAAAGTTCTAAATCTAATTCTTCAAAATTTTTACTTTTAAACAACCAATAAAGAATAAAAATCGACGACAACGGCTGCTTGATTAAAAAGTTAGATTATACTTATATTTTTCTCTTTGGGCTATGAACTTGATCCGACATTTTCATCCACATTTATAGTCTCTTAAGCAAAAAAAAAAAAAAAAACGATTGAAAAGTGGGACTTGAGTTTCCACTTGATCAATATTTGTACAATTCCTTTATCTGAAACTGAAGCATAAGTTAAGGATTTCCAGCTAATGCTTGATGTGAAAATGAGTGCATTTAACTTCGCAAGTTCCCTTCATGTAGTGAGAACTGGCTCATCCATGTTAACCTGTCTATGTTCAATTGCAAGCCTTTTCTTTCGTCAAACCCACATTTTATGATATGGACATCTGCAAATTTAACTTCGCAAGTTCCTCTCATGTGGTAAGAACTGGTTCATCCATGTTCACCCATCTATGTTTAATTGCAACTCTTTTCTTTTGTCAAACCCACGTTTTATAATAATCCTTTCTTCAAACTACAATATATTAGATATAGTTCCGAAAAAACCTCCACATTAATCTCTGCAATTAATAAAAGCTTCGCTAGGCGATTACCCAATTATGAGAATGATCAAAATGCACATTCTAATTTCTATAGTCCTAAGATTTTCGTTTATCTTAGCTTGGAGACATAGTTGATTCAATTGAAAAATTATTACATGATTTGAAATGCACCTTAAAAAGTTCCAAATCTATTCCTACAAAATTTCCACGTTTAAACAACCCATGAAGAATAAAAATCCGCAACAGATGTTACTTGATTAAAAGTTAGATTGTATTTACATTTTTCACTTTGGCGTCTAAACTTGATCCTGCATTTTCTTCCACATTTTTAACCTATGAAGCATTGAAAAACCATAAAAAAAAAGTGCCTTGAGTTTCCAGGAGATCAATACTTGTACAATTCATTCATCTGAAACAGAAGCATAAATTAAGAGTTTCCAATTGATGCTTGAAGTGAACATGAGTGAATTTTACTTCTCAAGTTCCTCTCATATAGTGAGATCTGGTTCATCTATGTTCACCCATCTATGTTCAATTGCAAATCTTTTCTTTTGCCAAACTCACGTTTTATAATTATCCTTTCTCCAAACTACAATATAGTAGATATAGATTTTGAAAACCTCCAAATTAGTCTCTACAATTAATAAAAACTCCGTTAGGCGATTACCTGATTCTCAGAATGATCAAATTACGCATTCAAATTTTTATAGTCATGTGATTTTCTTTTATCTTAACTAGGAGACAAGGTTGATTCAATGGAAAAACTGTTACATGATTTGAAATGCACCTTAAAAAAGTTCCAAATCTATTCCTAAAACATTTTCACGTTTAAACAACCCATGAAGAATAAAAATTCGCGACAAAGGCTACCTGATTAAAAGGTTGGTTTATACTTACATTTTTCTCTTTGGCCTCTAAATTTGATCTGACATTTTCTTCCACATTTTACCCTATTAATCAAAGAAAAACGATAAAAAAAAAGTGCTTTGAGTTCCCAGCTGATCAATATTTGTATGGTAAATTCATCTGAAATTGATGTATAATTTAAGAGTTTCTAGTTGATTCTTGATGTGAACATGAGTAAATTAAACTTCGCGAGTTCCTCTCATGTAGTGAGAACTGGTTCATCCATGTTCACCCGTCTATGGTCAATTGCAAGTCTTTTCTTTTATCAAAACTACGTCTTATAATTATCCTTTCTCCAAACTACAATATAGTAGATATTGTTTCTGAAAAACCTCCATATTAGTCTCTACAATTAATAAAAATTGTGCTAGGCGATTATCTAGTTATGAGAATGATAAAAATTCCTAATCTGATTTCTATAGTCATGTGATTTTCTTTTATCAGCTTGCAGACAAAGTTGATTCAATCGAAAAACTATTACATGGTTTGAAATGCACCTTATAGAAGTTCCAAATCTATAACTACAAAATTTTTACATTTAAACAACCCATGAAGAATAAAAGTCTGCGACAAAGACAATTTGATTAAAAAGTTAGATTGTACTTAAATTTTGCTCTTTGGACTCTAAACTATATCCAACATTTTCATCCACATTTATAGCCTATTAAGCAAAGCAAAACCATGAAAAAAAGAAACTTGAGTTTCCAGCTGATCAATATTTCTACAGTTCATTCATTTGAAACTGAAGCATAAGATTTTCAGTTGATGCTTGATGTGAAAATGAGTGAATTTAACTTTATAAGTTCCTCTCATGTAGTGAGAACTAGTTCATCCATGTTCACCCGACTATGTTTAATTGCAAGTCTTTACTTTTGTCGAACACACGTTTTATAATTTTCTTTTCTCCAAACTACATTATAGCTGATATGGTTTCTGAAAAACCTCCACATTAGTCTCTGTAATTAATAAAATCTTTGCTAGGCGATTTCCCAGATCTCAGAATAATCAAATTGCGCAATCTGATTTCTATAGTCATGTGATTTTTTTTTTATTTTAGTTAGGAAACAAAGTTGATTTATTGGAAAAACTATTACATGATTTGAAATGCTCCTTAAAAAAGTTTCAAATGTATTCCTACAAAATTTCCACGTTTAAACAACCCATGAAGAATAAAAATCCGCGACAAAAGCTACTTGATTAAAAAGTTAGATTGTACTTATATTTTTCTCTTTGGCCTCTTAACTTGATCCGACATTTTCTTCCACATTTTTGGCCTCTTAAGCAAACAAAAATCATTAAAAAGAGTGCCTTGAGTTTCAGCGGATCAATATTTGTACAGTTCATTCATCATAAACTAAATCTTAATTGAAGAGTTTCTAGCTGATGCTTGATATGAACATGAGTGAATTTAACTTTGCGAGTTCCTATCATGTTGTAAGAACTAGTTCTTCCATGTTCACCCGTCGTCTATGTTCAATTGCAAGTTTTTTCTTTTGTCAAACCCACATTTTATAATTATCCTTTCTTTAAACTACAATATAGTTGATATAGTTTCTAAAAACCTCTACATTCGTCTCTAGAATTAATAAAAGCTCCGCTAGGCGATTACCCTGTTCTGAGAATGATCAAAATGTGCAATCTAATTTCTATAGTCATGTGGTTTTCTTTTATCTTAGCTAGGAGAAAAGGTTGATTCAATGGGAAAACTATTACATGGTTTGAAATGAATCATAAAAAAATTTCAAATCTATTCCCACTAAATTTCCACGTTTAAATAACCCATAAAGAATTAAAATCTGCGAATAAAAATCCATGACAAATGTTACTTAATTAAAAAGTTAGATTGTACTTACATTTTGCTCTTTGCCTTCTGAACTTGATCCGCAATTTTCTTCCACATGTTTAGCCTATTAAGCAAAGGAAAACCATAAAAAAAAGTGTCTTGAGTTTCCAGCGGATCAATATTTGTACAGTTAATTCATCAGAAACTAAAGTATAAGCTAAGAGTTTTTTGAACGCCCAAGATTATCAGCTAAACACATGATTTTGCCTAATTAATCGTGTTTAGGTCTGATTAGGTAAAACTAATCATCTCTAACGCCTATAAATTCCAGGGGCAATGCAAGCCCAAAGTATCTCTCAATGCTCATTTACATACTTAACACGTTTCTATAGCCTTTTTTATCTGATTTCTTACTCTTACGTCGGAGGGGTTTCACTGGGACAAATCTCGGCCAAGCCTTGTGCTGGTACAGCTCCCTGAAGGGCAAGTTTCTGGACTCTAGTTAGTCAGACCCTAGGTGGTCAGTTACAGTTCACTTGAAGAATTTACAGCTGCAGCTCCGACTCAGCAACTCCACCTCAGAAAGAAGACTCATCTATTATTGACTGGACCATATTCGAGGTGTCTGCCACTTTAGGACACCAATAATTTATTCTCACGACGTAAGGCATTTGGCTGATACAAGTACAAGCAAGTATTTTTTGTAAGTCTTGCAAGTATTGGTAAGAAGATTGAGAGCTACGAGTATTGTAGATTTTCATGCAACATCAATGGCCAAGGCAAATTGGTTTTGGGAAAATTGATTTTAGTGGGATTAATTAGGTGGTGTGGTAATTAAAAACTGAAACTATTTTTTTTTTTTTTTTTTTTTATAGAAAAATGGATTAGGGATGACCTTTCGTAAAATCGGCTTTCTAAAGTCGAATATTTAATTTGTTTTTATAAATTACTTAAAAATTGTTTTTAGGAAAGTCCAATTATTATTATTATTATTATTATTATTATTATTATTATTATTATTTTTAAACTGGAATATGCTAAAGCCATTTTTTGAAACAAAAAAAGCAAACATTGACTTTCGTAAAGCCAATTTTTTGTTGTTCACCATGTTAAAGTTTATTAGGATTTTTTGGCTATTGCTGCCTACCACGATTATAAAATATGTCAAATGGATGTAAATACAGTTGACATGTGTCAATTAGAGTGCTTCATAGCTAAAGGTAAAAGCTAGAAGGTAGCAAGTTGCAAAACTCCATCTACGGGCTTAAACAAGCTTCTAGAAGTTGGAAGATCTATTTTGATGAGGCAGTCAAATCATTTGGCTACCTCTAAAATATGGATGATTCATATGTGTATAATGAAATGGTTGAAAAAGTAATTAAGCTCCTGGTGTTGTATGTGTACAATGTCCTATTGATTGGAAATGATATACGGATGTTGTCGTTTACCAGAGTGTAGCTTTCTCAAACTTTAACCACGAAAGATTTTGGAGAAACATCATGTATAATGGCTATTAACATCTATAGCGATATATCTAAAATGATTCTTGGGTTATCCCAATCTGGCTACATCAATAAGGTGTTAGAGCGATTCAGCATAACGAATTCTAAGAATAATTTTCTACCAGTCCAACATGGAATTCATCTCTCTCGAAAAATGAGTCATCACTCTTTTGATGAGAAAAGATCGCATTGCACGCCACTGGGATAGACAGACCACCACGGTAGTATTATGCCGCTGCTGGAAGGCGCTATTGTAGCAGTGTTACCTAGAAGTGGCGCATCGCTTCAAGGGGCAATGTATGGTATAACTCCGTTGTTGTTGCCGCAACATTGTTAACTTCCCACCAATGTCGTGATTTTTGTCGCAATGTTGTTACATTGAATTCCCCAATTTTTATTCTAATTTCAATTCATTTTTTTTAAACAAATTAAAACTTTTCGAATTAACATGTTTTTGTCATTGTTTCAATAAAACCTAAAACAATAAGTTTTTCAATATTACTTCCATCCTATATTTTATCAAAAAATATTTTGCATTAATTTCGAACATGGATCAAATACCTAGTGAAGGAATCGGATATTAAAATCTAGAGATTTACGCAACAAAATATCCCAAAACAATTAGATTCATTTAATATAAAAAGTTTCTTCAGCCCTAATTTGTCTATATTAACATAAAAGAAAACAAATATACATGAGGAATATATCGAAATAATTATTTATACTTCTTTTGTCTGCTTCAACCTCTCATTCGGTTGGTCTTGAGGCGTATTTCAAAAGGCTCTTCCAAGAGAGGAAAGATCTAATCATGAACCAAAAATTGAGTTTGATTATCTGAGAAGCAACATAAATGTGTTGTCTAAGATAGTGCCTATAAAACATCTAAAAATTATGTACATCTAAGGTAGATTTATTTTAATCTAGGTGGCATTAAGAATTAAAATAGTAAAATAACAAAGGAAAAAAGGAATGTAGCCAAATATTGCTTCAGGGTGGCCATATAGTGGTCTTCCTCGTATACATATTGTCAATAGGGATGGTCATGGGCCGGGCCGGGCTTAGATTAGCGTATTACAAAAAATTGCTATGCCCAAGTCTGGCCCGGCCCTATGGTTCGGACCTTAATTCTATATCTAAGTCTGGCCCTATAAAAATAACCTAAGCCCACAAATAGACCCTATAATTTTTTTTTTAATTTAAAAAAAATACAAAAAATATAACAGAATTGAAAAATATAATTTTTTTATAATCAACAAATAAAAAAAAAACTGCAATCCAATTCAAAATAGAACACACTTATTAAACACAGATTTAGAGTTCTGATAAACTTTTATAGCTAAAGAAATATACTTATTTTCATACTAAAATATATTTTTTATTAAAAAATAAATAAAAATTTTACATAATTAAATATCCTATTAATTAAACATCTCTTATGACAAATACATTTATCCTTACTCATTAAATTTCATCCAACAAACATTTTTACAATGACTATGTTAATGAGTAGTCCCAGCAAAGACCGACCGAATCTTCGGAGGTTGTCTATGGAAGCAGCCGACTACACAAGAAATCTTCCGAGAGATCATCGAATCGGTTGGAGAACGACGTGTTGGAAACAGAGGATTAGAGGAACGAGTTTAGAGCACCGTCGTGGATTAATTTTCTGAGTGGAGCGTCGTTGCAGAGGAGGAAATCTTCGGTTTCCAACGGCGATGGCGACGGGAAATATGGATGATGGATTGAGGAGTTTGGAAGAAGAGATTGGACCTGCTTCGCCTCAAGAGAATCTCCTCTTGCAGCACAATTTCTGAGATTTTAATGATTTTTCTTAGCGAAATTCAACCAAGTCGTCCTCTAATCGTTATATATATATATATATATATCAATGTTTTAAAAGTCCTTTGTGGGAGTTGCCCAGAGACGGAGCGGTCCTAAACTTCGTGGGGCTATGAGGGGGGCTATTTTCCAACTGGGTGTTGCCCACGCAACTGGGCTTGTGCCGTGGGCAATGCCCAACTTCACCCAAGGCAAAGTTCGTCAAGACTTGCTCCCTGTGTTTCCATCACCAAAAAAATCAAAAGAGACAAAACTTGATTTTGCAGTTGTTTGGTATGTTCGTCTTCATATTCATCACTTCATCGGTGCCAGACCATGAAAGTTAGAGGTGCGACCAAGGTTTGAGTTAGGAGAATTGTGGAAATAAGAGAATTAAGATTAAGTCATACAATTTTTTTATGTTTTATTTGGAAGTAAAGTAGATGTCTCCTCTAATTTATATATTTTTTTAATTAATAAAGGATAAATTTAGAGTTTTTGACTAGATTTCAAGGAATATTATTATTTGTTAGAGAATAGATAAACAAAACAACAACAATGTTTGAATAGTATCTCTAAACAGGTTGGTCTCATATGAAAAATAGAATTTCAATTAAATTACTATTAATGATTCATAAGTTTTGGATTTTATGTATATTTATTTTTCATATATTTTAATTATATATAATATTTTAAAATATTAAAAATTTATGTATCATGGGGCTTATGCCCCACACCACAAGATTTATGCTTCTCGCCCTGCACAAGTCAAAACGTCCCGCCAACCGCCCTCACTTTTTACAACATTGATATATATACATACATATATATATATATATATAGAGAGAGAGAGAGAGAGAGAGAGAGAGTTGCAGAGGGTGGCTGAGAGAATAGAGGAAGAAGCAAGGATGGTCGATTACACTTACTATCCGTAAAATTTTGAATGTGTCTAAAATATTCTTATAAAATTATCTGAAGGGGAAAGAAGAAACAAAAAGGTTATATAAACAAAAATGCCCTTACTGAGAGGGTCATGTGCCACACACGTGACCCTTTTCTATCATTTTTAAACGGTGTCAACGATTTGTCCTTTATTGCCACAATTGAAATACTTTAACGTACTATGTATTGAAATTAAAACCACAAGGACCAATATGAGATTAGGGTCAAACTTCAGGGGTAGAAAGTGTCAAAAGCTCTATCGATGAGAGTTAACAGCCTATATATAGAGAGAAAAAACACAACAAATAAACCAAATATAGTTACCTAATTTGTGATATTCGTTAGGTGGTGCTTGGTTACATACAGAATTTTTTCGCGAAAAAAGAGATTTCACCCACACACCTTTTCACAAAAGACAATAAACTAGATATTCACTAAGTTAAAACTCTTGGATGAGTTACATACAAATACAATTAGACTTTTGAAAACAAATGCATATTAAAATCTAATTTTTTTAATTTTATTGAATTTCATTTCTATTTCTTCCCATACACTACCTTAATGCAAGATCAAAGATATGAATAAGAAGAGAAGAGCCAAGAACACAAAAAGAACAATCCCTAAAAACCCCATTTCGGAATTCATTGTTCTCCTGTCTGTTTCCATGGTTCCTCTATCAAACTTCGCATCTTCAAATGACAGCCAGACACCAGGATCTCCCATGTTCACCTGGCTACCCACAAGAACAGAGTTGTTCACCCCCTGAACAGAGTTGTTCACGTATATGTTTATACTGCAACAATTTTCCGATTCTCCAGAGGAATTTCCGCCGACACCGCCGCCGCCGCGAACAATCATCGCTGCCCCAACATTCCGGCTTTCCAATTTGACCCGATTGAAAGAGCCGTGGCTGGTCTGGTAGGTCATGAGGCGGCCGATTGAACTCTCTGTTTTCCTCTCTTGTTTGCTGTGGAAGAATTTGGTTTTCATGGCTGTGAACTTGTCTTTTTCTTTCCTACTCCTTCAGTTGCCCTGTTTAGAGGGAATGATTTGATACTTTACTTATAAGAATGTGTGTGTGTTAAGTGCTTTGCTCCAGTCACAAGGCAACCTCACGTTGTATTGTAATGACTTTCAACATTCTTTTTTAGTTTTATTTGGGGGAAGTAATGTAAAATTTTAAGCGATATATAAGGGTTTAATGTGTAATTTTAATAAATTTAAATGATTATACACAAAATTACACAAGAAGCTCCTAAAAATATAAAATAACACCCTTAATTTATGGTTATTGATTTTACCTATACGGTTGGCACATATCTCAACTCAAATCCTAAATTTAATTTTGATGAGGGGTATTTCTGCATCCTTCATTAGGCATGTGACTTAGTGCCCTAAGTGAGAGAAAATCGAAAACCTTACTACTCCACATAGTTCAAACCAATCAAGTGCCACGTGTCAGCAGGGGGGTCATCGACCATGTTTGATTACCCAATGCTTATTGACCACATGACATGAAGATTGTCCGACAACTTGCTGATGACTGACCAGAGTCATCCGAGCCAAACAATTTCCTCTAGTCATTCGAGCACATAGACCTGTCTTGGTCCAGTCAATGATCAATGAGGATTGGGTTGATTCTTCGCGCCAATAAAAAGGGTCTCTATATTCCCATGGGCTGGTTCATGTCCCCTGCTCCTTCTGGTAGGCATATGGGCTCCATTAAATGGGCCAAAAGTCAAAGGGCAAAGGTTTAATCATATCACGTGCCACTTGATTTACCATGCGCGTGATTACACTAATAATTTTTCAAGGATAATCCTATCCCTCTCCTAAAAATATGGAGACAATAAATGCACCAAGTGAAGAATATGTTTCTTACTTAATACTTGAACTGCTATTTTTTTCCCGAGCTCTTATTCTCATGTCGAATGAACTTTGTTGGGCATACTTTGACAGGTCTTTGCTCGAACTCTAGAACTTTGACCAAGAACTACTAAGAAGACAGAACAAATTAATCATACACCAGAATGCCAAATTAGCACGGAATCACCCACGTGGAAGCTAACCGGACCAGTTGTAAGTGTTAGCCAATTTTCGACACTAACAGTTTGACATCGTTCGTGAAAACACTACTAAAAGCCTTATTTGATCATCACTTATTGGCCTTTTAGGACTGGATGAACACACGATATGGTTAGATCATTGGATAAAAAGACAAAATCGGGTCGTGAGTAGTCCTCTAAACGTGCGACAACCAAGACCACCCACAACAATATCGCTACACCCCTAATCTGATAACCATCCCTCGATCACGGATGACCACTATTTTCTATTGTCCAAACAGGGCCTTCGACGCTACCATTTGGCCACTTTGTTGGTTAGATCTTGGGAGCTCGGGATGGGCAAAAAATCTATAACATAGAATGCTAATTCAGAGAGTTCTAAGACTGCATCAGAGCCTTCCTTGTTCGCATGTCGTCAATCTCACTGCAGAGGAACCAATGCTTCTCAATGCAGGGCACAAGGACCACTAACCCCCTCATATCTCTAAGTAGAAGGAAAGGGAAAGTGGTCTTCCAGATTCTTTTGGATCCCAATCTCTACTACCAAGACACTAGGGAGCCGAGTTCTTTACCATTTAAATGTTATTTAAATTAAAAAAAAAAATCCTAAAAACTTGTATGCATAAACATATATACAAAAGAGTGATAAAACACAGAACTAAAATTCGTTTATTTGATAAACAGATTTCAGTTCTGCATTTCTAAAAAAAAAAATGAAAAACGTAGAACAGTTTTCTGTTTCTACGAAATTTTGATTTTTTTTTAATTTATTTTACCGTTGGCAAGAAACACAAATCAAATTTGCGTTTCTTGTCATAAAAAACAATCCGTCAGGTCAAGAAGATGATAAAAAAATACACTATTAACCCTTTAAGTTTTAGAATAGTGTTAACATAAACCCTATTGAAATATTTAAGGGTATAAATGTCATTTAACACAAACTAACTAATTTTTACTTTAAATCATCTAGCCAGTACAAATCTTGGAGTTAGGTAGGTAGACTAATATAAATAACATTCATTTCAATTTGGGAGCTAGCTCTATTTGAGGATAAAAATAATTATTTTTCTTAAATTTTTGTTTATCATTTGATGATAAAATACTTTTTTATTGTTATTTTGTTTTTCAATTAAAATATTCAAATACTAATTGGAATGGTTAGAGTTGTATACTTATAAAAGTAGTCGTCCGATACTGGTGCCTTGTCTCAAACTCATGGGGGTTTTAGGTCTTCTTTGTGGCTCGATGATAAAGTAGAAAATATAAGAAATAGTGGTGTTGATTGAGTCACCATGACTTAGATTTTGAATCACATCTGATGACACTTTCTGAACTGTCAAAAAATGACCTAGAAATGATGTTGGATTTGGATGGAGAAGAAAAAAAACAGATAACGAACCTCTTCAAAAGTAATGCAAGAGATTACGCAACAGGGCTCCAAAAATTTCTTGTTCTAAATAGAACCTGGTTTACAACTCCGGGTTTGAGTTAAAAAAAATAATAATAAAGCCTTGGTGTTGCACTATTCTTCACTATGTTGAAGTGTATACCTTTCATGGGAATAACATAATGTTTAGAGTATCCATTAACATAATTTATTTGTATATTTTCTAATTTTGTTTTTAAGGTTAGTTTTTACGTAATATAATAGGTCTCAATTTGTGGTGGTTAGTAGATATTATTTTTAATTTTTTTATTAATGATTATCAATTAAAAAAAAAGGTCACAATAAAAGAAGAAATAACCTAAAATAACCGAGATAGACATCAAATTAAAATTAAACGTGATGACAAGTACAAGTAGTAATCATAAAAAGAAAAAAAATAAAACATTACATAAATTAGAAAATACTACCCATCATTGAACTTTTTTAGTATCGATAACTAGTTAGTTTTATCAAATCATTCATAGTGAATCTCTCCATCTTTGTAATCGGACAATTCTGGGTCATTGGTGTATTTAGGATCGGTAAAGTACGTCAATGTTTGCTCGTTTGCAATTGAGGCATTGGTCTTCCGAATATGGTTAAGTCTCTGTTTGACATGAATTCATTTCTCCATTTTCTTTATTTCTTGTTTCAATGCGTGACAAATTTTGCTGATGTTATCTGTTTCGTTTTTCAAAATTTTGAAAGACCGTAATTTTGGAATCTTGAGGTGGTACATATGAGAACTTGCCTTATAAAGGTTCCTTTTTTCCATTAGTATTGGCCATTGTAAATTCTTTACCTCTTCACTATCCTTTCCTCATTCGATGTAATTATAACTCTCGTGGTGACGACGATTGACCCATCAAACAGTTTGTTTGAAACGATCACCATGTACTAAGAAAGTTCATTTTCTCGTGATGGGATTCAACCATACGTCAAATAAATCTAGTTATCGTTGAACACCAGTGCAATCTATAATAACATCCCACGGACAGAACATGTCTAGGGGTAACACAACCTCTTTCGGGCATCATACCCTAGTAGTGGGCATCGCGGTTCGTCTTCGCTCCAATATTTGACATTTGACCGGTGTATCTGGATTCTATACCATGTACTTATCTCATCTTGTTACTTACCATGGTCCTTGAATCCTCATCAATGCAATGGATCTTTATTTTTTTCTTGCCTTTGCCCTTACCCTTATCATTTGCTGACCTGCTTGCCATTTGAACTGATTTTCTGAGTAATAAAAATGGAGAATAGGAATAAATGTGCGCGAATGATAATTCTGAAAGTACAGATGTATATATAGGAAATTTTTGGTGCCTTCCTCATTTCCCGCCAGCCATTTTCCCACTAACAGCATTCCTGCAAAAAAAAAAAAAAAAAAAAAAAAAAAAAAAAAAAAAAAAAAAAAAAAAAAATTCCTCGGAAAAAATTTTCCTTTTTTTTTTCTTGTTTATTTTTTTCCCACCAAAGTTTTTCCCACCATTTTGTTCCCCAATTTTCTGCCAATTTGTTGTTGATTTCCTACCTTAGTTTTTTCCATAAATAGGAACAACCTCAGTTCATAATAAGCAACGTGTATTGTTGAAATCAATATTTGTTTAGTAGTATCTACCCTGTTTCATTTTATTCTCAAAGAAAATGAATAAAATTTACGAAGTAGATCACGATGAATGTTTTTGAATATATATATATATTTTCATTCATTCCTAATTTGACAATTGATTATTTTGCAGAGAAGTACTTGGTGAATGTCAGTGGCTAGATAACTGGTCAGCATGTCACTACATTAGGGGAGCTAATTAGAACGAGAACAGACAACTAGTATAGTGGTTTTGTAGGGATAGTTGGTATGCGGTGACACTTTACCGGAGTGTAAAAAAGATATTGACATACGAAGTATTCGCTAAGGCCTTTTAATGTTGAATCAAACAATGTTCACAAACTGCGTAAGTTATTGTAACTGTAAGGCTTCAGTTGAGGATGTGATAAACACTGGTAGGTTTGAACGACTCTTAAATGAGACAGGTAGCACGGTGAAGTACGTACCAAAATTGATGAATAACTTGGCAGTTAGGATGACTTCAAAGGGTTGGGACTATTTATTTGAATTTAACGAGTTTGTAGAATTTTTTGATGGTACATTTATAGAATATTTGACTGCCCTTGAAGATATCCAAGCACGAAGGTTTGTTGATCTGCCCGTCTAACAAACTTTATTTCAAACTCGTATTTTATAGTAGTTATGTTTGTAATGGACTATGTGTTTCTTTCTACGTATTGTCATAGTATTGTAAACATTTCTTATTGTATGTGTGTTTTTGGAATTTAAATGAAGAGAAAAAATGTCTTTTGGTAGAAGTAGCGTTATTATAATTTAACGTAGATACGATACATTAGACTAGAAAAGGAAAAAATATGTCTTTTGATACAAGTAGCATTATTATAATTTAGCGTAAATACGATACATTAGACTAGAAAAGAAATACATAGTTAAACTGCAATTCATCAATGCCAAAGTATTATACATTATTCTCATCATCAAACATATTAATATCTGACTGATATTCAGGTTCTCTTGAGCATCACATATAAATATGAGCTTCGTCAGCCAAATCTTCTTCGAGATGCTCATGTACATCCATTTGAAGCTTGTGTCAAAGAATTCGAATTTACATTCGGTTATTTTCTTCGCGGTAGCGATGCAATACCATTTGAAGATTATGTGGTATATCTATTGACATTGTTCTGGCTAATTGATACACTATTGGAATATTGCATTGCATGCATCCATCGACAATAGTCTTTGCTTGGTTCACATGATAAATGTATTCCTCCCACATCCTTACAACCCAATGTGGAGAGTAACGAACTCTTGGATCTAGAAAGTATGAGAATTCATCCTCCAAAACCCAGTGGCGTCTCATTGAACGATATAAATCTAGCATCGTGTATATTGCAATCGATCGAAATATGTTTGTAAATTGATATAGTGCTATGTGTCATGGTCTTAGCTTATCTAGTACTTGTTCTCGCATATGGCCACTTGTCCATGACCCTTTTCGTTTATTTTCTAGACTAGTTTAGCTTAAATTAGTTTAGTTTGGTTTATTTCTTTCATTTCTTGTAGAAAGACACCATTATGACTCCTTGAGCATAATGATGTCTATTGTGGTCACTTGTATTTTTTTTACTTAAAGTATTATGTGGGAGGACATGCTCTTGAAATCATTCAAGCCTTTCACACCTTGTAGCCTTTGATATTAATACAATTGTTACTGTTATTATAATTGTATTCTTTTCTACATTACCATCATGTGTTGTTGTAGGGAAATTCCTTGCTATTGAAATCGCTTCCGCTATTTAAGATTCTCTGATCTTTAGGCTTGTTACTAGGCGATCCCCTAGTTAGCGCCGTATGATCCACTTTCTAGCCTCAAAAGGCTCGGCCCGTGACAGTTGGTATCAGAGTAATGGACCAATCCGTTGCCTAACCACGTTGGTGAAACACCATGTCGACGAAAGATCGTCTCGACGCGCTTGAACAAAGCGTTTCCCGCATTGATGCTGCTCTAGTTCTTTTGCGAAGCCCCGATGCTAATGGGGAGGGGACATCTCAAAACCCCCAAATCGATCACCTGATCGAACTAATGGGCCTAATTTCCGCGACATCCGCTGGCCATTATGCTCAGATGGAACAGTCAGTCCTTGATCTCCAAAGCGAGTTGGACGGCTTGAAGAACATTGTGTACCGAGCTCTTGCTAGAGACTCCAGGCAACCTACTTTGAGGGTTCGCATTCCCGAACCTCAATCCTATGGCGGTTCAAGAGACGCCAAGGAGCTTGAGAACTTCCTCTTTGATGTGGAGCAATACTTTCAGGGCACCGGAGTGACCTCCGATGAAGAAAATATGACAATAGCTTCCATATATATTTGTGGTGATGCTAAATTATGGTGGCGAACCAAATATGCAGACGTCCTGGAGGGAAACTGCACTATCAACACCTGGGAAGACCTTAAAGGTGAACTTAAGGTACAATTTCTTCCTGAAAATGTCGAGTACACGGCTCGACGATGACTGAGAGAGCTAAAACAGACCTGATACGTCTAAGACTATGGTAAGAAGTTTATGGCTCTCATGCTGGACATTCGTACAATGTCCCAAGAGGACACGTTGTTTTGGTTCCTAGATGGCTTGAAAGATTGGGTACGTCAGGAAATACAAAGACAACGTCCTGCTGATGTATCTGCTGCTATTGCTGCTGCAGAAAGAGTAACTGATTACTCTCCTGAACCTACCACTAATCATGACAAGAGGAAAGACAAGAATGTCTCCCATTATGATGGAAGTGGAAGTCAATCATCTCGGGGAATGCCACCAAGGCATTAGAGCAACCCCAACTCAAATTCTAATTCAAGGAGTCCTCCGAAGAGTTCACTCCGAGGTCAGCACTCAAAATTTGGCCAATCGTTCAACAACTCAGGGGCATTATTGGGTTCGACTAACCAAAAGCCTCACTAGGGGAGACAAGCCCATAAAAATCCAACTCCTTGCATTTTGTGCAACAAGAATCATGATGTATCCAATTGTCCACATAAACATGCTTTGTCCACGCTGCAAGCATTGATTCAGAAAGAAAAAAAAACGTCGGGAAAAATATATTGTAGAGCATGAGAAGAAAACTTCAGACGAGTTTGATGCTCATCAAATGGGTACAATTCGTTTGATGAATGCCATAAAGCGATAGCCGGTCGTAAAGAAGAAGGTCATGAAGAAGAACCTCATGTTCGTGGACTTTTGAATCAATGGGCAGAATTCTCATGCTTTAGTTGACATTGGTGCTACACACAACTTTATGTCCGATAATGAAGCTATTCGGTTGGGCTTACGTGTTGAAAAGTACTCAGGGAGATTGAAGGCCATGAATTCTGAAGCCCGTCTTGTGATTGGAGTCGCCAACACGGAATACACGAAGATTGCTCCGTGGGATGGGTTCCTCAACTTCACCATTGTTCCCATGGATGATTTTCAAGTGATATTGGGGATGGAATTCTTTATGGACACTAAGGCGGTCCCAATGCCTTTTGTAGATTCGCTTTGTATAATGGGAGATCGATCGTGTGCCATTTCTATAACGCATTATTCGATTGAAGACAGATCCATTTCGGCTCTGCAGCTTGAGATGGTGAAATATCAAGACGACCTTCTAGTGCTTAGTGGGGGAGAAACTAACCCACAAGTGCCACCTTTGATTTCATCAAAATGGTTGTTTGATTATAGTCGAATTGCTTCTCCAAGAGAATTTTCAGAGGAGTTTCCCTCTCATCTGGACGAGGAAAATTCTATAGATATCAAGTTCCCATTGGGACAATCCGCTTTTATGTTAACCAACAGTACAAAGACCTACTTACTTTCGGTGGGACTACATCCAGAAAGACGGAAGTACTTACCTTATGTGCCGAGGGTCGGAAATTTGGGGAACAAAGGTATAACATTTGTAGTGGTGGATAAAACATTGAGTTCTACAACCTTATATCCATCACTTCAATTTCGATATTCCCAGGACAATGTCGCACAAGTTCTCAAGCATGATACTCAGTTGTGGAATGTTCCGAGGGGTATTGATTCGTGCTTTAATGTACACAAGTGCTTTGATGTCAACTTGGGATCTAGTGAGATTATCGCAGACCAACCACTGTATCATCATTCAGTGGATAAGCTCTACAAAGCCAACATATCTGGAAGATAGCAGAAGACGCCACAACCGCAGACCAAATCATAAGCATCATCAGAAGAAGTCTACAAGGACGTAGACAGCTCAAGTGGGGGAGAATGTCATGGTCTTAGCTTGTCCAGTGCTTGTTCTCGCACATGGCCGCTTGTCCGTGACTCTTTTCATTTGTTTTCTAGACTACTTTAGCTTAGATTAGCTTAATTTAGTTTATTTTTTTCATTTCTTATTGAAAGAAACCATTATGACTCCTTAAACATAATGATGCCTATTGTGGTCACTTGTATTTTTTTACTTAAAGTATTATGTGGGAGGACATGCTCTTAAATTCATTCAAACCTTTCACACCTTGTAACCTTTGATATTAATACAATTGTTATTGTTATTGTAATTGTATTATTCTCTACATTGCCGGCATGTGTTGTTATAGGGAAACTCGTTGTTATTAAAATCGCTTCTACTATTTAAGATCCTCTAATCTTCAAGCTTGTTACTAAGGGATCCCCTTGTTAGCGCCACACAGTCCACTTTCTAGCCTCAAAAGGCTCAGCCCGTGACATTATGTATGTGTGTGTGTGTATATATATATATATGTATGTATGTATGTATGTATGTGTGTGTGTGTGTGTGTATATATATATATATGTATATATGTATGTATGTATGTGTGTGTGTGTGTGTGTGTCTGTATTAATGATAAACGATGACTTGAATGGTTAAATCCATCGTAATACAATTGAATAGTCAATCACTACTGATAACACTGAAAAAACACCTACTGATTTATGAAATCAACTGTCATAATGGTTGTATCGATGACAAAGGTTGGGAAAGGCTGAAAACACGTCGCCCAATACGTTATTCAACAGTGAAAAAAAACTGAAAAAAGCTGACTCATGTTGACAAAGGTTAAAAAAATTAAAAATGCACAGCCCAAATATGTTAATGAACAGTGAATAAAAGTTGAAATGGTTGACGGTAGCTAAAAAATACTGACGAATGTTGAAATATCGATGATAAAAGCTGAAAAAGACTGAGAAAAGCTGATAAAGATTGACGAAGCCTGGAAAATACATGACAAAGACTGTTAAAAAGTTGAAAACGCGTGGCCCAAAAACGTTAATGAACAGTGAATAAAAGCTGGAAGGGTTGACGATTGCTGAAAAATGCTGACTAAGGCTGAAATATAGATGACAAAAGTTGAAAAAAGTTTTTTTTTTTTTTTAAGTTGTGTCATCCTTATCTTTTATTCAATTCAAGTTAATATAATTTGAAGTCCGGAGTCTATATAAGATTCCCTTGTGTCATTGAAAAAAAAAAAATAGATTAAAATATTAATTTCACTTTATAACATTCATGAAATGTCTTCAAACATTAATTCGAGTGAGGAAAGCTCATGTGCTATTTCAAGTGAGGAAAATTGATATGGTGTTTGGGGTTGGCCTGGAACTTGGGATCACTATAGACAATGAGTTCTACAACTATATTATGATGACTACTGAATCGATCAAGACACCAATTGATCGAGTATAGTGTCGGCCTACGGCAAGAGTGGGAGTACATGGTAAGAAAGGCTAACAACCTTGTAAATTCTTTGAGAGCTTTTAATGCACCTGTTTTGCATCGTCGAAGTCTTCAGATGCCCCGCAGATGTCAAATTGATGACACAAGTAAGATAGAAGATGCTATTACACGAATTCGTATGGAGAATAATCAAATGTTGTTGTGAAGGAATCAATATTATCTACTCCAAGTAGCCATTGAAATGACCGCCGCAAGTAACAGAACACTCTCTCAAAATGAATACGATAACGTGATGACGAACAACGATTACTTGTCTGAGGGATACATATCCAACGAAGAATAAATATATTTAGCTAGTTGTATGGTATTTGTTATGTGTTTTCATGTGACTACGTTTGTGATATTATGTACTGTATTTGTTATGTATTGTATTTGTTATTTGTTTTCATGTCTCTACCTTCGTGATGTTATTTATTGTATTTCTTATGTATTGTATTTGTTATGTGTTTTCATGTGACTGACTACCTTCGTGATGTTACATATTGTATGTTTTAGAAAATTTTTGGTCTACCGTAGATCAACAATTTTCTAAAGAACTCCATAAGTTATTATATATATATATATACACACACACACACACACATTTGTACAAATTATAATACATATCATTGAGTTCTATATACCACACCCCCTACGTTTAATGTTTCTCCGTTGCCGCCGTAGAGGAAGTGGAAGTTCCTCCATCTCATTTACCTGTGTATGATCGACATGAGTCATGTTCTCCAAATCCATGGTAGATGGATATGGCGGTTCCTCCACGATCGACAAAGTATGTTCGTTGTTCGATGACCAAGGG
Source organism: Eucommia ulmoides (assembly GCA_016647705.1). Taxonomy (NCBI): domain Eukaryota; kingdom Viridiplantae; phylum Streptophyta; class Magnoliopsida; order Garryales; family Eucommiaceae; genus Eucommia; species Eucommia ulmoides. Next base: position 43,636,891 of record CM028329.1, read on the forward strand.
ACTGACGATACGTGTCTTTGAATTCCACTGGGTACGCCACGTGTCACACTGGAATAGATGTTGAGTTCGTTGATGGATGCTCCATCATCGGGGTGACAAATATGTCATCCAGTGACGGTCCACAACTGACACCCTGGTTGGTGCCATACTCTGAATAGAAACTATTCATCTCGTAAGTAGATGGTTCGATACTAGCGTCCTCCATTATTGCCTTGCCTGGGTGGTACACGTTATCATCCAGGTTTACGGTAAACCCAGAAGATAGCTCCAACGGCGAATTTGATATGCACTTCGGCCCAGAAGCAACGTCACCCGACATTTGGTATGGCAATTGTTGGTACAAGGCCCAGGAACATGCATTGCGCATTAATAGTAGAGCCTCGTCTATGTCGTTTGGGTTTTGTTCACACGGCAAGCTCGCTCAGACGCAACATTAGTGAAATATTTGGTTCTTGCAAAACAAAGTTGATTTCACCTAAGTAAATGAATATTAATAGCAACATAGATTAAGAAACATATGTTCCAATTAAATTCTACCTCTATTGTCGGACGACCTCCTACTGCATGGTAGCCAAAGTTCGATCAGTAAGACGAATTCACTATGATCATCTGGTGACCTCCGAGTGACCTCCCATTACTAAGGCATGTAATCATCAAGGACCTATATCCCAACTTGGAAATTACTCAAATCAGGTGATCGCCCACTATCCCATGCTTGTATATGTCCTGTGTGCACTGATGACCAGTCCGTACCAGATTTTTCTTTCTGGCTAGTCAAATGCAAGTCTTTGTACATGTCGCTTAGCCATGAAATCCCTTGACAAAATCCGAACTGCTGTAGGGTAAGATGGGGATAATGTTACTCCACGATTTCGTAGCAAATAAGGGTCACAGACACCATCCATATGTCTTGGCCATCTTTGTAGTATGAGGGAGGAATGAGTGGCTATAGCGGTGTTGGAGTTGAGAGAAAGAGGAGAGTCTGGAGAGAGAGAGAGAGGCAAGAAGGAAGAAATTAAAAAGAAAAAAAAATGTAAAAAGACAAAAAAAGAAAAAAAGAAAAAAAAAGAGACATGTGCAATGCACATGTTATTTTTTCAGTTAATTTGGATGGGAAAAACTAGTAGAAGGACCAATTGAAATTTGTTACGTACTTAGAGGGTTCAAAGTGAAACGATATAAACTTATTGGATTACATAGAAATGTATCAATAATTAGAATGTTTAAAAGACAATTTTTTTCTATTTTGTATGCAAGCAATTTTATATACTAAACGAGTTAAAAAGAAAAAAAATACACAATAATGGTTAAAAATAACAATTAAAAAATTCATAAGCCTAATAATTGAATATGAGTGAAACTATTACTAAATAAAGTCTCATGTCAAGAGTTTACCAAACAATTCAAAAAAATAAAATAAAAATGAATTAGTTTATATATAAATTGTAAATTTCATAAATAAAAAAATATTTAATTCTCATAATAGTATAATTTTTTTTAAAAAAAAAAAAAAAACATAGTAGCAAGTACTATTTAAATGTTAAAAAAATGCAACAGCCCATCTTTTAAACCCAAAAATTAAAAAAAAAAAAATTAAAATTAAAAATGTATTACACATATAAAAAATATTTAATTCTCAAAATATTTTTAACTTTTTAAAAATTCAACATGAAATGCTCCTTAAATACTCAACAAATGTAATAATCATCATTTGATCTCAAAAGTAATAAAAGAAGTTAGAATTGAAATTGTATTTCAATAAAAATTTAAAAAAATTAAACTGACCAAAATCATAATTCTTTTAAGAGGATTATAGATTTTATTAGATAGTTTTCATTAATTTTTAATAGTACAGTGACATTGCAATATGGACAAATAAATAATTTTATATTTAACATTAAATGAAAGGGGTATGGGACATATTTTTCAAATGACGAGATATTGTTGTCGGTTTTCTAAATAATAAAAGATGTTACTGAAATTTATCCATCTTTCGGTTGTTGATTGTTTTCATTATACTTAATTATATGTCACTTTATTTTATTCATCATGTTTTCTCTCTCCAACAATTTAATAAAAAATTCTCTCTCCATCTTTAATTACATATAACTTTTATTCAATTTCAAGTACTCCGAAGAGTATTCTAACCATTCTTAATCAAAAATAATAAAAACTTTTGAACAACATAAAAATGACCTATTAGATTATTTTACGGCTATTATTTGAAAAAAAAAATTACAAAAAAATTAAAAAACCCGTCGATGAGCTCATTTACTTATTGATTTACTATTTTTCGAAAATAAATATGAGTGAGAATATTAATAGTCTTAGACATTGATATTAATTATTTTAGGCTATAAAATATTTATGGGATTCCATTTTATTTAAGATTTTTATTTTAATTATTATTTGATAATAATTAACAGATATAGAATTAATAAATTCTAATTTTTTTTATTAAAAGTTTATTTTTATTATTATTTGATAATGAGTAATAGACATTGATTTTCAATTAATAGAATTTTTTATTTTAATAAAAAATTAGTTAAATATGATATTTTGTAAAATTTAATTTTATTATTATGAGATAATTTTAAATGATATGGAATTGGTAAAATTAAAAAGTAAAATCGATTCTATTTTAATAATTATGAGATAATCATTAATAGATGTAGAATTTAATTTAAATTTGCAGTTATAACTCTAATTATATTAGAATTAAAACTAATATTCCTTATGAGATGAGGATAGATTATTAATGCCCCTAATTGAATTAGGGGATTGTTGTTACAATTTTCAATTAAATAGACAAATTTTAATTTTTCATAAATTAAAATTATAGTGATCGAATAAACACTTTCATAATTGGTATAATTGAGTGTATTTTACATATCTTGCATTATTTACTTATGCATGTCAAATATGAGGATTGATCATGAACTTAAAACCGTTCAAGTTATGTTATTGATTTTTTTTGGTTGTATAGGAAAGTTAAATAGTATCTATTATTAGATTAATTAAATAACTTGCATACCTAGATTTAGTTCAGCGACTCGAATTGAATTGAATTAAAAGTGCATGATCATCATAGGACCAGTTATATGCATGTTTAGGGTCATTAAATATTTATTGTATTGTATCTAAGCCCATTAGCATGTGTATGGGGCATTATTTATGTGCCCTTGTATAGAAATCGCTGATAAAAAAACATTTTCTAGAGAGAGAAGCTCTCTCTTGAAACTCATGCTCCACTAATTTGAGACGTTTTCGGCATATGTTCTCTCTTGAAATCTGTACTCTGCCCTACCTTGTGAGTTTTCGACAACTGTTTTTCACATTTCTTCTAGTTTTATTGAATGATCGATGCGTTCTATTGAAAGAAAAAACCCACTTAAGGGTTCTACCATCCAAGAGGCGGATTGCTTGGCAAGAAGTACTAAGAATGTAAGACCCCAACCTTGGGGGTGGGTATAATTTAAAGTCGTATTTAAAAATATTTCAGAAATAACGGGTCTGGTAGTGTTAATTATGATTTAATTTTAAATTTGAGGGGTTAATTCGCAATTTTTAAAACATTAAAAAGATTAACATTTGGTCTAATTAATATCTAAAGAAAAATGAGGGGGTGTTAGCGTAATTATTGTAAAGCTTCTCCAAGAAGCTAATGAAAAAAATAAAAAATAAATTGAAATTGAAAGGTGGGGAGCCGGCCACTTGGGCTCCCCTTTTGTCAACTCACACACACACACACACATATATATACACACACACACACACACACACATACACATGCACATGCACATATACATAGACAATTTTATACATATATATATATATATATATATATATATATATATATATATATATATATATATATATATATATATATATATATATACACACACACACGCATATACATCCACATACACACGGGAGAAATGTAGAAGCATCCAGAAAATAAGAGAGAGAGAGGATCAGTGGTGTGTCACCGGCGGCATGGGTTTGTCGTCATGGTTCGCCGAAGGTAAGGGTGTGTGTTTCGTTTATGTGTGTGTTGTGTTGATCATCATTGGTGAGTGTTCTGGGTGTCGTGAATGAGTGTGTGTGTGTTGTTCTGTCATCCAGAGGTGTGGGTGTGGATTAGCCGGGGTGTGGCCGTTTGGCTGTGAGAGGAATGAGAGAAAGAGAGAGAGAGAGAGACATCGGTCCGGTGATGCTTGTGGTAGCGATTGTTTGGCTGGTAGTGAGTGAGAACTAGTGAGAGAGAGAACGTTGGCGGCGAGACTTGTCGTCAACGGAGAAAATTTAAAATCAAAACAAAAACGCGTCGATGGTGATCCTCCGGGGGTGTGTATGTGTTGTTGGGCATCATTGTGGGTCGACAGGAGAGTGGGGAGGTCCTGTCGTCAGGGGGTGTCGTTGTTGGTAGTCGTCAACTGTATGTGTGTGTGTGCTCGGAGATAGCGTCGTCAGTGGTGAAGAATTAGAGAGAGAGAGAACGCGTTTGTCGTGGCGGTAAAACTTCAGGGGGCTGTGATAAGTGGTTTTACCACGGCGGTAATAAGCTCGCCACAGCGGTGAGGCTAAACCAGAAGCTTAAACTAGAAGCAGAAGAGAGATAGAGTGGAAGGAGGTCGGCGGGCTGAACCAACAAAATAGAAACGCAGACATGAAAAAGAAGCCAAAAAAAGGGGGGGGAATGGAGAAATTGCACAAACCACCCCACAAAAAAAAACATAAATCCAATCTCGCGGCCGGTGGAAAATTCGGAGAAGATAGAATTATGCATTTATCTAATAAATACATTTAATTGTCTCAATATAAAATACATGTTAACCTTATCGTTGAATTTAGCGTTATATGTTTGCATGAATAAATTCGACATAGTAAACTGTAACGGAGCAATATTAGTTAAATAGATATATTTTATAATAAAATATGGAGAATAGGAAATTATAAAAAATTAGGGCCTACATGGTTTGGATAGAGTATTTTTATATCAAATATTAATTTAAATCCTGTCACTATTAGGTTCGCAGGCACCGGAGTACCGGTAGAGAATAGACGGTCAAATTCTTCGAAAACGAATATCCAGGTGAGTGTACTGTCTTCTTGCCAAAACTATTTTTATATATATGATGAAAAATGTGTTTATTTCAGACTGTATGATTTTATAAATGATATGGATCAAACCGATTTTGGGTGAGTTGGTAAAAATGGATTTTCGTTGAATTATGTTGTTTTAAAAAGAAAGAAAGATTAAAAATGATTAGTTGGATTTGGATGATTTTAAAAGAGAGTGGAAAATATCTGTTTTTCTAAAAATGCATGGTTTTCTAAAAATAAAGGGTGGAAGAATGGTTTTGTTGAAAAATACGATTTTTGGATTTAAAAGTTAGTTTTGCGAAAAAGAGGTGGACGTTGGTGATGTTGACGATATTGATGAGGTGGTGATTTATATTATGGTCTGTCCGGAGGGTGGTCCGAAAGATGGATATTGATTTGTGATTTGATGATGATATTATTGAGTTGACTCTGCCATAGTTTATGTCATGTCCGGAGGGTGGTCCAGTAGGTGGTGATTCATATTATATCTTGTCCGGAGGGTGGTCCGGCAGGTGGTGATTGATATTATGTGGTGATTTATATTATGTCCTCCGGAGACGTCCGGTAGGTGATTATCTGCGCAGTTAGGTCCGCTAGGAAGGCATATCCTATGGATGGTTACGGTACAATTGCAACTCCCGATCGTGAGGTTAAACAATCACTATGGCTAGACAGTGAGTGGTGTGGTGTTTTGAGATATGGTGTTTAAATTTATTATATTTGGGGATTGTTTTATACGGTGATTGGTATTATATACTGGATGGGTTTGAATGGAAATTTATACTTGTTGTTTTATTTTCACTGCTTATATTATAAGGATTTTTTTTACTAGTTATGTGATGTTTATATATTTATGCTTGATCTATTTTTGATGTTGTAAAATGAATTACTATTATTATAAAATGTGTTTACTAAGAAGGCAGTACACTCGCAAGTGAATCATTTAGGAGACGGTCCCCTACTGGCACTAGGTGGAGTCATCTGAGAGTTTTGAGTTGGGCTGTCAGAGGTGAACCTTATGAGATATTATGTATCTCCTGTATAGTGAATTGTATAGTATTGTATGCATTTTGTAACGTGTTAGTTGATTTAATGTAATAGGTGATGTCATGTTGTCGTCACGCTGGCCCTGGGATGACAGGTGTCCGGGACGAGTCGTGACAAATTTCGTATCAGAGCCTAGGTTATAGGTTCTGTAGACTTTCCAGTAGTTGTGTCAGTAGAAGACCATGAGATAGGAGGACGTGCCAGTCGTCTTGTCAGTAGGGGACATGAGATAGGATGTCAATAAGTTAGTTTGGTGCGTGAGTGTTAGGTCTTTCATTTAATTAGTTTGTGCTTTGGTATGGTGCATGGAGGGTTGTCTTGTTGGCAAGCAATGATACGACCCATGGTGATATTGCTAGTAGCAGATTTGAGTAATGTTGTGATGTTAGTGAGGGTAATAGGTGGATCGTGATGGTGAAAGAATACATTATTGAAAAATGTAAGTTGTTAATTGAGAAACAATTATATGCAAATAGCATAAGAATGAGATAACGATCGGTAGCACTTAGTAAGTCATTCTTAATTACTAGATAGTAGAGTAGAACACTGAAGTTGGAAAGAATCCTATAATAATATTAAGAAGGGAAGTTGAATAGTTGGAACTAAGAATGTGAGAAAGCTGTAGCGAGAAAAATGTTCTAGGTTGACAAAAAGATAGAGTAAAAGTGTGGGAACGAAAAAAAGAAGAAGAAGAAGATGGTATGGATAAAGTACCTGAGAATTGTGGGTTTGGAAGGATAGTAGGTGCGTGTAAATAAAATCCATTTAAGTGAGTAATATTGAGTTGCTGGTGAAGTCAAATTTGTGATGAATAAAAGTATGTGTCACTGGGAAGGCATATCTATTACCTCAGTTAGTCTGATAGTGGGTCTAGGAAGTTAGAAAAATATTAAAGAAAGGAGATCACAATTCAGTATGCAGGTGTTGGGCATCAGTTCAAACAAGTTTTGGCGGTGGATATTGTAGTAGCTAGGGATTTTCCCTATGTGGGTCCGAGACATTGACGGGGTGCTAGTAGGCGTGATTAATAATTGTAGTTGTCGTTAAATTAGCTCCATACTTTTAAGGAGTTGAACGTTCGGCTCATTAAGTTGGTTAATTATACTCGTGTTGACAAAATGTGGGAAATTGAGATTTGAACTTATAACCTTGGGACTTTAAAAGAGATCGTCATGATATAAGAAAATTGAGTGGATTAATTTAAATCGATGATTGACTGCATTTTGTTGAATTTAAATAATTTCTGTGGTGTAGGGAAATTTTTTGAGTAGGATATTACCAATTAAAGGTTAGAGATTGTGACGTGGCGAAAACGACGATCCGGTCAAGAGTAGAGAAAAGTATGCAGAGCATCTCCAGATAGTGTTGCTGATGCGGCAAGAAAAACAAGTGTATGTCAAATGCAATAAATATGAGTATTGGTTGGATTGAGTGAAATTTTTTGGGACAAGTGCTGTTGAGACATAGTAATCAAGTGAATTCAAAGAAAGTCGAAGTGGTGGGTTGATGGAGTATAGAGAATACCGAAAACATATGACTGGAATTTGAAACTTTTGGAAGGACGGTGATTTTAGTTGCCTTGACATTTTCGTAACATTTTCGGTATAACGAGATTTGTGCCTTGAGTTGGAAATCGGGAAAACGTGGTTGCGCATATTCGGGTTGCTCATATTAATGTGTGTGTTAAGTTGAGATCCTTGTAAGTTTAGTGGGCGGTTGGTCCGATGACCGCGCTATTTGATCCTTTGATGTGAAATTGACATTGATCGATTATGCAGTAGAAGCGCAAAAGTAGGATGTCCATTTGGAAAAGATTAAAGAGGAAGGAAATGGAAAATGGTCACAAGGCTGACTATCGTGTCAGAAATGATAATGAAGTTGCGATGATCAGAAATAGATTGTGTGTTCCTAATGATGCTCATTTGATGCAAAAAACCTCAAAAGGGGTGTATAGGGCAATGTTTGCAAAGCCCCGGTAATATCAAACTGTATCGAGATTGCGGGAGCATTATTGGTAGGTATCTTGTGTAAGGCCCAAATCATAGTACGCACGTCATTTATAGTTGCATTTTAAAGTATTGGGAAATTCGGGGTAAATTTTTGTTAATAAAAATCAAAATTAAAAGTTTAGGGGTCAAATTTGAAATTTAGAAAACATGGAAATTAAACTTGAGATCCAAATTGATAATTAAAACCAAAATTTGAAAATAGTAAGGGTAAAATTATAATTTTAGAAACTTGTAAAAGTTGAAAATGATTAAAATAAGATCTTAAAAGGAAGTTGAGGGGAGGAAAGTGCATTTTAACTAAAGTTTTTTTTTTTTTAAAACACATATATGTATATTATATGTTGTGTGTGTGTAACGAGGCTCAAACCGGCCGACAAGGAAATCGGCGTGGGTGATGTGGCAAGCTAGAAATGACTTCTCCCACTAATCTCATGCAATATATACTTACTCTTGCATGTGGAACTGATTGAAAATCTCAAATCCAATCTAGAAATTTAGAAATTCTAGAGAGAGAGAGGGAGACGGAAGGGAGGTTTCGATGGTGGGTTCCCCAGCGTGGTCATTAGCGTGCATTCAATGTTATTTCGTCTTTGTGGGTGTGCGTGGATCATCGTCGTTAGTTCCAGGGGAAAGCGAAAGTGGTTCGGCCGGTGGGGTATTTCGTCGATGGCGTTCGACGATGTGTGTTCTTAGCATCACCGGTGAGCAGGAGTTGGGTTCGACTGTCTAGTCGTCGACGATCTTCGATCTGGTGAGTATTTATGCGTATTTCTTTGATTATTCTAGTGGGTGTGTGCATGCATGTGTATGTGATCGGCGGTGGGATCGTCGGTGGGTTTCGGTTTCGTCCGACAGTGGCGTTCGACAGAGTGTATGTGTTTCTGATTCTTGTTTTGTGTAGTGTGTGAATGTGTGTGTTGCTTTGATTGCATGCGTGTGTGATCATCGCCATGGTGCGGCCGACGGTGAAGGGAGGCTAGTGAGAGAGAGTGTTGTCATGTGGGTATGTTCGGTGGTCTCGTGGGTAGGCGTGTTCGGTTGTGGGGTGGCCGGTGGTGGTCGTTGATTGGTGGTGTGGTTGGTGTAGGACTGGCAATGAGAATCGGCGAGGTGTAAGAGGCCACCGGTGGTTGGCAATAGTAGAAAGAGAAAGGGGTCCGGCCGGCCGTCTGAAACAGAATAGGGAGACAGGACCGTAAAAAAAAAAAAGAAAAAAAAAAAAAGAATTTCACTTTTAACCCCAACTTAAATATAAACTCATCTCGTGACCCGTGAGCGATTCCGAAACAAGTAAATTTTAATCAATTATTATTTTGTTAAATAATTAATTTTGAGGAAATTGGAAATCTTGCATTTAGGTCCACACACTGCATATTAGGGTTTATTGTGAATAAAACGTTGATTTAGGTCTGTCATGGTTAGATTCACAGGCTCCTACTTCGAGGCAGTATTTCGGTAGCGGTCCGGTAGTCATTTGGCGACGGTGTTTTTGCTATGCAAAAAACGAGGTGAGTTTACTATCTTCTCGCCAAACTAATTATATATATGTGTGTGTGTGTGTGTGTGTAAAATGGCTTTACTTGGACTGTACGATTTTATAAATGATATGGATCAAGCAGGTTTTGGGTGAGTTGGGAAAAATAAATTTTCGGTAAATTATGTTGGTTTTAAAATAAAGTTGAAAAATGATTCGTTAGCTTTGGTGATTTAAAAGAGTAAAAAAATATCTGGTTTTCTAAGAATGCTTGGTTTTCTAAAACCAGAAGTGGAAAAATGGTTTTTACTAAATCGGTGGTACTTTTAAAAAGAGAGAGAAAAACGTGGTTTGGAAATTCTCCTCTGTAAGGGGTGTGGTTTGAATAAATGTAATTTTGAAAATTCTCCCCGAAAGGGTTGTGGTTTAAATTTTCCCCATAAGGGGTGTGAATTTTTTACGATGTTGTTGTAAAATATATTTCTCCCCATAAAGAGTGTGGATTTTGACGATATTGTTGATTTGGACGATGCCATAGTTTTGTCCCCGTAAGGGGTGTCGATTTCTTCCCATGGGATGCGGATAGTTCTCCTCGTAAGGGGTGTGGATATTTCTCCCCAAAAGGGGTCTGGATATTTCGTAGGAAGTCATTACTACGGATGTTACGGTACCGTTGCAACTCCCGATTGTGAGGTTAAAACGATCACTAGGGTTGGCTAGTGTGTGTGTTTGAGGTGTGTGTTTGAATTGTGTGCTTAAAAAGTGTGTTTGAGATATGTGCTTGAGATGTGGTGTTTTACGTATATTGGTTGATTTGATATTTATTATCATGGTAATTAGTATGATTTTTATATTAATTGGATTTGAACGGAACTTAATTATGTCGCTTTATTTTCTCTGCTTTTATACTGGGAATTTTACGAGCTATGTGGTATTTATAAACTTACGCTTGATCCATTTAGATGTTGTAGAATGAGTTTTTATTATTAAAAATATTTTTACTGAGAAGGCAGTACACTCGCAAGTGAAGCAGCTTGGAGTCGGTCCCCTACTAGCTCTAGGTAGAGTCCTACGATGGAGTCGTGTGGAGGGTTAAAATGAGCTTTATGAGGCGAACCTGTGAGGGGTTCATGGTATTATATTTTGCTGTTAGTATATTTGGGGAACGGGTGTGTTCCCATAACATAAATATGTATAGCTTCATATTGATGATGGTTTATTTATATATATGCATATTGTCGTGTAATAGATGGTTGGTTAGTTGTTTTCGGTGATGTCATGATGTCGTCACGCCAGCCCGAGATGTCGGGACGGGTCGTGACATCTTGTATATTAGGTGTCTGGTATTTTAGCAAAATTAAGATCGAGCATTAATATCCAGGTGGTTATTGTGGCATTTACTTATTCCAAAATAGAAAGGGGAGTCTTGATTCGTGTGCTAAGTGTATATTGACAGGATTGTTCTGTTGTATGAGGCACCGATTCAATGTAAGTGTCGAATAAAGTTGGGATAAGATACCAATGTGACTTATTCGTTCGATAATTGATAGTTCCTCTTGGATAATTCGATTGACTATATTTTGAGAAATTAAATTGTTAATTTGTAAGTGTTGCTGTCGTACTGTAATTGGAAGAAAATTTTTATTAAAACAAATTAAGTCGCTGTTGGATGAACAATCCACGGAGGAATTCGAAATGTAGTATTGAATGGTGATATTGTAAAAGGTGAGTTCGATATGTCATAATTACCGTCGAAAAAAAAAAACCAAAAAACCAAAAAAAAATTTGGCATGTTGTAAATATGAAAGTCGGGTAGTTAACTCCAGGTAACAATCCTTTATCGGAGAAACTATAATATCAGAATCTGATATTTATTTTGACATTCTGGTCTAGTTGCCATACCACTTTGGGTGCCAAGTTGAAATTTGGTACCTCGTTTTGGTTGTGGATTAGTGATCAATCGAGAAGTGCGATTGAGATGTTGGAGGATATGTTGAGAGATTGCGTTTTGGGAATTTTCAGTTAACGAGAAGAATTTAGGGGCGTTAATGAAATGTGTTTACATTAATAGATACATTTTCAGTGAGCAAGGTGACATTGTATAAGCGCTGTATAAAAAGGGTGCATGACTTCAGTCAAATAGACTAAACTGAGATGGGAGAGCGGGAAATTATCGAGTTATTAGAGACAACTCGGTATGGTTATATTTTATTGAGAAATGGAGTTGATAAAAAAAAACTCAACTAGATGTATTGATCCACTAAAAATATTAGGCGGAGTCGGCTTGTGGGGTCACTAAAATTTCTTAAGGAAATGATAATTTGAATTACCCTTGAAGTATAATAATTTACAGTCTGTAACTAGTAACCTTTAGGATGTATCGAATTTTGCAGTTGCGACGTATCTATGTCCTTCAATTCATATTTATATGTAGATCTATGTTTGAAGCATGTTTGGGTAGATTAAAAACAGAATTGAAGCAGGTAGCCTTGTCAGGGACTTGATTAAATATGGAGGCATGAAGGAAATTTTTATAAATGACCTGTTTGATGCATTTAGATACGCATCTACGCGGTTTGGTGTATTGTGGAACATTTTATTTGTTAAACGATGGATTATGGTAATATTGTTAAAACTTTTATAAGAGTATTAAAGATCGGATGTAAATATTGAGGTTGATGATTATTTTTTTGTCTATCTGTGTTGATGAGATTGGTGGTGAGTATTGTTGGTTTAAAAGTTGGATGGAAATATTGTTGTGAACTGGTTGACTGGAAATGTCGAATGAAATGGATAAGTGTGAGTTATGGAAAAAAAATTGTCGGAATGAGATAGGCTCAATTAATTGAGATTACCGCGATATTTTAAGCATGTATTGTTGTTGATCGTTATTTTTATCAGAGTAGCGGAAGCAGTTAAAACATGAGATTCTTCGACAGTTGGTTGTCCGTGTTGAGCGTAACCGATCTAGTACACCCTCTTTGTGGGGTGTTGAATATAATATCGACCCTTACAAATGAAAATGTTGCATTGGGTGGGTATGTCTTGGCGAAAGCCGATGATTATAAATTTTGTACGACTTATGTTTATGGTACCATATGGAGAAAACAATATTCTAAAATTATGTAAAATAAATGTGACCAAGTGCTGCAAATTTGACGTGTTATTGGAATGACGAAATTTCAGAACGAATTTTTTTTTAGTGGGGGAGAGTTGTAAGACCCCGACCTTGGGGGTGCGTATAATTTAAAGTCGTATTTAAAAATATTTCGAAAATAACGGGGCTAGTAGTGTTAATTATGATTTAATTTTAAATTTGAGGGGTTAATTCGCAATTTTCAAAACATTAAAAAGATTAGCATTTGGTCTAATTAATATCTAAAGAAAAATGAGGGGGTATTAGCGTAATTATTGCAAAGCTTCTCCAAGAAGCTATTGAAATAAATAAATAAATAAATAGAAATTGAAAGGTGGGGAGCCAACCACTTGGGCTCCCCTTTTGTCAACTCTCTCTCTCTCTCTCTTTCTCTCTCTCTCTCTCACACACACACACACACACACACACACACACACACACACACATATATATATATATATATATACGCATATACATCCACACACACACGGGAGAAACGTAGAAGCATCTAGAAAATAAGAGAGAGAGAGAGGATCAGTGGTGTGTTGCCGGCAGCGTGGGTTTGTCGTCATGGTTCGCCGGAGGTGAGGGTGTGTGTTTCGTTTGTGTGTGTGTGTTGTGCTGATCATCGTTGGTGAGTGTTCTGGGTGTCGTGAATGAGTGTATGTGTGTTGTTCTGTCATCTGGAGGTATGGGTGTGGATTCGCCTGCAGTGTTGCCATTCGGCTGTGAGAGGAATGAGAGAGAGAGAGAGAGACATCGGTCTGATGATTCTTGTGGTGGCGATTGTTTGGTTGGTAGTGAGTGAGAACTAGTAAGAGAGGGAACGTTGGCGGTGAGACTCGTCGTCGACGGTGAAAATTTAAAACCGAAACAGAAATGCGTTGACAGTGATCCTCCGGGGGTGTGTATATGCTGTTGGGTGTCGTTGTGGGTCGACGGGGGAGTGGGGAGGTCTTGCCGTCAGGGGGTGTCGTTGTTGGTAGTTGTCAACTGCATGTGTGTGTGTGCTCGGAGGTAGCGTTGTCGACGGTGAAGAATTAGAGAGAGCGAACGCGTTTGCCACGGCGGTAAAACTTCAGGGAGCTGTGATAAGTGGTTTCACCGCGGAGGTAATGAGCTCGCCACAGCGGTGAGGCTAAACCAGAAGCTCAAACCGGAAGTAGAAGAGAAAGAGAGTGGAAGAAGGTCGGCGGGTTGAACCAACAAAACATAAATGTTGACATGAAGAAGAAGCGGGAAAAAAAGGGGGGGCGAATGGAAAAATTGCACAAACCACCCCACGAAAAAAACATAAATCCAATCTCGCGGCCGGTGGAAAATTTGGAGAAGGTAGAATTCCGCATTTCTCTAATAAATACATTTAATTGTCTCAATATAAAATACATGTTAACCTTATCGTTGAATTTAGCGTTATATGTTTGCATGAATAAATTCGACATAGTAAACTGTAACGGAACAATATTAGTTAAATAGACATATTTTATAATAAAAGACGGGGAATAGGAAATTATAAAAAATTAGGGCCTACATGGTTTGGATATAGTATTTTTATATCAAATATTAATTTAGGTCTTGTCACTATTAGGTTCGCAGGCACCGGAGTACCGGTAGAGAATAGGCGGTCAAAGTCTTCGAAAACGAATATCCAGGTGAGTGCACTGTCTTCTTGCCAAAACTATTTTTATATATATGATGAAAAATGTGTTTATTTCAGACTGTACGATTTTATAAATGATATGGATCAAACGATTTTGGGTGAGTTCGTAAAATGGATTTTCGTTGAATTATGTTGTTTTAAAAAGAAAGAAAGATTAAAAATGATTAGTTGGATTTGGGTGATTTTAAAAAAAGAGTGAAAAATATCTATTTTTCTAAAAATGCATGGTTTTCTAAAAATAAAGGGTGGAAGAATGGTTTTGGTGAAAAATACGATTTTCGGATTTAAAAGTTAGTTTTGCGAAAAAGAGGTGGACGTTGGTGATGTTGACGATATTGATGAGGTGGTGATTTATATTATGGTCTGTCCAGAGGGTGGTCCGGCAGATGGATATTGATTTGTGATTTGATAATGATATTATTGAGTTGACTATGCCATAGTTTATGTCATGTCCGGAGGGTGGTCCGGTAAGTGGTGATTCATATTATGTCCTGTCCGGAGGGTGGTCCGGCAGGTGGTGATTGATATTATGTGGTGATTTATATTATTTCCTCCGGAAACGTCCGGTAGGTGATTATCTATGCAGTTAGGTCCACTAGGAAGACATATCTTACGGATGGTTACGCTACCGTTGCAACTCCCAATCGTGAAATTAAACGATCACTATGACTAGGCAGTAAGTGGTATGGTGTTTTGAGATATGGTGTTTAAATTCATTATATTTGGAGATTTTTTTATACGGTGATTGGTATTATATACTGGATGGGTTTGAATGAAAATTTATACTTGTTGTTTTATTTTCACTACTTATATTATAAGGATTTTTTTACTAACTATGTGATGTTTATATATTTACGCTTGATCCATTTTAGATGTTGTAAAATGAATTACTATTATTGTAAAATGTGTTTACTAAGAAGGCAGTACACTCGCAAGTGAATTATTTAGGAGACGGTCCCCTACTAGCACTAGGTGGAGTCATCTGAGAGTTTTGAGTTGAGCTGTCAAAGGTGAACCTTATGAGAGATTATGTATCTCCTATATAGTGAATTGTATAGTATTGTATGCATTTTGTAATGTGTTAGTTGATTTAATGTAATAGGTGATGTCATGTTATCGTCACGCCGGCCCTGGGATGACGGGTGTCCGGGACGGGTCGTGACAAAGAAGGTATAGTAAGATTCTCCATGATCCTTTTGTATTGATATGGAAATCAAAACCCAACCCTTAACTTAATGCAACGATGTGGTTATGGGTGAAAAATCGGTAGATGTCCCTCCATCTTCAACATCCATGAAGGTAATCGTCCCTAATAATTCCCGGAATGGGGTGGACCCTGATCCATCATGCATTTCTAATGTTCTAACTCAAACGATCTCATTGGCTAAGGTAAGTGTTGAAATCGCTAAGTCTTTTAAAGATGTGCTAAATAGGGTTAAAATTGCTATGATAAAAAAAATTGAAGATGTCTATTTTGATAATGATGAAGATCCAGTGATGAAGCCCATTGATGGCGATGATGATTCATCACAAGGAATAAAAAAATTATTTTTCCTAGATTTAAAGTTCCACCTATTTGGCTTGAAAAAATCAAAGAAAGATGGCAAGATTCTCTAATAATCAGACTGCTTGGCAGAAACATCAGTTATAAAACTTTTCTATCAAAAGTGACGGCCATATGGAAAACCCAGGGAGATTTTGACCTTATTAATTTGAGCTATGGTTTCTACCTTGCTAAATTTTCTAGAATTTCATACTCACATCGTGTTCTTACTAAAGGCCCTTGGGTGATTTTTTACAATTAACTAACTATTAGGAAATAGGAGCCTAATTTTCATCCCGAAGATGCTAGAGATTCTAGAACTTCGGTATGGGTTAGATTTTCGAAACTTCCTATTGATTTCCTTGAATCCCCCTTGTTGTATTCTATTTCTAGATCTATTGGTAAACCTATTAAATTGGATAACAATACTGCTACTTCTATTCGTGGTAATTTTGCTAGGGTCTGTATTGAAATTAACTTAGAACAACTGTTAACCACTAAATTTGAATTGGATGAAAATTGGTATTGTTAGCCTAGTGGAATACCCAAGAGGGAGGGGTGAATTGGATAATTAAAAAATTATCAGAGAAATAATAACACTTTAAAAATTAAACAATTAATTTTATCCTAAAATTAATTATTATTTTTATAGCAGCGGATAAGTGTAATAAGCTCTAGGTGCACACCCAAACAACACAAGATAAAATCAAGAAAATAAGTAATGCAGTACACACCGATATATCCTAGTTCACCAAGCTACTATTGGATAATCTAGTCCTTCGAGCCCTACGGAGATTTGCACCCACTAAACTCAAGATTCCTTTACAGGTACGAACTAAACCCTCACAATGATTTTTTTCGCAAGTTCAGAATCAACCTTTACAAATTCTTTTTCACAGACTTAGGAACAACCTCTACTTTTTGCAAGTTCAAGAGTAACCTAATTCTATTACAGGGAGAATAATAACCTAATTCTTTTAATACCTTAGGCTCAAGAATCAAAACCTCACAAAAATACTTCAACTATAATTTTTCCAGGTAAGGATGGAACCGTTACAAAATTCACTCAAAATCAATTATATCTATGAAGAATTACTACCTCAATCTCTTTATAGGAAGAGACTGAAAATCGGCTACCATTTGATTAAATACCCCCAACAGTATTTAATCTGTTACACTACTCACCAATACAAATTGATAAGCAGATTATGTAAGACCTGGACTTTAGTATGTACGTCATTATTTTTAATTTAGAGCATTTAGAAAAAATTTGGGGTAAAAAATTGAGTTGATTAAAAACCAAATTAAAAGTTTATGGGTCAAATTTGCAAAATTATCAATTAAAATCTAAAAATTTAAAATGTGAAGGGTGAAATTATAATTCTAGAAATTCGTAAATGTTGAATTGAACTAAAATGAAGATTTTAAGAAATTAGGGGGGAGGGAAGAGTATTTAAGCACATGGGTCTTTATATAAACTCATATATATATAGTCATATATTCGTGCGTGTGTGTGCAGTGAGGGCCGAAGACAAAGAGAGAAGAGAACCGGCGACGTGGCATGAAGAGATCAAACATCCATCCACTTAATTCATGCATATATATAGGATTCATTCACGCTAGAAGGATCGGGAAAGCTTAAGAAGAAGAAACTTAGAAATCTAGAGAGAGAAAAAGAGAATCGGAGTGTGTCCTATTCACCGGCGTTGTGTGGGTATCGTCATCATTGATCAACCGTTGATCAATAGTGTGTGTTACAGTGTGTGCATGTGATCGGACGAGTGTTTATTCTGTATGCATTGTGAGTGTGTGTTGATTTCACTAAAAACCAAACAAGCCTAGTGGGCATATTTTGACCCTCGCCGTCGACATCGCTGGAGTTCGTGTGTGGGTTCTGTCCTAATGGGTCGGCGATTGTGGGAATATATGGGTGTGTGTATTCTGTTCGTCGTTCATGGTCGACAATGATCGTGTGTGTGTGTTCGTTCAAATGTTGTGGGTGTGTGTGCGTTTTGTTCATCGTCGATGGTCGTCGGTGATCGGTGTCGTCGCCGTCTGTGTATACGTTGTTGCTCTGTGTGTGTGTGTTCGGCTGTCAATGGTATGGCTGTGTGTGTGTTGTCATAAGTATGGGAGGTGAGACCAGCGTGTGTGTGTTTGTTTCGCCACCAGCATGTGTGTGTGTGTGTGCTGTTTCAACAGCGTGTGTGGGTGTGTATGTAATTGGGGGTGTTGTGCGACTGTGGGTGTGTGTATCGGTTGGTTGGACGGCGGGGTTGTGGGTACTGTTCGCGTGTCGCCACCAGTGAAGGATGTGAGGGTGTGTGTGTCGCCGGACGGCAGGAAGCCAAAACAGAAACAGGAAACAGAACGGAAAAAAGGAAAAGAAAGAAGAAGGGAAAAAAGAAAAAGAAAGAAGAAGAAGAATAAACTACACAAATAACCCCAACAAATTCAAAATCCGTCTCGCGACCCGTGAACGATTCGGAATAGGTAACGTTTTTCCGTTAAGTTTATTTTAGTTTTGTTAAATTAAATTCTAGCATAAAAATTTTGTAACCGGAATAATAAATTTGGGGACTGTTAAATGAAAAAATTAACCGAATAATAATTTTACATAATAAAATGTGGGGACGGGAAAATAACGAAAATTAGGGCCTGTATTACATGATTAGGTGATTTTAAATAAAATATTAATTTAGACCCTGTCTTTATTAGGTTCACAGGCACTAGAGTATTGGTAGAGGATAATCTGTAAAAACTGTTCGAAGCGGGTAGCCAGGTGAGTGTACTGTCTTCTTGCCAAATCTATTTTGATATATGATGAGAAAATGTGTTTATTAAAAAATAGGACGAATTTATAATTTATATGGATCAAGCGGATTTGGGTGTTTTGAAAATTTGAATTTCGTTGGTTTTTTTTTTTTAAAAAAAAAGTGGAAATAAATGATTTATTGAAATCAACGATTTTTTTTTTAAAGAAAGTGAAAAACATGATTTTTGAATTAAATCGGTTTTGGATATAGATGTCGATGTTATTGATTTGTAGTTTGACGATGTCATGTCGACGTCACGTGGCCCCATGGTGACGGGTGTCCGGGGTGGGGTGTGACAGATTATTTCACTCAGAGTTTCTATCACCCAAGATAAATTAAAACTCGATTAATATTCCAAATCTAGTAATAGAAAAGTGTGAAATTAAAAATCTGATTTTAAACAAAAGATGGATAGTAAATAATTTAGCACGTAATCAGATTCAAGATATTGTTTATAAAATATTTTCTTCAATAAAGAATCAAAAACAATTTCTAAAGATCAATTTTCAAAAATTAAACAAGCAATGCACAATAGAAAGTAATTGGAAAGATCTCACCCGGAATCCACAAAAAAATAAAAATAAAGCGATAATACTTCAGATCTGGTAGCTGCAAAGATTACTAGCAAAGATTCTCAAGATCGTCTCTTAGAATAACTCTCACAAAATTTCAGAAAGATAACTCTTAGAACAACACAATATAATCTTATCTCTTTTTGCTCACTTCTCTTAATTTAATCATATATAAAAAAAAAATACGGGTCTATATATATAGAAAATAAATAAGCTCTCTAACGGCTGGTTCCCATGTGTCATGACATTTAAATGCTCTCTTAAACCCCGTATATCATTATGACTTCATTTTAGTTCAATTCACTTAATAAATGACTTTTAAATCTTTCAATTAAGTCCCCCAAATATTTCTCAATCTTAATTAAATAGAATAGAAACAATTTTATGTACCAAATTGAGAAACATTGAAATTTAATGAACCAACTTAATAGGATTTAAATAATAAGTGAAGTATATCTTAAATATCATAAGATCCCTTAAATCTCTCACAAATTCCAACAAAAAATGGCTACTTTTAGATATGAATTCGGAATCCTCATTATCCTGAAACAGCACCCTCAGTCGACCGATCAGTCGACTGCTAGATTCAGGATGTAGCCAAGCCAAAGCTGTTGCGTTAATCGGTCAACCTATATGTCGACTTGGAGATTCAGAGAGTTCGATTTACCTTTACCGGTCGACCCAGCTGTCGACTTAGAGATACATAGAGTTTATATTTTCTTCGCCAGTCGACTTACCTGTCAACTTAGAGATACAGAGAGTTTCACCTGTTTGGTCCGGTCGACTTACCAGTCGACTTATGCATGCTGGATCTCTTTTCTGAACTCGTTTTTAACTCATTTTTATTTATGTTTTTCACCCCTTTAACCATTTTATTTTCTAAATAAGCTCCACTAACTTCTTAAATTCCATTTTAGTCAATTATAAATATTTCTTTCCAAATACATATGGGAGCAAATAATTTCATCTTATCAAAACACACATAAACAATAAAAACTTTTTGTGCCGTGTGTGTTCCTAATTGGGATATTAAGAGTTGAAATTCACTTGAGTTGTTTTTCCTTAATTTCTTCAAACTCTTAATTCTTCATCATCTTTGTTATCATTTAGCATCCATTCATAATTTGTTATCGCATCTTCATCACTGGAACTTAATTAACTGAAACACTTAACAAACCATTTGTTCCACCAAAACATTAACACTTAATTGTTCATCAAAATCTTAGAATCAACAATCTCCCCCTTTTTGATGATGACAATTAACTTTGATAGTTTATTCAAAACAATAATATAACCACACTCTCCCTGAATCCGAGAACGGGTTTTATAACTCTTTTAAGCATAAGAATGAAGATTTTAAAAACATAATCAATAAAGCACAAATTTAAAAATAAAAACTCCCCCTTAATAAAACATCAACTACTTATCCCTCTTTGTCATCTTCAAAAACAAAATTTAGGGAGAGGGGTACACAACCAAAAATTCTACTTTAGTCAAACGCATAATATACTTGAAAGAGTAAACTTAAAGTAATTAAATCCGGATATATATATATATATATATATATATATATATATATATATATATAACTCTTTTAAAAGAACATTGAATCAACTTATAAATTCACCTTTAAAAAATCAAAACTCATTTTAACAAATCAACTTTTAGGCACAAAACATCAACACTATGTGGATCATTATTATAGATAAATATCAAGTCTACTCAATTCATCAAAATCCACACCAAAAATATCATTCTTAACATGCAATCTCCCACTATATAAGTGTAAACAAACTAATTCATTTTAAGGAGAAAAATATAATATTTGAAACACTAAGACATGAAACATCCCTCAATGATAGTTTATGAAGCTATCAATATAATGCATACTTATTTCATAAAAATTTCAGCTCCATTTTTCAACAATAATCATTAACCCTCAAGAACATGAATCATATCTCAATCAATAACATGTATATTAAAAAATCAAGATTAATAAAAAACTTAGCTCAAATCAACTTATTTGTATAAAAGTAAATAGCATGAATGATAACATATTATACAAATAATCCTACTAAAAAACATATGCAACAAATAATTTGCATTATTTAGTAAGATCACAAATACTCGATTAATCCTGTAAATCAGATAATATGTTTTAAAATTAACACATGATCACTACTTGATATAAGCACATAAAAACATGTTAATACCTCCCTAACTAAATGTGATTGTCATAATCACTATAGAATATTTTTAAGACAACAGGAGAACGACTCATTTAGAAAAGATCTTAGAAACAATTACCAACTTACCTATTTGGTAAGTTGGGACTTTCCTTCTTTAACAAATTTAATAAATTTAAAATGCGGAGGGTTAGGAGTACCTCTTATATCCTTAGGGGCGACTTTACTTTTTACCTCATTTGAGCTTATAATTGATTTAGGTGTGCAATTCTTCTTGGCTTGTTCGTATCATCTATTCCTTTAATTTTTGTCATTTAATTCATTGATGATTCCCTTTGCACGTATCGCTTGTGGTTTCCTAGTGATATCTCATCTTGAATTTTGTACAACTTTTCTCTTTGCACGTTTCTCTTGTGGCTTCTTTGCAACTTTATATTTTGTCTTTGGTGCATCTTTTTGCTTTGTATGAGTCGCTTGTGGATCATTGGTGACTTTCTGTCTTGGTTTTTATATAACTTCTTTGTTTGCTCTTTCAGGTCCACTTCCGACATTATGTAATTCTACACAAGACATTTCAATAGTTCTCTTCAGTATCCATTTTATTTTAGATCTGTCCTTGTTAGACATAAACTTGGGGTTCCAAAACGGATATGATACTTTAAAATGCTCAACCCTATTACAATAATAACATCTCAAATCCAATTTATCATAGAAAGCACGAGATGTAAAATAATAATTATTTCTAACAATAGCCACATAATTATCACTGGCTTGTGATGAAAGATGAGACGATAAAGCAAATCCACTTTGTCTAAAAAATCATTTTCAAAATCTCTTAAAATAGTCTTAAGGTTGGATTTTGATTTTTCAAAATTTTTCTTAAGTAAATCGATTTTTGAATCAAGATCTGACATTTGCATAGAAATCATCTCAATATTTTTTTTTTTTAAAACTCTGTTTTCATTTTCAAGAGAATCCATTTTAGAGAGCAAATTATTAATTTTAAAAACAATATCCGAAAATTCTTTTGTACCACAATAATCATACAAATGCATTTTAGATTTTTGGACACTTTTTCCACCGTTTCAAAAGAAACGATTTTTCTATTTAAACTCAAGTTCTCTTTAGCAAAAAATAGTGTGAGTGAAAGTAATTTTTTCATAACAATATGGATATTTTCATTATCATCATCTCCATCACTACCAAATGAATCACAAGAATCATAAATCATATTATCATATAAGGATCTATTACCATCAAGAGAAAATACACAAAAAATATTATCCATGGTGTGTGCACGTGACTCGTTTAGAGAGTTCATCTTCTTTTCACCGGTCGACTTACCTGTTGACTTAGAGATATAGAGAGTTTCACCTGTTTGGTCTGGTCGACTTACCAGTCGACTTATGCATGCTGGATCTCTTTTTTGAACTCGTTTTGAACTCATTCTTATTTACATTTTCACCCGTTTAACCATTTTCTTTTCTAAATAAGCTCAACTAACTTTTTAAATTCCATTTTAGTCAATTATAAATATTTCTTTCTAAATACACATAGGAGCAAATAATTTCATCATATCAAAACACATATAAACAATAAAAAAAATTTGTGCCGTGTGTGTTCCTAATTGGGATATTAAGAGTTGAAATTCACCTAAGTTGTTTTCCCTAATTTCTTCAAATTTGTAATACTTCATCATCTTTGTCATCATTTAGTATCCATTCATAATTTGTCATTGCATCTTTATTATTGGAACTTAATTAACTGAAACACTTAACAAACCATTAGTTCCACCAAAACATCAACACTTAGTTGTTTATCAAAATCTTAGGATCAACAGGTACTATTTGGAGTATGAAACTATACATGTTTTATGTCATGGTTGTGGTAGAGTGTTCTATAGAATGGAGTTTTGCCTTTTAGAAATGCTGGTGCAGTTACATCACAGGATCCTAAAAGTCCGGTGAATATCCAGGATACTACTATTGTTAATTCAACTAATACGTAGAATATTGGAAACAATGATAAACCGTTGCAGGCCCCCACCATCAATGCCGAGGAGAGTAATGTGGTGATGAAAATGGCTAGTGATTCTAATGCTAGTTCCAAGGACCAAAATGTGATGGAGTCGAATGTTACTAATAAGGATCAAGATGACATTGATTTTGGTCCTTGGCTTCTTGTTAAACGTACGAGGAAATTTACTTCGGATGAAACTAAATCGTATGGTTCTCACAAAACTTATGACAATTTTGTTCAAAAGTATCGTGATATTGAAATTGGGCCTAATAGAGGTAAGAAAAATTAGAAGAGTAAAATAAATGATAATAATATGGGCCTAGTCCAATTTGGTTATAAAATTAATAGTCAGGCTACCAATAATAAGAAATATAGCCGAGCTCAAAAACGAAAACCCATAGCTTCTAATGTCTCCAAACAAGTTTCTAATGCTCAAACGGGTAAGAAAAATTATAAAATAACTGGCCCAAAAGCTAATTTGGGACAAATGGTTTCTACTAGCTCTTTAGGCCCTAGTCCCAAGAACTTCACCTTCTCCTTGGATGCTAAGGTAGCTACTCCTAAGCTTTCTAGTATCTCAGGCCTTGTACCCATGCCTTCTTCAGCTTTCGGCTCTACCTCCATCATTGATGTTGTTTCGGTTTCCCCTAACATATATGTGTATGCACATTGATATGCAAAAAAAAAAAAATGATGACAAATACCATTCAAAGTTTTTCCATGTCTCCCCTATATCTTTCCCTTTTCCTACCTCCTCCAATCCATACCACATTCTTTCTACCACTGATTCAACCTCACCAATTGTCCTAATTTCTACTTCAAATTATGGAGGCCCAAAAGTCACTTCTTTCAAAAATCCATTATCTCTCTTTCTAGTTCAGAAAGATGAGATCTTACACCTTCTCGAAGTGTTTTGAGTGGTGAAAGAAATCAGGATGAAAGTTAGTTAGTCAGGGATGGAATCACATCCACCTCTTCTCTGGGAGATGTTTGTAGAGGCAACCAAGACATGTGAATAGAGTCTTTAGAGGTGCAAACTGCTCCTGAGAGCTCAGTATATGGACCTCCTTCCCAATCTATCAGGTTTTCGATCCATTAAGATTATATCCTAGAATTGTAGAGGGGATGGCAACTCTATTTTCAAAGCCATTTTTAAAGACATTTTTATGATGTACAATCCCAATATTTTTATTCTTCTTGAAACAAAGGTTGACATAAGTTCAATAGGTAGTTTCTTTAAGGGTTTGGGTCTTACCGCTTCTTACCACATTGACCCTTGTGGTCGTGCACGTGGTATTTGGATTTTGTGGATTCCTGATAGAGTTAGTGTGAACATTGTCTCTGCTAAACACCAGGCTATCCACGTTATTGTAAACCGTACGAATTATGAGGAGTGTCTCTTGTCGACTATTTATGCGAAACCTAATCATAGAATGAATCAAGAACTTTGGGAAGATATGAAAGAGGTTTCTCAACTTAACTCTTCTCCTTGGTTGGTGATTGGCAATCTCAATGACATTGCCTACCAAAGTGAGAAGACGATCTCTTGTTCGACTTTTGATATTGCTCGTATTAACTGTTTTAACCATAACTTGAATGACTATGAGTTAATGGATTTGGGTTCTAATGGACCTAAAATGACCTGGATGGGTATGGTTAGGAGCGATATCAGAATTGGTAAATGCCTAGATTGGGCGCTTGCTAATGACAAATGGAATGCGATCTTTTCGAATACGGATGTGGAAACCCTCCCTCGTATGTACTTCTATCATTCTTCTTTACTTATTAATTGTTATGGTTTCTATTCTTCCCCACCTCGGATTAGACCTTTCTATTTTAAAGCTATGTGGTTAACGCACAATAATTTCAAAAATTTAATGTTGGATAATTGGGTTGATGATGCTTCTAATTTGGATCTGAAACTGAAGAATTTAACTTCTATTCTTAAAGAGTATAATTCCAAAACTTTTGGGAATATTTTTAAAATAAAACGAAATATTTTAGCTAGACTAAAGGGTGTTCAAAAAATACAGGATAGGTTTTTTACTCATAATTTAAGTTGTCTTGAACAATCTTTTCAAAAGAGTATAGAGATATTCTCATTAAGGAAGAAATTCATTGGCACCAAAAATCTAGAATTCAGTGGCTCCAAATTGGTAATAAAAATAATAAATTCTTTCATTGTATGACTCTGAATAGAAGAAGTAGAAATAAAATTTCTTTGCTTAAAAAAGACAATGTTTGGATTAGTAAAAAAGATGAGCTAAAATTACATGTTAGATAAATTTTCCAATGCTTATTATGTGATGATATGTCTTTGGTTATTAATAATTTGCCTCATCTTCAGTGGCCTAAAATTGATAATTTCCATAATTCGGATCTTTGTTGTATTCCTATAAACTTGGAAATTTGGAATACTATTAAAGATATGAACGATTTAAAAGCTCTGGGTCCGAATGGATATCAAACTATTTTTTTCAAAAGAAACTAGAGTATTGTGGGTCATGATGTCTGTAGTTTTGTTAGAAACTATCTTATAAATGCTGATATGACTCTTACTTCTAATAAAACTTTCATTGCTCTCATCCCTAAAATTGATATTCCAAAAAATATCAGTCAATTTCATCCTATAAGTCTTTGTAATACCACTTATAAAATGGTTACTAAACTGCTTATTAATAGACTTAGACCTATGTTGGATAATCTTGTGGGCACGTTTCAGAGTAGCTTTATACTGGGCCGAATGAGTATGGATAATGTTATTATTACTTAGGAAATCATTCATTCTCTTAGAAAGTCCAAGAGTAAAGAGGGTGATATCATTTTGAAAATTGATCTTGAGAAAGCCTATGATAGAATTAGTTGAAAAATTCTTAAAGATACAATCATTAATTTTAATTTCCCTCATCTTTGGGTTAATTTGATTATGTCTTGTGTGACGAATACTTCTCTCTCAATTCTTTGGAATGGAGAACCCCTTGAGCATTTTAAACCCTCTAGGGGTCTTAGGCAAAGTGATCCTCTCTCCCCTTATCTATTCACTCTTTGTATGGAGAGACTCTCTCATTTGATTGTTGATAGAACTAGTAGAGGTATTTGGAAAGGTTTGAGAGCTGAAAAAAGTGGCCCAATTATCTCCCATTTATTTTTGGCTAATGATCTTGTCCTGTTTGCGAAAGCTAATACTGCCTAAGTTGATAATATTTTAAATATTCTGAACACTTTTACTAATGTCTCAGGACAAAAAAATAATTTCGAAAAATCCAAAATCTATGTTTCCCCTTGCATTCCCCGCAAGAAAGCGAGAGATATTAGTAATCATATGAATATTGGCCTAACGAAGTACTTAAGAGTGTATCTTGGTTTCCCGTTAGTTCATGGGAGACTTAATGATATTCATGTCCATCATGTGATCCAAAATATTTAGAATGGACTATCTAAGTGAAAATCTAATATGTTATTTGTGGCGAGTAGAACCACTCTTATTAAATCTGTCACTGCTACCATTTTGAACTATTCTATGCAAATCATTCATATTCCTTTGAAATTTTGTGACACTATTGATAAAATTAATCGTAATTTCTTATTGGGGAGGGGGGGGGGGGGGGGACAGGGATAATGTGAAAAATATCATCTTGTTAAATGGGATAAAAACATTTGTAATAAAGATGATGGGGGATTAGGCATTAGGAAGTCCTGAATTAATAATAAAGCATTCTTGGCTAAATTTGGATGGAAAATTGCGAATAATGACCAACGTTTATGCTCTAGGGTTATTCGTAATAAATACTCTATTGACAATAATCCCTCATTTTGGAAGAAAATCAGTGGTAGTTCTCATATTTGAAGAGGAAATTTTTTTGCTCAGAATTTCCTTGGAAAAATGTATTAAATGGAAAGTGGGAAATGGTACATCTATAAATCTATTAACTGACCGATGGTGGGGGGATAAACCTTTAGGTTGTCAAGAGCTCCAAGATACTTTTGATCTTAAAGTTGCTAATATTGTGGATTATGTAGGAAATTGGTATCTTAATCCTATTCTTCATCTTATTGATACTGATACTAAAATGCAAATAAGATTTATCCAGCCTCCTTCATTTGATCTTGTTGATAAACCCATGTGGATACCTGATAATACCCGATTATAATTTATTAGATCGGCTTACCATCTGGGTATCTCGGATAATGAGGATAGGGTTTTAGATAATAGTTAGAGTTGGATTTGGAAACTAAAAATCCCCCAAAATCTTAAATTTTTTTATTGGACTATTTTTCACAAAAGACTTGTTACTATCCTTTTCTAGGCGTCTCATGGTGGAATTGTTTCTAGTATATGTCAAATATGTAACAATGCGGTTGAGAGTATTGAACATGTTTTTCGCACTTGCCCAAAAGCTAACATCATTTGGGATCAAGTCAGTTGTTCTAATTTAAGGTACAATCAATCCTCTATGGATTTTTGGGATTGGATGAAACATAAACTTAAAGGGAGTTTCCTCATCCCCTTCTACTTCATTTTTATTGCCCCAACTTAGGAAATTTGGAAAGATAAAAATAAATAGGTTATTGAAGGAGTTTGTAGTTCTCCGAATACTAGGATTGTGAGAATTATAAATTATACAAATGACCTTTCTAAATCTATCTTTGAACCAAATTTCTCAAATGACTTCAAAAGACATACCACTTTTTGGTTTCCTCCTAAAACATAATTCCTCAAGCTCAGCACAGATGGTAGCTCTAAAGGTAATCCTAAAAAATGGGATTTGGGAGGTCTCCTCAGAGATAACCTAAATGGAAGCCGAGCTCAGGAGTATAGTCATGGGTATCAAAATTACAGGAAAGAAAGATTATCTTTGAGTTCAAGTTTAAATGGATTCAGCAGAGGCAATGACCTTGATTCAAAATATTTGCCTAAAAAATCATAGATATAAAGACTTGATTGAGGAATGTAAAACGTTACTTCAGTTTTACGATTATGCACTTCAATTTGCTCCTCGACAGACCAACTGATGCACTGATTTTTTGGCAAAGAGAGGTGCTAAGGAGAATCACGACCTCAAGATCCCTTACACTCTGACAACGAACATAGAAGACATTCTCTTCTAAGAGATGGACAAGAGGGCTTTTGATATATGCTCGAAGCCTAGATTGTTCTAGTTTTTTTTTTTTTTTTTTGTGTGTGTGTGTGTTTTGCCTTATTTCTTGTTTATTTTTTCTTTTATTTTCAACCAAAAAAAAAAAAGTATGGGGCACTATTTATTTTGTTATATGTATATGATGCATGTTAAACAAACTAAATAAGAAAACGATAAGATCTTAAATCCAAAATCTCTCAAAGTAAATATTAAGTTGAAAGAATGAGCATATGAGATATGTGTCTTCGTGGTCTTCCACTAGGGGATCTGTTCAGGTAGGGATTCCATAAACCTAAAGT
Source organism: Eucommia ulmoides (assembly GCA_016647705.1). Classification (NCBI taxonomy): domain Eukaryota; kingdom Viridiplantae; phylum Streptophyta; class Magnoliopsida; order Garryales; family Eucommiaceae; genus Eucommia; species Eucommia ulmoides. The sequence goes on from CM028329.1 coordinate 43,665,896, forward strand.
CGATTCCTAGCTATCAGGTATAACTGGGTCCTGGAAATCAAGCTCACTATAAACTTATTTTGATTTATAACATGCAAAGCGTTAACATGTGTTTTCCTATAGCTATCAGGCAGGTGCATATTAAAGAGCAACTTGGACCATCCTGGGTGGGTGTAAGTTAACTAAGGAGATATATCCTTAGCTATCGGGAAAGCTATGATCAAACTAGAAACCAGACATTAATTAAATCTTACCCAAAAGGTAAGAGACAAGAGTTACCTATCCTCAAGAGAGATAGTTCCTTAGTTGTCGAGCAGGTGCTATCGACAAGTTAGGGAATGTCCTTTTCTCTAGTGGAATATTGATGCACCCCCAAAAAATGCGAGAAGTTCAATAAAAGTGTTTACTTTAAATCATCTTTGGAAAAGCACGCTTTTCGAAATCTCGTTTATTTTTTCAAAAAGGTTTTTGGGGATTTTTATATGCCAGTTAAAAAACATATGTGGGTCGAAATTTGAAGAAAAAGGGTCGTCACCTATCATTGAGTTAAATGGTATACTAGATCACCTGAATTTTTGAAAAATTATATTTTTTTAAAATGCCCGAATGTGACTCCAAAAGCAAAATGGTCTAACCAAAATATTCAAAAGTTCAGAGGTTAGTTGTGCTCGAGAAAGGTCTTAGGCACCAGAAGACACCCTTCCAAAGACGGTACCTTTATCTAAAATTACTTCATTTAAACTCAGTATAGATGTAGTTTCCTTCTTTAAAAAAGTAAAATATTATTTTTTTTGGCAAATTACCTTTTAAACCTCTCTAACTATTGACACATTTCTATGTAGTATAATAAAATCGTTACGTTTCAGTTTAAACCCTCTAAGTATGCAAGTGGTATTAAATGGTCCTTCTTCATGACATGTGCACTGTACATGACTTTTTAAGAGTTATTTGGTCTCTTTACAAATTTTTCAATTTTCTTTCTTTTTCTTTTTACTTTTCTCCTTTTCTTTTTTTATTCTCCTTATTTTTTTCTTTCTTCTTCTCTCTCTCATTCTTTCCATGATGGCAGCCATTGATGAAGCAGATGACCCATTTTCAATCCCTCTTACCGGATTTGGATTTGGAATTCGAATTTGAACCCATTACTACGTTTCATTTTCATGAGAACATTGCTCATGTTTTTCAACTCTAATTTCTTCCGATTTATTGCTCTCGAGTTTCTCAATTCTTGAGCTTCAACTTCCATTTGCCAGAGCTAGTTTTTTCGAGCTCTAATGGCTTTCCCAACAATGGTGGATTGAAGACCGATGGCATTACCGCATGAAGCTCCATCCCCAAGAAATCAATCTTCTTAGAAACCGCACTGTAAACCTAGGCATGGACTTGGGCGTAGGCTCTTAGGGTCTTGGGAAATGCTTGGAGTTGGTATCTTCTTAAACAAAATTCAAAATTCTCAACCCAAATAAAGCCTAATGGTTTAGGTTTGTAACTGTAAAGAGTGACAAACCTAGAGACAGTTAATGTGTGTAACTACATAATTTAACTCTTGCATCTTAATTCAGGAGTCTCAGGAGCCTCTTCATTACCTCCAGTTACTGCTTCGACTCCCTATAAATGTACAAACATTCTTAGCATATAGGCATTCCATTCTGTATTTCTTCAAAGTTTTTGAATTTTTGAAAGATTTAGTTGTTCTTGAGATTTCTTGAGAGAGTTCAACATATTTACAATTCGTAGAGTTTGTGGTTTTCAGTGCTGGTACCAGTAGATGTTTGATCATTGTATCTTGAGAGGTAAAAACTCATTCACACTGTAAGCACCATAACAAGAGTGAAATATGCTTTAAGGAGAAATCGTCAAATGATTGCCTCGATCTTCTTTTTTGGTACTTTATTTTTCATTTTCGTTCAGTAATGTAGTATCTTGCTCTTATTTTCCATTCAGTACTTCATAATGACATTATAATATAAATTTCTATTATGTCTTTTTATATTATCATTTGTTAATATGAAATATTTTCGTAACAAATAAGTTTGATCTATTTCATTTTCATTTTCAAGATCTCTTATTAATAATTAATTATTTAATTAATTTTGGACCAAATTTTCCAACATTTTATAGGCACTCACATATAATAAAACTTGTAGAATTGATAAAGCCTAAGTATCCCTTCGGCACACCATTAAAAAATACCAAATAAACAATTTTAAAATTCAAAATTCTACCAATCAGAATTAATAACCTTTATACAAAGAAAATAAACATAACGAATAAACCATGTTAAGATGATTAAGAAGTGGGAGAATAAATCATGTATTGATATATATAAAAGAGAGATACGAGAATACAACGATATATACACCTATTTATAGGAGAAGTGAGGGTTAGGGTTTTGCCCTAATGGGCCACATGGGCCAAGCCCATATAATACATTAACATCCTCCCCTCAAACTCAAGGTGGTAAGTGGGAAGTGAACTTGAGTTTAGAAACCAGAGAGTGAAAGCGTCTGGGTGGATGAGTCTTTATGAAGATGTCTGCTGTCTGATCGCCTGAATTGGCGGATTATAGATGAACCGTATTCTAGAGAATGTGATGATGAATGAAGTGGCAATCAGTCTCGATGTGTTTTGTACGCTAGTGGAAGATATCATTATGAGCGATCTGAATAGCACTCATGTTGTCATAGTGTATGATAGTGGCAGCTGAAGAAGAGATGCTCATGTCAACGAGTAGAAGCTAGAGAAGTTCTTGAGTTGTATTAGCCATGGCATAATATTCAGCTTCAGTATTGAAGCGAGCAACCACAATTTGTTTCTTACTACGCCAGGAAATAAGAAAATTGCTTAAAAAGAACAGTAACCAGTGGTTGAACGTTTGTCGGTAGGGTTTTCAGCCTAATCATCATCAGAAAAAGCTTGTAAGATGGGAGCAAACTGAGTTGAGAAATAAAGTCCATGAAATAAAATACCCTTGACATACCGAAGAATGCGAAGAACAATAGAGTAATGGGTGGTTTAAGGAGTGGATAAGAATTGGATGACCTAATGAACGGCATAGGCAATGTCAAGGCGAGTGACAGTAAGATATACAATATTTCCAACTAATTAAAGATATAGAGTGGCATCCTGAAGAGGTGAACCATCGAGTTGGGTAAGTCTGACGTTCAGCTCGAGATGAGTAGTGGCAGTGGTTGAGTCAGTGATCCCAGCCTTGGAAAGGAGATTCGAGGCATATTTGGCCTGAGAGAAAAAATATCCATCAGAACCCGATGAGACTTCGAGGCCAAGAAAATAAGTGAGCACGCCAAGGTCTTTCATCTCGAATTGGCCACTAAGAAACTTTTTGAGTTCATAAATGCTACGTGGATCATCTCCAATAATAACCATACCATCCACGTACAATAAAAGAAGAATAATATCGTTGGAAGTATGGTGAATAAGCAGAGCCGAACCATAAGCACTAGCTATGAACCCAAATTGATAAATAGTGGTGCTAAATTTGGCAAACTAGGTACATGGAACTTGTTTCAAACCATATAGGGCACAACGATTTATTTCGAGGGGCATACAAGCCTGGAAGGGTATGCATATAGAATTTCCCAAGAAGATCGTCATTGAGAAATGCATTTTTGACATCCATTTGAAAGAGAGTCCATCTTGGTGATGACAAGAAGTGTACGGACATAGGTGAACCTCGCCACTGGAGCAAATATGTTTTCATAGTCAATGCCATATTCCTGAGCAAATTCCTTGGAAACAAGTTAGGCTTTATATCGTTTAACTGAGCCATCAGAAAACATCTTGATCTTAAACACCCATTTGCACCCAATAGGAGTTTTTTCAGGGGACAGATCAATAATATCCCAGGTATGAGTTTTGGCTAGGGCTTCAAGTCCTTCGTCCACTGTTTTCTGCCAAAAAGGATTAGTACTAGCCTTCTTAAGGATTGAGGCTTATGCAGATAAATTATAGTGGAAAAACAATGATAATGCACAAGATAAGAAGGGCGATGAGTTACCCTGGTAGATCTGCGGGAATGATCTAGATAATGGCTCTCTGAATGTGATTTTTTTTTACGCCTTAATTTACTCGCAAGTGCACAAGGTCAAGTTTTAATAGAGTGGACCTTACGATCAGATATCATCCTCTGGAAAATGTGTTTGATTAATTGAATACCGTAATTTGCATATTCTTATATTATCTTGACAGTTCAAGAAATGTTTGAGTTTGAATAATTAAAAACTAAGTTAAACTAAAAACTATTGGGTTAATTCTAATTAAATAGATTATCTAGGGATTGATTTCATTCACTTAATACATGTTTGACTTCGTTTAGTTAACAATAATGGTGTTTATCCTATCCGACAATCTCGATATCTTAAACTCGCTTAGTACCTCTCCCGAGTGTAAAGTGAGCGAATATGTGATTTCGCATCAACGCCGATGTCCCCCCTCAACGTCTATACAACCCTTAGTCACATGAGTCTTGACCCAACCTCATGGATTACACACTATCTAATGCCCTCCCGGGTTGTTAGATTGTCATGATGTGTTTAACCCTAGTCCAAATCCGGGGTTACCTCTCCCAAGTGTCAAACCCTGTATTCTCAAAACCAACTTTAATACCTTAACAAACATATCAAGATTGTAATAAAATGGTAAACATAATCGAATTTAGATAAACAACCGTTAAAGAAACATATATTCAATCAAACATGTATTTACATGAGTTACGTCAATCCCTAGATTCAATCCCTAGATAATATTTATCTAGCCTACCATGATTTTAGCCATACAAACATTAAAACAAAAGGAATTCATCATCATTTGATATAAAAAGTTAAGTTACAAAGATAGAAACAAAGGAAGAACGATAAAATCTTAGAGCGGAGTGGTCCACTGTCACCAAAGATCGGTCCTGAAATGCTTCATCTTCTCCAAATGTTGAATCTCCTCTTTGAGCTCTCAAGAAATGCTTAAGATCAAGTATGGTACCTCTTGTGTAATTGGGAGAACAAGTAGATTAAATACAAGGCTCCAAAATATCTAAAAATATCTAAAATCTGTGCAGAGTGACCGTCGCGGCGGTGGGTATGTCGGCTAACTTTACCGCTGCGGTGGTGAAGAATATCCAAACTCTCTAGACTTTCACCACCGCGGCAATAAGTTCACCGCTGTGGCGGTGAGATTTCTGCACTCCCAGCATTTTCACCGCCGTGGCGGTGGGTTTACTGTCTTGAAACCTTATTTCTTTTCATCGTTTTTCCTCCGCTTTCCCACCGTTTTGCTTGTTTATCGCTCGTTTACGTCCCTACAATTGATTTACATAAAAACAAACAAAAACACAATAAAATATTACTAAAACACTAGAAAACTATGAAATTCGTCTTAGAAGTAGATATGTATTTTCAACTTATCAAATATCCACAAACTTGAAATTTTGCTAGTTCTTGAGCAAAATATCCTAACACTAAAATAAACTAATAGTACTAATTAACTAACTACTAAACAAAAAATGAAAAAAAAAAAAAAAAAGATAACAAATAAAAGGTAAACACATGCGAGTTCCAAGCTTAATCGAAGAAACCAAGTTGTTATTCACTCAACAGCCCCTAATCAGATCGAGTTCAAGATAAAAGACACCCCGTGGTGCTCTAGAATTTCAACGCTCAATATCAGTAAAAACCATTCTAGATCCATTTAAAGTGTCTGTGTGAGAACTCAAATATATAACTATCTAAATACCGGATTAGATTATTCAATAGGTAAACTCATAACTTAAACTGTAAAGGATTAGGAAAACCATATGCTTGACTGGGCTCTACTATCCACTAATGTAGGTTCAAAAATTCACAAAGATCAATAGGGCTTGGTTCGGATTTGGAGAATGGCCAAGGGTATCTCAGGAATAGAAAACAGGTAATTGTTATAATTCAACGATACCTGAGGCACAAACGTTTGTCGCTATTTCACTCTTGTAACCCCAAACATTTAAAACACAACCCCGAACAAGAATTTAAGAACTTTTTACTCACTTGTCAAAAGAAGCGAAAATAAAACTATATTCACATAGTTTTTTTTTTTAAGAACAACATAACACACCCCCAAATTTATTTGATTTTGTACAATTAAAGGGGCGTGTAAATAAAATTGAAAAATGACAAGTGAATACACTAAAATTGAACCAATATAAAGTTCGTCCGAAACCCGACCACTCACTTCAAGTAGCATAAACTAATGCTAACTTGATTTCACTCAATTTGTGCGTTTAGCATAGTGATAGTGGATTGGAAAAAATTTAATTGGATAGGGTATTGATATGTGTTCAGAATTGAAACGGTTATCGGTTTCGATAGGGTAACGAGGGATAAAAATTTACAAGGTTAGCATGAAAAGCTCAAGCGATAAAAATGAAGGCCTAAATCATGCCTCCTGAATTACCTCACCTAGGATTTCGCCTCAAGTTTCCCCTAATCAAGTTTTAGATTCCTCAAATTTGTCATGAACTTATTACTGAATAATCGACGTCAAATCGTTCGAATAATTATACAATGAGTCTATGCTATCGTGCAATTTTAGGATCAAAATGATTTTTACCTAATCGACATGCCAAGCACACAGAACACACATGAATGGGTATCACCCGCGACCTCGACATACAACTAGGGGATAATTTTCATTATCAAGTAATAGCCTAGACGAACTCAACAACTCAACATGCAATTACTACTCCATACATAAACATATCTACACTAAATCTAAATACTAGCATACATACACTAAACTAAGCATTACACATGCATAAACAAAAAATTAAATTAAAACTTAACTATAAATTAAAGTCTACAGTATACATCAAAATGTCTACAAATCATAAAACTAAGCATACATACTAAACATATCTAGTCCAATATAATACATCAAAAGTTTTTCATTCTACTTCTACAAAAACAAAATTAGATGAACATCCCTCCCAAACTTAAAATAGGCAATGTCCACACTGACTGAGTAGCGAACTCAATAGCCGTATATAGCAATCATGATAAAAATGGGTTCCAAACATGTACCTTGGAGGTGAGATGTAGAAGCCTCACCTCCTACCGTCTAATAGGGAGAACGTCATCGCCACCACTATTTCGTTGGAAAGGATTGTGTGACAGTTGCAATTGGTGTGGCTAGAATTAGTGAGTATAATGGTCCAGGAAAATCCGGAGCTCAGCATTCTCATTTCTGATGTTGTACTGCTCCAGTCGAATTTCCTGGATCCCTTGATGTACGCTCTCCAATATGATCGCGGGGCGACTGGGAGCTTCAGGAAGTGGGGCCTCAGATAGCCCTGCCTCTTCTTCTTCAGGCCCTTCTTCTTGTTCAGTTTCTTGCTCTCCTGATCCTTGCACTCATTTTTTTTACATGCGAGTAATAATGGCGAGATCGAGTGGCGCGACAGGAGAACAAGGGTTATCCCCGGCTATTACTACATCGGCCCATCAGAAAAGTTCAGTCAATAGCGACGGAAAGGGAAAACCAACCTTGGTCGTCTGGACGGCATGAAGAATTGATGAATAAATCAAAAACCCGACATTTAACGGCTTCCCCGTCTGAATAGCATATAGCATCATAGCTCGTTCTTTCGAGACATCGGATAAATGAGACGTTGGGAGAAGGCTTACACAAACAAAATGATGCCATATCTTTGGAATTGGATTCAGGAACTTGGCTAGGAAAATGGCTAGACCCAGCCCTATATGAGTCCATTCAACATTTCCAGCGGTTAGGGCCCGAATCACCGTATTCATGCTTGGGTTACTATTTCCATACGTATCTTGAGATCGTTCCAGCGCAACCAACCCCAACACTTCATTTGTTCGCTCGGGACTAAAGAGGATGGGACGAGTTCGGACCCTTGTCCGATTGTTCTGGGCTTCAACGATGTTCGCGTAAAACTCCCTAACTAGAGCAACCTCGCCCCGGGGTGGTGATTGGAAACATTTCTACCAACCTCGCCTTCATATGACACTTGAGAACTCGGCCGGAAGATCTTCCAATGGCCCAAAGCCCCATTACCTAATGCAAGTCCGCTTATGCCCGAATTGATTAAAGTGCTCATTAGCTAGTTTTGAAACAATGGATTCAACAAAATTTCAATAATGTAGCATGTAATATTGTATCACACAATGAAACTAGCCATAGAAATAACGTTCATCACCAAAAATCAATCTGAAACCCCAAAATGATAAATAAAATCACGAAAATGGGGTTCAAGAGTTTAGGGAATAATCCAAATTCAATCATTCTTGAAATGTATATGCAAATCAACCCATGATTCAACATAAACATGAAATATAAGATTAAGAACACTTACTTGTCAAAAAAAAAAAAATGGATCGAACGGGTTGAGAATGGAAGAAATCGCCAATTTGGTTGCTCAAACCCTAGATTCCGAAAATGGGTTGAAGATTGAGTTTTTGGTGAATGAAAATGGAAGGATGTATTTTTGGATTTGGAAACGGTTTGGGAAGATGAAAATAGCGAGTTTTGGAGAATTTTGGGTGATTTTTGGATGTTCTCTAAAGCGACGCCAATTTAATTTGAACAGGGGCTTCACCGCTGCGGAGGTAGGATCACCGCTGCGACGGTGAAACGTCTTTTTTTAAAAATTTTCTCACTAGAGTTTCACCGCTGCGGCAGTGAGTTCACCGCGGAAGTAGTGGGCTCCCTGCTAGTTTCCCTTGTTTTCTTCATTTGTTTCACAACGAGGCTCCACACCACTCGCTTCCACTTCGCGACTTCAATGATTTTAAGTACGAAACACTACCCCGAGCATTCAAACTCCTCAATTCACCTCCAAACACGCTTCGAGACCATTACGGCCTTCAAAAAGTAAATAATACCAAAATACGGGCAAACATCATACCCTCGTTTTCACATCAAAAAGTGAACTTGATTTACCGTCCCCAGCTGGACTTAGCGAACGTCATCTTAGTCGTCAACGAGGGAGATTATCTCCACAACTCGCTCTTTTTTTTCGAAGTAATACTTCATCCACTCCCCATTGACTCAGAAAATTCATCTATCATCACCTTCTAATTCGACGGAGCCAAAAGGAAATACATGCTTGATCCGGAACAGTTCGGACCACAAGGACTTTAATTTTTCGGGAAAGAGCCTCAGCCGTGAATTGAACAACAGAACTTGCTGACCCGGGCTAAACTCTCTCCTAACTATTTTCTGGTTATGCCACCTCTTCGTCTTGTCTTTGTAAAGCTTGGCATTTTCATACACTTCGTTCCGGAATTCCTCCATCTCATTCAGTTGGAAGAGACGTTGTTCACCTGAAGCATTTAGATCAAAGTTCAATTTCTTGATTGCCCAATAGGCACGGTACTCTGACTCGAATGGAAAGTAATACGCCTTACCAAACACCAACCGATACGGCGACATACCGATCAGTGTCTTGAAGGTCGTGCGATATGCCTACAACGCATCATCCAATTTCACCGCCCAATCTCTACGATTAGAATGAATTGTTTTCTCCAAAACTTTCTTGATCTCCTTGTTTAACACTTCGGCTTGGCCGTTTGTTTGCAGATGGTACGGTAGCACCACTTTATACCTAACCCCATACTTTGTTAACAAAATATTGAACATTTTGTTACAAAAGTAGGTTCCATCATCACTAATAATGGCCCGAGGAGTCCCGAACCGTGTCATGATATTTTTCTAAAGGAACTTCAAGACCACTTTAGCATCATTTGTAGGTGTTGCCACAGCTTCAACCCACTTAGACACATAATCTACCGCTAGTAGAATATACTCATGACCAAAGGACGACAGAAATGGCCCCATGAAGTCTATACCTCACACATCAAATAGCTCTAGTCCAAGAATGGACGTCAGCGGTAATTTATGCCTTCTTGAAATGTTGCCCACCCGTTGGCCTTCTTGAAATGTTGCCCACCTATTGGCATCGATCGCAAGTTTTCACAAAAGTATAAGCATCTCTAAATAATGACGGCCAATAAAAACCTGACTGAAGCACTTTTGCAGCAGTCTGAGTCACTCCAATGTGACCGCCACATGGTGATGAATGGAAATGATATAGAATACTCATCATTTCTTCCTCCGGAACACATCTCCATATTACTTGGTCAGCACATTTCTTGAATAACAACGGCTCGTCCCACATATAGTGCCTCGAATCAAATAGAAATTTCTTCCTTTAGGCACTTGTTAGATTCTGTGGCAACACTTTGCAGGCTATAAAATTTATGATATCCGCAAACCACAGAAGTTTAGTGTCAATTTTGAATAGTTGCTCATCAGGGAACACCTTTATAATACTGGACTCATCATTGACGTCCTTTTGCACAAGCCATAACAATTGATCTGCAACAACGTTTTCGCTCTCCTTCTTGTCTCTAATTTCCGCATCAAACTCTTGTAACAAGAGAATCCACCTGATTAGATGCGGCTTGGCATCTTTCTTGGCGAATAAGTATCGAATGGTAGCGTGATCCATATAGACGATCACTTTAGATCCTATAATGTAGGATCGGAACTTATCACAAGCAAAAACAACTGCCAACATCTCTTTCTCGGTTGTGGTGTAGTTCTCCTGGGCATCGTTCAAAGTCTTGCTTGCATGATAAATAGATCGGAAGATCTTCTCCTCGCATTGGCCTAAACCGCTCCGACCACATAGTCGCTAGCATCACACATTATTACAAACGGCTCGTTCCAAACCGAAGCAACTATTATAGGAGCCGTGATCAACTTCTCTTTCATCGCATTGAAAGTTTCCGAGCAAGCTTCATCAAAATCAAATATGGCTTCTTTCTCGAGCAAGTGGCATAATGGCTTCACCGTCTTTGAGAAATCCTTGATAAAGCGGTGATAAAAGCTAGCATGGCCCAAGAAGATTCAGACTCCCTTCACATTTATCAAAGGTAAAAGTTTCTCAATCGTTTCAATCTTGGCTCGGTCCACCTCAAGCTCCTTGGAAGAGACTCGATGACCTAAGACTATCCCTTCTTTAACCATAAAATGACATTTCTCCCAATTGAGAACCAAGTGTTTCTCTTCACAACGGTCGAGAACAAGTGCCAAGTTTATAAGTAATGATAAAAAGATGAACCAAAGACTGAAAAGTCGTCCATGAAAACCTTCATTATGTCTTCCACCATATCTGAAAAAATCTCCATCATACACTGTTGAAATGTGGTCGGTGCATTGCAAAGGCCAAATGTCATACGTCGATAGGCAAACGTTCCACACGGGTATATAAAGGTAGTCTTCTCCTGGTCTTCCAACACAATGGCTATTTGATTGTACCTAGAATACCCATCAAGAAAGCAGTAATAATCATAGTTGGCAAGACGATCAAGCATTTGATCAATGAATGGAAGTGGAAAATGATCTTTCCGAGTTGTCTTGTTCAATCTTCGATAGTCAATACACACTCGCCACCCAGTGACGATTCGTGTCGGAATAAGACCATTCTTCTCATTTTTCACAACCGTTATGTCGCATTTCTTGGGCACTACCTGCACCAGACTAACCCACTCGCTATCAGATATTGTATAGATAATCCTGGCGTTCAAGAGCTTCAATACCTCCACTCGAACCACTTCTTTCATTGTCGAATTTAGCCTCCGTTGATGCTCAATAAAAGGCTTAAATGGGTCCTCCATCAAGATCTTGTGCATACATATCGTTAGGCTAATTCCTTTAATATCGAAAATAGACCACGCAAAGGCGGATCTATGCCTTTTCAGAATATTCAGCAACTTATGTTCTTTCTCTCCCGTCAAGGATTAAGAGATAATTACTGGATTGGTTAAATTCTCCCCCAATAAGGTATACCGAAGGTGATCCGGTAATTGCTTGAGAATTAATCCACCGTGGGGCGGATTTGATAGTTCGGGAGAATTAACTTCTTCATCAATCATAGTCACATGAATCAGATCCTCTACGTCTTTAGGTTGAGCCTCTATAGCAAGAACGTAGTCCACAACACCAACTTTTGTGGTTGAGTCCTCTTCACCAAAATTGTCACACCCCACCCCGGGCTCTCGTCACCCTGGGGCCGGCGTGACGTCGTCATGACATCACCCAACTGAATAGACAACCACAATAAAAAAAAAAAGAAGATAATACACAGACAAATGATATGTACAACATATACATAATTCCTATTGATAGGGACACACTGTCCGAACTATAAGGATAACCAAAATTCGAATCCCATGAATCTCACTTAGATTCATCTCTGACACCCCTCCTCGAAATCCCTCTCTAATGACTTCATCGCATAACCCGCATAACTCTATCTAGCGCCAATAGGGGACCAACCGACTCCTAGCTGTTATACCTGCGAGTGTACTGCCTTCTTAGTAAAAACATTTTGGGATAATAAATCATTCTACAACATCTAAATGGATCAAGCGTAGGTATGTAAACAACGTGTAACTAGTAAAAATTTCTCTATAATATAAGTAGTGGAAATAAACCCACAAGTATAAGTTTTATCCAAATCCACCAAATATAAAACCATACCAATCACCAGGGTAAATAATAAATTACTCAATGTAAGTAAAACATTACATCTCAAACACACACCTCCACACACACACACTGGCCAGTCCTAGTGATCGTTTTAACCTCACGATCGGGAGTTTGCAACGGTACCGTACCATCCGTAGGATATGCCTTCCTACGAACACCCATCACTCCGCTGAAGCGGATAATTACTGCGCAGTATAAACGTCTAACATCACTCTGCCGAAGCAGATAAATATCACTCCGCCGAAGCGGATAACATCACTCCGCCGAAGCGGATAAATACTATGGCCTCATCAAATCAAATACAGCATCATCAAAACGCAACTCAATAAAAATCATCTACTCAACATCGTCCAATTACCACGTCTATCTCTTTTCCCAAAATCAACTTTTAAATCCCAAAAATCATATATCACACTTCCATTTAAAGAAAACGTCTGATTTTATTAAAACCATTTTTTCACCCTTTATTATTTTATTATTATTTTTAGAAAACCAGGCATTTCTGGAAAACCAGATGTTTCCTATTTTCTTTTAAAAACACCGTTTGATCTTACCAAATTCAACAAAAATTCATTTTCAACTTCATTCCGAAAACCACCGAAATCTTCCGAAAATCCAGTTTACCAACTCACCCACCTCCTGCTTGATCCATATAATTTATAAAATAGTACGGTTTAAGTAAACCAACCTTTCATCATATATACATACAAAAGTAATTTAGCAAGAAGACAGTACACTCACCTTGTTATCCGCTCTCCAAAACCCTCACCGACCACACTTTATCGGGACACCGATGCCTGCGAATCTAACAATGACAGAGCCTAAATTAATATCTTCTCTAAAACACCCGAAACATGCAGTGCAGACCCTATCTTCCGAATCGTTACTATTTTACGTACCACGTAACTAAAATAAATTAATCGTTACGAAATTATTAAAATTTTTGGATGTGTAACGCTAAATAAAATTTAATTTAATGAAAATTAACAATTGGTTGAAATTTCACCTGTTTTCGAATCGTTTGGCGACCCCGAGATGAGTTTTTGATTTTCAGTGGGGCTGTCCGTGCAATTTTTCTTTTCTCCTTTTTTTCTTCTTCTTCTTCTGTTTTTTTTTTTCCCTTTTATGTTCACTGAACAGTTCCCAGCCGTCCCTCTCTCTCTTCCATCTCCGTTCCTGACGTGGGTTCCCGCCGGTACACCCTCACCGCCGATCAACCCACCACCACCGAGCTGATCCGTAGCACCCACGCCTGATCAAACACCCCCATGCACCTCATCCGACTGAACACGTATCCACCCAGGTTCGCCGTGAACAGTAACACTGTTGCCGACGAGTTCCCCCGCCGATCAATGCTCTAATCACACCCACACACTCACGATGGACGACTGAGCAGCACCCCCATCCGAAACACTGACAGCCGGACGACTCCCGCATCTCCGACGACCATGAACGGAAAGCAGGGCACCCACACAGTCACTCACCTATCGGCCGACCGAATGCTCCCACTCCCCGGACGAACGACGACGTATACCGACGACGGTCCTACGCACAGGAAATTCGCCGGACAGTGTGCCCACTCCGCCGACGCTCCGATCCTCTCTCTCCTTCCTCTGTTTCCGATTTTTCCTTGATGATTTTTTCCTTTTTCAAATTTGGTTTTGATATGTTTGATCATTACCCATGCATGAAAGTATATATACTACATGAAATCGGTGGGTTCAGTGCATCCGAGAGTGCCACGTCGCCGCTTGCTCTATTCTCTGCCGGCCGGTTGTCTCCGATCACGCTTTTATAAAAATCCTTTTTTTTTTATTTACCGTTTAAGTTTTAATTTTAATCCATTTCAAAAATTTCTTTCTTTTTTTTTTCCTAAAGTTTTCAAGATTTTCAATTTTACCCCTTTAAGTTTCAATTAAAAGTTAAATATCAATTTACCTCCCTAAGTTGGGATTTAACGCTTCTAGATTTTTAATTTGGTCCAAATCTCATCCCGAATTTTCATAATTACTCTAAAATACAACTAAAATAACGTGCATGTTAATTCGGGGTCTTACAAAAATCCCCCATGGATAGGGAATTTATGATTGTATGCTCCAATGGATCCATATCCACATTTTTATGAAAGAATTCCCTAACACACAAGTCAACAACATCTACTCGGTTTCATTTAGGACATTCATCCAGAAAGTTCATAGTTTTGAAAATGTTGAATGTTACCTCATCTTCGTTCACCCTTAACGTCAAATTGCCATTATGCACATCAATTAAAGCCCTTCCCGTTGCAAGAAAAGGCCTCCCAAGGGTGATTGGAATCTCTCGATCCTCCTCCATTTCTAACAAGACAAAGTCCACCAGGAAAATGAACTTGTCTACCTTTACCAAGACATCTTCAATAATACCTTTCGGATAGGTCAACGATCGGTCCGCCATTTGAAGAAAAATTATGGTTGGCTTTGCATTACCAAGTCCCAACTTTTGATAGACGGAAGATGGCATCAGGTTGATACTAGCACCAAGATCACATAGCGCTTTGTCAAAATGAGATTTCCCGATAGTATACGGAATCGTGAAACTCTCGAGATCCTTCAACTTTTCAGGAAATTTTCTTTACAGTATAACACTACATTCCTCTATCATTTTTACCATCTCTTATTCCTCCAACTTCTTCTTTTTCATCATTATATCTTTCAAAAACTTTCCATAGTTGGACATTTGTTCTAACGCATCCACAAAAGATATGTTGATTTGTATTTTCTTGAAGATGTCAAGAAATTTGGTGAATTGAGAATCCAACTTCTTCTTTTGGAATCTTTGCAGATAAGGTAAAGGAGTGGTGAGAATCGGTGGATTGTCCAGGAATGTAATTCTCCCCAGAATCACCCTTTGATCTCCTCTCTTCACTTCAACTTTCTCTTCTTTCTTCTTCTCATATTTCTCCTCCATCTTGTCTTCATTCCTCTTCTCCTTTCTCTCAACAACTTTTTCATCAACTTCTTCCTCAACATTTTTCCTTGGTTCATCATGGTCAACATCATGATTAACTCCCGGCTCTTCTTCTATTGGCTTACTTGCTTCAACTTCTTTTTCGCTTCTCAACGTTATAGCCTTGCATTCCCTCAAGTCAGTTTATGTATTTCTTGGAAACTTCCCCTTGGTTTGCTCTTGGATCGCGTTTTCAAGTTACCCGATTTGAGTTTCCAATGATTTGACAGTGGCATTTGTGTTGGTACATGTGGTCTCAATCTAGTCAAGCCTCGTCTCGTGCTTGTTGAGCCGATTATGCATCTTACGCATAGTTGTTTGAGTCTCCTTCATATATGAACCAAGAATGTCTTCCAAGTTTGGCTTTTGATTTTGCATCGGAGGTTATTGCATTTGGCGGTTTGGTTGCATAGGCTGATAACCTAAGGCTTGTAAACCATAACTTGGAGGTGGTCGTAACGTATTCTGATTATTCGCATATGAAAATTTTTCATGATTGCGAAGTCCCGGATGGTAGTGAGTCAAAATATTAGCGGCGGGCCTGAAAGTATAAGCTCGATTGTTGACGAAATGACATTCTTCGAACTCACTATCCATTCCTGGTTGAGAACTGCTTGCAACGTTTTTCTCTTCACGACTTGACGAAGGATCCTCAGTAGAAAAAGCAACCAATTGATTTGTGAGATTTGACACTTGGGCCGACAAGGTAGCTAAAGGATCGGCCTCGTAAATTGAAGCTACATTTCATTCTATGTTCCTCTCGTTTGGCCATTGGTAATTATTGGCCGCCATTTCCTCCATTAACGCATTTGTTTACTCTAGGGTCTTTGAAAACAATGTTTCTCCCGAGGCCGCATCAACTATGGTTCTTGTTTGGTTATCCAACCCGTTGTAGAAAAGTTGGATTTGAAACCAATCTTGATATCCGTGTTGGGGGCACTAACACAATAGATCCTTGAACCTCTCTCACGCTTCAAATAATGGCTCGAAGTCCCTTTGGCAAAATTGTGCAATTTTATCTCTTAGTTATGAAGTCTTTGAAGGCAGAAAAAATTTAGTAAGAAACCTTTGAGCAAGGTCCTCCCAAGTGTTGATACTTCCCGGTTGGATCAATTGAAACCAACCCC
The DNA here is from genome assembly GCA_016647705.1 of Eucommia ulmoides. Classification (NCBI taxonomy): domain Eukaryota; kingdom Viridiplantae; phylum Streptophyta; class Magnoliopsida; order Garryales; family Eucommiaceae; genus Eucommia; species Eucommia ulmoides. The sequence goes on from CM028329.1 coordinate 43,682,551, forward strand.
ATGCTCGATCACGAAGTAAGAACGAAAATAACCTCAACCATATTACATCCTCAGCAACACCGTTGATTTTTACCGTATCATAGATCTCAAGAAATATAGTCAGATGGACATTAGGGTCCTCGTGTAGATTCCCGCCATATTGGTTTTGTTGAACCATATTGATTAGGGTGAGTTTCAGCTCGAAGTTATTAGCCTAGATCGGTTGCTTCCGAATTCCTGAGTACTTATCGAACATAAATGGCCGATAGTACTCCCTCAGGACCCTTTGTGAAACTTCTGGCTCCGGAGGCTACTGCGGTAGTGCCTGTGGAACCAGCGGTTGTTGAGGTATATGTGGCATATAGTCTTCTCCTCCATCGGCCATAGTTTGAGCTTGGCTTCTTCTCTCTCTCTCCTTATCCTTCTCAAGGTACACTCGATCTCGGGATTAAGAGTAAAGAATTTCAAACTTCTACTACGTTGCATACACTGCTCGATCACAACAAATGAAATAAATTAAAAAATACTTTTAAAGAAATAAAATAAAAGAATTGTCAGGATTAATATTCAACCACTTAGTCGCAATACCAACCAAATCACAACACTGTTCCCCTACAACGGCTCTAAAAACTTGAACGCGACTTTTTTTCACGCCTTAATTTACTTGCAAGTACACGAGATCAAGTTTTAATATAGTGGACCTTTCGATCAGATATCGTCCTCTGGGAAACATGTTTGATTAATTGAATACCGCAATTTGCATAGTCTTATATTATCTCGACGGTTCAAGAAATATTTGACTTTGAATAATTAAAAACTAAGTTAAACTAAACACTATTGGGTTAATTCTAATTAAATGGATTACCTAGGGATTGATTTCATTCACTTAATATATGTTTTACTTCGTTTAGTTAACAATAATGGTTTTTATCCTATCCGATAATCTTGATATCTTAAACTCGCTCACTACCTCTCCCGAGTGTAAAGTAAGCGAATATGTGATTTTTCATCAATGCCGAAGTCCTCCTCAACGTCTATACGACCCTTAGTCACATGAGTCTTGACCCAACCTCATGGATTACACACTTTCTAACGCCCTCCCGGGTCGTTAGATTGTCATAATGTGTTTAACCCTAGTCCGAATCCGGGGTTACCTCTCTCGAGTGTTAAACCCCATATTCTCAAAACCAGACTTAATACCTTAACAAGAATATCAAGATTGTACTAAAATGGTAAACAAAATTGGATTTAGATAAACAATTGTTAAAGAAACATATATTCAATCAAACATGTATTTACATGAGTTACATCAATCCCTAGATAATATCTATCTAGCCTACCATGACCTTAGCCGTACAAACATTAAAACAAAATGAATTCATCATTATTTGATATGAAAAGTTAAGTTACAAAGATAGAAACAAAGGAAGAACGATCAAATCTTAGAGTGGAGTGGTCCGCTGCCGCCAAAGATCGGTCCTGAAATGCTTCATCTTCTCCAAATGTTGAATCTCCTCTTTGAGCTCTCAAGAAATGCTTAAGATCAAGTATTGAACCTCTTGTGCCGATGGGAGAACAAGTGGATTAAATACAAGGCTCCAAAATATCTAAAAATATCTAAAATCTGTGCAGAGTGATTACCACGGCGGTAGGTATGTCGGTTAACTTTACCACTATGGCGGTGAATGACCGTTGTGGCGGTGAAGAATATCCAAACTCTCTGGACTTTCATCGCTGTGGCAGTGAGATTTCTACACTCCTAGCATTTTCACCGCCGCGACAGTGGGTTTGTTGTCTTGAAACCTTGTTTCTTTTCATCGTTTTTTCACCACTTTCCCACCGTTTTGCTTTTTTATAGCTCGTTTACGTCCCTATACCTGATTTACATAAAAACAAACAAAAATGCAATAAAATATTACTAAAACACTCGAAAACTATCAAATTCAACTTCGAAGTAGATAGGTATTTTCAACCTATCACTTTCAGAGGGAGTCGGTGCAGACTCATCAGATATAGAAATATCCTCTGGCATGACCGATTGAGTCAGAGGGGTACGGTCAACTGATGGTTCTGGAGCTGGAGCTAGGTCAAAAGAGGTAGGGTCAGCTGGTGGTTCCAGAACGGAAGGGGTGATATCAGTTAGTGATTTTGAGGTGGACTCAACAGTATCTGAACCTGAATTCTCAGGAAATAACTCAATAAATGGATCAATTAAGAATTTGGAGTTAGTGATGGTTGACATGTTAAATGACTGTGAGGAAGATAACATTTGATGTTCTCAAAAAATGACATGACAAAATATACGAAGAGTTTTTGAAATAGGATCCCAGAACTGATACCCCTTATGTTCAATACCATATCCAATGAAACAACACAGGTGAGCCCTTGGTTGCAGTTTGTTGTGTTCATGTGGTTTGAGAAAAACAAAACAAGCGTAACCAAAGACTCTGAGTTCAAAGTAATTAGGAGGTTGACCGAAAATGAGCTCGAATGGGGATTGATTATGGATTGTGGCAGAAGGGACACAGTTGATTGTATACACTGCGGTTAAGGCAACATTACCCCAGAAATATTTAGGACACGATGACGAAATGAGTAGGGCACGAGTGGTGGGGAAGCGTGCCATTTTTTGTGAAATAGATTTAGAAAAACACGGTCTTTACATTCCATTGCATTATCTGAACGAAAGACTTTGATATTCCAAGATAATTGAGTTTGAACCATAGAAGAAAAATCAAAATATATTTGAAAGAGTTCAGATCTGCTTTTCATAAGAAACAACTATGTATAACGAGAATAGTCATCCACAAATATAACAAAATAGCGAGCACCACTCATTAATGCATGAGAAGAAGCCCCCAAATATTAGAATGTGCTAAATCAAAAGGTACAAGGGAAATAGATCGACTCTCGTTAAAAGGTAAAGTTGATTGTTTTGCAAGTTGACAATGAATACAATAAAAAGACTCATGTTGAAATGAACCTAATTGACCACTAAAAATAAGAAAACGTACACAACTAGATGAAGTGTGGCCTAACCGAGAGTGCCACAATTCCATGGGTGAGAGTGCTAGGATGGATGCGACTGATTGGTTTGGTGGGTGAGGATGGGACTTGGAGGTGAGTTAGATAAAAAAAGACATCCAACTTTACTTTCGGTTCTAACGAGTTTTCCTATCTGAGGGTCCTGCACACGACAACCAACAGAAGAAAAATGCAAATCAAGTTTAAGATCATATAGTTGTCCAACAAATATAAGGTTAAGCGTAAGATTAGGGACCAAATATATGTTAGGGAAAGACAAATGAGAACTATCAACATGTCCAATGTGGCTGACCAATATATTTGATCCATTAGCAGTATGAATAGTAGGTGCATGCTCATCACGAATTTTAGAGAAAAATATAGAGGCATCAGAAGCCATATGATTGCAACAGGAATAATCAAAATACCATAGGGATATACCTAGTGTAGCTAACACGACTATATTGTTATCTTTTTTATTTAGAGCCTCGGTAATTGCGGTGCTCCAATCAGGTAAAGAGCTAGATAAAGTTGGTGTTGCATCTGTGGCTACAACAGCAGCATTCTTTGGCTTGGAATGGGATTGATTGCAAGAGCCTCGAGAGTGATATTGGTTCCCATTTGACTGATTTACAGATGAAAGTTTAGGGTAGTTTGTAAGATAGTGACCCGATTCTCTATAGACTTTACACAGGCAAGAAGGGCATTTGAGCAATTCATGCCCTTGTGAATGACAATACATGCGGTATAAGGGCTTCTGGGATGAGTTGGCCTTGGTAGTTGGTGCTGTAGGAGCAATTGGTATTGCAAGGGCAACATTTGTATGAGATCCTTGTAATATGGAAAGACGTGTTTCCCCACTAAGTAGATTAGAAATGATGTCGTTTAGGGAAGGTATCGCGCCCCGGTGTAGGGTTGAAGCTCGTATAGGCTCAAATGCCTCCCTTAAGCCCATCAGAAATTGCATAATACATGTCTTAGTTCGGTACTTTCCATGAACATTAACGTCTTTTGTGCATTCCCAAGTTGGCTCAGTAAGGGCCAACTAGTTCCACACGGCAGTCATCTGAGATAGGAAACTATTAACAATTTTCCTAGGTTCTTAGCGCATACTATGAATGGTGGAAAGAAGACGATACCGATTTGAGATATCTGCCCTGGTGTAGCGGTGCTGGAGAAGATCCCAAGCTTTTTTAGCTATATGGAGTGTACCAAATTGATGTTTGATCTCTAGGATAATGGTGGCATGAAACCATGTGAGAATCTGGTGATTTTTATTATCCTAGTCCTCTAGACGATCAATATATTTGTCAGCATCTTCGTCGTCCTTCTTCTTGGGTTCAGTAATATCTCTTGTCATGTGACGCCACAATTTTCGTCCATGGAAGAAACCAGACATTTCTTGAGCCCACACAACATAATTAGATTTATTTAGAATAGTAGGATAACTCGGGGTAAGTCCGATTCAGCCATAGGCGCAAAGAGGAAGGTGAACCAGTGTAGAAAACACAAAAATATAAAAGGACGTATATTTTGTGAGCCTCAAATCACAAAAAGGAGGCTGAAAACAGAATTAGAATGTCGAAAAACCGTAGGAACCTATCTAACTGTACAGAAAATAGGTCCAAAAATGCCTGAACAGGTCAAAGATATTACCTAGAAAAAACCGATGATGTGGCAGTCTAATGGGTGACTGCCGCTGATGTGGCGATCAACTGATGATGTAGCGGTCTACAAGCTAAGGGGATGTGACGTGGCACTAAGATGGTGCTGACGTGGCGCTCACGTAACAGATGACTAGGCGATGAGGTGTCAACTAACTGGATGATTGGGCGAAGAGGTGTCAACTGACTAGAATTCTAGGGTTGACGTGGCAATGGTCCACTGAAACAGTGTGTGGCGGTGCGTAGATCTAGGCTAGAGACGGTGAAACCGCTCGTGTGGGCGCATGAAAGGTTAGATCCAACTGTTCTTTGTATCGTTGCAATCGTCTTGTCGAGACGGGTCCGATGGTATATTGTATGATGGATTTGGAGCCCTAGTTGAGGTAGTAGAGCCCAAAATCCAAGACGACAAGATGTGGTGGTACTGCGGGCTGTTTAGGACGTGTGAGAGTGTGATAGGTGTGATTTATCTATTTATTCGCAAACTGATTTTGTTAGTTTTAGAGTATTTTTATAGCATTTTTATATGTTTTAATATATTTTTATTCTTTTTGTATTAAAACAGGTGTGTGAGGTGAAAAGATATGAAAATGGAGCATAAATTATCAAATCGGATCAAGAACGGTGGAAGAACAGTGGGAAAACGAGCATAGAGGCATAATTTTAAAAATAGGCCCACCGCCGCGACAGTCAATATGCAAAGAAGGCCATTTTGTTGCTGCAGGCCCACTGCCGAGGTGGTGAAACAACAAGATGTTTTTTGCGCCCATCGTTGCCTCCACCGCTGTGGCTAAGATCAAACCGACATACCCACCTCCGCGGTGGTGAATCCACCGCCGTGGTGGTCATTTTGCACATAGAATTAGATATTATTTTGATATTTTAGGATATTTTGTTCTATTTAATTCTTTCTCATCCCTCATTTTCAGGCATATAGCTCCTTAGAGCATATTTTGAGAGAATTTTGGGGAGCTCAAGAAATCCGAAGGAAAAGAACATAAAGCAAAGAAGGAGAAGCGATCTCGGAACGGTTTTAGCGTCAAACCTTCGGATTACGACTAGTTCTCTTCGTTTCTTTCTTCATTTCTTAATTTCATATTATTGTTTGAGCATGTTTAGCTCGTTATTCATTGTATATACGGTTATGGCCGTTAGCTAAACATGGATTGTCTTAGGGATTAATAATATTTATGAAAATGTTGTTTGATTGAGTTTGTGTTTCGTTAATGGTTGTTCTTCATGATTTTGATTGTATTTACTGTTATTCTTTGATATTATGCTTGCTTAGATAATTAGAAAATACAGGGTTTGACACTCAGGAGAGGTAACCCCGAATTTGGACTAAGGTAAACACAACGCGACAATCCAATAACCTGGGAGAGAGTTGAAAAGTGTGCAATCAATGACGTTAGGGCGAGACTCATGTGACCTAGCGTCGTTAAGACGTTGAAGGGGACTTCTTCGTTGACACAAAGTCGCATATTCACTCGTCTTACACTCGGGAGAGGTGGCAAGTGAGTTTACGAACTGAGATTGTCGGATAAGTCGAACGTCGTTAACGTAAACTAAAACGAAATCAAACGCATTTAAGTAAATGAAATTAATCCCTAGGCAATCTTTTCCCTTAAACGTCTCAAAATAGTATTATAGTTTAATTAGATTAATTAGTATTTTAGTATTAGTTTTTATTAATTATAAATTTCAGTTTTTACCACCTAGATAAAATTAGGTTATGATAATCATTGTACTCGATAATAATCTCAACCAATCCCTGTGAACACGATACTCTTACTCTCCTAACCTATATTAAAACTTGACCCGTACACTTGCGGTGAGAGTGGCGTGCGTTAATTACGCGCCACCAGGGTGCGTCTGAGCTCCGGTGGCGGTGAGTTTGATGGCATTGTGTTCATCTCTGCAAAACGAAAACGATAGTATGGTGGTTGTTGATACCAGAGCGGGGATAAAGCCTACAATAGTGACGAAAGTCTCAGGAAAATAATGAAGGTGACGGCGGAAACTTTAGGGTTGCGAAAATTTTAGAAACAGGTCTAAGAAAAATTTGCTCTTGATTACATATTAAGATGATTGAGAAGTAGGAGAGTGAATCATGTATTGATATATATAAAAGAGAGATACGAGAATACAACAATATATACATATATTTATAGGGGAAGTGGGGGTTAGGATTTTGCCCTAATTGACCAGGTAGGTCAAGCCCATATAATACATTAACAAATCAAATATGAAAATCTAGTTACCTAAGTTTCGATATTTGTTAGGTGGTGTTTGGTTACATAGAAATACAATTAGACTTTCGAAAACAATTGCATATTAAAATGTAAAATTTCCAATTTTATTTTCATTTCTATTACTTCCCAAACATTACCTTAGTGCAAGATCAAAGATATGAATAAAAATAGAAGAGCCAAGAACACAAAAGAACAATTCCTAAAAGCTCCATTTCGGGATTCATTCTTCTCCTGTGTGTTTCCACGAATCCCCTATCAAACTTGACATCTTCAATTGAAAACCAGACACCAGGATCTCCCATGTTCACCTGGCCACCCACCAGAACAGAGTTGTTCGCCCCCTGAACAGAGTCGTTCACATATATGTTTATGCTGCAACAATTTTCTGATTTGCTGGAGGAATTCCTGCCGGCACCGCCGCCTCCGCCGTGAACAATCATCGTTGCCCCGTCATTCCGGCTTTCCAATTTGACCCAATCGAAAGAGCCGTGGCTGATCTGGGAGGTCATGAGGCAGCCGATGGAACTCTCTGTTTTCCTCTCTTGTTTGCTACTGAAGAATTTGGCTTTCAAAATCTTGTTTGGAGGGAATGATTTGATACTTTACTTAAAAAAATGTGGGAGCATTAAGCTCTTTTCTCCATCACAAGGCAACTTCACGTTGTATTGTAATGACTTCAACAACATTCTTTTCGTATTTTATTTGGGGGAAGTAATGTAAAATTTTAAAAATATTATTGATTTTTATCATAACAACAGGTTTGATGTTTTTCGTCTAATATAATTGTTGCGTTTATGTTCCAAACAACATAGCATTGAACAATAAATAAATAAGATAGTTGATTTGCAAATGACAACGAATTTGAACGAAGTTGCTCAAATCGGATGATAGAAACTCTTTGCAAATATATATATATATATATATATATATATATATATATATATTGTATTTCATAGGTAAATCAACTCTTATATTGATATATACTTATCAACTCGTTTAGGATCACACACACGACACAACATAATTTGAAATGCATGATCATATGATAGTCTATCTGTGTTCAAGTCTAAATCCTTTCATAAAATATGAATTTTGTGCTCTAAATTTGTTAATACTTGAGTGAAATTCATATTCTGTCCAAAACAGTTAGTTGAAATGGAAAAACGTTGCTCACAACTAAGAAAGAAAAAAAATTAGACTTTATTATAAATGGTCGATCGGATGCACTGGGCAATCAACCACTTGAGACCGAAGGTGTAGAATGTTGAAACCCTTCTATAGTTAGTCAACCAGGGTCTTGAGGTTGTTGACCGACTCAACCAGTAGGTCTAAAATGTTATGTTCCAAACTCAGTTAGTCAATCGGGTTTTAGTGGTCAGTCGACCATTCCAGACAAAAAGGATTAGGGTTTTGAAAAATACACTAGTCAGTCAGCCGATATTTGGGCTAGTCGATTGATTGCTTCAGATCTATTAAAACATATAATCATTTTCAGTCAAATGCTTGCATCATTTTAATGATTATTTAATTTAAATCATTTTCAATATTCTTAAACAATTTATAAATTATTGGGAATGTCTTAAAAATAATTTTATTTTATGCAAGTAAAAATATTTATAAAATGATTTTTGGTCAATTTCTTAGTCCAACAGATTTTGATCACATGTTCTTTAAACCTTGATTATTTTATGATTTCTTTGACTTACCCTCTGTAAGGAACACGTTTTTAAATGTGTTGGAAATGTATCTAAGGCTTATTTCAATTTATATTACGAGTGATGGTGAAGCCTGTAAGAGTCAACAAAGTTGACAACAATTTTGAGATTTGTGGTGGTATGTGAGAGCGCGTGAGGAGTTGTTTTGGTTTTTCTTCGGTGGCGTGACGAGTCTGGTGGTGGTGTCAGATTTTCTGCAAAGTTGCAAAAAGGTAACAACAGGTGTAGTAAAAAAAAAATACATAATTGTTATAAGATAGGGTCAGAAAAAAATTGGCTCTCGATACCAAGTTAGAATAATTGAGAGACGATATATTAGGAGAGAATATGAGACAATTATATTGATGTGTAAAGCTTATAAAATACTGAGATATATAAAATTGTCTATATATAAATAATAATTAGAGTTTAATCTCCAAGGTCGTATATACATATATTAACAATAATCACAACATAAAAATAAGGGGGATGCAACATTTCATACCATCCAATTTCAATGCTCCAATTTCTTACTTCCAACCCAATGTTTTAAAACATGGATCGGATCGGCCGGTCAAACCAAATGAACCGTCGACCGGCTGTGATTTCGATATGGAAAACCTCTAAAATCCGTTTACCCCAAAAAAAACGCTCAACTGGCCAGTTCAAACCGGTGAACTATTCCGATTTTTGTCTAACCGGCCAGGTTTTTACCATTCCCCATCCATATAAATACTTCCCCAAAACAAATCCTACTATTTTTCCACAATTGCAATCAGTTGTCTTTCCAAAATTCAACAAAACTTAATTCTTGGTTGAGTTATACCTACTTGAGCAAACAATTTTGAGAGGAGGTGATGATCTTCATCATCATCGTCGCGGTGCTTTCCCTAGGTATCGTCAACGACAGGAAAGAAGAACGAACCCATTCCTTTCGATTGTTGAGGAAGAAGATGAAGGAGAATGAGAAGATGAATCGGTGTTCGTCTCTTTCTTTTCCTCCTTTGTTGATGTCAGAAATCGAGTCGACCAACAATATGGTCTGGTCACCCTTTGAACTAGAGAATTGCAACCGATCTAGAGATGATCTTTGTCCTTCAGGGGCCTCCGATTAGAGCTGGGCGGGTGTTGTTCGACTCGCTGTCCAAACTGAGGTCTAATCCTGTAGGTCTTTTATTCGAGCCGCTATCTAGGTTGAGCTCTGACTTGTTACATGTACATAGGACTTGTCAGGGTGTTCCCGGCGTGTCCCCTCCAGCGTGAGAGTGAGAGCTCAGGGGAAAGAAAGCAATTTGTTGGGAAGAAAGCTATTACCTCGATCTGCTGGGTGTATTTTCATATATATTCACATGAGCAAATGTATTAATAAAGCCTCCTATTTATAGGAGCAGCATAAGGGTGTGCGGCGAACTATTGGTACTTGTCACATTTTTTAACAAATTCCCCTTCTTCTTCAAGCATCTTGGGCCAGTAGTAACCGTACAGGAGCAGCTTCTGGGCTAACGACCTGCCCTCCAAGTGGTTTCCACAAATGCCCTCATGAACCTCTTTCATCAAATAGTCGGCCTCCTCAAGTCGGAGGCACCTGGAGTACAGTCCCACGAAGAACTTGCGATATAGAACATTGTCAATGAGAGCGTACCATGCTACTTGGAATCGTATTCTCCAGGAATGACCTTGGCCATCCACAAGCGTTCCATCGGTGAGATAGCTCATGATCGGATCCAACCAGGTCGGTCCAGATTTGAGGGCATAGATCGTGGAGACCTCGTCCAAGGACACAGTGCTCGACCCAGCCAGATACTCCACGGGGACCGTCTTTTGGAGTGTATACTCCACCGCAGAGGTCAGGTTAGCCAACGCATCCGCATGTCTGTTCTCTTCTCGGGGTATTTGCTTAACTTACAGTTTTTTGAAGTTTTTTACCAGGGTGTTTACCCTTTCTAAGTAGGCGATCATGCTTGGATCTTTAGCGAGGTATTCACTATTGACTTGGTTGACCACAAGTTGGGAGTTGCACAAGACCTGAAAATTTTTCACATTGAATTCTCGGGCTAATCTCAGCCTAGCCAAGAGGGCTTCGTACTCAGCCTCGTTGTTCGTAGCCCTAAATCCAAGCCTGAGAGCATATTCAATCTTCTTTTCATCCGGGGTAATGAGGACTATACTGGTACCCGAGTCGTTTTGGTTTGAGAATCCATCAGTACAGAGTTGCCATGAGTCGAGACCCAGGTCGGATTGAACCTTGGTAGTACTAGGCCACACGCCGGCCTGGTCTATCGATGGAGGTCTGCTCAATTTCCCCTTCATCGGTGGCAGGCTCTTCATCTGGAAAGGTCAGGTCGACTATGAAGTTAGTCAGGACATGCCTCTTTATCATTGTCCTGGGGCAAAACTCGATATGGAATTGGCCCAGTTTGAGGCTGTACTTCATTAATCGCCCAAAGACGTCAAAGGAGTGGAGAATTTACCTTAACGGTTGGTCGGTTAATACCACGATAGTATGAGCCTGAAAATATTACCTTAGTTTCCATGAGGCAATAAGCAAAGTTTCCACGAGGCAATAAGCAAAACAAAGGCCAGATTTTCGAACTTTGTATATCTTGTCTCGGCATCAGTGAGGACCCTGCTCGAGTAGTAGATCGGGCTCTCCATGCCGGCAACTTCTCTGAGCAAGGCGGCACTCACTGACGTGGTGAAGGCAGCGATGTATATGAGTAGGTTCTCTCCTCTCTGAGGCGTGGTGAGCAGTGAAACCGAGGAGAAGTACTTCTTCAGTTCTTCAAATGCGCGATCACACTCGTCGGTCCACTCAAATGCCTTGTTCTCCCGAAGGATCTTGAAAAACAAGAGGCATTTTTCATATGATCTGGAGATAAACTGGTTCAGGGCGGCCAACCAACCTATCATCATCTGAACCTCCTTTTTATTTCGCAGGGGACCCATACCGAGCACCGCGCTGACCTAGTAGGTATTGGCATCAATACCATGCTGTGAGACCATGAAGCCGAGAAACTTGCCAGTGAATACCCCGAAGATACACTTGCTCGGATTCAGCTTTATACGGTGAGCTCGGAGCTTACCAAAGAAGGACTGGAAATGACCGAGGTGGTCTTGAGCCTGGATGCTTTTCACTAGCATGTCGTCGATGTATACCACCATTATATCCCCGATCTCCTCTTTAAACATCTTATTGACAAGTTTTTTATAGGTCGCCCCGGCATTGTGGAGGCCGAAGGGCATTACCTTGTAGCAGTAGGTACCTCGGTCCGTTATGAACGAGGTCTTACTCTTGTTGGAAGGATACATGGGAATCTGATTATTGCCGACGTAAGTGTCGAGGAAGCTGAGTTGCTCGTGTCCCTCTGTTGTATTGATCACAATGTCGATCCTTGGGAGGAGGAAAAAGTCCTTCGGGCAGACCTTATTTAGATCCTTGAAGTCAACGCAAAGTCTTTATTTGTTGTTGGCCTTAAGATCCAGGACAACGTTGGCGAGCCAGTTCGAGAATTTGATCTCTTCCACAACATTCGACCTGATGAGCTTGTTCATTTATTCTTCAATTATCTTCTACCAGTCTAGGTAAAACCTTCTTCTCTTCTAGAAAATGGGCAGGTGATGCACGTCGACGTGGAGCCTGTGCATAGCCACACTGGGATCAATCCCCGAGAAGCTCATTATGGGTCTAGGCAAAAATTTTGTAATTCTTCGTTAACAGATGGGTGGGATCAGCTCATTGTTCAGGACCGAGTCAAACCCCTATCCTTACTATTCTCTCCAAAAAACTGGGGTGATTGGAGACATCGAGCAGATCTTTGTGAGGTCGGGGGACCGGCTCTTCATCCCGGAGATCATTGGTCAGGACAGGCTCACCTATCCCTGTCGAAACCACGAGCTTGGTAAGGGGCCAGCACGGCTCCATGGGCTCGGGCGCATACAGTGATTACTATTTCTTCTCCATGGTCCTCCTTGCACAGACCCAAGCAGTTTCTTGGTCTCCTTGGACTTCGCTTACCTCGGAGCCAATAAGGAACTTCATTTTCTGGTGATATGGTGAGCAAACGGCCTTGAGGGCGGCAATGGTGGGCCGACCCATAATTGTATTATAAGGTGACGGTCTGTCCAAAATAAGGAATTTCGACCAAATGGTAGCTGTTTTGGGCCTGGATCCAACCATGATCGGCAGCAAGACCTATTCAACTAAGCTCATGACATCCCCTCCAAAACCAACGAGGCTAGATTTACGGGTTGTACGGCACTGGAATCCACGCTCATTTTATCGAAGGCCCATTTGAAGATGATGTCGATCGAGCTGCCGCCGTTGACAAGTATCCTCGCCATCTTGAAATGGTTAACCAGGGCTGAGATGACCAATGCGTCATCGTGTGGAACATGTACTCTTTTTAGGTTGGCTTCACTAAAGGAGATCGTTATGCGATGCAGCATCTATCGTGTTGACTTCATACACGTCCTGCTCGGCCTTCCTTTTGCCCTTTCTCTCGTATCTCTTCCAAGAGGAAGATGTTTGGCCACCAAGACCCAACACCTCGTGGATGACTTTAATCTCGCCATTGACCCTCAGGTCGGCATCACTTTCGGTGTTATCTTCCTGGGGTGGAGCTTGATTGTCATTTCTTTTGCGTCGCTGACCCCAGTGCTCGTCATGGCAGTCATTACCCCCTCCCCGGTCTTCGCTTGCTCGACAAACATAATTGCCGAGGTAAGCTCGTCTAATGAGGGCCTCTATTTCTTCATTTAGATGAAAACAGTCCTTGGTGGCGTCATCGCAATTCTTGTGGAAGTCGCAGTATTCATCGGCCGACTTGCCCAAAGACTTTCTCCTCAAGGGAAGGGCAGGGAAGGGCAAGTAGGAAGATTCTTTTCCCAGTATTCTTAGCGAAGATTGTGACGACACAGGTGGTGAGGGGTGTGAAACCATGCTGGAAAAGGCCTGGGGGTAGCCTCCTATCGCCAGACAGAGGTCCCAACCGTCCCTCTGCTTGGAGTCTTCTGGATGCTTGAGCCCGGCTCATCCCTTCGTCAGACCGGTCCTTCTTCTTGAGGAGTTTCTCTCTCTCTCTCTCTTTACTCAGTCAAGGAGGTCAGCTTTGTAGTAACTGGTGCCAAGATCTAAAGCCTCACGAATGCATGATGCTGGCCTTGAATTTAGATCATATGAGAGTCTTTGGTGCCTTAATCCATTGATAAAGGCATTGAGGGACAAGGTGTCGGACACCCTCTTCATAGGTAAGGGATTCCATCTAAAACCTGTGGACGTAATCGCCTAAGTTCTCATTTGTTTCCTGCTTAAGGGCGAGGATGTGAATAACGGTCTTGGGCCTACGCCGAGATCAACTGAAATTCTCTAGGAATTGCTGTTCGAGCTGGAGAAAGGTAGAGATTAAGGCCAGTGATAGGTCGTTGAACCACGTCCGTGTAGGGCCTCCCAGACCAAGCAAAAAAAAACTTGCATCTCACCGTGTTGGAAGCAGCGTGCATGTCTATGTGAGAGACGTAGATGGAGAGATAATCTATGGGATCAGTTATCCCATCCTACTAAGCTACTGGTAGATTGGGGAATCGATACAAGACGGGTTCGTTCGCGATCTCAGCAATGAAAGGGGATCTGACCCCAGTATGCAATCCAGTTGTTCCCCCGATGGTATGTATTTGATTGAGAGCGGCCTCCATCTCGACCATGCGTCACTCCATTACGGCCTCCATTTCACCAGAGCGGTGACCTGACTAGCGGAGGCCCAGGCTTTAGGCCTCCGAGCTGGTGGCGGAGAATGGGAGTCTACTTCTTAAACTTTGCGTAATCGGTGTTCGGACCAATCCTAGTGACTGTACTCCTAGGCTGACAGCGACCCTAGTTTGTCCTCGGATCGTCGCCCACGTGTTGAATGAGACATAGACCTCGAGGCAATGGGGGGGTCGAGATGCCTCCCCCTAATTTCCCGGTCAGCGGCCTGAGGTCGAACCTGTGCTACCTGTCTGTGAGAGGCGACCACTCGATCATCGGACCCTTGTGGACGAGCCCTCTTCCTCGCAATATGGAGATCCGTTCCCCCTTGTACTGGAGCGGTGGTAGGCAGGAGAAGAGGATGTTGAAGTAGTCTTGGAACTTGCCGAGCTTGCGTTCCACATTGTCGAGCCTGGTGGCGTCAATGGTACCGAACGTTTAGCCTAGGCAGATGCCTAAGGTTGGGACTGGGGGACTGGATTTTCCCTCAATATTGATATTTCATCCCTCAACATTGATATTTTCTCCTTCGACTGAACGACGGGCTATAGCCCTGGTTTCCGGTCTTAGTGCTCGTGACATGTCTTCAGTATGGTTGCTATTCACCACGGCATTCTAGGTTTCTGATTGCAAAGAGTGCACAGACCTATAAAATATTGAGATATATAAGGTTGCGTTTGGGTAAGCGATTTGATAAATCCAAGAGATTTCAAAATCCTGGATTTTGAAATCCCGTCATTTTACAAATTTGTTGTTTGGATAATTGTTTGAACTGAATTATTTGGATTAAAAAAAAAATTATTTTTTTATCCTACTTCTGGAAAAAAAAATAAGAAGCAAAGGCGACGAACAGAACAGAGGCAACAAACAGCGAAGAGCCGAAATCCAAGAACAAATCCAACAACTACACTCAAAATCGATTTCTTTTTCGAAATCCAAGAACAAGTTCGAGAACATATTCGAATCCAAGAACATATTTGAAATTGATTTCGATTTCTAAATCGAATCCTATTTCGAAATCGATTTCGAACCCTATTTCAATTTCGATTTCGAGATAGGGTTCGAAATCGATTTCAAACCCTATTTTGAAATTGGTTTCGAAATTGAGATTTCGAATTCAATTTCGTTTTTCAAGAAGATGGAGAACGAACGAACGAATGAAGAAACATTGGAGGAAGAAAGGATTTCACAAACGATGGCGACGTCCAGGCAGCAGACGATGACGAAACGATCGCAATCGACGAAGACGACGAACGTTCAGGTAGCAGTAGACGAACGACGAAACGTTGGAAGAAGAAAGGATTTCACAAATTACACCTCCCAAATTCATTTCTAAATCCCTCAATTCACCCAAAAATGAATTTCATAAATCCTTTCTCCTATTACCCAAATAAAGAATTTGCCAAAAATAGATTTCAAAATTCCCTAACCAATTGAAATCCTTCCTACAAATCCTTCATCCAAACACAACCTAAAAGTGTCTATATATAAATAATAATTAGAGTTTAATCTCCAAGGTCGTATGTATATATATTAACAATAATCACAACATAAAAATAAGGGGGATGCAACATTTCATACCATCCAATGTCAATGCTCCAATTTTTTACTTCCAACCCAATGTTTTAAAACACGGACTGGACAGGTCAGTCAAATCGGATGAACCGTCGACCGGCTCTGATTCCAGTCTGGAAAACCCCTAAAACCCATTTACCCCTAAAAATCGCTCAACTGGCCAGTTCGAACTAGTAAACCATTCCAACGACCAAGTTTTTACCATTCCCCATCCATATAAATACTTCCCAAAAAAAAAACAAAAAAAACTACTATCTTTCCACAATTGTAATCAGCTGTCTTTCTAAAATTCAACAGAACTTAATTCATGGTTAAGTTATACCTACCTAAGCAAGCAATTTTGAGAGAAGGTGACGATCTTTATCATCATCGTCGTGGTGCTTTCCATTGGTATTGTCAATGACGAGAATGAAGAACGAACCCATTCCCTTCGATTGTTGAGGAAGGAAATGAAGGAGAATGGAAAGACGAATTGGTGTTCGTCTCATTCTCTTCCTCCTTAAATTGCTTGATCGAGAACTCAACTTTGTCTTCCGGGACCTAGTTCCAACTCTCTTTTCAGAGTTTTTCACATGGTTGTACAAAGCCTGCAGGACCTTTTGAAAAATATCAGTCTTTTTTTAAAAATGTCACATGACTTTGCAATGGGCGGTAGAGATGGTCATGGGCCTGGGGGCCCGCCAAGCCCTCCCACTCTTTGTTAGGGCTTGGGTTTGTGTTTTGAGCCCGTGGCGGCTTGGACTTAAAAATGAAGGCCCAATGAATTTTAGGGTCGGGTTTGGGCTAGGCTATTCTCTTTTAGGGCCGGCCCAGTCATTAAAAAATTTAAAATTTATATATATATTAATTTATATGTGAAAATATTGTGATTTACATGTTAGATTCTTGATTTATTTGATATTATTATACTATATGTTAATTAATTATAAAAAAAAAAAAAATGGTTTGAATTGCAGTGTTTAGTTATAAGGCTTTATCATAACCCTAAATCTGTGTTTAATAAGTGTGTTCTATTCTGAATTGGATTGCAGTTTTTTTTTATGGTTAATTATAAAAAATATATATATATTTTTTAATTCTGTTGTATTTTTTGTATTTTTTTTAAATTAAAAAAAATTATAGGGCCCGAGGCCCTAGGGCGGGATTGTGGGCTTAGATTATTTTCATAGGGTCGGGCTTGGGTATGGAATTAAGGCCCGAATCATAGGGTCGGGTCGGGCCGGGGTCGGGCCTAACAATTTTTCGTAATACCCTAATCTAAGCCCGGCCCAACCCATGACCATCCCTAGTAGGCAGTGAAGGTCCTATATCTCTCTCTCTAAAAAATAAGCAAAACCCATATGAATTTTTAGATTTTGGTGAATGATATTTTTTAGGATTTTTCTTCCAAAAGTTCTATTTAAAAAAAAAAAAAAAAAAAAAAAAAAAAAAAAAAAAAAAAAACTTTTTCAATCCTACACAATTAAAATAACTTTTTCTACTCCTATTTTTAAAAAGTATTTGGCACAAACTCCTACTAAAAAAATTTAACGACAAATATACCCCTGTTCATTTAAACTAAATACCCTAATTTCATTTGCAGCCCCCAAATCTCGCAGCTCACACTCTCTCAAATCTCCTGTCGCTACAAGCTTCTGTTGGTCATTGCCACAATCCATTGTCGTCGTCATTCGTGGTCCCGACGCTACCACCGCTACTCGTCGCTGTCGCCTTAGTTGTCGTTAGCATTGTTACTTCCGACTCTAGCATCGAGCTTTTCCACCGCCGTCGCTTCGATTCGTTGGTCGTTCATCGTCTCCATCGATTTCGCTTCTATCATCGCGCTCGTCGCTGTCGGCGTTGTCGTCGTCTCCTTCATAAATCAAATCTAGCCTAGATCTAGTGAGATATAGGCTAGATCTAGGTATATCTAGAGTTGTCATCACTACCACCGCTCTCTTTCACCACCACCACCTTTCATTCGTCAACAATTGCTCTGATCGCCTCCATCCATCGCAGCCATCCCATGCTCTGGTCGTCATCTACCTTCGGTTGTCGTCCCTAATTTGGTTTATTTTAGGTTTTGCTTTATGCTGGTTACGAGATTTCGTCGATTGTTTTCGTGTTGCCCTTTTTCTTTTTGTGATATTTTGATTTTTGATTTTGTGGATCATTTGTATTTGGTTCTCCAATTTCCATGAGAATGTGTAAGCTGAAGGCTTGTTTGTCACCTTTGTTGATGATTCGGTTTTTGATTGGTTCTATTTAGAACTTTGAGTTTTAAAGTTTATAATTTTTAGTGAATTTCTACTTAATTTTTTTCTTAAGTAGATATCTACTTGATTACATTTAGTAGTGGATATCCACTTGATTATATTTTAGTAGATTTCCACTTAGGTTTTTGATAGTGATATAAGTGGAAACAGGATATAATAAAAATAAGTTATATCTCTATTCTTTAACAAAGCCATGATTTGTTTTTTATAGTTATATATCAAAAATAATATTGTGATTATATCATCTCCATTTTTAAAATAAGCTCTCTGTATTGCAGTGCCCAATTTGGTTGTTTTAGGTTTTGCTTCATGTATGTTACGAGATTCTCTTGATTGTTTTCGATTTTGCTTCATTCTTCATGCATGTTTTTGCCTAAATACATTTCGTGGTGTGTGTTTTATTTTCTGACTTTTAATTTTTTGGATCGTTTTCATTTGAATTCTCCAATTTTCACGAGAATATGATAATGTAAAGGCTTGTTTATTGATAATTTGGTTTTCTGATTACTTCCATTATATGGATATCCACTTAATTATATTTAGTAGATATCCACTTATTTTTTATTTATTCTTTTGTGGATTTTTACTTAATTAAGTAGATATCCACTTAATTATATTTAGTTGATTTTGAAAGTATTTTTAATGGATTTTTAATTTAAATATAATTTAATATTTAATATTTTTTAAATTTTAAAATGTTCATACAATATTTCAAAAAATAAACTAAAATTCAATGGAATACATGTGAGGGCATTTAATGTATTTTAAAAAAGTTATATACTTTGACTTAAAAAAATAAATTTGTGTGATTTTTTAATTAAGAATTAAAATTTGGTGAAATTATAAAATAAATTGAAATAAAATTAAGTGAAACATAATCAAGGTATTTATGATATTTTACAAAAAAAAAAAAAAAAATTAAGAAAAGCAAAATTTATTGCAATTTTTATTAAAAAATAAAATTTGAGGAAAATTTGAAACACAAGTGAAATTCTAAATATATATTAATTTTAGGAGTTTTGAAAAAAAAAAAAAGGCGAAAAGTGGTATTTTTGTAAAATCTATAACTATTGAAGGGCAATCTAGGAAGAATATATATGTTGGTACTTTTGGGATGAATCCAAAAAATTTAGTCCTTAAAAAGTTATTTTTTAAGAAAATGGGACCCCACAATTTTTTTTTTTTTTTTTTTATGTTTATTTTTCTTTAAATATATATATATAAATAATTATGACATCACCGGTTCAACCGCGGTTCACCTACCGGTTGAACCGGTGACCCCGTGACTCTTCCAGTTCGATGTCCAATCCGATTTTAAATATATTGCTTCCAAACAACACATAAACCAAATCTAAACAATGAAATACCAAGGCCTCCAAATACCAAAGGAATGCGCTTGGGGCCCCAAAATTTGGGGCCCTTAAAAATGACTCTTAATTTTTTTATTTTAAAATATTTTATTAATATTGCATCAAACAAAAAAAATTATTTTTGTTAAATCACTACATTAACTATCTTTTTTTTCTTTTAGTATTTTAATTTTAGGGTTTAGTAATTATGAGACTTTATATATATATAAACATTGAGAGGTTCCGTTTTTAAATCTAGCTTTTGAACCTCCAATTTCTAAGGGGAACCTGATCCGAATATGGAAGATCAAAATCACAATTCCCTACGTCCCAACACCATCTAAATAATGAAGGAACAAAGGCTTCAAGTATGAGAGGAATGCACTTGAAAGAAAACAATTTCTCTAACTCATAAGAAAAGTCTAATGCTCTAAGAAATAAATAAACTTGCAAGCCAAATAAAAGGTCTAACATATTGCACTTCGTAACCCCAAAATTTCACATTGTAAAACTTAGAGCACATTACATTTAAAATTTGGGGGGAAAAAAATGAGCCAAAAAAACCCCAATGCACCACTTCAACCAAAATCTCACAAAAAACCTAGCCATATTTGTCAGTCAGATTTTGAACAGAATTTGCCAATTATACCTCTTAGACACAACTAAACCGTACGACAAGCAGTGTTTGGAAATACAAGAGTAGAACTTCATAATCACAATACAAAAATAAAAATAAAAATAAAATGGGCCAAAAACCCCAATTCACCGCTTCAACCAAAATCTCATAAAAAAACTAGCATTATTTGTCGATCAGATTTTGAACATAATTTGCCAATTATACCTCTTAGACACAACTAAACAATACGACAAACAGCGTTTGAAAATACGAGGGTAGAACTTCATAATCACAACACAAAAAATATGGGCAGACAATATTCATCAGTATAGAATTTCAGTGCTCCAATTCCCTACTTCCAAACACCTCCTAAACCAAAGTCTAGACAGTGAATTATGGAATCTAATTCCGCCCCATGCAATGCAGTATGGAATCCAATTCCATCCATTTTAATTTCAAAAAAATCAATTTTTTTATTCCACTGAATAACCAACCAAAGGAAAGGGAATCGAAGGTAGAATTGTGATTTCATTCCACCCAAAACAAAAGGACTCCAAATTCCAAGGAAAATGCACTTTCAAGGAAGAAAACAATTTCTCTAATGGAAACTAACTGGTAAGAACACCAAGTCTAATGCTCTAGAAAAGAGAGAGAGAGAGAGAGAGAGAGAGAGAATTGTAAGAAAATGGAAACCTTATTGAAAAGACAAATAAAACCCTAATTTACTGCACACGAGTCAAAATTACAAATTTCCCTCCTAATTATTGGCCATCCTCCCTCTACTCAACCCTCTTATTCTATAGTTACACAATAAGCCAATGATCCTTCAATTTTCCTACCCCAATATTATGCTTTAAAAAAGGGGCGGAAAATTGTCTCATTCAAGTGGGAAATCGGAATACCTTCATTTCGTAGAAAACTTCACGCCAAACGCGCCCTTGTCCTTGGCCATTTTTTTTTCTTATCCGAATGCAACTCGGGGAAGTGTGGTTTTACGGGATAGTCCTTGGCGCTCTCTCTCTCTCCTTACTTTCTCTTGTTCAAGAACATAGTGGGGTTTTTGGGCGAAGTTTTTAAAAATCAGGTATGCCAGTTGATCTTGTTGAGTACTCTGAAACCAACTTGAAGAACATGGAAGATTTTTCCTCTAAGAGCCTTGCCGGGGTGTCAAACTCCGCGACTCGACCTGCAAAAGATTGAATGTCATATAATGGATATAAGGTGGTGCTTGGCTGTAAGGAATTGTTCCTTTTTTTTTTTTGGTTTCTGTTCCTGTTCTATGTTTTCTGGGATCTGTTCCATGTTTTCTGGGAAAACAAATGCCACCTTAACGATCATTCTTCACACCAACACTTTTTCTATAGCAGTAAGAAGTTCTACCACATCAAATTACGGGGTTAATTTAATTGGTCCCTAAACTTCAGCCCAGGTCTCAATTTAGTCCTTTGAACAATTTTTTTACTCAATCTTGTCCCTAACCGATAAAAATTTGCAATCTGGTCCAAATCCAACAGTCCGTTAAGTTTTTTCAAACAACTGATCATCTTCAGCCATATGATATTCATTGTTTATAAACGTGATTGCATCTTTTTGTTCGTTTGGGGACTAAATTGAGACTCACGGTGATGTTCAGGGACCAATGGTGATATTAACCCAAAAATGTATAGAACAGTTATATGTTATTACTCACCATCACTGAGGACGAGAACTAGATCGCTGTCGATAACAGTTGGGATGCGATGAGCAATAGTACAGACGGTGCAGTCCTTAAATTCTGTCCGTATGATCTTTTGGATGAGATTATCGGTGGCTGAATCAACTGATGCCGTTGCTTCATCAAGAACCAGAATTCTCGCCTGTTTCAGCAAAGCCCGACCTAAGGAAACTAGTTGCCTCTGCCCTACGCTCCAATTTTCTCCATTTTCAAGAACTGCCAGTTTCAAATTGAGAAAATCACTATATTGGCCATCAAATAACTCAATATCTAATATGAAATAATGTATAAGTATAACCGAGTATTAAACATACCGGGTGTATCGAGTTTTTGTTCTTTCTGGCGAACTATATCTCCCAGCTGTGATTTATCCAACGCCTGCATTAAATTGACAGAATTCAATATTAGCGCCAACTTGGCCAAAGACATTTAAAAATTGAAGAATTTGCATTCCAGTGTGAGATAATCTCATACCTAAATTGAATCTTTATTTAGTGTTTCATTTCCCAGATTTCTGTTTCTATTTCCAGAAAACATGGAAGAGAAATACGAGGAACTAAAACAATTGTTTCTGTTCTGCACCCAGATATTCAGAACAAATTTCTGGGAATTCCTTTGTTCCCAAAACTATTTTTTTCAATTACAAGTTCTATGGGAACAAGAAACAGAAATCTGGAACAGAAACGCTAAGGCACTTTTTGATAAGTGGCCTGTTTAAGTACTTTTTTGCATATAAGTAAAAAGTCAAAAAAATAAATAAATGTAACCCACGTTTTGCACTTAAAAGAAGTATTTTTTTAATTGATAAACGAAAAAAATTAACATAATTTAAATAACTATTTTAGTAACAATTAGGACATTTCTACTCCATCACTATTCACCAATAAGAAAGTGCGTGTTTTAATTGAACCTGCCAAATTTCTTGATCAGAATGTTCTTCGAGCGGATCAAGGTTTCCTCTAATAGTCCCTTCGAATAAAGCAGGATCTTGGGGTATGATGCTCAAACGGGCACGAAGATCATGAAGGCCGATTGTCGAGATATCAATGTTGTCTATGATAATTCTGCCGGCTTCCGGTTCAATCAACCTGAAAAGCGCCTGAATTAATGTTGATTTACCGCTTCCAGTACGGCCGACAATTCCTACGTTCTTCCCACCTGGAAATTTGCAGGTTATACCGTGGAGAACCACCGGAAGACTCTCCTTGTAACGAACCTGAACAGAACAACATCCACCATCAGAATAACAAATGTTATCTGTCATTGGTACATTATATCTATATAATAAAACACAATGGTTTTGAATTAATGTCTTCCAATCAAAGGTTTAGATTGATTTTAACAAAAATGAAGGGATGAGATTGTTTTACATTTTTTTTTTTGGGAGGGATGGGGGAGTGGGGGAAGGGAAATTTCCCGCCCAAACACTTCCCACCTCCACTTATCCATGTAGTTGAACACGGTCTGAATTTTATTATCACAATTATTTTATACCTTAATATTTCGATTTCATCATATTGCTCCTTGAAATTTCACTTTATTGTATAATTACCCCTTTCGAATAGAACTAGCCAAAATTTAAACCAGAAAAGGATAAATATAATTGGTAGATCAAACGTGAAATTATAACTAATTAATATTTTTAAAAGCATCCCAGTGTACAAAAACTTCTACCATTGCGGGGTTTGGGGAATGTCAGATCTATGCGGCCCTAACCTTGCAAACAAAGAGGGTGTTTTTCAAGGGACTAATTAATATTTTTTAATAATTAAAATAAATTAATGTAAATTTTATTTAAAATAGCGTCGGGGATTAGGTATTTGTTAGTGAACATACAATTCTTAATCAGAAAAAGGCAACTTCTCCTTTCATTATGATTTTTCTTTGCCCAACTCTTATCTTCTTGATTACTGAATAAGTAATCTCATTAACAAGAACCAAATCTTATTTCTCATAAAGTTCGCAAAAGGAAAACACCAAAAACAGTCCTTTCAACTTTTTATAAAAAATGAGTATATAAAAGGCGGGTTGGTGGTGGCTGGCGGGGGATGGTGGTGGCCGGCGTGGTGGCAGTGGCGGCGAAGTGGTGGTGGGAATAGTTTTGTCGGATTGAATAGGAATCAACATTTTTTTGTTTATGAGATTCTTAAGTAATTCAGGAAATACTCCCAAAATTTTGGAATAGAAACGTGTTTACGGAACGCGTTTCGGTACTTAATCCCAAAATTTTGAGAGCGGGAACAAAAATCAGGGAACGGAAACAGCAACCAAATGGGGCCTAACTTTCCAATCACCACATTAAACAAGCACATTTGCTGAATAATCAACGGTGACGAAAAATAATAATTTTTTTTTCCAATATTAGCTAAATTTAAATACCATCACCACAGCTGATAATAAAATAAGAAGTAGAAAATATTCAAGGAAAAATTATTTGAATACCTTTAAATCAATTAGTTCAACTGTCCCGATCTCTGGCCATGATGAAGGGGGACGAGAATCCTCAATAATTGTTGGAGCTTCACTTGGGATTTGGCTGTATTGATGAATTCTTTCTATGGAAATAATTTTATTTTCAAGTTTGCAAAAACTAAGAATCCACCGTGAAAGTCGTGCATTCAAATTAATTCCATACGTCACCGCAAGGCCAGCCATGCCTGTACAGAAAGCACACATTAAATGATAAACGTTGAATCACAACAAGGGTTTTTTAAATATATATATATATTTGCAATTTCTATTCCTCAAAAAGCGATCAACAGATGAATGGAAAACATCCATATAATTGCATATCAATAATTGCTTGTTTCCTATATTACAAGAATCATGTAAAAATCAATGGTAAACTAAGAAACCGTTCGGTGGTAACTTTTTTTTTAAGTATTTTTTTTTCTTTTAAGTTAAAAAAAATAAAAAACGATAATGTTTGGTTTTCAATTAAAAAATAAATAAAAGTTTGATTTAAATACTTTTTTTCTTCATTTTTTATATTTTGAGACATTAATCGACTAACGCGGCTCTACCCATGTTTTCTAGATGGAATTCCTTTGAAAGAAGAGAACTTATCTGGGAATGACAACAAGATATCCACTTTACACTCCACACATGCTTTTTTTATTTTTTGTTTCAAGGAAAAGCATTTTTTTGTCTAATTAACATTTTTAATTAAAAAGAAAAAAGAAAAAAAGAACTTTAAAAAACGGTTATTGAATAGAGCCAAGAATATACAGCACTATTAATTGTATGCATAAAACGATATATATATATATATGTATATATATATATATATATATATATGTATATATATATATGTATGTATGTATGTATGTACTTACTAGGGTCAATGCTTCCATGGGGGAAGCTGACAAGTAAAATCATGCAAAAAGCGAAAACAAAGGTGGAGAGTAACTCCATTCTTAGGCAGAGCCATTCAATAGCTGCAAGACTGCAGAAGAAAGGTCGAGCAAAACAATCAAGAAGATAAAGGTTTCTCTTCATAAACCGTTTTTCTTGTCCAAATCCTCTAATAGTCGCTGCTCCAGCAATTGATTCTGAAAATAGATGGATCACCGGTGATTTCTGAATGCTAACAATCCGAACCAGTTCTCTTGATGAAGCCATGTAGTATTTCTGCATTCATAATCACATTAAAAAAGAAGTTATAAATTTTGATAATATATAGTCAAATCTTGGAAACAACCTCTCTGTATATGACCCTCTCCAGACCCCGCAATGGCAGGAGCCTTCATACACTGAGCTGCCCTTTACAGTCAAATATCTTTCTATGGAATATTTTATTTTGATTACATATACTTCAATTTCATCATCCCTCTCCTTGAAGCTCCATTTTAATTTTATAATTAGCCCTTTTGACTAAAAGAAACCAAGTTTAAACCAAAGCAAATATATTTTACTACAGATAAAATTTGCAATTGCGATTAATTAATATTTTTTAGTAACTTTAATTAATTTATTCAAATTTTAAATGAAGAAGCTCATTGATCAAAGATGTATACTCAACTGAAATAAAAAAAATGATTTTGATTAGGAGACTTAAGATGGAATGTGATTGATCACCTGCATCCACAAGCACGCAATCGCCATCGGAACCACAAGAAGCAAGACTTGCCAAGTAACTTTCGTCATTACACCAACTATACCGAGAAGCTGGATCGTCGTTGAAGCAAATCCGCCAAGTCTAAAAGGAATGTCAAGATCAACAACGCTTTGATCAATTGATACCTGCCACATCCCAAACATTTCACTTCAATAAGTTCATAAATTATATATATATATATATACATACATACATATATATATATATATATAGAGAGAGAGAGAGAGAGAGGGGGAGGGGGGGGGGGGGGGGGGGGGGGGGGGAATTGATTAATGCTATATTTGTGAACACAACATACACGATTGAGTATTCGCCCAGCTGGAGTAGAATCAAAAAACGACATTGGTGCTCGAAACACGTTTACAAGCATTTTCAGAAACAATTTCTGAGCAGCTGCAAGACCAAAAGTAGCCACAAGAACAGCCCTAACGAATATAAACCAAGAGCTTCCAAAAGCAAGAGCCATATACACAACGATAAGGACCACGTTATTTGTTTTGGGTTTATCCCCTTCGGTTTGTGGATTTGCCCAAGCCATCCACCAATTACTAGCTATTTGAAGCACTTGAAATAACGTTTGCGCAAGAATAATCAGTGGAATCAGTAACCCTTTATAGGCTGCAGCCATATACGAAAGGTAAACTTTCATGCTGATTTTTCCTCTCTCCCGTTCCTCTTCCTGAACCAGCTGCTTCTTCCTCGAGCGTTTTGCTTTCTTTTTTTTCTCTTTGATTGCTCTCTGGTCTGAAGCTGATACACCCTCTTGCACCTCTTTTGCCAAACTGTTGATATTACTCGCGATTGAATCACATTTTTTACTAAATACTATGGAATTATCAAGAGGGTGCTGTTCATCTGAATCTTCGGATGATTGATTAGAGATGTCCATCGCTTCAATTGCTTCATGGTGAGCAGAAACTAATGTTTTGAAATCAGTTCCCGCTTGTAAGAGTTCATCATATTTCCCGGCCTGAATGATTCGGCCTTCTTTAAGAACCTACGAGATCAAAGATGAACAATGACTTCTACTCATATTTCTTGTTAAATTGTTAATCTTTCAATACATAAAAATATAGATAAAAAATTCAAAACAATAAATAAATAAAACAGTACCAGTATCAAGTCAGCGGCTGGCAAAAATTCAACTTGATGGGTGACATAAATCACAGTCTTAGTGGCTAACGCCGTCATAATGTAATCCTGCAGTCAAAATTTATAATTTTTTAGGTGAAAATCAAATACTGCAATTCAGCTCAATTTTAAAACTAGTGATTCCATAAGTCTATCTTACCTTAAATAAATCAGAACCCGTGTGAGCATCAACTGCACTAAATGGATCGTCCAACAAATAAATATCTGCATCTTGATAGAGTGCTCTCGCGAGCTGAACACGTTGCTTCTGGCCACCACTCAGATTTATGCCTCTATCACCAATTATGGTCTGATCTCCATGCGAGAAAAGTTCTAAATCTTTTTTAAGTGAACAAGCATTAATTACACTCTTGTACTTAGCCTTATCCATTGGAGTACCAAAAAGGATGTTTTCTTCAATGTTTCCCGATTGAATCCAAGCTGATTGAGATACATAAGCCGTGGAACCATACACCTTGACCTAAAACAAATATCCAAAGAACAAGAATTTGAAAGGAAAAAAAATTATGACTGCAGTCCCGGAGAAAAAAATAGGCAACGTTTGATAACACTTTGTTTACCTAATTTTTTGGTTTCAAAAATTACTGAAAAATAATAGCGGTATTTGTTTTGCTCTTTAAAAAAATACTCCTAAAAATCAAGATGGTAAGAAAAAAAAAAAGTTATTTTTTTATTTATCCAACTTCAATATTTTAAAAAATTGATGGACTAGGACTTTCCCACTCAAATTTTCTTAACCCTCTTCGAAATTCCTTTTTATTAAGAGATCGCTCCTATGGATAATAGATAATTAGATGCTATCTCTACCTTATCAAACACAGTATTTCTTATGTTTATTCTTTTAAGCTAATGTAATTTTTTCGTTCAATTAATTTTTTTTTAATTATAAATTTTACATCAAAAAAAAAAAAGTATCACCAAACAGTGCCAAACGATTTTTTCCTTTTTTTCTTTTGGTAAAGAGAGTTCAAAATTAAGACTTACTTCACCCGATATTTTCGGAATCTCACCGAGGATGCAAGAGAGGAAGCTGGATTTCCCGGAACCAACCCTGCCGCAAACCGCTACGCGCATCCCCTTATCCGCCTTCATCTCTATGCCCAACAATGTAGGAATTGGACAAGACAGGTCCCAACAAAATTCACCATCTTTGATCTCGACCGCCACATTCGAGATACCCCGAGGCAAAACGATGGTTGCGTCCCCTTGCAACTCCTCCTCCTGCAAGAACCCAGAAATCCGATCGAGCGAAACCTTTGTCTGAGCCATCATAGAGACCAAATCAGGGAAATTCCTAAGTGGTTCTTGAAGGATCCTAAAAGTGGCAAGAGCCGAAAGAACACCACCCGCCGTTAGCTCACCGCCGAGCAATATCGAAGTCCCAAAAGTAACCGCCGAAACAAATATAGGCGAGCTCCAAAATATAAACGTGATAAAAGCTTGGGAATAAAGCGCTTTCCTTAGCCATTTGAACTCCACGCTCCTCATTTCCTCAAGCCCAACCCTATAACGATCCTCCCAAGCTTGCAACTTTAATATCCTCATGTTCCTCAAACATTCTGAAGTTTTTCTCATTCTATCGTCCTTTGCAGCCATTAACTTATCTTGATACTCTTCTTGAACCCTAGCCAATGGCACGGTCGCAACTATCGAAATAATGGTGGCAATTAGGGTTGCAACGGCTGCAATTCCCACGTTTTTATACAGAATCAAAAGCGCGAGAACAATTTGCATTGGGAGCATCCATATATCGTGCAGATACCAAGAGTAATCCCCGACTCTTTGAACATCAACCGCCATATAATTAACAATTTCTCCACTCGTGTGATTTTGCTTGGCTGAGCTCGAAAGCCTGAGCCCCTTTCTATAAACCATGGCCGTGAGGGCCGATCTCACATGCATCCCCAAAATATCAACCCCAAGATACCATTGCCGGGTGGTTAGGGTTTCCACCAACTTGGCAGAAAAGAATATTCCTGCGAGAATATACCCTTCGTGAGGAAAAGTCTCTTTCCCCCCCAAATAATCCACAAAATAGCTAATCAAATATGGTCCCACGTACGAAACAAGTGTGTTTAGCCCCGCGAAAATGGCATTACAAGCTGCTTCTTTCCAAAAAGTCCTTAGAATAGCCCAAGCAAGAGAAGGCTGTTTCATTGGGTTTTCGGATTTAAGCTTCTCCCAATTCAAATTCAAGAGCTTGTAGTTTGTTTTCGATCGATCTCTCGGGGATAGAAGTGGAATATCCCTAAGTTCGAGGGGTCTTTTGGCTCCCATAGATAGGAGGGGGTTCAACCATGATAGTGTGACCAAACTAAAGAGACCGGCTTCGTTATAGGGGGTGACTTTAAGACACCCTGCTTCTTCTTCTTCTTCAAGCAACAATGGCTCTTGAAGATTCGAGTTTCTACATATTTTTATACCGGTAATGCCCCTAATTGCTACAAAACAGAGGAAAGCAATTGCTGGGGTTGCTGCAAAGTTCGCCAAAACATGAGAATTCAAGTGTTTGGATCCTTGTACTAACAGAGTTTTCGCATCGGAATACAGAGTACACAAACAAAGAAGAAATGAAAGAACCCACCATACCCTCAGCAACAACGGAAATTTTTCGGAGGCCTTGAATTTGCAGTAGAAAGCCGAAAAGCTCAGCACAAACCAAGCTAGTGCCTGGGTTGCAGGCAAGGGCAAAAGGGTCCAATTCGTACCCTTCCCCTGTGCAGCATCTCTTATGGAACTTACACCCTCAAACCCTAATACCAGAACTTGCAGAAACAATACATAGAAGCAAGAAGAGATTGAAGCTTTATAAGCCGTACCGATTTCGATGGTTGGGAGATCGCCGCTTATTCTACGTCCAATTTGGACTGAATTCGCGTTCAAATCGTCCTTGGTTAGTCTGATTCGACCTGCGCAGATGATGATCTGACGAGCCGACACGACGAAGAGAAAC
Source organism: Eucommia ulmoides (assembly GCA_016647705.1). NCBI lineage: Eukaryota > Viridiplantae > Streptophyta > Magnoliopsida > Garryales > Eucommiaceae > Eucommia > Eucommia ulmoides. The sequence continues at coordinate 43,712,638 of CM028329.1, forward strand.
ACGAGGAATAATGTGAGGTTGATGCAGATTGACGATAGTTCCAATACGGGGAGCTGCCGGAAAGACTGGAGGAGGTGGTTTTGGGCGGCGGCGGACGCCGATGCGGCGGAGATTTTAGTGAGCAGAAGACTGATACCCATCATAGATATCAATCTCTAGAAATGGAGGTGTGAAATCAATGAGTTGCGTCACTGTTATTAATTGCAGGTGATGATGAGGAGGATATCGAATCTCGTTTGAGGGCATCTACCACCTGGCAATTCAATGCGCTTGAAATGGCGACAAGTAGCAATGGAACAACAGATGTAGTGTTCGTAGAGGGATAATCTGCACACACATTTTACAAATCAAAACAAATAGAGTTTTTATCGACAAGCCGCACACGGAATTCAAAGACAAAAACAAAAAAAAAATGCACACCGCTCTCTCTCTCTCTCTCCCTTCAGAACCACAAGGGGACAAAGAGAGTGCGAGAAATTGAAATCTCAATGAATCCCAACAGAGAAAATCCAAAATCCTGACCTGGGTCACTCGTATTTCCCTAGTGAAATCGTCATACACCGAGCCGGTGACGGTGTAGTAGTCCGAGCTACTGCAGAAACAGATGGCGATAACAATGGCAGCGGCAACCAACAGCTGAAGAAGGTTCAGGCGGAGAGAGAGAGAGGGAGAAAGATGATGATAATCCACCTCGAGGGTCTATATAATATTACATAATCGTCGGCTACTTTTTTTCCGTAAATTAAACCAAAAAAAACTTTTTGAACAGCCGTGTGAGGATTGAGTTTCGAGAGAAAAGGGGTGATCTGAATATGGGTTGGTCACTTATGAGTGGCGATTTAATGCACCCAATATGTTTCTGCTCTTGAGGGTTGAGATCTATATTAGATATATATAGAGAGAGAGAGAAACATGTGTCAATGTAGAGAGAGAGAGAGGGAATGATACTGTAATTATAATTATGATTGTGACTCTGATTGTGTGTGGGCGTGAGTTTTTTATGAGATCAAATAAGAGGGGAATTGGTGATTTTTGCTTTTCTTTTCTATAATAGTCAATCAATTGATTATTTTTTATTTGATTTTGATTGTTGACACCTATTGGTATGCCTAAAGTAAGTAAGTGCGTGAAGTAAGTAAATTAAAAAGATAATTAATCATTAATCCCAAATAATAGATATAATTTTAATAAAATAATGTTTAAGATATAAATTTTGATTAAATTCCTTAAATTGAGTTTTACTTGAAATGGACACATCATAATAATTATTATATAATAATAGTACAATATAATAAATTAAAAAATATATATAAATTATAGGATTTTTTTTTACCATGACTTCAAATTTATAATTAACTATTTATCTCATCCACTCATTACAATAATTTTTTGAAAATTTTGATAATTCTATCAAAAATCTAAATCATAAAAGTTACTATAATTTTTTAGGTAAAAAAATATAGTAATTTTTGGCATGCTGTGATTTTTAATTTTTTAATTTTTAAAAAAATTATTATACCATATGAATTACGTAAGCTAAAATTTTAACTTGGTGGATTATTCAACCAAAAACTCTAAATTAAGAATCAAATACATGAGGCAATAAACTACTTTTGTATTAATCGTATAAAATTTATGTGGATTTATGAGTTCATTCATTATATGTGAGTCAATAAATTAAATAATAATAATATCAAGTTAATTGTAATATACAATTGGTCATGAATATGTGGTGCACGTAAAAGAGTAAATATTTAATAAAAAATTAGGGGGTGGTTTTAGAATTATAGTGGGTTTTTAGGGTGGCATTGTGTCATCAATTAGGTGGATTTGTGACATAAGCATGAGTTTGATAGCATGAAAGTTGAAGAATATTATTATTTTAAAGTTTAACTCAAATATTAAAAAATAGTCATGTTATGTTATGGTTTTAGCAATTTGGATATTGGCCCACCTACCTTTCTGTGAGGGGTACAGACTACGTAGAGTTAGGGTCAGGTAGCGGGCGGGTTGGACCAAAACCGTGAACCAAACTTATACTAAGCGGGTTGAGTTAGTTTGAACCGTGGACCGCCCAATGATGTACGGGTTGAGGCGGACAGGTTGAACCTGTAAAAACATGAGTCAAACCATAATCTGCCCATTCATATGCAGATTTCAAGATTTAACACTTACGCAATACCCGAGTTAGTATTGGGACTTTTTTTGCGATGCAGGTTTGGCGGTTTGGACGGATTTGGCGAGTTAACTCGATTCGTTGACATCCCTGTGTACAGTGATGGGTCATACTCAATACAGAGTGGTATAATTTTATTCTCTCTCATTTGAGGCCCATGGCTTTTAGATTATAAAAATAATATTTATTATTATTTTTGTTTGGAAATATATTTTCATTTGTTTTGTATTTAGAAAGAGAAAGATTACTGCGACTGCGAGTATATACCCTTCTATTTTTGGATGTTTAATATTTTAATTTTTCTCATCCAATTTTTATTCTCATTTTCACTTGGTACTGAATAATAACGGTCTAAAAGTTTAATTATTTAAGTGAATTTATAATTATGCCGAATATAATTTTCAGATAGACTCAATTATATTTTGTTGCAAAAAATCATAACGCTGCGTTTGTTACGTTGGAATGGAATAAAACGAAACGAAATGACAATAAGATTTGAATTAATGGTAATTGAATGGAATGGTCATTATCATTCATATATTTGGTAACAAAAGAGATTACATATGATATTAAAATGAGTAAAATAGTAATTTAATTAAATTTTTAAATTTTGTAATAGTCAATTTAATTAAATTTCATTCCAATTCAAATATTTAGTTAATATTTGGTCTCAATTTTTTACCGATGAATGATTAAGGGTAAAATAAAGAACTTACCACATAAACACCCTTTTATTTTTTAATATTTTCAGAATTTTATGAGTAATTTTAATTTTTTTTATGAATTTGAGAAATAAAAAATCTTGATTCTTATTCACTCCTACAAAATTATTCTCAACCACTACCACACATTTTTATCTTGTTTCCTCTCCCTCTAGCGCGCGCGCGCACACACAAACTATCCAACTTTAATTGTAAGCAAATGAATTTTTTTCTTTTTGTTTTGAGAAATTATAGAGATATTTTAAAAATAATTATTATTACCAAATGAGATTCTGCTATTAAAATTTTAATATTTCAAAATGCAAACAAAATTTTTATCATATTTTATTAGGAGTAGAAACAGATAAATAAACTCAAGAAGTGTTAGTTCGATTGGTAATGAAAAATGTCATATTTATTTGTTAACTAAGATTAAACTCTTATAGAGAGCACTCTAAAAATTAAATCTTGAATTCAATTCTGAATGTCGATGTGAAAGAGTGTGTATTTAAGATCGCTCGAAAAAATAATTAATCGAAATAAGCGTAAATTAGTGCGGATAAATAGAAAAGCAAAAAACGTTGGTCAAAAGCAACATCAATTTCTTCCCCTAAATTCAAACGGAAATTGATATTAGGTGTTGAAAACCGTGGCCAATTTTGTTACCTTCCAAGAATACATAGGGGCTGTAAACCTGGTGTGTTTGATTTACACCCACCATGAGGGGCGCGTCTCATTCATGAGAATTCAAACATAGTTTCACATTTTGAAAATAGTTTTTGAAAATTATGAAAATATTTTAGTGGAGTTTGAAATAGTTATGAAAAAAAAAAAAAAAATTATTAATAATATGCTAAAATTTTAAAAAATAAAAATAATGTGAAGAATTGAGATTTGATATTAAAAAAATAAAATAAATAAATAAATTATATTTGTTAGTTGAATGTGTGGTAGATAAAATTTATACAGAAATAAAAATAAAGATATAAAGAAAAAAGTAAAATTTAAATTTATAAAATAATAAAAATATTAGCTTAAAAGTATTGATTGACGGATTGAGTATTGAAAAATTTATTTTGTAAACGTGATTTTGAGTTCCAAAAACACTATTTGAAAACTCAACCAAACAAGTCCGATCGATAGTTAAAGAAAATTATTTGATGATTTTTTTTAAAAAAATTGAATCACTCAAAAATAAATAATTATTTTCCAAATATATACCATAGAGTACCTTGTGGTTAGTAATTTAAAAAAAAAATTGAAAATAATAAATTCGTTTTTTTTTTAAAGGAAAAGTTAAGCATTATTTGGTATTCTTAAAAAATATTTTTAAAATAAAATAAGAAAAAGAATAATTTAAAATAAGAAAAAGAATAATTTCAAGTAGTTTTACATAAAATTAAAAACAAAAAATAAAAATATATGTTAGATATCTGTATTTGAATAGATCCTGATGTTTCATCGATGACACGTTCAATTCCTTAATTATCACTCGGGCTCAATTTGGTTCAATTAAAAATTTTGTTTAAAAGGCTTAGATAGTAACTATTAAATTAGAGATAATTTTATAGTTTTATGCATCATCTCTCATAATATTAATATATTAAAATAAGAGGAAAATAAATTTATTTATTTTTTTACTTTTAACATTCTTTCCTCATCTATTCTCTCTCTTTCAATATTTTTTGACTTCTTAGTGCATTTTCTTTTTGTTTTGTTTTATATTTTGTTATTCTATATATTTTTTTGTTTTTGTTAATTGTTTTGTTTTTTCACTTTTTTTTTTTTTTGTGTGTGTGTGTGTAAGGAAGGAGATCAAAATAAAGGTTAAAAAAAATCAAATAAAAAAATTTGAAAGCTAAAATGAAACAAAAACACATATTATTGGTTGTTTGACAAGGTTATCCTGGCAACAATGGCAGTTTGAAGGAATGAACCAGTGGCATTGGTTGTTCGACAGGGTTACTCTTCTCGTTCCAACCCTTCTAATCGTAAACCATTATACAGTTCGTATTGCGATCAGGATCATCATGTGCGAGAGACATGCTGGAAATTGAATGTGTATCCACTAGGACACCCAAAACATAAATCAAATATATCAAATCAAGGGGAAATTGTTATGAACACAACAATACCAATCAGGATATCCCCGCACCACGATCGCCAAAGACTAATCCCTCGAGATACTGTCGGGCGCCGAAGCGGACACCTCTCCTAACAGAGCACTCTCTATACACAACCCTCAGGTTTCAATCCCTGGACGTTACTTAAGGAAACCCAAGTCCCTTCCACTTAAGCCAACTCGTGATGATATCTTTTAAAGTGGATTTGATGTCTGTGAGTTGTATTATAAGAGGACTTGACTGTTCCATAACCTTTTTTCCCTATTGGTGCATTTTGCAGGACTTGACGACGAAGAAAGCAATTGGTTTGGGTAAAGAACAAGGCAAAATTTATTACTTGGTTGCATTAGCATCAAACAAACCCAAAAGTGGACCCTTGATAGTCGTTGCTAAGCGTCCATCATGTTTTCATGTTCTCTCTTCCACCGATCTCTGAAACTATCGACTGGGGCATTTGTCTTTTTCTGTAGTAGATTGTATGGCCAAAATTTTGTTAAGTTTTCGTTTCCAATCCACGTAATGCTCGTAATGTTTAATTTGTACATTTGCAAAACAAAGTAGACTTCTTTTCTCTACTAGTTCAATTTCGTTTGTTCAACCTTTTGAATTAATTTATTGTGACATTTGGGGCCCTAATTCCATTGCCTCTCTTTCCAGTGCTAAGTATTTTTTGACTAACGTGGATGACTACTCCGGATTCACATGGGTTTTTCATGCAACGGAAAAATGAAACACAACAATTACTTGCCAATTTTTTTTCTTTTGCCAAAACGCAATTTAGTTTAGTACTTCTATAGCTACTTTTTGCATTGATAATGGCATGAAGTTTACTTCCATGAAAACTATTTTCTAACGGAATAGCACAATCTTTCAACATTCTTGCATCTCCACTCCTCAACAAAATAGGGTTTGACGAGGGTATTTTTGGACACCTCTGAATCAACACTTGGGACTCAACCACGTGTCAACCCTCGCAATGATAGGAACGCATTACAGAATTCACAACGTCACACTGGAGCATACACCAACTACGGCTCCTCCCTGGAGTCTCATTTGCACCCAGGGAGGAGCGAAGAGCCCCACAAGGACGTGTCGCTATGAGCTCTGCGTTGTGCCCTCGGCGATCAATTTCAGGGACTCAGCTGTTCACCTCGACCGACTCTCATTTTCACCTTATTTCTTCTCTAGGACTCTACAGATCTCCGCTCTCCTCTACCAATTCACTACAACAAGCCTGACAAAGGCCCGCGGGCTTCGCCAAATGGGCCCAAAAGCCCAAGCCAAACGGTTATCTCCTAAATGCTTCAGATTATCGGTTAAACACAAGATTTCGACTAATTAATCGTGTTTAGGCCTGACTAATCATCTCGAACGCCTATATATATCGGGGGTTATGTAAATCCGAGGTACGCTTTAATGCTTTACATTACGGGTGAGTTCATTTGTTTACTTACTATATTCTGTACCTTTTCTCTCTGAGCACCGATTACCACGCCTGAGGGGTTTCACCGGGACAAACCCCGGTCTGAGCCTTCTGTAGGTACACTCCCTGAGGAGTAGGACTCTGGACGCAGCAGGTCAGTCCTCTCAAGACCCAGTACAGCTCACCTGAGGACTTTTCAACCGATGACTCCACCTCAATAAAAGGACCCACCTATCATCCGACTGGATCATACTCGAGATGTGTACCAGATTTATACACCAACAATTTGGTGTCGTCTGTGGGAACCGAGCAAAAAGCCTTCTCCTGATCATTACTCTCTGCTCAGCTGAGCTTGAGTGGTCACAAGGTCCAGTTAGATAGATACAAAATAGAAGAATGAGAAGATATGTCAAAAAATCCAAGCACATGCCCTTCAGCTTCCACCAACGAGGATAACTGCCCATTCCATGGTCAGGCAGGACTATCCACTTTGCCACCTGGGGCTGCAGGACAGACCTTAAGGACTATGGAAACATCTCAGGTTGATCTCCTTGAACGCTAAATACAAGAGTTCAAATCGAATATGCAACTCATCCTCGCGCGCTTGCCACCGCCCCCTGCTCAGGGTGGACCAACTCTCCAGCCCGCAACGCCCGAGGGGCCACCTCAAGACCGCGATATTTTTGTGGACACTCCGAATGGGCAGGAGCCCGAGGGCCATCCTCCGTCTCGCAATCCTGAGGTTGTAGGCCAAGAGAGGTCTCCCCCTGCAATGTCGAGATCTTCACCTCCACCACCACGCGAATTTGTGCTAAGGAATATGTCGATGTCCCCTAATGGTCGAGCTCTTCATCGACCTGCTAGGTCCAATCACAGGGGTCGGCGTGAGTATGAGGTTGATTCCTACTCACTTCTCTCCCATCATCCTGCGGCCCGAGCTGTGGACAGTAAAATCTAGATAGAGCCTCGAGCAGGGGAGGCTGTGGAGCATCACCTAGCCGACATTAAAGCCCGTCTCTAGGAGGTGCAAGGAGGCCAGGTAGGATCGGGTGTTATTCAGGAGGTGACTTCTCTTTTTGTGGATGAGGTTCTGGAAAAAGTAGCGTCGAGGCACTTCACCCAACCCCAGATGAGTTCGTATAATGGGACTTCAGATCCCATTGATCACCTGTCTATGTTCAAGTCTCATATAGACATGCAGGTGGCCTCTGCAGCTTTGTGGTGCAGAGCCTTTCCCATCACCCTTATAGGTGTTGCAAGATCGTGGTTCTAGAGTTTGAGGCCAACGTCCATCTCCACCTTCAGGGAACTCAAGCAGTTGTTCCTGGCTCGTTTCAGCCGTTCCCAACATAGGCCAAGGACTGTGGCTCATATCCTCGCTCTTCGGCAAGATCCCACTGAATCTCTGAGTAATTACGTTGAGCATTTCAACCGAGAAGCAAATTTGTGTGATGACCTTCTTGACGTTGTTGTGCTAAATTCCTTTGTTGACGGGCTCCGACAGCAAAGATTATCCTACAATCTCTACTCCAATCCTATTCTTACAATCGATCAAGCTCTAGACTGTGGGACTAGATTCCATGGTGCTGACCTCCATGCTACAACCAGGAAAGGGGTAGGAAGGAGCAAACAAGCCGAGAGAACCAGGGAATGGAGGTTCGAATCAGGCCCAAGGCTCGAGAAGATTACGAGCTGAAGGGAGGTTCAGACCCCTGCCCGGAGACAGGAGGCCACTTCCTCCTCCAAGGCGTCACCAACCAGAGTTCACCCCCCTTATGGCCTCTGTGGCCACCATCTTCGCATAAAATTCAAGGCAAGACTTCTTCCCTCCTCTATCGCCCTTGAGGGGAAGGCCGGTCAGGAGATCGATGACCCAATACTGTGAGTTCTACCAAGACCGAGGTCACTCCACAGAGAACTATTTCCAGCTCCGACAGGAAATTGAAACTCTTGTCCAAAGAGGCTATCTCTGGAACTACGTCCGGAGAGAAAATCAAGAGCAGCCTGATGGGGATGAACCACAGGAAAGGCCCCGGGCCCAGAGAAGAAGGGGAAACCGCAACTGTCCACTGCCTCGGGGGGCTGAGGCCGTAGAGAATCACCAATGCGTGGATGGTGAAATCAACTACATCCACGGAGAATTCAACTCTAGAGACATATAGAGTTACTAGGGTCACACGTCCGGGCATGTACAATCTTGAAACAGAAGAGAATGTGCAGATCAGGCACCCGCGGAATGCAAACTAGCTGACATGTAACTTCTGTAGTGAGGATCTACTTTTGTGAACAACTTCCAGTTTGTATAAAGTGTTGTAGTTTTGCTTATCAAAATAAAGAATGTGTTTTGTGTAATATGCCTTATGTTTTCTCCGGTCGATTGCATTCCAACCCCTTGAGTTGTATCTTGGCTCTCGGCGTCACGAGTGATTTTCCACAGTTGCATTCCAACCTCCTGAGTTGCATCTCAGCTCTCGACGTTGCGCGTGATTCTCCACGGTTGTATTCCGACCCCTTGAGTGACGAATAATTCTCCACCCAACATCCCGACTCTCGGCGTCACAAGTAACTCTCCACAAGCCTCATCCCGGCGCTCAGCATCGAGGGTGACAACCAGACCCTCTCCGGAAGTCAATAGTTCATACCCGGGGATAGACGAAGGTCATCCACCAAGGGCAGGACATTGATCGGGTCTGAGGGCCTACAGCTAAGTACCTCTCCTCACCAGTCGACTATAAGTCTGACGTTCTAAAAGGGAAGGTGCTCCTGCACGGACTAAATAGAGAAAACCTGAAAGGGTTCTTGAATGAGCATGACTACGGAGAACTGCCCAATAACCGGCCACGAGAGTCCAACTATCGCGTTGCGCCCTTGCAGAATCGAGAGGACCAAGTATCCTAGGAAACCCTCGTCCTAAGTCCGCGACACGATTTTCTTACAATTAACTCATGTCCCAGACTGGGGGGGCTAGTTGTCTGTGCTCCTGGGCAAAGACGAGAAAATTTCAAAATTTTACAACTCTGAAAACAGGATCAAACAGAAAAGCGACTTGGCAAAAATGTCGAGAAAAAAAAATAGTAGACTTTGAAGTACCCTGTCTATGCCGCTCAAAAGCTTACATGCTCGCGCGTAGAAAAATATGAATATGCGAAAATGAGTCTACAAAATCCTAAGTCCTGAAAAAGTGAGGGTCCGAGCTCAGTTCTCTCCACCCTCGTTGCGAGGGACATCCGTACAAGGAGAAGTGGAGTCAATCTCGCCCTTCTCAAGGGCCCCCTCGTCAGCATTGTCCGCCTCGACACCCTTGTGCGTGGCACCGTCTAGAGGTTCAGCCTCAGTGCCCCGTAGTCGGAACTATCAATTTTGACGGGCACCACCCTGTCGTGCTACTACTAGCCGGCAGGGTCCGGGTAGCGACGGACATCGCTCTGTCGTGCTACTCCTAGCCGATAGGGTCCAGTGACAACCTTCTCCAATAACGTTGTCCAAGAGTGTCGTCCAAAAATTTCACATCTCCTCGGGTCGGCGTCGGCGTATCCTGCTCCCCCGTCCTGCCTCAGGCTGGCTGAACGTAGATGGGAGTCTATCCCAAATTCTCCTCTAAAAAAAAATCATAAGTACAGAAAAGAAGAAAAAATTATTAAGGGGAGTGAGGGCGTTGCCTTCTCCCATTCAAAAAAAAAAAGTTTAAGGGGGGGCAAGGTTGCCCCCTTAAAGAAAAGAGAGAAGCAAAGGAGGTGCAACTCCCCCCCCCCCCCCCCCCTCCCTCATGCTAGTCCCCAAATGGACCAGCATTGCGCTAGTCCTTGGGGCAGCATGTAACGCTTGCCCCAAGGGCCAGCATCATATGCTGGTCTCACTTGGGACCAGCGTGATGCTGGTCCCAAGTAGCCAGCGTTACACGCTGGCTGCAAGACCAGCGTGAAGGGGGAGGGAGGCAGTTGATAGGTGTAAAATAGCTATCATTTCTAAACCCAATTTGTCAGTTTTTGAGTATTTTATTAAAGTTTTAATATCTTTTTAGCTGTTTTTTATAAGTCAGGAGTAGGGACGTAAACAATCAACAAACTGAGCAAAACGGTAGAAAAAATGGTAGCCAAAAGATTAAAAAAAAAAATGGAGGTTTCAAGAACAGCAGAAATTCGCCTAGGCGAAGTTTCCACCGCCTAGGCAGAAATCCGTCAGAAGGTTGAACAGTTGAAATGTTGAAATCCGCCCAGACGAAGTTTCTACCGCCTAGGCAGAAATCCACCAGAAGGTTGAATAGCTGAAATGTTGAAATCCGCCTAGGCGAAGTTTCCACCGTCTAGGCAAAATTCCGTCAGAATGCTGGAAATGCTGAAATGCTGGAAGTGCTTAAATGCTGAAATCTGCCTAGGCGAAATTTCTACCGCCTAGGCGGAAATCAGTCAGAATGAAAGAAGACGAAAAAGTTAGTCCTTCGCCTAGGCAAATAAACTATCGCCTAGGCAGATTTCTAACTGACTTAAACTCCGCCTAGGCGAAGATTCTACCGCCTAGGCGAATTTCGCAGAACAGGGCAAAATATATGTTTAGATATTTTTGAAACCTTTGGCCTATATATACCCATTTCCCACGTTTGAAAAAGAGAGTTGATGTTCCCTAACTCTAGTAGAGAGTTCTTAAGCTATATTTGGGAGATCAAGGAAGAGATTCATCATTCGGGCAAAGACGAATCACTTGCGGATCGATCATTAGCGACAGTGGATCGTTTCACTTTCAGATTTGATCGTTCTTCTCTTGTTTTTATCTTTGTAATTACTTTTTCATATCTAATAATGTTGAATCCCTCTTATTATGTATGGTATATGACTAAGATCTTGTAGTATTAATTAAATGTTACTTAGGTGTAGTTGAAATCATGTAAATGTTAAGTTGAATGAATTAATGTTACTTTAACGTGTTGTTTGTCTAAATCCGATTGTGCTTACCGTTATTCTTGATATTATGCTTGTATTGATAAATCGAGAATACAAGGTTTGACACTCGGGAGAGGTAACCCTTTATTCGGATTAGGGTAAATGCAACGTGACGTTCTAACGACCCGGGAGGGCGTTAGAACGTATGCAATCCATGACGTTGGCTTAAGACTCACGCGACCTAGGGTCGTTAAGGCGTTGAGGGGGACTTCTTCGTTGACACGAAGTCATGTAATCCCTCGTCTTACACTCGGGAGAGGTAGCGGAAGAGTTATCGATACAGAGATTGTCGGAATAGATAAAAACCGTTATAGCAAACTAAATGACATCAATTATGCATTATATGAAAGAAATCAATACCTAAGTAATTAGTGTAATTAGAACTAACCTAATAGTTGTCATTTATATTAGTAGATTAAATAGAATATAAACAATTTTTTATTAGTCGATATAATATAAAACTATTTTAATCACAATATTCAACCGAATTACACGTGTTCCCAGTGGAACGATATCTGATCTTACAAGATCTATTATATTAAAACTAGACCTTGTATACTTGCGAGTAGTCAATACCGCGAGGACGATGATGAAATCCTCGCGCGTACAAGTTTTTGACGCCGTTATCGGGGATTCACGGTGTTTTTCAATTGAGTTGATATTGTGATCAAGTAGTTGAATGTTAATCACGATAATTCTTTTGCTTTTAAATTCATTAAATTCATTTGTTTATTTGATTTATTTGTTTGAACTAAGCAGTGCATGCGGCGTAGTCAACACATTAGTAAACAGAAAGAGGAGAAAGCTACCACTATGGCCAGGGAACGTGAAAATGTTCCGCAACCGCCGGAGCCGCACGCACTCCAGCCTCCAGAGCAAGAGCGACCACAATAAGTCCTTAGGGACTATTATTGACCTTTAATGCTGAATAATTATTCAGGGATCCAGAGGCAGCCGATCCAAGCAAATAATTTTGAGTTGAAGCCCGCCCTAATCAACATACTTCAGCAAAATCAGTATGACGGGAATCTTCATGAAAACCCCAACGTCCACTTGGAAACCTTTCTCAAGATTTGTGACACTGTAAAAATCAATGGTGTTGCCGAAGATGTCATACGGTTAAGGTTATTTCATTTCTCTTTACGAGATAGAGCAAGGGGTTAATTCCAATCGATACAACCGGTGAGCATTAATACTTGGGAGGACCTTGCACAAAGGTTATTCACTAAGTTCTTTCCACCTTTAAAGACTTCTTAACTCCGAGGCAAGATTGCGCAGTTTCGCCAGAGAGACTTTGAGCCGTTATTTGAGGCATGGGAGCGATTCAAGGATCTATTGCGAAGGTGCCCCCAACACGGGTATCAGGATTGGTTTCAAACCCAATTGTTTTACAACGGGTTGGATGGACAAACCAGAATGATCGTTGATGCTACCTCAGGGGGATCGTTGTTGTCCAAAACCCCGACCGAAGCTAATGAACTATTGGAAGAAATGGCTGCTAACAATTATCAATGGCCGAATGAGAGGAACACGGGAAGATGGGTCTCTCCTATCCAAGAATCTGACCATATTGCAACGTTATCGGCCCAAATGTCTAAGCTCTCGGATCAATTGGTCTCCATGTCTACAAAAGGCGCTTTGTTAAGTCAAGGGGAGGAGATTGCAGCAAGTTGTTCTCAATCCGGATTGGATAATGAGTTCGAGGAATGCCACTTTCTAAACAATCGAGCCTATACTTTCAGGCCCACTACCAACATTCCAACTCATTACAATCTCGGACTTCACAACTGATAAGTGTGATCTACCTACGTATTTCCAAACCGAATTAAGTTGGTTTTCAAGCGTTTATATAGTATTTTTATTATGTTTTAATTAGTTTTTATCTTTTTGTATTAAATCAGATGTGTGGGGCAAAATGATAGGAAATCGGAGCGAAAACGATGAGATTAAACCGAAGGCGAGTCGAAGTTACGATGGATAAACAAGCAAGGAGACAACAATATGAAATAAGCCCACCGCCTAGGCATCCAGACCTCCGCCTAGGCAGTGAAGATGTTGAGATTGATAAAAGGCTACTGAAAACCCACCGCCTAGGGAGGAAATTCCTCCACCTAGGTGAAAACCCCAGTAGAAACATTTCCAAGTCCACCGCCTACTTCTTCGCCTAGGCGGTCACCAAACCTACAAAGTCAGTACAGGTGCTGTAACTTCAAGGCTATTTTGGACTATTATTAAATACGATTTTGGAAACACTCAAAACATGGAAGTTGTAGATCTTTTTCTTAGCTTTCCATAGGTTTTTGAATCACCTCAATCGGAGTTCGGATTAAGACGTTATAGTCAAAACAAAATTATAAACCTGCAGTAACTTTGCCTAGGTGAAGTTTCCTTCACCGAGGCAAAGTTCCTGCAGAAAGTTAACCGACCTAACTTCGCCTAGGTGAAAATCAGGCAGTACAGCCTTGATATTTATTAGATATTTTGAGATCTTTTGCCTATAAATACCCCTCTCCTTCCCCCTTCTCTAGCCTCTCTTGGTTTTTTGAGCACCTTAGGCTATATTTAAGCCTAGGTTTAGGAGTTTTAGAGGTGGAGCTCACATCCCGAAGTGGAGAAGACGGCGAATCGATCGTTAAGCGTTCTTAGCGGTTTATCTTCAAACGAGGCAAAGTTCTTCGATTTTTTTTCCTTATTTCTTTATCTTAGGATCATGTAAGCATGTTTAGCTTGATTTATATGTTTATGCGGCTATGGCCACGAGTTAAATATGGATTGTAGTAGGGATTAACGGTATATTTATAAATATATTTGTTTAGATGATTTCGGTGTTGCGTTTATGTTTGTTCTTCGTAGTTTAATTGTGTTTATCGTATTGTTTATTTATTATGCTTAGAATGGTAAATGGAGAATACAGGGTTTTGACAAACCCCGGATTCGGATTAGGGTAAACAAATGCCACGATTCTATAACCCAGTCGGGGTTTGAATCGTGGACAATCGATGACGTTGGGGCAAGACTCACGCGACCTAGGGTCGTTAAGACGTTGAGGGGGACTTCGGCGTTGACACGAAGTCGCGTTATATCCCTCGTCTTACACTCGGGAGAGGTGGCGAGGGAGTTTTAGAACGGAAATTGTCGATAGGGTAAATACAACGTGACGATCCAATAACCCGGGAGGGAGTTGGATTGTATGAAATTAATAATGCTGGGCGTGACTCACGTGACCTAGGGTCGTTAAGACATTGAAGGGGACTTCTTCGTTGACTCAAAGTCATGTATTCTCCCGTCTTACACTCGGAAGAGGCGGCGGTGGAGTTTACGTACCGAGATTGTCAACTAGGTCGAACACCGTAAACGTGAGTAAATCAAGATCGAACACGTATTTGTAAACAAGTTAATCCCTAGGCAATTCTTGACCCTAAAACATATTAGCATATTAGTGTAGTTAATTTAAGTTATATTGGAATTAGTTTAATTAATTAAATACATTTGTTTTTACTCTAGATAAAGTTAGGTCACGACAAACGCGGTATTCGATAATAACGACACCAATCCCTGTGGATATGATAACCCTATCTTAACAATCACACTATACTAAAACTTAGACCTTGTATACTTGCGAGTGTAAGTAGCGGCATATTTTACGCCCTACCAAGTTTTTTAAAAACTTGGTAGGGCGCAAAATACACCGCTACTTACTCTCGCAAGTATACGAGGTCTAAGTTTTAATATAATGGATTTTTGAAGATAGGATATCATTCCCACAGAGAAAAGTGTGAATAATTGAATACCGCAATTTACGTAGTCTCATATTAACCTGATGATTAAAGACATGATTTAAAATTAAATTAAGCTAAACTACAATTAGTGGGTTAATCCTAACTAAGTTGATTAACTAGGGATTGATTTCATTCACTTAATACGTGTTTGATTTCGTTTGGTTAATAATAACGGAGTTTAGGTATCCGACAATCTCGGTTCGTTAACTCATCCGCCACCTCTTTCGAGTGTAAGGCAGGGGAATACATGACTTCGTGTCGACGAATAGGTCCCCCTCGATGTCTTAACGACTCTAGACCACGTGAGTCTTGACCCAACGTCATCGATTGCACACTAACTAACGCCCTCCCGAGTCATTAGATCGTAACGATGTGTTTACCCTAGTCCAAATCCAGGGTTACCTCTTCCGAGTATCAAACCCTAGATTCTCAAATCCAATCCTAATACAATTACAAGCATACTAAGATCATCATCAAATGATAAACACAATCGGATTTAAAAGCAACAACCGTTAAAGAAACATATATTAAACCAAACAAGTATTTACATGAATTACATCAAACCCTAACTAATCTCTAATTAAACTAACATGATCTTAGCCATTACAATGTTAAATCAAGAGGAGATCATCAATAGTAATAATAAACATTAAGTACAAAGATGGAAACAAGGGAAGAAAAATCAAATCTCAAAGTGGAGTAATCCACTTTCGCCAAAGAACAATCCTCCCGAGCTTCCTCTTCTCCATTGATGAACTTCCTCTTCTAGCTCTTCAAGAATTGGCCAAGAACACTTCCTAAAACTAATCTAATCTACTTCCTAAATTATCTAATCCTAACTAAGGTGGAAAAAGCTCTCAAAATATGAATGGTGGTCTTTAAAACATCATGGGTCCCATTTACAATTGGGGGAAAAAGGAGTTAAAAGCAAGGTTTGGGAAATATCTTCAAAATATCTAAAAATAGATATTTATGCGTAGAGTGTCACTGCCTAGGCGGTGGTTGAGTCTGTTAAGCTTCTGTCAGATCTTCGCCTAAGCGGTGGTTTCTCTGCCAAGGCGGTGGCTGCTGGCACAACATTCTGACATTTTCTCGCCTAAGCGGTGGTTTTCTCGCCTAGGCAGTGGTTCAACACTTCAACACTCCAACTTTCTGCCTCTTTTCTGCCTAGGCGGTGGTCTTGATGTATCGAAACCCAGTTCTTCATGTTTTGTTCACCGTTTCTCCACTATTTTCGCTTGTTTATCGCTCGGTAACGTCCCTTCACCTGTTTTACACTAAAATAAACTAAAAATAAATTAAATATAACTAATACGCTAAAAAACTAACAAATTCGGTTTCGAAATAGATAGGTATTTTACACCTATCAGTAACCATGAGAACTTCTCATATGCGAACAATCAGAACTCTTTGCGGCTACCTCTGAGATATGGAAATTAAGCTCGGGATATCCGATGCAATCCAATCGTCAAATGTAACAACCACCAATGCATAATCCAAAATTAAATTTGGATGAAATTTTGGGTTCGTTTATGAAAGAGACTCAGACTATGATGCGTGAGATGCATAACCGGCTGAACAAACATAAAACACGGCTTGGCTCAATCGATACAACTTGTACAAACACCAATACCACGCTAAAGTCTTTAGAAACTCAAATCGCGCAGCTTGCTAGGTCCATCCAAGAGCAACAAAAGAGGAAGTTTCCAAGCAACACGGAAACCAACCCTAGGGAATGCAAGGCGATTAAGTTGAGGAGCGGAAGAGAAGTGGAGGTGAGTAAGCCTATGGAAACCGAGCCGGGAGTGAGTCATGAGTTTCATCATAATGAACTAAGAATAATTGCGAAGGAGGAAGTTGAAGTAAAAATCGATGAAAGAAATGAGAAGCTGAGTGAAGACTTGAATAAGGATAAGAACCAAAAGAAAGTCAAGGAGCGACGAAGAGATGAAAGGGTGATGCCGGGGCGAGTAACATTTTCAGAAAATCCACCGATTTTAGTAACCCCATTGCCATATCCTCAAAGATTCCAAAAAAGGAAGTTGGATGCCCAATTTGAAAAATTTCTTGAAATTTTCAAGAAAATCCACATCAACATTCTTTTTACGGATGCATTGAAGCAAATGCCCAACTATGACAAGTTCTTAAAAGACATTATGACAAAGAAGAGAAAGTTGGAGGAGTACGAAACAGTAAAGCTAACAGAGGAGTGCAGTGCAATACTACAAAGGAAGTTACCTACCAAATTGAAGGATCTGGTTTCACAATTCTCTGTACTACCGAAAAATCTTATTTTGATAAGGCTCTTTGTGATCTTGGGGCGAGTATTAATTTGATGCCTTCTTCCGTTTATCGGAAGTTAGGACTTGGGAGTGCAAAACCGACAATGATCTCTCTTCAAATGGAGGATCATTCGTTAACCTATCCTAAAGGTATCATTGAGGATTTGCTAGTGAAGGTAGACAAATTCATATTTCCAGTGGATTTCGTTGTACTAGAAATGAAAGAAGATATAGAAATCCCGATCATCCTAGGAAGACCTTTCCTTATAACAGGAAATGCCTTAATTGATGTACACAATGGAAATCTGACGTTAAGAGTGAATGATGAAGAAATAAGGTTCAACATTTTTAAAACTATGAATTTTTCGGATGAACTTCCCAATTGTAATCGAGTTGATGCTGTGGACTCTTGCGCGAGGGGGTTTTTTCTTGCAAATATGGAGATGGATTCGTTAGAGTATACTCTCACAAATTCCTTGTCCATGATGGATCTTGGTAAGGAAGGCTCTACTACAGAACTTGATGTTGTGGACTACGTGCTGACTTTGGATGCTCAATCTAAAGACGTAGAGGATCCTATTCATGTGGCAGAGATTGAAGAAGTTAAAAACTCTCTCGAGAAATCAAATCCGCCTCACGATGGATTATTACTCAAGCAATTACCGGAACATCTTCGGTATATCTTTTTGGGAGAGAATTCAACCAATCCGGTTATAATTTCATCATCTTTGACGGAAGAAGAGGAGAGTAAGTTGCTGAGAATCTTGAAAAGGCATCGATCTGCTTTGGCATGGTCTATATCGGATATCAAAAGAATTAGCCCTTCGGTTTGCATGCATAAGATTTTGATGAAAGATGCATTCAAACCCTCCATTGAACATCAACGATGGCTAAATTCGACTATAAAATAAGTAGTAAGAGTGGAGGTGTTGAAGCTCTTGAATGCGGGAATTATATATGCTATATCCGATAGTGAGTGGGTTAGCCCGGTGCAAGTGATGCCCAAGAAATGAGGTATGACGGTGGTGAAGAATGATAAGGACGATCTTATTCCTACATGGACCATCACGGGATGGCCTGTGTGCATTGATTATAGAAGATTGAATAAGGCGACGAGGAAGGATTATTTTTCTCTCCCTTTCATTGACCAAATGCTTGATCGATTAGCCGGATATGAGTACTATTGCTTTCTGGACGGCTATTCAGGTTACAATCAAATAGCCATTGCATCGGAGGACCAAGAAAATACTACTTTCACATGCTCGTATGGGACATTTGCTTATAAACGTATGCTGTTTGGCCTTTGCAATGCACCGGCAACTTTTCAACGGTGTATGATGGCAATATTTTTTGATATGGTGGAAGAGAAAATAGAAACCTTCATGGATGACTTCTCAGTCTTTGGGTCGTCTTTTGATCACTGTTTATACAATTTGGCGCTTGTTCTTGACCGATGTGAGGAGAAGAATTTAGTTCTTAATTGGGAGAAGTACCACTTTATGGTTAAAGAGGAGATCGTCTTGGGTCATCGAGTCTCTTCCAAGAGGCTTGAGGTGGACCGAGCAAAAATTGAAACGATTAAGAAGCCTCCGCCACCGATTAATGTAAAAGGAGTTCGAAGTTTCTTGGGACATGCCGGCTTTTACCGACGCTTTATTAAAGACTTCTGAAGACGGTGAAGCCGTTATGTCACCTTCTTGAGAAGGATACTTCATTTGAATTCAATGAGACTTGCATGGAGGTTTTTAAGGCGATAAATGAGAAATTGATCACGGCTCCAATAATAGTCGCTCCGGACTGGGAGATGCTATTTGAGATTATGTGCGATGCGAGTAACTATGCCGTTGGCGTAGTGTTAGGCCAACGAAAGGAGAAGATCTTCTGCTCAATCTATTATGCAAGTAAGACATTGAATGATGCCCAAGAGAATTACACCACGACTGAGAAAGAAATGCTAGCTGTTGTTTTTGCTTGTGATAAGTTCTGGTCTTATATCATTGGGTCAAAAGCGATTGTCTACACGGATCACGCGGCTATCCGATACTTGTTTACAAAGAAAGATGCCAAGCCGAGATTGATAAGGTGGATTCTTCTATTACAAGAGTTTGATGCTAAAATAAGGGATAAAAAGAGGAGTGAGAACGTTGTTGCTGACTATTTGTCAAGGTTGATTCAAGAAGACGTTGGTGCGGAGTCTAACATCACGGAAGTGTTCCCTGACGGATAACTATTTTTAGTTAAAAATGCACTTCCTTGGTATGCGGACATTGTGAACTATCTTGCATGTAATGTGTTACCACCGGATTTGACTAGAGCCAAGGAAGAAATTTCTTTTTGATGCAAAGTATTATATGTGGGACGAGCCACTGCTATTCAAGAAATGTGCTAATCAGGTGATCCGGAGATGTGTTCCGGAGGAGGAAATGGCTAGTATTCTCTACCATTACCATTCATCACCTTGTGGCGGCCATTTTGGTGCGACTCGGACAGCATCAAAAGTATTTCAATCAGGTTTTTACTGAACTTCTTTATTTAAAGATTCGTACACGTTTGTGAAAACTTGTGATAGATGTCAAAGGATGGATAACATATCGAGAAGGCATGAATTGCCATTGACGTCTATTCTTGAGTTTGAGTTTTTTGATGTGTGGGGCGTAGATTTCATGGGGCCATTTTCGCCGTTATTTGGCAAGGAGTATATTCTGTTAGCGGTGGATTATGTGTCCAAATGGGTCGAGGCCGTGGCAACACCTACCAATGATGCCAAAGTAGTTTTAAAGTTCCTTCAACAAAATGTCATGACACGGTTCGGGACACCTTGAGCCTTAATCAGTGATAAGGGAACCCACTTCTGTAACAAAATGCTTAGTGCTTTGTTGGCAAAATATGGGGTTAGGCACAAAGTGGCACTACCATACCACTCACAGACAAATGGCCAAGCTGAAGTTTCAAACCGAGAAATCAAGCTAATTCTGGAGAAAACGGTTCATACTAATCGCAAGGATTGGGCGGTGAAGCTTGATGATACTTTATGGGCGTACCACATGGCTTTTAAGACACCGATTGGCATGTCACCGTATCGATTGGTGTTTGGGAAAGCGTGTCATTTGCCCGTTGAATTGGAGCACCATGCATTCTGGGCGATTAAGAAACTCAACTTTGACCTAAAGGCTTCTGGTGCGCAACGTCTCCTCCAATTGAATGAAATAGAGCAATTCCGGCACGAGGCTTATGAGAATACCAAGTTTTATAAAAATAAAACGAAGAGGTGACATGATAAAATGATAGTCCGGAGGGAGTTCAGTCTGGGCCAACAAGTTCTGTTGTTTAACTCAATGCTAAGACTCTTTCCCGGAAAGTTGAAGTCCCGGTGGTTTGGACCGTTTCGGATCAAACATATTTATCCATTTGGTGCTATCGAGTTAGAAGGCGAAGACGGACGAACTTTCTGAGTCAACGGGGAGCGGAGCAAACACTACTTCAATGATGAAAAGCGAGTTGTGGAGAACATCTCCCTCGTTGAATGATAAAGTCGGAATTCATAAACGTCCAGCTAGGGACGTAAAACCAAGCAACATCATTTGATATGCCATCTTGGAGATCGTATTGATCTCGGATTTTTTTATTTTTTTATTTTTTGTGAATTGATGAGGCTAGATACTTAAGGTTGAATTGCATGCTTAAAATCGTTTGAGGAACGAAGTAGAAGTAAGAGGTGTAGAGCAAAAATGTGAAAACATGAAGGAATCCAGCCAAACTCCACACTGCCGTAAATTCGCCTAGGCGGAGTAACCATCGCCTAGGCGGAAAAAAGGACAGAAGGCTGAGTTTTTATACTGGCGTAAATTCGCCTAGGCGAAAAAATCACCGCCTAGGCAGATTAACAACAGAATCGAAGGGTTTCACACTGACAAAAATTCTTCTGGGCGGAAAAACCTCCGTCTAGGTAAATTAACGACAGAAGGTCTTTTAAAAAAACAAAAGGCGCTACTTCACCTAGGCAGAAAAACCTCTGCCTAGGCGAATTCATAGCAGTCATGTTTTAAATAGGAGCCTTTCCCTTCGCAAACGACACTTCCCTCCTAAAAATTTCAGAAACCTCTCAATTTCACCATCCCAAATCCTTTCCTCCCTTTAAAAATTCATCCTAAATTGCGAAAAACTTGGAATTCCACGAAGAATCTTCATCCAAGCGTTGGATTTCTCTTCCCCATTTTTGGAAATCTAGGGTTTAAGGGGCGAACAATGCGAAATCGACATCTTCAAGTGATTTGACCAAAATTTTTCAACAAGTATCAATGATCCTATTTATCATTTACGTGTTGAAATCTTTGCCTGATTTGCATATTTATTTAAAAAAATCCTTGGATTTGGATAGAACCCTAAACCTTTTAAAACCCTAGTATTGCGTTTTTCATGCTATTAGGGATTTAGAACTGATTTTTGGTAAAAACCTATCATATTTGTGTGTAGATACACAATGGGAATCATTTATTTTAGGCTACATTGCGAAAAACAATGTGATTTGGTTTTGGTTGGTATGATATATTGTGAAATTCGTATTGTTTGGTTTTGGTTGGTATGTGGTTGTTAAAAAGGCATTGTGTGTTCACTGAAAATGGGTTGATTGTGTGTTCTATTGTTATTTTTGTGGCTTGTGTTGTGATTGTGATTTATAGGCAAAATGGCAAAGCGTCGAGCATATAAACAACTATGCACAGAAGAATCTTTGGTTGCCACGGATTACAACTCCTTAAAATTCGTTTCCAAGCAAGCCGAAGCTCATTTCAACAGACATGAAAGTAGGAGTTTTGACATTCACCAAAGGGGGTTCGGACCTTTGCAAGAACTCCCTGAAGAATTCAGGACAGTCATACAAAGTCAAAAATGGGAACAGTTCTGCACTTCACCCCCACCAGGGGAGTTGGCCTTGGTGCACGAATTCTATACGAATATTACCGAGGCCACTGACTTTCAGACGAAGGTCCGAAACATCCCAATTTTGTTCAGTACGAACCACTTCAATGAGTTGTTGGGTTTGACGGGGCCGAAAGCCTCGCGGGATTTATTCGAAGCTGTCACACCAACGATGAATGTTGTGATTCAGGTCTTGACTACGAGTAACGCCCAATGAAAAAACACATGGCAGGGTCAGGCCATCTTTAAGGCTTGGTTTTTGAAACTAATCCCGAAGATATGGAATCAATTCATCTGCGCGAATCTGCTCCCCACCTCCCACGTTTCAGATGTTTCCAAGAAGCGCGCTTTTATGCTATATGGAATCGATAGAGGGACCCTCGTCAATGTCTATTGGCACATCTACTCTTCCATACTTCATGTTGCCAAAACGACGAAGGGTAGCCTTCTTTTTCCCTCCTTCCTAACCGTTCTATTTCTACGTGCTGGAGTTCATTTCAAAGCGATAAGCCCCTTGCCACCTAAATATCCGCTCGATCTTTCAATGATTAACCGATTGTGGAAGGGAGGACCAGTTAAGGAAGAAGAGGGTCCTGACAAAGAAGAAGCCGGCCCTTCGGAGGCACCAACGCCCACAACCAGCTGTGACCAACTAAACTGAATTTTACAAGATATCTGTGGTCTCCAATCCGACATGAGCCATCTCCAAAATAATTTCTCTCGGATGGAGATTTACATAGATCACTACATTAGGCAGAAAGATCAAAATCAAAGGGTTTTATTTAAGCACCTCAGAATCGACATGACGCGTTATACACCCGTGCCGCCTTTCAAGACCGATGAGCCACAACCACCATCTCCTCCCCAATGAACGGTAGGAAGTTAGACTTGTATGTCTTCCCTCCTAGGTATATATCCAACCCAGTTTTCAATACTTAGATTTCTATTCTGTTATTGGGTTCATTGCCTAGGCAGTGACGACATTGCCTCGTTCAAGTTTAGAGGTATTAAACATGTAAGCATGTAGTTTTTGTTTTTTTTGGGATATGAAGGATGATTTTTATTTTTTTTTATGTAAAAATGAAAAAATTCTTTTTGTGGACAAATTTTTGCTTATAATGGTATTAATGTTTAGTTTTTGTAAATTTTTTAAAAAAAAAATTGTTGTGCATGTGTAATGATTAGTTATGCATGTGTAAGGATAATGTTAGCTTGTAAAATTAGAGTAGATATATTAATGAAAGTAGTTGTACGTGCATGTTGAGTTTTTGAGTTCATCCGAACCATGTCCCGATGATGAAAATTATCCCCTAATTACATATTGAGGTCGGGGGTAATGCCATTCATGTATATTTTGTGTTCTTAGCATGTCGATTAGGTAAAAATTATTTTGATCCTAAATCGCACGATCGCATAAACTCATTGTATAATTAGTTGAATGATTTGACGCCGATTATTTAGTAATAAGTTCATAACAGAAATGAGAAATCTAGAACTTGATTGGGGGAGGCTTGAGGCAAAATTATAGGTAAGGTAATTCCGAAGGCATGATATAGGCCTTCATTTTTTTCGCTTGAACCTTTTGAAGCTAACCTGAAAATTTATTCCCTCGTTCTCTTGTCGAAGCCATAAACTTTTCAATTCTGAACTTGTTTCTATACTTTAACCAAGTAAATCTTTCAAAACCATTGTCACTAAGAATAAAAGTAAAAATTGAATTAAATCAAGTAGCATTATATTATGCTAACTTGAAGTGAGCAATCGGGGTTTTAGTTTAAATGTTTTTGGTTAAGTATAAGCGTATTCACTTGTCAATCCTTTACTTGTATTTACACGCCCCTAAAATTGTACAAAATTGAATAAGTTTGGGGGTGTGTGTGTAAAAAAGAAAAAAAAAAAAACCACTATGTGAATATAGTGTTTAATCACGGTTGTTGCGACAAGTGAATACAAGTTTACTTAATCTTGTTCAGGGTTATATCTTCAAAGATAGGGGGTTACGAGAGAGATTTAGCAACAACCGTTTGTGCTTCGAGTATCGTTAAAATTATAACGAATTTATATTTCTACGATACCCTTGGTCGTTCTCCAAAGCCAAACCAAGCTCTATTGATCTCTATGAATGTCTAAACCTATATTATTGGATAGTTGAGCCCAGTCAAGCATATGACTTTCCTGAATGTTTTAACAAGTTTAAGTCATGACCTTATTCATTGAATAATCCAATCCGGTGTTTGATTAGTTATACATCTGAGTTCTCACACACACACATTTCAATTGGATCTAAAATGATTTTAACTGATATTGAGTGTTGAAATTCTGAAACACCACGTGATGTGTGTTATTCCTTAACCGGATCTGATTGTGAGTTGTTGAGGGAAGAACCACATGGTCTCTTTGATTGAACTTAAATCTCACAGGTATTTACTTCTTATTTGTTAATAATTATTTATTTTTAGTTTAGAAATTAGCTAATTAGTGTAGTTAGTGTTATTTAGTATTAGGGTGTTTTGCTCAAGAACTAGCAAAATTCCAAATTTGGGGGTATTTGATAGGTGTAAAATACCTATCTATTTCTAAACCGAATTAGCTAGTTTTCGAGTATTTTATTAAAGTTTTAATATCTTTTTAGCTGTTTTTTATAAGTCAGGAGTAAGGACGTAAATAATCGACAAACTAAGGAAAATGGTGGAAAAAAGGGTAGCCAAAAGATAAAAAAAATGGAGGTTTCAAGAACAGCGGAAATCTACCTAGGCGAAGTTTCCACTGCCTAGGCAGAAATCCGTTAAAAGGTTGAACAGCTAAAATGTTGAAATCCGCCTAGGCGAAAATCCACCAGAAGGTTGAACAGCTGAAATGTTAAAATCCGCCTAGGTGAAGTTTCCACCACCTAGGCAAAAATCCGTCAGAAGGTTGGAAGTGCTGAAATGTTGAAATCTGCCTAGGCGAAGTTTCCACCACCTAGGCGGAATTCCGTCAGAATGCTGGAAGTGCTTAAATGCTGAAATCCGCCTAGGCGAAGTTTCTACCGCCTAGGCGGAAATCAGTCAGAATGAAAGAAGACGAAGAAGTTGGTCCTCTGCCTAGGCGAATAAACCATCACCTAGACCGATTTCTAACTGACTTAAACTCCGCCTAGGCGAAGATTCTATCGCCTAGGCGAATTTTGCAGAACAGGGCAAAATACATGTTTAGATATTTTTGAAACCTTTGGCCTATATATACCCCTTTTCCCACGTCTGAAAAAGAGAGTTGATGTTCCCTAACCCTAGTAGAGAGTTCTTAAACTATATTTGGGAGATCAAGGAGGAGATTCATCATTCGGGCAAAGAAGAATCACTTGCGGATCGATTATTAGTTACAGTAGATCATTTCACTTTCAGATTTGATCGGTCTTCTCTTATTTTTATCTTTGTAATTACTTTTTCATATCTAATAATGTTGAATCCCTTTTATTATGTATAGTATATGACTAAGATCTTGTAGTATTAATTAAATGTTACTTAGGTGTAGTTGAAATCATGTAAATGTTAAGTTGAATGAATTAATGTTACTTTAACGTGTTGTTTATCTAAATCCGATTGTGTTTACCGTTATTCTTGATATTATGCTTGCATTGATAAACCGAGAATACGGTGTTTGACACTCGGGAGAGGTAACCCTTTATTTGGACTAGGGTAAATACAACGTGACGTTCTAACGACCCGAGAGGGCGTTAGAACGTATGCAATCCATGACGTTGGCTTAAGACTCACGCGACCTAGGGTCGTTAAGGCGTTGAGAGGGACTTCTTCATTGACACTAACTCGTGTAATCCCCCGTCTTACTCTCGGGAGAGGTAGCGGAGGAGTTATCGATATAGAGATTGTCGGAATAGATAAAAATCGTTATAGCTAACTAAATGAAGTCAGTTATGCATTATATGAAATAAATCAGTGCCTAAGTAATTAGTGTAATTAGAACTAACCTAATAGTTATCATTTATCTTAGTAGATTAAATAGAATATAAATAATTTTTTATTAGTCGAGATAATATGAAACTATTTTAATCACAATATTCAACCGAATTACACATGTTCCTAGTGGAATGATATCCGATCTTACAAGATTCATTATATTAAAACTAGATCTCGTATACTTGCGAGTAGTCAATGCCGCGAGGAAGATGATGAAATCCTCGCGCGTACAACAGTTCCCCTTCCCCTTCTTTTTTGTTTTTCTTTGGTTCCGGGGGCATCGCCTTGCCATCCTACCCGTCCGCGACATGTATGCCCTGGAACTCATCTCAATTTTTCCCGCAGTGAAGGTGTATCCATGTTCAGGGTTTGTTCACGGTGAACGTGTATTGCTCTGAAAATCGAAAAAATTCAAGGTTGCCCTGCCGTGCTACCTGACCCCGGATCTCGACCGTATGGGAACCTATATCTCAAATTAGCTCCTCTAAAAAAGTTCAACCCTTGAAAAATTGTCGCCATGAAATCGAAAAAATTTGGGATCGCCCTGCCATGCTACCTAACCCCGGACCCCGATGGTATGGGAGCGTATCTCAAATTAGTTCCTCTAAAAAAGTTCAACTCTAGAAAAATTGTCGCCGTGAAATCGAAAAAATCCAGGATCGCCCTGCCGTGCTACCTGACCCCGGACCCCAGTCGTAGGGGAGCGTATTTCAAATTAGCTTCTCTAAAAAAGTTTAACTTTTGAAAAATTATCGTCTTGAAAATTGAAGAAATTCGGGACCGCCCTATCGTGCTACCTGATCCCAGACCCCGACCGTATGGAGGCCTATTTCGAATAAGCTCCTCAAGAAAAAACTAACTTTCGAAAAAATGTCGATCAGAGGTATTTCTTGCGCTTCGAAGTCTCCAGGACGTCCATTTCAGCCAAGAATTGATATCCCTGACCGTCTCGCTTCCCTCGTTGCACAGGGCTAGGGGGACTACTGATGAGGGTATTTTTGGACACCTCTGAATCAGCACTTGGGACCCAGCCATGTGTCAATCCTCGCAATGATAGGGACGTATTCCAGAATCCACAACGCCACACTGGAGCATACACCGACTACGGCTCCTTCCTAGAGTCTCATTTTCACCCAGGGAGAAGCGAGGAGTCCCGCAGGGACGTGTCGCTCTGAGCTCTATGTTGTGCCCTCGGCGATCAGTTTTAGGGACTCAGCCGTTCACCTCAACCGATTCTCCTTTTCACCTTGTTTCTTCTCCAGGACACCACGGATCTCCGCTCTCCTCTACCAACTCACTGCCGCAGGCCTGCGGGCTTCGCCAAATGGGCCCAAAATCCCAAGCCCAACGGTTATCTCCAAAATGCCCCGGATTATTGGTTAAATAAAAGATTTCGACTAATTAATCGTGTTTAGGCCCGACTAATCATCTAGAACGCCTATATATATCGGGGGCTATGTAAGCTCGAGGTACGTTTTAATTGCTTTACATTACGCGCGAGTTCATTTGTTTACTTAGTATATTCTGTAACTTTTCTCTCTGAGCACCGATTACCACACCGGAGGGGCTTCACCAGGACAAATCCCTGTCTGAGCCTTCAGCAGATACACTCCTTGAGAAGCAGGACTCTGGACGCAGCAAGTCAGTCCTCCCAAGATCCAGCACAGTTCACCCGAGGACTTTTCAACCGATGACTCCACCTCAATAAGAGGACCCACCTGTCATCCGACTGGACCATACTCGAGGTGTATACCAATGTACCAACAGGGTTGTAGAGTGCAAACATCATCACATCCTTGAATCTGCTCGAGACATTCATTTTCAGGTCCATATTCCTTTACATTTTTGGGCTGTGTTCTTACTATTGTCCATCTCATTTTACCTGCCCACACCACTTCTCTCACGACAAATTCCCTTTGAGCGACTTTGTGGAAATGCTCCCTCGTATTCTCATTCTTCGAGTTTTTGGGTGTCTTGCATATGCTACTGTTGTGCGTGTTCCACATAATTTTTCTCCTCATGTCAGACCTTGTGTTTTTCTCGATTACTCGATTGTCTAGAATGCTTACAAACTCATGACTTTACCGCCCATCAACTTTTCACTAGTCGAGATGTTTTTCATGATTTATTTTCCCTTTTGAATCCACTCCATCCGCTTCCTCAAACGCAGAACAAGTACTCTTTCGTAGTGTGTTCGACCCTCTTCTTTTGGATTATTTTTCTATAGTTCAACCTATTCCATCGCTAAACCTTGTGCACACTATTTCTCCACTGGAAATAACACCTCCTGTTAGGTCTACATATTTGCCTTCTCATCTTAATCCAACTAGTCCATCTCATTTACCTGTCCTACGTTATTCTCAATGTCCTCATGTTTCCTTGTAGCTTTACATGACACTATTTGTAAGCAAGTGAAATCTCTAAGCCATTGCTATACTTGTCGTCTGGTCCATAAAAAAATACAATGTATCCTCTTGATAACTTTATCTCTTATCATCGTTACTCACCTACACTTCGCTCTTTTATTGCTACTATTAGTCAGAACATTGAACCCACATCAGATACTGAAGCAGCCTCTTATTCTTATTAGAAAGAAGTGATGCAATCTGAATTGGCAGCTTTGGAGGCTAACAATACTTGGTCTCTTTCTTCTCTTTCTCATGGAAAACAACCAATCGGTTCGTTGGGTTTATAAGATCAAATCTCTCCGGTGGGACCATTGAGCGTTATAAAAGCCTGCTTGGTGGCCAAAGGTTATACACAATTGGAATGTATAAACTATCAAGACATTTTTTCTCCTACCGCCAAAATGATTATTGTTCATTGTTTTTGGCTTTAGCATGTGCCCCCTATTGGTCCCTTCATCAACTTGACATCCACAATGCTTTCTCCCATGGCGATCTATATGGAGAAATTTATATGTTTCCACCTCCTGATCTTCGGTGACAGAGGGAGAAGCTAGTGTGTCGTCTCAACAAGTCCTTGTATGGCTTAAAACAAGCTTCCCGTCGATGGTTTTCCAAGTTCTCTATAGCTATCCATGCTGTTGGTTTTGTACAATCCAAAGCTGATTATTTGTTGTTCACATGTCAACGAGGCAATACTTCATAACTTTATTGATCTATGCTGATGATATTCTTATCACTCGTAATGACATTATTGTTATATCTGCTCTTAAGCAATTTTTGCATAGTCACTTTCGGATCAAAGATTTTGGTGATTTGAAATATTTTTAAGACATTAAAGTATCTCGATCATGGGAAGGTAAATATTTTTATCTCACAACGGAAG
Source organism: Eucommia ulmoides (assembly GCA_016647705.1). Classification (NCBI taxonomy): domain Eukaryota; kingdom Viridiplantae; phylum Streptophyta; class Magnoliopsida; order Garryales; family Eucommiaceae; genus Eucommia; species Eucommia ulmoides. The sequence continues at coordinate 43,742,223 of CM028329.1, forward strand.
TGCACTTTGGAAATACTAAAATATGATGATTTTTGAGTTTTAAACCTGTATTTTTTCCAATGGAGCAAAAAATAAAGCTCTTAGATACGGGGGAATTGCTTAGAGATCCATCTCAGTATCAGAGGCTTGTGGAATTTTTAATTTATTCTACTATTACTCGATTGGATATTACTTATTTAGTACATGTGTTAAGCAATTCATGCATGCACCACACAAACCATATATAGAAGTTGCCTTACATGTGTTGTGTTATTTGAAGAATAACCCCGGACAAGGTTTGTTTTTCTCTTCACAAAAATGATTTAACCTTGAGAGCGTATTCTGATTCGAATTGGGTTGGTTGCCCTACATCACGTAGATCTACTACTTGTTATTGTGTTTTTCTAGGCCATTCTCTTATTTCTTGGCAGATGAAGATGCAGAAAATTGTGTCTCTATCCTCTGCAAAAGCTGAATATAAAGCCATGACAGGTACATGCTATGAATTATCTTGGTTATACGCACAAGTGAAAGATTTGTGAATATCACATTAGAGTAATAACAAAGTAGCCTTACACATATCAGTCAATCCTCTTTTTTCTTTTCTTTTTTTTCTTTTTTTTTTTTTTTTTTTTTTTTTTTTTTATGAAAGGACTAGGCACATAAAGATAAATTGTCACTTTATTCGAGACAAAATACAAGACAATTTGGTAGCAATTGAGTATGTGGCTTCAGCAAATCAACTTGCGGATGTATTTACCAAGCCTTTTAGGAAATGATATTTTCTTAACCATGATACGCAAGTTATAAGTGCTTGAAATTCACTCTCCAACTCGAGGGGGAGTGTTGGTTAAGAAACACAAGTTATAAGTGCTTGACATTCACTCTCCAACTCGAGGGGGAGTGTTGAGAAAGGTTAATAATATCCTAATAATTATGGGATACACATTCATTGCATTAGTTCTAGATTTGTATTCTATTAGTTATAGAGTTTTACTTTCCTAAATTAGTTTACCTTGATTATAGGAAATCTCTTGTATAAAGTTGTACTCTAATTCTATGAAAAATCAAGGCAAACTACTCCTTTACATATCTGTATACCAGTGTTGTCTTTTTCCCATCGGTCTACCTAATTGATTAGCATTGGTACCCTAGATTATCACCTAACTACCTTAACTCTATTTCCACTCTTTAGGTAGCTCACCTATAAATACCTCCCTCCCAATTTCATACATACCAGATACGATTTTCACTACGTGTTATGTTGAAAAAATCTTATGATATACTTATTCTCATGCCGGCATGAGGGATTTTGTTGTGGACCACCACCTTTTTGCAGGTTTCCTAAGAACTTTCTAGCTCATTAACAAATTTTAGCTTTTTAGAAAAGCTTATCCATTGCTTTCTAGTTTTAGACAGCTACACTATTTTTTTTTAGAACAATGAAAATCAATTTCATGTTTTAAACTTTTTAAATTGAGTATTCACAAAAAAAATCAATTTTCTAAAGTTTTTGTTAAACTACTTGTAAGAGTTAAGAAAAAATGCTTTTTTTAATTTACAGTTTTTTTTTTTTTTTTTTAATACTCACGAGTGTCCCCACACTCATACATGGTGTGAAACTAATCTCGAACCCCACACTCATACATGGTGTGAAACTAATCTTGTTCGAGATTTCATGACTGCCTTTCCTAGCAAGTATTTTTTCATAGGTTTGAACCCTTGACCTTGCACAGACCCCTCAATCGCTTTAACTCGAACGTGACTTGCCATCTGGACCACACTATATCGGTAATTTACAAGTCTTCCAATCATGAATACATTGTCAATTATTTGATACTTAGTGTAGCAAAACTACTAACAATTATGTTTTAATAATTTATTGAAATTTCAATTTAAGAGTTGATTTTTTTATAGAGTTGATTTTTTATTTTATTTTTTTAATTCTGAAAAAAAAAAAATCAAGAATATTTTGTCATAAACCCCAAGACTTATTATTAATTCATTCTTATACTCATGTAGCCATTTAAATTTAGAGAAAAACTCAATTGATATATGATAATTATTTGTCGTACAGTAACATTTACATCCTTCATTCATTATATTAAGGTTGACATTATTGTTGTGCAACAATATTTGTATCTCCCAGTTCATTATGTTGTTATTAACATTATTGTTAACCAATAACATTTATATCTTTTTATTTATTATGTTGTAATTGATGTAGTGAAAGTATATATATTTGGGTTTATCTTAAATAATAAATATATATGTGATGTTTTTTATATATGAATTTAAAAATAGTGGTTATTTTAATTTTAATTTTAATGATGAAACTGAAGTGCTGTCTAATTTTTATAAAAAAATCAATTGATTCTGACAAAATTATATATTTCTACTTTATGAGTTTGACACTTGAAAATACATTTTTCAGCTAAAAAGTCAAAACCTCCCAAACTAAAAGTAAAAACAATGTACTACCATTGCTTTCATAGCCAACTTTAACTACTTTCGGCTATTTTTGAGTTATTCAATGCTACAAACTTTCACTCTCTCAATATCTTTGATTAGTAAGTGCTTAGCCTTTGTGTAAATCTCTCTCTCTCTCTCTCTCTCTCTCTCTCTCTCTCTCTCTAGAAGTGCTTAACAAGTAATATGAGTGCTTAACAGCACATTAGTTTTTGTGAAAACTATCTCTCTCTAAATAAGAAGTGCTTAATAAGTAATATTTGTTTTAAGTCCATACCCCCAAGTTATTTCGATAAATGTCAATGGTACCTCCTATTATTTTTATGGGATATCTCTTATTTTTTTCAAATTGATTATTCAAAACACTATTCATTATATTTTAAGGACAAAAATATTCTCGCAATATAATTTATTTAATTTTTTATTTCACGTCTTTTTCTTTTGGAACATAAAAGAGCAAACAAAACAAAAACAAAACTACGGACACCTATTAAAGGCGCTCACATCCATCTCGGCTAACACCAAATTCGTCATATCTTCCAAGGGAGACTCCAAAATCTTCAGATCCGTGCCTCCGTTGACTCCTTTCTTGGAAAAAAAGTCAGCACATTTATTTGCTTCTTTGGGCACGTACTGAATAACATAATTATTGTCCTTTAAGAACCTTTTACAATCTTCAATCTATGGAATGTATCTATGGGTATTCGAGCACTCTTCCGAGATGAGTTGTACTGCTTCCTGGGAGTCTATTTCCACAATCAAACATGGAAGATATCTATCTAAAGCGAGCGTAATCCCCATATGGATGCTTCTGATTTCAGCTCCAAGACTTGTACAATCTTGGATTTGGCCATAATAGCCAAGCATCCAAACTCCATATTTGTCTCTAACCAGTCCTCCAATTCCACATTTCCCCGGGTTTCCAATAGCACTTTCATCCGTGTTTAACTTGTAGAAACCTACACATGGAAACCTCCAATGAGAAAATTTCGAAACCGCTGTATTATTAGTGGGATAGGAAGAATAAAATGTTTCCATTAAATCATCTCTAAGTCTCACTATACGGTTTAAAGTCACAATCACATTAGACTTCACTCCTTCAATAACTTTTTTATTTCTATCCTTCTATATTTTTCAAATAATAGCCATGAAAAGAAAATATTTGAAGGATTAGAAGATCTCCCTTTCAAATGCCTTTTGACCCATTGTTGAATGTCCAAATGCATAAAATCGAACCCTCCATGCGTAGCTGCTAGACCGCTCCAAATCCTATCCGCTTTAGGGCAATTCCTCAAGACATGATCCATGGATTCTGTTTCCACCTGGCATCTTTGACAAAAACTAGAGGCATTATCACATCTTACGGATATAAAATGATTAGTAACTGTTGCTGCACAATTAAAATAAAAAACGAAGTTACCGAATTTTCTTGAGTTGAATCGCGGATTAGGTCGCTCTCTTTAAGACGTTTCGCGGTTCTGCCCAAGAATTGTGCAAGCAGTATAACAACTCCGTCGTCTCCAAGATAAAATTGCCCAGAATCACCTCTGTCTAGGACTTTCTTTGCACTGAAGAAGACCTGAATAATAAACACCACCACACAGTTCGAATAAACGAATAAACTGCTCGGAATACAACTTGAAAATGGAAATAAAAATTGGTACAAATAAGAAAAAAACTGATAGAAGAACAAAATTTTTTTCTCAAAAATAGCAGTGTTTAGTTGCTGAATTTTTCATTCTTACAACAGATGAAAAACCTCTGAATTATAATTAATTCCCGAAATTGTAATGTTTTGAACGTTCAGATTTTAATGCTTTAAAAACATTTAAAAATGTAATGAAACATTTATAACGTTTTTGGAAATTGTTTCAAGAATAAAATTAATAGTTTAAAATGAATTTTGTCCAAAATAAATTATATAATTTTTGCCCAAAAAATAAATAAGTGACACCTCATCACACGCGTGACTCGACACGGCCGGTCGGCGGCGTGCGTGTGGTAAACCAGTAGGAATGTAACTCCTCTCCCCTTCACAAAATGTGGGTACTCTTTGGGGCACACCCCAAGTATCCCACATGCTTCTTGTTATATTCCTCATCACCTCTTCTCCCAACCAATGTGGAATAGAGGAAATAGAGAGAAACCTTTTGATACTTTCTTTTAAAAAAACAATTTAAAAAATTTCATATGTTCCAACAGTAACTAATTGACCATGTATAATAAGCCACACAAAATATTTAAGTTTTTGAGGGAGTTTTAGTTTCCAAATCCAATTCCATTTAATGTACTCATTCTTCTTATCCTTATTCAAAGAATCATAGGCAGATTTTATGTTGAATTTTCCGGTGTTCCCAATCATCCAAATCGGTTTATTATCTACCTCTATGTTCGGCCATTCATTATTTAAGATGATATCCCTTTGAGTGTCATTAATGAGATGTAGAATTGGTGTTAGAAACCAATCTTCGGATTCATCAATAATATCCGTAACTTTTAAATCCCAATTATATTGAAGTTCATCATTTCCCAACGGAACATTACCACACCACCAATCATTCCAAATGTTCACATGTCTATTTTACCCCCTCTTTCTCTTTATTTTTTTAATTTTATTTTATATTTTTTTTTTTTTGGGTATGATAATTGTAAAAAAAAAAAAAATCAAAAGTAAAGTCTAAAAAGTAAAATGCAAACGAAAAAAAAAATAGAATTTGAAAAAAAAGATTAAAAAAATGTTAAGAAAAAACAAAAACATTTTTCTTTTTGGTTTTAAATTTGAAGTTTTTCTTATGCTTTTTTTTTATATAATTTTTAATTTTTTTCTATAAACACCATATATAAAAATAAAGAAATAAAAAACAATAAAATAGAAAATAAGGAACAAAAGATAAAATAAAAAATAAAAAATGAGAAAGAAAGATAGAGTAAAAGTTAGAAAATAAAAATAGAAAATAAAAGAATTTGAAAAAAAAAATATGTTACAAGGGTATTTGTGTCAACAAATATATGATAAGAGGTGTCTCAAGTATTATGAGAACTGTAGGAGATGACCTTGACAGTTGTCAAAATGATAGGGGGTTGTAGACACCACATTTTGTCCTGCTACTCGATCTCATTTACAACATATAGTTTCGACATTCTTAATAAAAATAAAAGGTGCAAGTAGTCCATATCCTCACAGACATTTCTATTTCACTTAACCTCTCTCTGAGATAGAACACAGATTGTTGCGCCTTTCACCAAAGAACATGTATGTTTCACCTAATATCAACGAATTTGGACCAAGATCTTTAAATTCGAAACATATAAAATGGGGTTAATCCCACTGTAGCACAAGCTATTATTGCGAAATAGGAGACCAACTATCATTAATAATTTCATTTTTGAACTAAAAACAAGTAAAAGGTGGAATACCACAAAGAGAGAGTCATAATGGATTGTCAAATGTTATGTTAAGCATAGACATAATGAGATGGTTTAGATCGATCATAACTGGGTAGTTATACTTCTATTTCTAACTATATTAGAATCTATTCTATCTCATTCTCACTGATTCTAGAAAGTTTTCTAGTCCGTATTTAGTAGAAAGGCGACAAGCAAGAGCGTGGTGTAGTATCCTAGAGCGAGGGAACACTAGGCGTTCGGACATCAATCTTCTAGATTCATTTTCGGGCCTTGTACACATTGCCCGTCACACTGTGGGAGCTAGTCATGCCATTAATATGTTTGCTTGCGACAATTGTGACTGTGGGGAGAATCGATGACTCCATCTTTGATACAGAACTATTACATCTAATAATTGTTAATTGTTTAGCTATAAATAAATGTAGGATTACAGAACAAAGGATTATCTCAGACCTATATCGAGGAATATTGACGGTGATTTTTAAATCTCGCAGAACAAAATGTGATACGATGAGATAGAATGCAATAGAAATAAAGATAGAAAATGGATTACCTACTCTTACCAAAGAAAGTAAGCCCCCTCCGGTAGTGCAACCGACACATCGTCAGGTTCTCCTGCCCCTACAGGGATGGAGCGACAAACGTTTTGTGATTCAACATAGATTCTACATCATGAAACCAAGCCAACTTTGAAAAAAGATAAAATCCCCCGAAAATGTAGAAAATACAAAAAAAGAATTGAATTCGGGCCCAATTGTGAAATCTTCAAGGAAAAATTTTGGGGTGCAAAGTTTATTTGAAAATCGAGATTTCGAGGAAGTTCAAAGGTTTGGGGCTTAAAAGTGCAATTACTTAAAATCTTTAGAATTTTTTAAATTAGGAGGATTTGAGGGCATATTTAGCTTGGAAAATAATGCATACGTTGTTAAGAAGTGTTGCAAGGCATAAGGACGCGTTCTAGAAAGCCAATTTTGAATTTTAAAAAGTTAAGGGGTCAATTTTTTTTTAAAAAATCTAATGAGAGGCCTCAATTCGTCCAATTGATTTGAAATTTTATAAATTCAAGCGTTTATAAAAAGTTTAATTTTATTTTTCAATACTCAATTTCAAGAAAAAATATTTGAATCGAACTTTCAAAATATTTCCAATTTCACCTGTAACTCTGGGCTTAATTTAGAAATTTGTGATCTTAGCTGAACCCATTAATCAATTTTGTGAAAACAATGTTACTTTTCATCAAAAATCAAATGGTGGATGGTTTAATTTCATAATTTGGATTCATCTATGAAATTCAAAGTTTCAAGGACTAAATTAAAAAAAATAAAATTCTCTTGCATTTTCATTCTCCATTTCCACCTCAAGATAAGTCAAACTTACCCTTAATGGTGGAGAGTTGCTATCCATGATGGAAATGAGGGGTGAAGTCAAGTCCAATTGAAAAAAAATAAAAGGGTACAACCTGCAATTTGCAGGCAACCTTCAACAGCCTTGCAAGTTGCAACATCCTGTTGCCTATAAAAGGGCAGCCTCTCCTCTCATTTTGGCTGAGTTAACCCTTAGCCCCTTACTTTGGATTTTGCACCAACCCTTAAGCTCTCTTAAATCCCTTTCACCCTACCTAACAACCACTCATCTTAATAACAATTAAAAAAAGAATCAAGAAAAAGTTGAGAAGATACATCCCCCTTACCCAAAGTATATTTCTTCACTTAAGAGTTTTCTTCCTCTTGCCAATTTTACTTCTTAAAGTCACTCCAATTGAAGAACACTTGGCTATAATATTCACTAAAATAGTAAGTGTTCTTGTGGTACTTGAGTAATCAAAATCGCTTTGTAAATCTGATAAAATATCGTTAGAACACATTTTTCTGGATTCGATGAAATGGGGAAAAAGGGTAAACATGTTTGCTTGTAGGTAAAAGATCAAGTTATTTTTAATTGTATATTTTTAGTATTTATATTTTTGTTATATTTGTTTTCTTGTATTATTGTCCCTATTATTACTAAAAAGGCTATTAAATCTTGTTAATTCCCCTAAACTTGAACATTGTGTTTGTTTCTTGTAGAAAGAAAATGACTTAAAAAACCCAAGTAAGAGAGTATTTTTCATACCATTGTTTTTTTATTTTCCAACATGTGTGTACTTTTAAGACAATAAGTTTAGAAAAACATTTTCCTTAATTGAATTTTAAGTTACGGTAAGTTGGCAAAATAATAACACAAAATAATAATACTACTAAAAAAATTGAGTAGATGATTTTTTTTTCTACATTCACGCCATGGTCATCAAGTTAATGTTTTCCCAATTTATGCATAAAAAATGTAAACCCTCAAAAATTATTTCCAAAAAAAGTCTTCAAAAAAATCTCTCCTAAAAAAATCACTCAAAAAAACAAACGAATGAGCAAAATCTTCAAAAATTATTTTTGTCTTTCTTAAGAAAATTATTTCTAAAAAAAAAAAGGAGTCTTCAAATATTTTTTATTTTTATTTTTAATATAAAAGGGCTCTTTTTGGGAAAAAAAAAAAAAAAAAAAACATCCCTAAAAAAAGCAATCTAAAAAGGGGTCCTCAGAATCTTTTTCTTTTCAAAGATTTCATTTTCTTAAAAGAATTAAATTGTTAACTTAATCTAATATTAAGATATATTGTATTAACCCTAGAGATTCTTTTGTCAAGTCTTACAAATAAGAGGTTATACCAGGAGAACATTTCAAAAATATAGAAAACTTGTTTTACCTTATTTCAAAAATATAAAAAATAAGTTCATTATAAAAAGAAAAAGATTTAATAATAAAATAAAGTATTCAAACTTAAATTAAGTGAACTTAATTGGACATAAGGTACCATTTTTAGACAGGCGCTTTGGGATGCCTAATACCTTCCCCGAGTGTAACCAACTCTTGAACTTTTCAAATGATTCTTTGGTTTGATCATGTTTTTGGAGTCACAAATTTACTTAGGCTTTTTTATTTGATTTCTAAAAATTTAGTGACCTAGCATACTAATTAAACTCAAGACAAATTACATTTTAAACCATTTAGCTATTGACAGATTTCTAAGTAATCCTCCTAAGTTTTTACGTTTCATTTTAAACCCACTACGTATGAACACAGTTTCAAAAAGTTCTTCTGTTAGATTTTCCATTCAAACTAACAGAATGAAGGGGCAACATAATCATTCTCTATTTTTTTTTTCATTTTTTAATCATTTTTCTCTTCTTGTTTTTTTCTTTCCTTTTTTTTTTTTTTCTTCTTTTCTATTCCTCCATCTTCACAGGTGAAGAGCTCTCTCTCTCCCCTCCCCCCCCCCCCCTCTTCACCAAATTTGTCCCCCTCTCTCTCTCCACCACTTTCTTTTGCCGCCACCCCTTATTACAGGGGGGTGATTCACCCCCTGTTACAGGGGTGGTTTACCCCATCGGCGGCATTGGTGGTAGGGTAGTGGTTGCGTTGGCGGTGGCAGCGGAAGAAGGTGGTGGAGAGAGAGAGGTTGGTGACATGAAGAATAAGGAAGAAAAAAGAAACGAAAAACAAAAAGAAAAAGAGAAAAAATGATTAATATATATAGAGAGAGAGAGAAAATTACTATTTTACCCCTTCATTCTGTTAGTTTGGATGGACAATCTAATAGAATGATCTTTTAAAACTATGTTCATACGTAGAGGGAAACGTGAAAACTTAGGAGAATTATTTAGAAATTTGTTAATAATTAGAGGGTTTAAAATATAATTTGCCCTTAAACCTAATGTTAGATGACGACTCTTTTTTTTTTTTTTTTTTAAATTCGTCTTAAGTAATTTTCTAAGAAAATTGACACTTTAAAAAACTCTTTTTTTGTTGTTGCTCCTAAAAATAATTCATTTCTTTAAAATTTTGAGAAAAAGGAGCGTGTCAGGGGTGTCTCGAGTTTGAACACTAAGTAATACCACGTGAGTTTATGGCTGAGACACCTTTTGTCATTTTGATAAATACCAATGACACCATTATCATTTTCATAATACTTGAGACATCCATTCTATTTTTAATTTGGTTATGCAAGATACCCTCTATCATATTTTATTGACAAAAATATTCTCACAACATAATATTTTTTAATTTTTATTTTTATTTTCAACTCTCTCTTATTTTATTTTATTTTATTTTTAATTTTTAATATTTATTCTATATTTTCATTTTAATTTTTAATCTTTCGTATGAGTATTCGTAGAACATTAAAAAGATCAAAGGTAATAATCTAGAAAACAAAGTAAAAAATAAAAATAAAAATAAAAATAGGATTTAAAAATAAAAATAGGATTTAAAAATAAAAATTAATTTAAAAATAAAAAAAAAAACAAAAAATAGTAATTGTTTTTTAAAAAATAAAAAATAAAGATTTTTTTATCTTATTTATATTTTTCATTTTCTAGTTTTTTTCTATTTTTTTTTTAATTTTATATAAATACCATATATAAAAAAAATAAGAAAATAAAACAAAAAAATAGAAAATAGAAAATACCCAACAAAATTTAAAAATAAAATAAAAAACAAGAGAAAAAGAGAGAGTAAAACTAAAAAATAAAAACAAAAAATTGTAAATAAAAGAATAAAATAAAAGAATATATATATATATATATATATATATATATATATATATATATATATATATATATATATATATATTTATAAATCACAACATATTTACATTTTGAGACATTTTTAACCGTCGGATCGAATATCTGACGGCTGAGATTACATTTTGAGAGATTTTATATTTGAGACATTTTAGGCCATTGGATTGAATATCCAACGGACAAAATTAAATGATTCCAATAGACATAATTGGCCATCCGATCAATTTTAGATCTAACGGTTGAGATCAAATATTAAATTATATTAATTACTTTTTCACATAAATCTCACTTAGCAAGGGTCTCGGTCAAAATCTCCCCCCAAATCTCACTAATCAAGTGTAACCTCTCTCCTAAAAACACTCCGCCCCCTTCATCTTTATCGACCATCGGATCAATTTTAGATCTAACGGTTGAGATCAGATATTAAATTATATTAATTACTTTTTCACATAAATCTCACTTAGCAAGGGTCTCGGTCAAAATCTCCCCCCAAATCTTGCTAATCAAGTGTAACTTCTCTCCTAAAAGCACTCCACCGCCTTCATCTTTATCGACCCCAAACTCTCATCCACAAAAATTGCAGCCATTCTTTCTTCTTCTCTCCATCATCACATCCTCCATCACCCTGTCATTGAAGCCCCTGCCCCGATGTTGAAGGTGATGGTGATGGCGGGCCAATCTCTCGCCGTTGCGCGATGACGGTTCGCTGTCTGATCTTAGATTTGTTTAGATCTACCACCGATTTGTGTAGATTTGAGCGCGCTTGCCATCGCAATCGCCATCCATAAACCACCGGCTATCACCGCCGAGGTCCGCTTGCCATCACCTCCAAGAACCATCTCCTTCGCCGCTTGCTGTCGTCGGTCCATCGCCGCCACTTGCTATCGTTGCTTTGGCCAGATCTGACGACCTCCCTTGCTGTTCATCTCCCAGGTATGCCATCACGATCTCAATTTCATAGCAGCGATGAATAGATCCGTTTCTCATTTCTGATCGAAACATCCTTGGTATACACAGGTTTCAGTAGCGATGGATTTTATGGGTACGCTTGAAATTCAGATTTTGGGTGTCGTCGATGCCGTGTTCACCGTTGCCTCGGCCGTTTACATCATCTCCTCCAAGAAACCCGAAGGTCTAGAACCCATAACAATGTCTCGCTTTGCTTGCACGCCTCTCTCTCTCTCTCCAATTCTCTTTGCTCCCCAATTTCACTATTGCTCTTTTGACATTCTAAAGAGTGGATGAGAGGGTGACATCCATTTTGGGTATTGAATTTATTGATCTTTTATTTATTTTTTCTATGATTGGTTTGATATTTTAATTAATAAAAAAAAGTTAATTAATTTAATTTTTAAATTTATCACCTATAAATCATTAATTTTATTCTTATTGTCTGGTTATTAGAAATCGAACATGATAGTTGAGGGTGCAAAATGTTGGTTATTCTTATAATTAGGGGGTGCAAAATGTAAATTTAATTATCATGATCTTGGTGAGTTTCAGACTGGAGTGAGTGCTTTCTTTGTGTATCCAAGAGGGATTAAAAATTTGTTTCTTTACATAAAGGAGAAGTACAACAATGTTCAATGTTCAGGCATGAGTAATTGTTGAAATTAGTAATTAGGATGTTAAATGTAGTGTTTAGTTTGATAATTTAGTTAGCTTTAATTGTTTACTAATTTAATTAGTTAAAATCCTATTGATATTTCTGTGCTCAGGTGTTTTGAATGAAAGGCTATAAAAGGTATGCTATGAACTAAATCGAGAACAAATATTCATCAAGCGAATTTTGCAGGAACTAAGGTAATTCAAATTTGTTCGAATATTTTGCAGGATACTATGTAAAGGATATTTCTTGCTTCAACAGCTACTGCTGAAACAAATTGGGTATTTTAATATTGTGTAGCCAAAGAATGCTCTGTTTCATCATTTTTTTTGCTCAACTCTGTTTCATCATTGGAACACAGACCGATGCTCTGTTTTCTAAAAATCTTTCAACATTATGAAATTTGAACAATTTATTTACATTTTTGCCCTCACCTTTAACCTCTCTTTTCATTTTTTCTCCTCCTTTTGAGAGAGAGCTTAAAGATGGCAGCTGGAATGTTTTTTTTTTTTATTTTGCCAAACAAAAAAAAAATAGTTTTTTCTCTCTCACTTTTTTAGGCAACAAAAATCAAGTGTGATTATGTTTTTTGGGGTCAAATTACACTTTAAACCTACCACTATTTTCAATTTATTTGTTTTCATTGGGCTTCATTATATTTGTTTTTAATTTTGGGTCAAAATATTTTCTAATGATGATTATTATTTTTTTGTGTTAAACAATTTCTTTATATTTTTACCATTTTTTTTTTTGGATGAATTGGCTATAGTGTCTCAAATCCACCAATGAATATAGGTAAGAATTTGTGATTTTAACCTATCCATTGAATCTTATTTTTAAATTATTTTATTCTAAATTGAGTGATTTCCTATGTGTTTCAACGACTTTTGTTATAATACATCAATATTAATTTTTTATTTTTATTGATTCACATGTCCAATTAAGTTTTTATATCTTTTCCTTTTACAGGTTTCATTGTCTTACTTCAACTTCATTGTACTTTTAGGCCAACGTAATTAAATCAAAAAACTTGAAGGTGATTTTTGTTGGTGAAGAACAAAATATAAGTCATAGATAAAGTACCATGTTTTGATTTTTGAATTATTAATTAATTATTTAGTTCCATATGCACAATGTAGCATTAAAGTACTAAAATTTGGATAGTTAGTTAGCATTTTTTGCTTAATTGTGGTATTATTTTAATATCCTAATATCTGTGTTATTAGATATTGATGTGTTAGATAGCCTATGTTTTAATAAAATATCTGTGTTTGTCCATTTGTCCATTTTTTTGAAATTGCAACGCACTTTATAGTATTAAATTAACAGTTTCCGAAAGAATTAGGTTGTGATTGACTGAAAATGTCTTCTGCATATTTTTGGAGGGAGATGTTTTGGGCCTTTGAATTAACTCATTTGAAAATGTCTACACATTTTGAATTTGGGTCATTTTAAACACTTGATCACTTTCAAATGATTCCCGAAATTTTAGCCGCATGTGTTCAATTTCACGACATCGTATCTGTTGTTGAACCTGGAGATTCCGATGAAGGGGACGGAGGTGAAGGTATTGAGGTACATTTTGCCTATTGAGATGGTAATGCAAGGTACCAATTTGGTCGTCGGAATAAACCACCGGCTGCATCTCAATGGGTATAGTTTTTTGATGGACGGGTAGGGATATTGGAGTGCTTCACGTCATTTATTATTGGGTTAATTGTCTCTTACTTCCCTATATTTTTATTTTAATTAATTTTCAAACCATCTATTTTAAAATTTTACTCTATCTTAATTTAACAAAAAACATACCTCTATTTTCTCTAATTGACCCTTTGGCAAAAAAAACTTCATCTCTATTTTGAAAGAGCTGAAGCTGAACCGACTCCCAAATTGGTATTTTTTGGTTTCTTAATTACTGTTTTTGAATTTCGATTACTATTTTTTGTTTGTAAGGGGGTGTTTGTGTAAATATCAAAGTGCATGAATTTTGGACAAAGTTTGGGCTAAAGCTGTCGGTAGTATTAGCAGCACATTTGAAGCAAAATGATTCTACATTTTGGGACAAGAGTTGGACAAGCATGGGGTGTTTGTTTTGAGAGATCGGGGATGTTGGGTATGGGAAGAGCATGTCCATGTGTGGAGTTAAACAATGTTTAATTTTAATCCATAATCTAAAGATTAATTTTAATCCATAATCTTATAATCTTATTAGTGGAAGAAGACAAGTTTTAAAAGTTTTTATTCTTATTAAATAAAAATAAAAGGAAATTTCTCTAAAGGTCCCATAAGTGAAAAACACTACTTATGGAAGTTCTATCCAAGGGATTTTTTCGCCTTTGGGATGGAACCTAGAAAGTGGTGTTTTAAATTGCTAATATCTTATCTCTTACAATGACATTAGATGAATAAAAATTTGTATTGAAATTAATTATAATATTTATTTATTTTTATTTTATATTATCAATTCAAAATTTTATTTTATTTTTTTAAATAAATATTTTTATAATATTGATTTTTTAAAAAAATTAAATTAATTTTCATTCAAATAAAATTATTTTTTAACAAATAATTATATTTATTTGGTTTTGTGCTATTATTATTTTTATTATTATCAATCTGAACTTTTATTCAGATTTGGATGGCGATAGTGCTTAGATGTAGATGACGATAGTTGGTGGTTGGTTCGGCGAGGGCTCGGATGGCGGTGGTCGACAATTGGTTCGACGACTGATCATGCCCAAAAATATTAATCTCTGAGCACTACTGATTTGTTGTTGTTTCCTTCACTATTGTCATCGCCGTCCCTCATCGCGGCCACAACCGAAGCACCGATGCTCTATCACCGCCATCGTAGATCCCTCATGTGGCCGGCAGTGGTCGGATTCATATGTCATCATGTGGCCAGTTCAAATCGTACTCACACGTCATCTATGCCTCTCCGATCTGTCGCAGTAGCCGTTGCCGTCGATTCGGCTAGATTTGAGTTTGGATTGGCCAAATCTGAATTCAACTTGGTTGGTTCTAGATGGCGATGGCCAGCGGTGGTCGGATCTTTACGGCGTAAAATGGCATGTGGTTGGATCCGGATGACGTATGATGGCGGTGGTCGGATCTCGACACTTTCAGTCTCATCATTGATCTTCGAATCGGCACTCGATGCGGCGGCTGAGCGGCTGCCATCGATCGGTTGAGGGAAATGCCTGCAGCATGGATGATTGAAAAAAGCTAACTTTTTTTTTTTTTTTTTTTTCTTCAAATCTTCATTCAAATGAATAAGTAAATAGATTTTACCGAAACGCCTCCGAATAAATCTAACCTTAGCTCAGTCGCTTTGAGGTTAAGATCATCTTCATGATCCATTTTCACTTTTTTTTTTTTCAAATTTAAGAGAGAGAGAGAGAGAGAATGATTGGGGGTGGGGGTGTTTGAGGCAAAAAAAAGAGTTGTTTTCATATATAAATACGTAAAGGAATGAGGTTTTGATATTGATATCGAAATGCATGAATTTCAGTCTGAGGCGGACAAAGGTGAGGCGGGTATGTGAGCTTGGTTATGTGGTGGGGGTTAACATTTTTTCGAAAATAATCTTTGAAAATTGAAAAATTATTTGGGTTTTAAGAAGTTATTTTTATTTAAATAGAATGTTTATTAATATTGTTTTAAACAAATAGGAGAGAAGGTATGTGATGGATTGATTGAAAATTATAAAAAATATGTAGTGAAAAAAAAACCTTAAAATAATAAATTAATTCTCGCTCCTAATTGGATCCTCCATCTCTTTCTCTCTCTTCTCCTTATTTGGGTTAAGTCAAATTGAATAATACAAAAATAAAATCAAATTACCATCTACTTAACTCTTAAAAAAAATATATAAGGGTAGTGATGAGTGATGTAGTGTCAAAACTTTTTTTTTTATCCGGGCAAAAATTAGTGGAATTGTTAATTAATAAAATTAGTGTTAAGACCTTTTGGCATTTTAACAATTGTTAAAATTAGTAAATTATTTCCTCTTGATAAGAGAATTTTTTTTATTTTTTTTTTCGCATTGGTTGCTTAATTTTGTTATTTATATTTGTCATGTTTATCGGTTATTATTTTGTTTTCATCCAGCTACGATTTCAAGAAACGACATTGTCCATAATTTTTTTTATAAATCTAATATACCCTCTTTTTTTTAACTGTCCTCTCTTTGATTTGGCAAGGCTGCAACTATTGTGATTATGATCTTATGAATAATTTGAATTTGAAGAATCTTGGGCAAACATTAAGGTATGACAATTGTCTGATTTTTTATGAAAAATTATGCTATTAATTTAGTCTCTATGTACCTAATTTTATGGTATTAGGAAAAATGAAATTACTTGCATGAGTAATATATTTCCATAATATCAATTTTTTTTAAGTGTATTTTTTTATACCCGTGCCCTCGGGTACGGGTTATACCCTAGTATATATATATATTACAAGGGTGTGTTTGTCAATAAAATGTGATCAGGGGTGTTTGAGGTATTATAAAAAAGAAAAATTACCTGATGATCCCAATGTAAGTATGAAATTATCAATTGATTCCAACTGTTTAAAATTAAACCAAACAATCCCAGTGTACAGATTTTTCAAACCGTTTAGTCCGAAATTTAAAAAACACAAAAATTACATGACAAATTTACCCTTGGAAGATTCACGAGATTGAGATTTTTCATATTTAACGGTTTCACAAAATCATTTTATTAAAAGCAAAAAACTATTGTTGTACACATTTGTTTTACAATCTAATCATATATTCAGATTCGTCTGAATAAAATCTTCAAAATGATATCACATTTACTATTTTTTTTATTAGTTTTAAATTCGTATATTCATGTTACATTTAACATGGTACTTTTAGAATTTTCAATTTTCACATTCATGTTACATTTAAAACGATCTTATACATTATAAAAATATTTTTGAGTGTTACATTCAACATCTAAATCACATTTATCAGTAAGTTATGTTATATTCAACGTGTTTATATAATTTGTGTTATTATCAACATTAATTTATGTTAAATATCATAATTAATGTTATATATAACATTCACACGCATCCTAATCCAGAACTCCAAAAACATTCGTTTATTTTTTTCCACATTTTTTTATTTGTTTTTTGTGAATGTTATTAAGATCTATTTGTATTTTTTTTTTTGGAATGTTCACACGAATTCAGATCGGGTGAATCGTATATCTGCGCGTTAGATTTGCTATTTATTGAATATTTTCATTGATTTTTTTTCATATTTTTTTATTTGTTTTTTGTGAATGTTATTCAGAACTATTTGTTTTTTTTAATGTTCGCACGAATTCAGATCGGGT
This sequence comes from Eucommia ulmoides, assembly GCA_016647705.1. Classification (NCBI taxonomy): domain Eukaryota; kingdom Viridiplantae; phylum Streptophyta; class Magnoliopsida; order Garryales; family Eucommiaceae; genus Eucommia; species Eucommia ulmoides. The sequence continues at coordinate 43,759,651 of CM028329.1, forward strand.
GAATTGTAAATCTGCGCGTTAGATTTGCGATTTATTCAGTCTTTTCGTTGATTTTTTTGTTCATACTTTTTATTGTGTTTTTGTGAATGTTATTCATATCTATTTGTTTTTTTTTTTTTTTTTAATGTTCGCATGAATTCAGATCGGAGATTTGTGCGTCAGATAAAATGTTCACGCTTATTTATTTTTTGTTGATCTAATGTTTTTTTCATTTTTTTTTTTTTTATTTCGAGTGGTTTTGGTGAAAGTTCATACCGAATTGTGTTTTGTTGATTTGTTTACGGAAAGAACAATGAATATTCACAACAACATAATCAAAATTAAAATATATAAAAATATTTAAAAATAACAGAATGAAAATATGAATGTTCACGTGGTGATTTTTTAACAAAATGACATTGTATATAAATAATGATAAAAAAAAAATAGAATAGAGGACTATTTTCTAAAAAATTTTGAGGATTAAAAACTTTATTATGGTAGTTGAGAGTTCATTTTCCAATTTATACATTATTAAGGATTATATAATAAATTTTCCAAAAATATTTGATTATTTTGGCTCCCATGATAATCGCCCCATATTTGAATAGGCAATTTAATTTAAAAAGAGTTTTTTCTTAAATTTGGAAATTTGTAAGAAATCAAAATGAAATTCAAAAACAAACAAAAAAAATACATATATTTTTGTATTGTTATCATAACTTTATTATAAAAATTTAGAATCTATAATTTTTTAAATTTTTTTCAAAAAAAACAAAACAGAAATAAAAGGATAGAAACACTAAATAGGAGGCACTTTAATCAAGGGTCATATCAAGAAGTGTCTGCAATACTCGTTTGAATTTTGAGGTGCCCCATATCCACAAAGAATTCACAAAAGTTATACATTGTTTAAACCACAATTATCTCCCAATATATTAGATATTTTTGTATTTGAAGATGCCCCATATATATGATCCATATATCCGAAAGAATAACAAAAAATACTTGGTCTAAACCACAAGTATATCTCTTATTCCCAAAATATGTTTGTAATATAATATTCTTCTTGCTCTCAATCAACAATTTTTTTTTTTATAAAGAATCATATATAATTTTCTTTGTGAATATGTCTACATAAATTGATATTGGAAATCATTTTAGAATCGTTGAAAGAGGAAAAAATCAGAACATGATTGGATAATAGAATCTTGCTCTTGAAGAGAGAAGTTATTCTTAATTTAAGAATTGGAATTTTGGATTTTAGGATTGTTCCCTTTGGATGTTTTCCTTTTCTCTATCATTTGCATCTTGATGTTAATTGATGTTGAATAATTGAAAATAACATGCACTTGACATGTGTAAAAAGTTATAACCAGAGGGGCCCGTTTGGTAACCATTTCTATCCCAGAAATTCTAATCCTATTTTCAGATTCTTAGAATTTCTGTTTGGGAATAACGTTTGGTAATTTTTTTTCCCGTTTCCATTCCATTCCCATTTGAGAATTGTGCCTACTTTTTTTCTTAAGAAATGAGAAACAAAAAAAAAAATTGTTTCTTATTATTCCCATCCCATTACCAAAAATTAAAGAGGGCCACCGCCACTGTTCATCCGCCGTCCGCCGCTGCCGGCAGCCATCTCTAGCAACTATCGCCAGTCACCTCCGGCAACTTCCAGCGCCACCGGCCGGCCATCGTCAGCCACCCGCCGGTCACCGTCGCCGCCACCGCCGCCATCCGGCCAAAACAAAATAAAAATGTTCTCAAAACAATTTTATTTATTTATTTTTATTTTTTTATTTTATTTTTTATTTTTTTATTTTTTTTTAAGGATAAAATCGTTACTAAACGCGATTATATTCCCCCCAAAAAAAAAATATCGTTACCAAACGCGATTCTATTCCCAAAAAGGAAACATAATTCTCATTTCATCCCATCTCATTCTCATTCCACTGCATGGGATAGGAACAGAAATGATTACCAAACGCCACCTAAAATAATTCCAACATTTTTTGGAAATCACTTTTTGCATGAATGATCTCCTAAGCGAGGTGGGAATATGACTTTATGTTTGGTTAAAAATGAAATATATTTTGGGATTATTAGAATAATTTGAGTGACATGATATAGAATATAACACAATTATATTGATATGTATGAAAAGTACACTTTATAAAGATGTAGAGAAATGTTTGTATATATAGACAATGGTTATGGTTTAATCTAGTGGGTCAAGACCCATATACATATGTTAGCATGGATAATTGATCAATGCTCCCAATTAAGTTGTTCAATCCACAATTTATTCTATTTTCATTTTTAAGTTGAGTGTAAATCCATTCATTATATTTTACTTTGTGTTTTAATCTCACGATCAGTATTTCCTTATCCGCATATCAAATGTTCCCAATTAGTGTTTGCATCGTTGTCCGCCAGTACCACCTACTAATGCCGAACCTTTAGTTGTTAGCCATCGAATTTTTTTGCCATCGCATTTTGAGTTATATTTTTAATACATTTATATTATATATATAGACTTTTTGTATATCTCTGTAATATTGTACCTTTCACACATATCAATACAATTGTCTCATATTCTTTCTAAATATTTCGGCTCTCAATTATTCTAACATGATATTAAGAGAAAAAAATTTATGCCCCTATTCTTTCTAAAATTCCACAACTTATTTTCCATACTGAATCACCGTAGCGAACAACCTTCGGCATATTTGACCACAACTCAACCAATGAACATCAAATTCGACACCACCATCAAATTTGCCATGTAACAGTAAGTCCAACACTACTAGAGAACATCTTATCCACCGCCTCACGTACTCCCATGCGCCACAAGAGTGTTTTAGCACCGTTGTCAACTTCGTTGGCTTCCACAAGTTTCCCCGTTGCTCAAACATCCATACCCACCATACTATTTGAATCATCTTCATGAGACGAAGAAAACAACACCAAAACCACATCTAGAGCACGTCGCACATGCCCGTATAAGTGTCCCAAAGTTTCTCGATTTCATCTCACACGCCGCCGCATCCACGTCAGACCTATCAACTGCTAAGTTATCTGCTACGTAAGCTATGACTCATCTTCCATGTCAGCGCCACCCCATCGCCATGTCAGCATCCATAGCTAGTTGACTTGCCATGTCATCACTACATCAGTTGCCATGTAAGCTCCACATCAACAAAAATGATGTCCAATATTTTGCCACGTCAATGCGTCATCTTTTGCCACATCAACTGCTACCATGTCTATATTTTTATCACGTGGTTAGCCTTGCTTTCACCACTTTAGCACCAATCATCTGTCACATCATCCCTGGTCAGCCTTGTCGTTGACCAGTTCAGAACTAATTCTGGACATATTCTTTTGGCCGATTCACCGCTTTTTGACCGGTTCTTAAAGTCTAAAATTGGTTCCTAGCTAATTTGGTGTTTAGAATCCATTCATGGATTTGGTTTATTCAAACTTGGATCAGACAATATACTAATTCTTATATCATTGATTTGGTTCATCACGGTGTTTTGACCGATTCAAGGTCTCAATAATCAGTTCTTCACAACCTTAGACCGGTTCTGGATAATTTGTATATCATTCAATATACTTTCTTATAATTGTTGATTTGATTCAATGACGATATCCAAGGGTTGTCATTCACCGGACATTCTTTATTACTTCCAATAAGGGTTATGATCTTACCTCCAATGTTGTTTACATCTCTTTGGGGGATATAAATTCAATCTTCAAACGTTTTCTCTCTAATTCCAGCACAAATTTTTCCCTCGCCCTTTCATTTACTATAAGTAATTTTTCTTGGTTTTTTTATTCTACCTGTTGTAAATATATAACTTCTGATCTCAACATATTCTCATCCAAACTATCCGTTGTAAATATATAACCATTCATATTGTTGATGTATCTTATAATGTCATTCATATCGGTCAAATTTTTACCTTATATGTTAAACCCCACCCTGGACACCCGTCATGTGGGGCCGACGTGACACAGACATGACACCGCCCAACTGACTAGCAAACCTCAATACGTCAATAACAAAATTGTAAATCTATACAACACATATAATGTTCCCATCTGATAGGGATATACCGTCCCAAATATAAATACAATCAAACAAATTCTCTGAACCTCACTTAGATTTCATTTCTGATATCTCGTCTCCAAAATTTTCCTCAAATAACACATTTGCGTGACCCGCATAACTCTATCTAGCGCCAGTATGGGACCGACCGACTCCTAGTTATTTTACCTGCGAGTGTATTGCCTTCTTAGTAAAAATATTTTTAAAATAATAATTCATTCTACAACATCTAAATGGATCAAGTGTGAGTATAGAAACAACACGTAACTAGTAAAATTCTCCATGATATAAGCAGTGAAAATAAAGCAATAAATATAAGTTTCATTCCAACCCATCTAGAAAAAATAATACCAATTACCATAATAAATAATAAATCACCCAATATAAGTAAAACATCACAACTCAAACACACATCTTAAACACACATTTCAAACTATTACTCCACCACAACACACACTGGCTAGCCATAGTGATCGTTTTAATCTCACGATTGGGAGTTGCAACGGTATCATAACATCCGTAGGAGTGCCTTCCTACAAAATATCCACACCCCTTTTGGGGAGAACTATAATCCACATCCCTTACGGGGAGAACTATCCATATCCCATGAGAAGAATCCATACCCCTTACGGGGGAGAAATAAAATCCACACCTCTTTTGGGGAGAAACCACACCCCTTGCGGGGAGAACAACTATGGCATCGTCAAAATCATCAGTGTAGTTAAAAATCCACATCATTTATGGGAAGAAATATATTTTCACTCCATATCGTCAAAAATCCACACCCCTTATGGAGAGAATATAAGTCACACCCCTTTCGGGAAAAAATTTCAAAATCACGTTTTTCACTCTCCTTTTTAAAAGTACCACCAATTTCAGTAAAATCTATTTTTCCACCTTTGTACCGCCGATTTTAATAAAAACCATTTCTCCCACCTTAGTTTTTAGAAAATTAAACATTCTTAGAAAACCAGTTACTTTCCACTCTCTTTTAGAAACCAACACAATACCCCGAAAATTCATTTTACTAACTTACCCAAATACCTGCTTGATCCATATAAGTTATAAAATTGTACAGTTTAAGTAAACCAATATTTCATCATCCATATATCTATAAAAATAGTTTGGCAAGAAGACAGTACACTCACCTCGTTAACCGCTCTCCAAAACCTTCACTGATCACACTCTATAGGGACACCGGTGCCTACGAGCCTAATAGTGACAGAGCCTAGATTAATATCTTCTCTAAAACATCCGAATCATGCAATACAGACCTTATATTCCGAATCGTTACTATTTTATGTACCACATAATTAAAATTAATTAATCGTTACGAAATTATTACAATTTTAGGATTTGTAACGCTAAATAAAATTTAATTTAACGAAAATTAATAATCGATCGAAATTTCACCTGTTTCCGGATTGTTTGGCGACCACGAGATTGGTTTTTTATTTTCAGTGGGGTGGTTTGTGCAAATAAAATTTCTTTTTTTTTTTTTCTTTTTTTTTTCTTCTTTTTCTTTTCTTTTTCGCGCCTGTTCTCTGCGTCTGATTCAGTTCCACCGACGAACTCTCTCACTCAAATTTAATTCATTCTGTAGATATTTCAAACTTTAGTGGTCGGTGTAGATTCCACACGTCTCACCATACAAGTAGTGTCTCCAAATCTTTAAGGCAAAAATAATCGCGGTCAGCTCCAGATCATATGTCGGGTAATTTTGCTCATGATTCTTCAGTTGTTGAGATGCGTATGTGATTACATGACCATGCTGCATCAAAACACATCCTAGCCTTTGGTGGGACGCATCACTATAAAACACAAAACCACCCCTTTCGTCGGGAGAGATAGTATTGGTGCTGATATCAATCTACTCTTCAACTCTTGGAAACTCTATTCGCATTTGTCAGTCCACTCAAATTTGGATTCCTTGCGGTTGAACAAGTCAACGGGGCAGTTATAACAGAAAATCCATGCACAAACCGTTGAGATTAAACCGCCAATCCTAAAAAGTTTTGAATTTCAGTCACATTTTTTGGTCTTTCTCACTAAACAACAGCTTCAACTTTCTTTGGGTTCACCTAAATACCGTTCCTAAAATAATATACCCCAAAAATACTACATAATCTAACCAAAATTCACATTTACTGTACTTCGCATATAGCCTCTTCTCCCGCCACGTCTGCAACACGATTCAAAGATGTTCTACATGTTCGTATCTGCTTTGGGAATAGATCAATATATCGTCAATGAATACGATAATAAATTGATCCAGATAAAGTTGGAAGATTCGATTCATCAAGTCCATGAAGACAGCAGGAGCATTTGTCAATTCGAAGGGCATAACCAAGAATTCATAGTATCCATATCTCGTACGGAACGTCATTTTTGTCACATCAATGTCTATGACTTTCAATTGGTGATACCCCGATCGAAGATCTATCTTGGAAAAAACTTTAGCCTTCTAGAGATGGTCAAACAAGTCATCAATCCTAAGTAACAGATATTTATTACGGACGGTCACCCTATTCAGCTACCGATAGTCGATACACATTCTCAACGTGCCATCCTTCTTCTTAACGAACAAACTGCGGCTACCCATGGGAAAACGTTAGGTTTGATACATCTACGATCTAATAAATCTTGCAACGAAATCTTGCAACTGCATTTTCAATTCTTTCAGCTTGGTAGGCGCCATATGATAAAGGGGAATCGATATAGGAGCAGTTCATGGAAGCAACTCAATGATGACTTCCATCTCCCTATCTACTGGCAACCCTGGCCATTCTTCTGGAAAATACGTCGAGAAAATCTCTGATCACTGAAATATCCACCGTCTGAACTTCTTTCTGACTGGTGTTAATCACGTGCGAGAGGTATCCCTGACATCCTTTCTTCAATAATCTCCTAGCTTCCAAGGCTGAAATCAAACCAACAGGAGTGATAATTATGTCTCTTGAGAATACAAATTCCGGCTTGCCTGAGATTTGAAAGGTCACTTTCTTCTTAAAACAATCCACCGTGGCATGACAGCCGAACAACAAATCCATATCTAGTATTACATCAAGATCGTAAATATTTAAGGGTAATAGATCTACCGACAATTTCCTACCACTAATACGAAGTGAACTATATTTATACGCACTAACTATTAACACGGACTCATAGTTCTTGGCTATTTTCTACACATCATTCTCTATTAATTCACGCTGCATTTGCCAATTTCTTATAACTTTTAAATCTGTCTACCCGTCAACCTAAAACATATTTCCAAAGTAAATCCTTTCTAGATTATTCTACATCTTATCTCTTCCGTTTTATTTCAAATTTTTATTTCATACCGCCGAATGGTCGTCTTTTTCTACTTTAAACATATAAACCTCCCTCTCCACTAAAATCACGAGCACACCCACACATTTATGATAGAATCCGCGTATCTCAAATAGTAACGTAGTGTGTCGTGACATTGCATAAATAAAGTGTTGTCAACCGATTTCAATTCAATGAATAACTTAACATTGGACGAAATAAGTACGCTCTACAATACTGTTGGTTTAGCAATAAAAATATTATGTACTACCGATAGGGAATCCCAATGTCAAATACTACGAATAGAATTACTTATCAGTTATAATTTAATATTCCCAATCACCAGCACCCCCACAATCGCAATCTACCCATTACCACTACCAACCACCACCCAAACCACCAACAAGCAGTATCACACTTCGTCGCACCCACTAATTGCCAACAAGACAACTAATCACGCATGATGCCAATATATCATCTAATGCAACGCAATAACTATCACTAACGTGCCAAACCCACCTATTGACACCATATCTCACGGTCCACTACTAGCTCGATACTATCTATCGACACCCTATCTCAAAGTCTCCTGTTGACTAGACGATTGGCACGTCTTCCTATCTCATGATCCTCTATTGACACAACTACTGGCAAGTCTACAAAACCTATAACCTAGGCTCTGATACCAAAATTGTCAAACCCCACCCCGGATACCCGTCATGTGAGGCCAGCGTGACGTAGACATGACACCGCCCAACTGACTAGTCAACCTCAATACGTCAATAACAAATTTGTAAATCTATACAACACATATAATGGTCCCATCTGATAGGGATACACCGTCCCAAATATAAATACAATCAAACAAATCCCTTGAACCTCACTTAGATTTCATTTATGATATCTCGTCTCCAAAATTTTTCTCAAATAACTCCTTTGCGTGACCCGCATAACTCTATCTAGCGCCAGTAGGGGACCGACCGACTTCTAGCTATTTTACCTGCGAGTATACTGTCTTCTTAGTAAAAATATTTTTAAAATAATAATTCATTCTACAACATCTAAATGGATCAAACGTGAGTATAGAAACAACACGTAACTAGTAAAATTCTCCATGATATAAGCAGTGAAAATAAAGCAATAAATATAAGTTTCATTCCAACCCATGAAGAAAAAATAATACCAATCACCATAATAAATAATAAATCACCCAATATAAGTAAAACATCACATCTCAAACACACATCTCAAACTACCACTCCACCCCACAACACACACTAGCTAACCATAGTGATCGTTTTAACCTCACGATTGGAAGTTGCAACGGTACCGTAACATCCGTAAAAATGCCTTCCTACGAAATATCCACACCCCTTTTGGGGAGAACTATAATCCACATCCCTTACGGGGAGAACTATCCACATCCCATAGGAAGAATCTATACCCCTTACGAGGGAGAAATAAAATCCACACCCCTTTTGGAGAGAAACCACACCCCTTGCGGGTAGAACAACTATGGCATCGTCAAAATCATCAGTATAGTTAAAAATCCACATCCTTTATGGGAAGAAATATATTTTCACTCCATATCGTCAAAAATCCACACCCCTTATAGGGAGAATATAAGCCACACCCCTTTTGGGAAAAATTTCTAAAATCACGTTTTTCACTCTCCTTTTTAAAAGTACTACCAATTTCAGTAAAATCTATTTTTTCACCTTTGTACTGCCGATTTTAATAAAAATCATTTCTCCCACCTTAGTTTTTAGAAAACCAAACATTCTTAGAAAATCAGTTACTTTCCACTCTTTTTTAGAAACCAACACAATACCCCGAAAATTCATTTTACCAGCTTACCCAAATACTTGCTTTATCCATATAATTTATAAAATTGTACAATTTAAGTAAACCAATATTCCATCATCCATATATATATATAAATAGTTTGGCTAGAAGATAGTACACTCACCTTGTTAACCGCTCTCCAAAACCTTCACTGACCACACTCTATCGGGACACCGGTGCCTGCGAGCCTAATAGTGACAGAGCCTAGATTAATATCTTATCTAAAACATCCGAATCATGCAATGCAGACCTTATATTCTGAATCGTTACTATTTTATATACCACATAATTAAAATTAATTAATCGTTACGAAATTATTACGATTTTAGGATTTGTAACGCTAAATAAAATTTAATTTAACGAAAATTAATAATCGATCGAAATTTCACATGTTTCCTGATCGTTTGGCGACCACGAGATGGGTTTTTTATTTTCAGTGGGGTGGTTTGTGCAAAACAAAATTTCTTTTTTTTTTTTCCTTTTTTTTTTTCTTTTTTTTTCTTTTCTTTTTTGCGCCTGTTCTCTGCGTCTGATTCAGTTCCACCGACGAACTCTCTCACTCCTCCTGCCACCGTCCGCCAGCCACCCTGTACCGTTCTGCACACACACACACACACCCCGCAGCAGCAACACATACATACCTGACAAAACACACACCGGCGACACCATACCTCCGATCACAGCCCCACGATTATCGTCGGCCCATGCCCACCGGTGACACCCATACGCACACCCACACGACCAACACACACACCACCGAAGGAACACACCCACACCGTCAACACTAAAGAACACCCACACGCACACGTCCACCATCTGAACACAGCAACCCACGAAATCGACGACGTCCTACCGCCGGCAACCACAACTGATCACACACATACACCCAGCAACGACAACGATGGCCGGACGACGAAACAGCACACTCGCACACAAATGATCAAAAACATCCACCCACACAGCCGACAAACCACCCAGCGACGATCACCCTCCGCCGGCCGACGACACCACCTTCGATCCTCTCTCCCTCTTTCTCTCTAAATTTTTCTCTGATTTTTCAGATTCAATTTGAGATCTTTGATCATGAAATTTTTTATCATTACACATGCATGAATTTAGTGGGTTCATTTTATCCAAGCGTGTCACGTCGCCTGTTCTCTCTATTTCCCTGCCGGTCAGTTGCTCGTCCCATCACACACACACACATATATATATATATAATAAATTTTTTAATTAATTACTCTTTCCTCCCCCAACTTCCTTTAAATCTTGATTTTAATCAATTTCAACTTTTTAAAGTTTCTAAGATTTGCAAATTCACCCTTTTAAGTTTCAATTAAAAGTTAATTGTCAATTTACCTCCCTAAGTTGGGATTTACTGTTTCTAGATTTTAAATTTGATCCCTAAACTTTTTATTTGAATTTTTTTATTGACCCAATTTCACCCCGAATTTTCACAATTACTCTAAAATACAACTAAAATGACGTATGCGTTAATTCGGGGTCTTACATTATATCTGTTTATTTCTGACATGTATTTAATTCCAAAATTCACTTTAAACCTCTTATCTCTCGGGCAACTCTGTGAATTGGGAGCTAAAGTAATATTTTTTAATAGTGGTTGTCGTGTGCAAAATCCTCGGAGAGGAAAAACTCTTAGGACTAGTCATAAAATTGGATGCCTATTTGAGCTTAGTGGTTTGCACCTTCCACTTCAATCCCTATCACTGCCAACCCATGTCCATTTATCAACTTGTGCAACCCCACCATCATCATCATCGTCACTACTATCGTCATCTTTATTACTACCAACACCACCATCATTCTCATCATCATCACCTGATTTGTCTTCACCATTATCATCTTCATTACCACCACCACTACCACCATCTTCAACAACATCACCTACTTCATTTTCTCTCATCTTTTGGTATTCCTAGTTAGGTCATGCATCCCTTGGACGTATACGCACTTTAGCCTCTAGTGGAAAATTATGATTTTTCTCTACCAAGCATCTCGATTGATTTCTCTGTGACTCAGTCTTTCATGTATCCCTTGGACGTATACGCACTTTGACCTTTCATGTATCCTTCTACCACAATGGGAGATTCAAATACTTTGTCATATTTGTCGATAACTACTTCTGATACACCTGGCATGCATAAGCATTCCAAATTACCTCAAATTTATTTTAAATTTGTTGCCATGGTTCAAACTTAATTTTACCGCAATATTAAAATCTTTATATCTGACAATGCCATGAAATACAAGGACCAACCTTTCATCGTCATCTTTCAAAAACATGGCACACTTCCTCACAGATCTTTTCCTGGAACTTCTGTCCAAAATGGTTTAGCTGAACGTAAACTGACATATCCTAGTTATTGTATGTGCACCACTCATTTCATCCACTTGTCCAGAGCGCTTCTAGAAAGTGCTCTTACTTCTATCTATACCATCAATTGAGGATAGTTTATGCGGTATCTCCGAATTCAAAAACATTTTAGTGGTCGATTTAAGATTAAAGATCTTGGTGTACTCAACGATTTTCTTAGCCCTAAAGTTTCATCTAGTTTAAATGTATATTTTCTCTCTCAGGCCAAATATGCGTCTAATTTTCTTTCCAAGTCTGACATCACTGACTTTACTATTGTCAACACTCTTCTGAAACAAAATATTAGACTTACTCCACTAGATAGATCACATCTTTCTGATATCACTCTCTATCGCCAACTGTTTGGAAGTTTGGTATATCTCATGGTTACTCTCCCAGACATTTCCTAATTTATCCATCAAGTTAGTCAGTTCCTTTCCGCTCCTCGGACTACTCACTACTCGGTTGTTCTTCGCATTCTTCGATATGTCAAAGGCACCTTATTTCATGGGTTTTATTTCTTAGCTAAGTCCACTACCATCTTAAAGGTCTATTCTATTGTTGATTGAGCCAGGGACCCTATCCATGAACACTCTACCACTGGTTATTCTTTCTTCTTGGGTGATTCATTCATTTTCTTGTGCCAAAAGAAATAAATTGTGGTTGCTCATTCTATTATTGAAGCTAAGCATCATGTTATCGCTGATGCAACATAAGAACTACTTTAGTTTCGTTGACTCCTCTATCATATAAGTATTTCCTTCTCTACAACTGTTGTTCTAAATTGTGACAATCAGAGTGCTATTCGGATCACCCACAATGTCGTTTTCCATTAGCACACCAAACACATCGAGACTGGTTTTCACTTCATCCATTACCATATTTTTTAGAATATTGTTCATTTGTACTTCATTAGTTCTGTCAATCAGACAACAGATATTTTCACTAAGGCACATCCACCCTGAAGCTTTTACACTTTGCTTTCCAAACTCAAGTTCACGTCTGCCTACCACCTCAAGTTTGAGGGGAAATGTTAATATATGTATATGGACTTTGGTCTACTAGGTTAAACGCTAATCCTACTAGGAAAAATCAAACTCTAATCCTACTAGGAAAAACAAACCCTAATTCCACTAGAAAAATCCTAGTCACGGTTTATATATGGACCATTTGTAAATCTTTGTTACATTATAACTTTTACACATATGAATACAATAGTTTAATATTCTCTCAATATTCCGCATCTCAATTATCCTAACATGCTCATGTTTTTGTTAAGTAATAAGTATGTAATTTTTTTATTTAGGTTAATGTATGTTTAGTTATATACTGCTTACACTTATGCATGTTTTGCTACCTATTTAAAATATTAGTTTTTTTTTTTTTTTTTTTTAATTATATTCATTCATGGGTGTAATAAAAGTTGTTGAATGCAAGGAAATTGTGTTTAATTACGATCATTCACGTAACTAAAATTTCATGAATGTAACACGACAAAATTCTAAAACATGTAACTACAAAAAATATATTAACATAAAAAGAAAATACTCCACATGAATGAAACTAAGAAAAAATTAAAAAATACCCACACAAAAAAAAATTATAACTAAAAAAATACTTAAAAAAGTATAACTAAAAATTATATTAAAAATAGATGAATGTAAATAGAAAAAAAAAAAAAAAATTTAGCCAACAATGGTCAGAAGTTTGACGACTACGGGCATCTATGGAGGTCCAAACCTTTCGTGTTGTCTGCATTTACCATAAGATATACTAAATGATATTTTTATATTTAACCAAAACTCCTCCCTGCAGTGTTTTTTTCAATTAAACATTTCACATTGCCTATATTTACCATAACATATATTAAATAAAAAATTTATATTTAAAAACTTCTCATGCAGTGTTTTTTTTCCATTAAACCTTTCATGTTGTCTACATATCTAAATGAAATTTTTACATTAAATGTAATGATAATTGATTTAGTTATTTCTGGATCGATGTATTTGCATTTATATTGACAATTAGCCTAATTTATTTCTAGTTTATTTTCATGTGAAAGTGGATTTGACCGTAATTTAATATTTGGAGAGATTTGGGGCGCGACGAAAATATTAAGGGTGCCCCACCAAAATTTCCTATATAAACCAAACAAATCCTTTGGGCTAATTTGGTTTAAATAATTTTTTTTTTTTTTGAAAAAAAAAAATCAGCTAGTCGTATTTTGAGCAATATAATTTAAAAATTGGGTGAGATGCCCTACCAGACACAGGGGTGGCAGGAGGGCGGTGGGTAGGAACTGACCTCTTTCTCGTGTCGAGCCCTGAGGTCAAACCTTGTTGCAGGACTGGTCCATGGGAGAAGGTAACTGGACCCTAGTGTGTTAGCACCTTGGCAGTGGAGACAAGGATACCATACAACTAGGGGACCATACGATTACTCCCTCTTATCTGGATCATGGGAGAGATGGCAATCACCGGGTGCATACCCATGGGAGTATACCACTCAGTCTCCTATAGGTTGTAGCTACTCCTTACACCTTTCGATTAGGCAAATCGGTTCCCCCTACACAAGGGCCGACGGTAGGTGGGCGAGGAGGGCTCTAATGTAGCCATGGAACTTTCTAAATTTTCGTTCTAAGTTGTCAACGTGGGAGGCTTCCCTAGTATCCGAGGTCTGTCCCACGAAGCGGGCAAAGGGTAATACCCAGGGACCTCTCTAGCCAGTGGATGGTGGAATGTCATCGGTGTCCAGTGGACGATTGTCAGATCTAGGATAAGTAGACATTGTCTCTATCTCTCTAGGGGGTTGTTCGTTCAACAGGCTTTTCGCAGCTCGATTTTTGTTTCTTCGTCCGATTATCTAACCAAATTGTTGACCCAAAGAGCTACCCAAGGGAGGGGTGAATTGGGTAGTCACAAAAATTTAACAATTAAACACTTAAACGCAAATAATCAATTTTCCTAAATCAATTATTATTTTGATATGTAGCGTAAATGTGTTCACTTCTAAATGCAAACCCAAACACAATATATGAAATAATCAATACAGCCCACAATGATTTATCCTAATTCGGTAATCTACTCTTACCTACATTTAGTCCCCAAGCTCTACAGAGATTCACAATTCATTAAACCCCTAATTCATTTACCAGGTAAAACTCAAACCCTTACAATTTCAATTCTTTTCACAGGCTCAGAATCAACCTTTAGAATTATCCTTTTCACAGGCTCAGGAAGAACCCTATTTTTTTACCAGGTTGAAAACTAACCTAATTCTATTACAGGAAGAATCAAAACTTAATCCTTTTTAACAGGCTAAAGATCAAACCTACCACTCTCTCACGCTTTTACACTTATCATTTTCTCAAGTTTATGAATAACCTTTACAATCACTCAATTCTATTACAGGGAGAATCAAAACTTAATTCTTTTCAAGAAAAAAAATAACCTAAACTTTTTGCAGGACAAATATCAAACTCTAATATTTTTTCACAGGAAAAAGATCGAAACCTAGTTACCCTGATTAGACACCGTCCCAAACATGTCTAATTCTCTCAAACTCACAAATACAAATAAATATAAATTTTTTCCCATAATGAGCTTCTACCACCTCAATTCAAATATACTCAATTAATATCACGAATAATTACTACGTGATAGACACAATATAAGACAAGTAAAATATAATTAATATACTCAAGTAGGCAGCACAAATTTAGCACGTAATCAGATAATCAGGCAAAAATCGTTTAAAAAGGTTTTTAGGTTTTTTCGTTAAAAAATATTTTCTAACAATCCTAAACCAAGCAGTCAATATAAATATAACTTTAGAAAGAAAATAATAAAGTTTGGATGGATCTCACCAGAAAACACTGAAGACAATGAAAATATCATAATTAGAGCTCAAATCGATGATGTCAAATAGCCAACGTTTTAGATCAAGAACTTGAATAGAATTTCTCGTAAAAAATTTCAACAAAAATATCACTCTTATAATAGCTCAAACCTTATTATTCTTGATGTGTCAAACTCAACTCCCACAGGTCTACATTAATAGACCAATAACTAGCTCTCCAACAGCTAGTTTTCAAATGTTATGTCAATAAATGACACATATGGACCATATATATCATATAGATTCATAATGGTTATATTTGATCAACAATATAACTTTTAAAACTCTCAATGTAGTCCCAAAAATAAATTGATCTTAGTCAATGAAAGTATAGAAAGAATTATTTTTAAATATATGGATTAAATCATAAGATCAAATAAAATTTCATAAATCTCTCACATATCTTTGACCCCAAATATTCTCCACCAAAATAGCAATATTTAAACTCAAAATTCACAGGTTTAAATATCATAATTTCAAAGATATCTTATGACAGTTATTTTTCAAATACTATGTCATTAAATGACACCCCAAAACTCCATATATCATATATATTTAAAATATATATTTTTTATTTCAAAATATTCTAGAAAAATCTCATTTTGATCCTTAAAATATTTTTAAATCGAAATCCATAAAAATAAAAAGTATTAAATCACTTTAATTAAGAGAATATCAAAATATAAGGACCAAATCAATAGGGATCATATAATAAGTAATATATATTTGAATATCAATCAAATCCCCAAAATCACTCTCTTGAAATCATAAAAAAATGGATAGTTTTTAACCAAGAGATCAAATTAGTCAAAATATTGACTGAACCAGTAGGATGACTGGATCCTACCCTCAGTCGACCGCACAGTACCGAGGCTCAATGTAGTCGTTGGCTTTAACCTCTGTCGGTTGACCAACCATTGTTGTCTGTTGACTGATCTGATTAGTGGGCATCCAGTTCTCTCCATTTTATCTACTGACTCATTCAGTTGACCGACTCTCTTTATTTGGTTGACTGATTGGATCATTATACTAACTTCCTTACCCATTGCAACTATTATTTCAAACAATTAACCAATTACTTTTCTCGATTGACCGATTGGATCAGTAGGACTCCATTTTAACTCCTAAAACTCATTGTTTTAATTAGTCAACATATTGCTTTTCTTAATTAACCGAATTGACCCGAAAATAAAACTTTTCATGCTTTAAAACACATTTTTCAATTAGGTCAATTATCAAAATGATTTCACATAAAGAGCACATACAATATCTCATTTTAAGATCTTAAATTTATCACTTCTTATCATGACACACAGAATTAACTCGTTTTAAGTATCGTTCATGATCCTAATTTGGGTTGCATTAAAAGTATAAATGTAAAGAGTTATTGTCACATATTTTTCTTCAGCGTCTTCAAAACTTTTCATATCTTCGCCATGTCCCCTTTATGTCTTCTTCATCAAATATTCTTACTCAAATGCATGGAACTATAAATTTGAAACACTCGATAAAACTATTAGTTTTACCAAAAATATCAATACTTAATTATTCATCGAAATCTTGGATTCCACACAGATCTTGTGATCATCAAGTCCTAGTAGATTGGTGATGGATGATTAGAGGGAGAATTTTAGTAGAGATTCTCACAAACAACGCCAAACTGTTGGTGTCAAAAATTAGCTAACACCCACAATTGCTCCAACCGACGTCCACATGGAGATTCTTGTCTAGTTGGTAAGATGGTGTACAGTGTTCGACGGTCCGTGAACAAAAAGTCAAATGTCCGATGAAACTTAGACAAAAAAAATTGCATTACCTAGTGCATTTATTTACTTGCTACTTATAGGAGAGGGTCGGATTAGCCATGGGAAATTAGGGGCCCTCAGCTTGGACAATTAGCGTAATTCAATGCATGACCAATGAAGAGGTGTGTGGCGCGATTAAGCCCTTAGGTTTTGGCCCATCAAGAGGAGCTGATGAGCCAAAATAAACAGAAGAAGAAGCCCAGCCCATGGAGACGTATGAGCATTCTTGACGGTCAAAGGAACCTACCCAGTAGTTGTTGGTCATGACTGGCCTGGGCAGAGGGGGCGCAGGATGCCAAAGTAATAATCAGTGAACGACCTCATGTGGTCGGCCTCGTCATCTGATCGGTCAATAATTGGCAGTCAAATGAAGCCGTGGGGCCATCATCCTGATATATGTCACGTTGTGAGTCACCTAGGGTGCTCGGTAGAAATACATATACTTTTGTACTCGGTAGAATATATATATTTTTGTACTGTTCTTAAAATTTCATTATAAAAATTTTAAATCAAAACAAAAGTATAATTTTATTTATTTATTTTCAAATATAAAATAAACAAAAGGATAGAAACACTAAATAAAAGGCACCTTAATCGTGGGTCATATGTGAGTCACCTAGGGTGCTCGGTAGAAATACATATATTTTTGTACTCGGTAGAAATATATATATATTTTTGTATTGTTCTTAAAATTTCATTATAAAAATTTTAAATCAAAACAAAAGTATAATTTTATTTATTTATTTTCAAATATAAAATAAACAAAAGGATAGAAACACTAAATAAAAGGCACCTTAATCGTGGGTCATATCAAAAAAATTATTTTTTTTACTGTTCCAAAATATTTAGAATCAGAACAAAAGTATAATTCTTTTATTTTTTTTGTTTCTATTTAATTTTTTTCTAAAAACAAAAATAAAAATAAAAGGATAGAAACACTAAATAAAAGGCACCCTAATCAAGGGTCATATCAACAAGTGTCAGCAACACAAGTTTGAATTTGAAGGTGCCCCATATCCATATATCCAAAAAGAATAACAAAAATTATACTTAGTTTATACCACAAGTATGTCCCTGATTCCCAAAATATTATGGTAATTTTAGTTTGTAATATATTATTCTTTTTGCTCTCTATCGACATATTTTTTAAAGAATCATATATAATTTTCTTTGTGAATATTTCTATAAATTGATATTGAAAATCATTTTAGAATCATTGAAAGAGGAAAAAATCAGAACATCTAGGGTTGGAATCAAATACATCAACAAATTGGTTGCTAAGATTCACCATGCATAATTGAATCTTGCTCTTGAAGAGAGAAATTATTCTTAATTTAAGAATTGGAATTTAGGATTTTGGAATTATACACTTCGGATGTTTCCCTTTTCTCTATCATTTGCATATTGATGTCAAATGACGTGGAATAATTGAAACTAGCTTGCACGGGACATGTGCAAAAAGTTGTAACAAGAGGATAAACTAAAATAATTCCAACACCTTTTTGAAATCACTTTTTGCATGAATGATCTCCGACGCAAGGTGGGAATATAACTTTATGATGGGTTAAAAATGGAATATACGTGTGTATATATATATACACACACTTGGAATGTTAGAATAATTTAGGGGCGAAATATTAAGAAAGAATATGAGGCAATTGTATTGATATGTATAAAATATACATTTTATAGATATGTATAGAGGTATCTATATATAGACAATAACAAAGTTTTTTACTTAGTAGGCCAAAACTCATATACACATATTAATATTCCCCTTAAACTCAAGATGGCCGCAAACGCGAACTTGAATTTTGAAAACCAAAGTGTGAGACTATCCAGATGCATGGGTCTTGGTGAAAATAATTGTTGTTTAATCAGCAGAACTGATGAAGTGGATACGAACAATATTCTAGAAAATATAATGATGAATGAAATGACAATCATTTCCGATATGTTTGGTGAATTCGTGAAAAACTCCATTGTAGGTGATATGAACATTACTACTATTGTCATAATTTAGAACAGTAACAATAAGGGAGAAGACTCTCTTGTCAATAAAGAGCCAGCGGAAACAAAGTAGTTGTTGTATCACATCAATGATGACACATACGCAATTTTGATATTGAAATAGACAATCACGGTTTGTTTCTTACTATGGTACGAAATAAGAAAATTTTCCACAAAAAATAATAGCCAATGGTAGAACATCTGTCAGTGGGATCTCCGAAGAAATCAACGTTAGAATAAGCCTGTAAGGTGAGAGTAGACAAGACTGAGAAACGAAATGCGTGAAATAAGGTGCATTTGATACACCGAAGAATATGAATAAGAGCCAAGTAGTGAGTGGTTCGAGAAGCGGACAAGAACTGGTTGACTTAATGGACATTATAGGCAATATCTAGACAAGTAGCAATGAGTTATACCGAACTTCTAATTAGTTTGTGATTGAGAGTGACGTCCAAAAAAGGGGAGCCATCTAGTACAGTACGTTTGATATTTGGCTTCAGAGAAATGTTGGCAGTGGTGGAGTCAATGATATTAGTCTTGGAAAAGAGATCAAATGTATATTTGGTATGAGAGAAAAAGTATGTATATGAATCATATGAAACTTAGAGGCCAAGAAAATAGGTGAGTACACTAAAATCTTTCATCTTGAATTGAACACTGAGAAAAATTTTGAGTTTTCAGATACCGCATAGATTATCCCCTATAATAACCCACATACAACAAAGAAAGGATACTGCGATTGTTAGTTTGAAAAAAAAAAAAAAAAAAATGGCAGAATCATAAGTGTCCAATGTAAAGCCAAATTGGTGGATGGTGGTGCTGAATTTTACAAACCACCCACGTAGAGCTCGTTTTAGACCATATAAGGCACGATAAATGCGACAAACTTTGTGTTAAGGAGAAACTAGACTATAAGGGATATACATATAGACTTTCTCAAGGAGATCGCCATTGAGAAAGCTATTCTTGACATCCATCGGAAAATTAGTCCATTTGTAAATGGCAGTGAGAAAAATAACATATGTGAGTCAATCTATTGGAGCAAATGTCTCTTTGTAGTCAATGCTATATTCATAAACAATCTTTCCGCAACAAGTCAGACTTTAAAGAGTTAAATGGAGCCATTAGAAAGTATTTTGATTTTGAAAATTTACTTGCATCCAATAGGAGTTTTCCCAGTAAGAAGGTCAACGAGATCTTAAGTATGAGTTTTGGCTAGTACATGAAGTTCTTTGTCCATTGTTTTTTTTTTTTTCAAATAGGATTAGTGCTAGCCTCCTTATAGGATTGAGGCTCGTGTAGATAAATATGTTACAAAAAAAATAAAAATCACGAAACTATGAGGGAGGTTGTATTACCCTACTAGAACAACGGGGATTGTCTAGTTTACACTCATTTGGTGCAACATTTGATGTCACTGAGACGGGCTTAAATTATATTGTATCTAATTTATTTTTAATTGAAAATATTTTTTCAATCACTATTATTTTTTTAAAAAATAATTTAAAATGTAGGCAAAAAAATTAATCATATATTTGTGCATTAATTAAAAAAATTAAATATAACTGGATAAAAATGAAAAAATTGAGTAGATCATTCATTATTTGATATATAAAAAAATAAAATATAAGAATTCACCAAATACTTGAAATAATCATTCTCTAACCTCATTAAAATCTTCTCACTCCTTCCAAATTTAAATATTAGTTCGGTTTTCGAATGCTTTGGTTCATAACCTAAAGTGTTAGTTCTATAATTTTTGGAATTCTATTTTATTTTTTCAGTGGATTTCCACCTGATTTGTCTAGTGGATTTCCACTTAATTATATGTAAATGGTTTTTTTTTATTTAGGGTATTTTAAAAAAATATATATTTTTTGAAAAAAATAAAATTCATTGGAATTTCTATTGGAAAATAAAATTTTGTGCATATTAAAAAAAAAAAGAAAAAAAAGACGTATATAACGGTATTTATAACATTTTAAAGGAAAGTGCAGATTTTTAATAAAAACTAAAATTAATTAAATTTTTTATTGAAAATTTAAATTTCAATGGATTTTTTAAAATTAAGTGGAATTTTTAAAAATTAAGTGGAATTTGTGTATATAAATAAATGAGGTGTAATTTTGGAATGATAATTGTTTTAGTACTTTTGAATAAATTTAATTTCAGTTGTCCTTAAAAATATATATTTTTTACTTTTAAACCCCTGGAAAAAAAAAATACTATACTTGTAACTAAAAATAATACATGAATATAACTAAAAAAAAAATAGTGAGTGTAACTACAAAATATTTTAAAAAAATACAAAAAATAAAATTGTAACTAAAAATACAACAAAAAATATATTAAAAAATAGATGGATGTAACTAGAAAAAAAAAAAAAAAAAAATGGCAACCAACGGCCGAAGGTCCGACGACTACCGGCAGCTGCAGATGTCCAAAGGCATGTCCACTCCCATCTATTAGACCTTTCATGTTGTCTGCATTTACCATAACATATACTAAATGAAATTTTTATATGGAAAAATTAGAAAACAAATCTCCCTTTTACTATTAAAATTAAAATAGTTCATTATTTGTAAATCCATATTGAGAAAACACCATTTATATATCTATTATTTAAGATAAACTCAAATATATATTCTTTCATTACATCAACACATTACATCAACAGTAACAAAAAAAATAGAGAGATGCAAATGTTGTTATTCATCAACAATGTTAATAGCAACATAATGAATAGGGAGATGTAAATATTATTGTATAACAATAATGTCAATAACAACATAATAAATTTGGAGAAGTAAATGATATTATCAGAAATTCTCAACACGTGTAACAGCTCCGCACGTGCTAAAAATCTCTTTGTCTTCCTCTGTAATCTACAAAAACCGTGAGTCCTTATGGAGGATACTGGTGTGGTGTCGGTCAAAGAACCTCCGATGTGAGAATAAGTTAATCTGGTAATAAAGAAAACAATACACAAATTGAACCGTAAGTCATTACTAGTGATATCTACCCTTTTATATAGGCTTGGAAATATTCTGCCGTTTTATTGGAGAGATCGTCTGTTACATGATATGCTCCTAACGGCTTGGGAGATAACTTATATCTCCATGATTTCAGGAGAGATCATGTAACGGTCTCCATTACATATGGACCGTTACAGTTAATCTGGCTCATCTCTTCAAGGATAGGGGAGACGTTCACAATGGATTGACATGTTCATTCTTTGGTCCTGAGCACCGTGGGCTTGGATATGCTCAAATATGGGCTTCTTCATGAGGCCATTAGTCTTGCACAAAAGACTACCGAAGTTAATACCCAGTTGGGCTCGTCATTCTTCGGTCCAGATAACTTATTGGGTCTGTCAGTCCTAGATCAGATTTCAGACCCAATCCGACTCGCTTTTATGTTGCACGCCTATGTCAGTTATGGGCTTCTTCATGAGGTCATTAGTCTTGCACAAAGGACTACCGAAGTTAATACCCAGTTGGGCTAGTCATTCTTCGATCCAGATAACTTATTGGGTCTGTCAGTCGTAGATCAGATTTCTGACCCGATCCGACTCGCTTTTATGTTGCACGCCTATGTCAGTTATGAGCGAAAGTTTCTTCATATCAGTAAATGTTACCATACAGTAAATAATTGTCGTATGTCAATTGAGTTTTTCTCTAAATTTAAATGGCTATATTGGGTATAAGAATAAATTAGTAATAGACATTGAGGCCCATTACAAAATACTATTTTTATATTTAACCAACACTGAACATTTCACGTGCTTACGTTTACAGTAAAATATATTTAAACGAAATTTTTACATTAAATGCAATGATAATTTATTTAATTATTTTCGATTTGATGTATTTGTGATGTATTTGTATTTTTATTAACAATTAATCTAATTTCTTTTCTATTACATATTTTACATGGATAGTAAAAAAAAAAAAAAATTAGCGCGAAATTGTATTTGACCGTAATTTAATGTTTGGGGAGATTTGGGACACAACGAATTATTAAGGGTGCCCAATCAAAATTTCCTAAATAGAAATAGTTCCAAACCAAACAAATCCTTCGGGCTTATTTGGTTTCAATAATTTTTTTTTAAAATAAATATTCTCCTAGTCCTATTTTGAGTTAATTTTGAGTTACGAAACTTAAAATTTTTGTCCATGCAGTCTAAAATTATTGTACTACTAACAGTCACTGTAATTTTTTCATATAAAAAATTACATTAAGTTTTATGCCGTGTTGCGACTTTAGACTATTAAGAAAATTATTAAATTTCTCCAAAAAAATTTACTACACTAAATGAATTGCGTGGTGAGCAGTGAGTTACAAAATTTAGGACATATGGCAAAAAAAAAAAAAAAAAGAATATTTAAAAATTATTTCACACATTATTTTCTCACTTTCATTTTTATTTTTTTTCCAAAAGCAATTTACAGACAAAAAAAAAAAAAAAACCTTTGAAGTATGAGCACACAATGTCACAGAAGTTCCCTTTTGTGGCCCAGATTGAAACAAATACAAAGGGTTCAAAAAAGAAAGCGGACCCTTACCTCATGTTATGGCCATGTTTTTAACGTTGCTGTCACCCTGAGCTGGAAACACACCTAAGAATTGTACTATGCATTAAGGCAATGTACAACACGTGTGGTCCTACTTTGGGTGGGTAGGGCTGGTCCGGGCTTTTGCTAGGATATTACAAAAATATACAAGGCCCTAACCCGGCCCGACCCTAAGATCGGACCTTATTTTCATTCCAAGCCCGGTCCTATGAAAATAATTAGGGCTCAAGCACAGCCCTCGGGCCGGTCCAACCTTATTCTATTTTTATTTTAATTTAAAAATTAAAAGAAAAAAAAAAAAAAAAAAGGAGCTCATTTCTACCCAAAAATAAATAAATAGGGAAGGCAATTAAGTGGGCATACCCACTAGGCTTCATACATGACAAAAATTTAATTTATATATATATATATATATATATATAACCTCGGGCCAGGCCTAAAAATTTTAGCCTAGACCAACCCGGCCCGAACTAGATTTTTTCGGGCCTCAAAACTTGAGCCCAAGCCCTGTCCGTGGGTTCAAAACTTGAGCCCAAACCCTAAAAAAATAGGGTCGGGCTTGGCGGGCTTAGCGGGCCCCCAAGCCCATGGATGGGTGAAGGTACATGAATTTATATCCTTCTCTATTTTGGTTTTTCAATTTTTTTAAGATAAAGAATAATTTTTTTTAATACTATAATTTTAATCATAATTTTTTAAACTTAATTTATAATGTTTTTTTTTTAGTTAATTATAACTAAAAAATACTAATTAGTGTTATGAAGTGGATCACGTTGTCAATAGCTGTCGCATGCCGATTTAACCTAGCTGTCGGTCGCCTTAGTCTGCCATAGGCCCTCTCCACCGTCTAACATTGCCACCGACCGTTTTTTTTAACTAAACTATTATTTAGCAATTTTAGTTATAATCAACTATAAAACGAGAATTTAAATCTAAAAAAAAACTTGGGATACAATTGTAAAAATTATATGAATTTATAATTGCTCTACAAATTGTCCATTTTTTTATCCTATTTATAAAGCAACTTATTTTTAATTTATTTTTTAATTTTTATCAATATTTTAGTTAATGGTAACTATGATATTAAATATGAATTTTACATTTTGTTAACATTAACTTGATAAATTTTAACTACTGGACTAAAACCTTGTTTGAATGAAAAAAAAAAAAAAAGAGAAAAAAAAATATTTTGTTTCAAGAACAATTTACTAATTTCTCCTAAAATCTTTTCATAATTTTTGAAAGTTTTTTTTTTTCAAATTTCTCAAAAAAACTTGTTCTTTAATTATAAACCAAACAACCCCTAAGATGTTTGGCATTTTATCACGTGTTTTGGCATTCACTTAATTCTTGATATCCAAAGTTAGGTGCAGAAAGTCCACTGAATCCTCTTTTCTAGTCTTCTTCTTCTTGTCAAAAAGTGCTGTCAATTCAAAAACCAATTTCAGAAACACGGGTAGGTTTGAGGGGTACCCAATGTGTTTTGAGAAACCGAACAAAAACAGAAATTTGTTGACTATAAGAAAAAAAGAAAATGTTTTTTATATTAAAATAAGCCCTATTCTCTTAATTACATAATTATCTAAATTAAGAAGGCTATAGCTCTACAGTAACAATATCAAAAATACAATGTAAACTAAAATAAATACAATAAATGTCGTATTCTAACATTCCCCCATAAGCTGGACCGAAAATGTTGACAAGCCCTAGGTTGCCAATAGCCAATTGAAAGGAGAGGAGATGATCATGTGGAGTTGGTGAATTAACAGCCTGTTTAGAAAATGGAACGAGGGTAAGTGTTATAATTCATGATCGGACTTTTTTATGGATGAAGTGGTTATCCACCTCGATTTGTTTCGTTCTTTCATGAAATATTGAGTCAAATGATAGTATTATTGCAAAATTGTTATCACAAAACATTTTAAATGAGTTTCTCATAGGAAGACCTAGCTCGGTCTGAAAAGATTGAAGTCAAAGGAGTTTACGCGTTTCCTGACCGATGATGTGATACTCACCTTCAACAGAAGATTGAGAGTCAACGAATTGCTTCTTGTTCTTCCACGAGATTAAGTGTCTTTCATGAAAGGTGCACAAACCAGAAGTCAACTTTTATCGTCTTTTGACCTTGCATAGCCGGCATCTGTAAAGTAGGAGAGCTTCTTTTGTGCCCGCATCATATAAAAAAGACTAAGATCGAGGCAGATTTTGAGGCATCGAATGATATGGTAGTGACACGCCTTTTTTTTTTTTTCCCCAAAGGATTGAAGGCGTATGGTATACTAAAGCGTAAAGCGAATGCATTTTTTAAAGTGCCGATTTTCTCAAAAAAATATTTAGACCGAATTTTTAAATAAGGAGTCGCCATCTAGCATTGGGAATAGTTGGTGTGTTAGGTCGCCGAATTTTTAAAAATCGATTAAAAAAGGCCTAAGTAAATTTGTGACTCTAAAAATATAGTCAAACCAATATTCTTTTAAAATAGTTGGGGGTTGGTTACTCTTCAGGAAGGTATTAAGTACCCCAAGATGCCCATTTAAAAACAACACCTTATGTCCAATTAGTTTAAGTCAAAATATTTTATTTTATTTTGAAATTTGTTTTCCTCCTATTATGAACTCTTTTTGGCAAGTTTCAAATCAAGGTGGGACAATTTTTTGGCATATTCTCCCGATATAATCTCTAATCAAATGTTAAGAGATTTGGCAAATATGATCTCCAGAGGAATTTTGATGGAATGGATCTTAATGTCAGGCTAAGTTAGTGATTTACAGAAAATGAAATATTTGGAAAGAAGAAGATTCTCAAGGACCCTTTTTAAAAAATGAATTTTTTTGGAAAGATTTTATTTAAAAAAAAAAATAGAAGACTTTCTTTTATTTTTTATTTTATTTTTTCAAAAAAAAAAAGATTTGAAGACTCTTTTGGTAGAAATTATTTTTTTTAGGAAAAGACAAAAATGTTATTTGAATTTTTTTTAATTGATTCTTTTTTAGGAAAGAAACAAGACGATTTTTGTTTTGGAATATATTTTTTTGAAAAAATGTTTGTTTCTAACAAACATGATTTGGGAAAGAATTATATTATTTTTATGCATAAAGTTGGAAAAATATTAACTTGACAAATGTGATGTGAGGGCAAGAAAATATTTTTTTAATTATTATTCATTTTATTTTATTTTATTTTTTTACCAATTTGGCACAACTTAAAATCCAACTAAGGGAAGTATTTTCTTAAATCTATTGTCTTAAAATTGTTGTGCGGAAGCGTGTCGGGTGGACCCAACACAGAACAAATATTATGGGAGATGAAATGAAAACACACACACTCACAAACAAGAACACAAGTTTTAACGAGGTTCGGCAATTTCGCCTACTCCTCGGGAGCAACTATGGAACTTCTTTATTTGACAATAAAATACAAATAAAGAATACAAAACAAGGTCTTAAAACAACTTAAGACACTTGTGCAAAAATTCACTCAATTGTGGCTATTGAGGAATTGAACTCTCTCTCAACTTGTACTTCTTCAATTGAGAGATATTGTTTTCTTCAATTGTGAGATGATTTTTCTTCAAAGCTCATGGTCTCAATTTATAGGGAATGCTTGAGGCTCATAATCTAGTGTGAATAAGATCCTTAGTGTGAATAAGATCCTTAGAACCTTCAACAATTGAGGTAGCCACAATGTTGGAATCAATTGTTGGAACCAATTTTGAATAACTCCATCTACCATTTTTGACCCATTTTTCTTCTTCCCTTTCATACCAAACAAATGTGTGAAAAATCTATTCACACCATGAAAAATGTTAGCCCAATTTTGTTGACAATCAAGCCAACAACCAACAATCTCTCAATTTATAGGGAATGCTTGAGGCTCATAATCTAGTGTGAATAAGATCCTTAGTGTGAATAAGATCCTTAGAACCTTCAACAATTGAGGTAGCCACAATGTTGGAATCAATTGTTGGAACCAATTTTGAATAACTCCATCTACCATTTTTGACCCATTTTTCTTCTTCCCTTTCATACCAAACAAATATGTGAAAAATCTATTCACACCATGAAAAATGTTAGCCCAATTTTGTTGACAATCAAGCCAACAACCAACAATCTCCACCTTGGCGAGATTTTCAAATGCCACCATCACCACAACGTTAATATGAATTCTCATACTACACCTCCAATAGAACCAATAGTTGCTCCTCCAAAAATCATACTTATTTATGAACAATATTGGCCAAGTTTAGGCAGTGAAGAAACTTGGCGCTTCCAACGACTTTCGTCAACATATCTGCAGGGTTATCGACTGTCCCAATCTTCGTAAGAAGAATAACACCTGCATCAACAATTTCTCGAACAAAGTGGAATCGAACATCAATATGTTTGGTCCGAGCATGATGAACTTGGTTCTTCGCTAGATGTATTGCGCTTTGACTGTCGCAATATATTTCCACCTGTTTCTGATGAAGACCCAAGTCTGAAATCAGTCCATGTAACCAAATGGCTTCCTTCATGGCTTCTCCAGCAGCCATGTATTCAGCCTCCGTGGTAGACAATACTACAGTGGACTGCAAAGTAGATCTCCAACTGACTGGACCATTAGCCATGGTAAATAAATACCCGGTAATAGATCGTCGCTTATCCAAATCACCAGCGTAGTCTGAATCCACATATCCAATGAGAAATCTTTCGACTTCCATTTGATTTCTCGCAAATTTCAAACCCACATCCTCAGTACCTTTGATATACTTCAAAATCCATTTTGCAGCTTCCCAATGCTTCTTTCCTGGATCATGCATGTATCTGCTAACCATACTAACAGCTTGAGAAATATCAGGTCTTGTGCATACCATTGTGTACATAAGGCTTCCAATCAAACTTGCATACGGTACTTGAGCCATATACATTCTTTCTTCATTTGTACTCGGTGACAGTTCCGCACTTAATTTAAAGTGAGGAGCCAAAGGTGTATTAACCGGTTTGGTATTTTCATCTATACCAAATCGATTTAGTACATTTTTCAAATACTGTTTCTGTGTCAGCCACACAGTCCCAGCCGTTCTGTCACGAGTAATTTCCATGCCCAAAATTTTCTTGGCTTCGCCAAGATCCTTCATTTCGAATTCCTTCCGAAGTTGGGCTTTCAACTTCTCAATCTCCACCAAACTCTTAGATGCGATTAACATATCATCAACATATAAGAGCAAATAAATGAAGGTACCATTTTTCAATTTACGGAAGTACACACAATGATCATATTGACTTCGCGTAAAATTATGTACCTTCATAAATTTGTCAAATCTCAAATACCACTGTCGTGGAGATTGCTTTAAACCATACAGGGACCTCTGCAACTTGCACACCATTTGTTCTTTGCCAGCAGCTTTGAAACCATCAGGTTGCGACATATAAATTTTCTCATCCAAATCTCCATGTAGAAAAGCAGTTTTCACATCAAGCTGCGCCAACTCCAAGCCAAATTGTGCGACCATGGCAAGTAAAATTCGAATGGAGGAATGCTTTACAACTGGTGAAAAGACTTCATTGTAGTTAATCCCTTCCTTTTGAGCATACCCCTTTGCAACCAGTCTTGCCTTGAATCTCACACTGTTTTTCCCATGAGAGTCCTCCTTCTTTGCATATACTCATTTACACCCAATTGCTTTTTTTCTTTTTGGTAACTCTACGAGTTCCCAAGTCATATTCTTATGGAGAGAATTCAATTCTTCATTCATGGCCTTATTCCATTCCACACTTTCAGAACTTTGCACAGCTTCTTTATATGTGGTTGGAATATCTTCACTGACAATTGGTAGGGCATAAGCAACCATATCCGCAAACTTGGCTGGTTTTCGAATTGTTCTTTTTGGTTTGCTAGCTGCTATCGATTCTTCAATTTGTGGAGGCCTTTGAGGAGAAGGCTCCACCTCAATTCTATCTTCCGTATCCCCGTCATTTTCATCATCTGAAGAAGTGTCTTCTGAAGGAGAATCTACTGGACTTTGAATCTCCACTTGCTGCACTAGACTGTCTTTTTTATTCTCTTTATTCGACACTTTCTTCTTCATAAATTTACTTTCATCGAAAGTAACATCCCTGCTCAAGATCATTTTCTTCAATGCAGGGCACCATAATCTGAACCCTTTCACTCCACTGCTGAAGCCCAGAAATATGGCCTCCTTTGCCCTTGGATCAAGTTTGCTATCTTCGGTCACGTGAAAGAACGCCGAGCAACCGAAGATACGCAAAGAATCATAATCTGATGCAGGTGATCCTGACCACACTTCAATAGGAGTTTTTCCATCAATTGCAGTAGAAGGCAGACGGTTAATTAGATGACATGCATAAGTAACCGCTTCTGCCCAAAAACTCTTCGTCAAACTGGAATTGGATAGCATGCACCTTACTTTTTCAAGTAAAGTCCGATTCATACGTTCCGCTACACCATTCTGTTGTGGAGTCTTTTTCACAGAAAAATGCCTCACTATTCCTTCTTGTTTGCACAAGGAATAAAATGGATCGGACGTGTATTCACCGCCGTTGTCCGATCTCAACACCTTGATCTTCCTTCCGGTTTGATTCTCCACCCTCTTCTTCCAAGCCAAGAAGATCTCTAGGACTTGATACTTGTGTTTCATAGTATACACCCAGAGTTTTCTTGAGAAGTCATCTACAAATGTAACAAACCAGTGCCTTCCACTCAAAGATGCAGTCTTCGTTGGACCCCAAACATCAGTATGCACATAGTCTAGGATCCCTTTTGTTTTGTGGATGGCCGTGCCAAATTTAACTCTGGTTTGCTTGCCCAGCACACAGTGCTCACAGAAGTCCATCTTACAAGTCTTGGCACCCTTCAAAAGACCCTGCTTTACTAGGCCTTGCATGGCCTTCTCTCCAGCATGCCCAAGCCTCATGTGCCAAAGCTTGGTTGTATCAATAGCAGTTTCTACGGTGGCAGCTCCACCGATAACAGTCTTTCCTTATAAGAAATACAAATTATTTCTCCTTAGGCCTTTCAAGACAACCATAGCACCTCGTGTGACTTTCAACGATCCAGCTTCCATGATGACTTTGAAACCATTTGATTCCAAAGCACCCAAAGAAATTAGATTCCTCTTCAAATCTGGTACATACCAGACATTGGTCAGATCCCTCGTGGTTCCGTCGTGCAGCTTCAATCGGATCACGCCAACCCCTTTCCTTTCACACGTATGATCATTTCCCATAAGAACTGATCCACCACTACCGAGATCTAAACTGGTGAAACAATCCGTATCAGGACACATATGATAGGAGCACGCGGAGTCAAGAATCCACTCATCTGAGCCAACTCCAGCTGTAGTAGCCAGAGCAAAATTTGAATCATCATCTTCAATTTGGGCCACGTTTGCATTTGTATTACCCCTGTTTTTCAGCTTGGGGCAATCCTTCTTCCAATGACCCTTTTCACGGCAAAAAGCACATTCATCCTTTGCCGGAATCTTCCTGCCATTTGATGAAACTCCTCTCGACTTGGAACGAGAGTTGTTTCTACCTTTGTTGTGCTTTTTGGTCTCCGATCTGCCCCTCATCATCAAAGCAGTAGATGTATCAGTTTGAGACACCTTGTCACGTCTACGAACTTCGTTATTCATCAACGCGTCTGATACATCCTTGAATTTCACCGAGTCTTTTCCGTAGATCAAAGTGGTTGCCAAGTGTTCGTATGAATCCGGTAAGGAATTCAACAACACAAGGGCTTTGTCCTCATCCTTGATCTCTTCATCCAGGTTCAATAGATCGGCAATCAACTTGTTGAAGTCATTCAAATGATCCATCATAGATGTACCTTCTTGGTATTGAAATCGGAAAAGCTTTCGCTTCAGATACAACCGATTCTCAATACTCTTTGTCATGTACTTTTCTTCAAGTACTCTCCATAAGTTCTTCGCCATCGTTTCTCTCATTACAAAGTATTTGACGTTCTTTGCAAGACAGAGACGAATAGAACCGCACGCCATTTTGTTGATCTTCAACCACTCTGCTTTCTCCATAAAATCTGGTTTTTCCTCCAAGGTTATTTCCAAACCCTGTTGAACCAGCATATCCATCATCTCACATTGCTACATGCCAAAACTGTTTGTTCCATCAAATTTTTCAATATCAAATTTGCCATTTGATATTGACAGTTTTGTTTGTGAACTGGAAGAGGTTGATGGCGATTCAATCTCCTCCGTTTTCGATTCGATCTCCGCCATAATCCCAAGCTCTCAACCGGAGCTCTGATACCACTTGTTGTGCGGAAGCGTGTCGGGTGGACCCAACACAGAACAAATATTATGGGAGATGAAATGAAAACACACACACTCACAAACAAGAACACAAGTTTTAACGAGGTTCGGCAATTTCGCCTACTCCTCGGGAGCAACTATGGAACTTCTTTATTTGACAATAAAATACAAATAAAGAATACAAAACAAGGTCTTAAAACAACTTAAGGCACTTGTGCAAAAATTCACTCAATTGTGACTATTGAGGAATTGAACTCTCTCTCAACTTGTACTTCTTCAATTGAGAGATATTGTTTTCTTCAATTGTGAGATGATTTTTCTTCAAAGCTCATGGTCTCAATTTATAGGGAATGCTTGAGGCTCATAATCTAGTGTGAATAAGATCCTTAGTGTGAATAAGATCCTTAGAACCTTCAACAATTGAGGTAGCCACAATGTTGGAATCAATTGTTGGAACCAATTTTGAATAACTCCATCTACCATTTTTGACCCATTTTTCTTCTTCCCTTTCATACCAAACAAATGTGTGAAAAATCTATTCACACCATGAAAAATGTTAGCCCAATTTTGTTGACAATCAAGCCAACAACCAACAAAAATTTCACACATGTTGGGAAATCAAGAAATATGGTATGAAAAATACTCTCTTACTTTACGGTGAAATATGGTATGAGAAACAGATGGCAAATTATAAATCAAAAACTTTTCCTCCCAAGTTGGAGTACCAGGCGATGGATTTGAGAAGGATTCAAGCAATGTTCAAATTGTTTGATTAATATAGATGAACATTTTTAGATCTGAAATGGGTTTTGGATTTTTTATTAGCAAATCTATGAAAATTAATTTTCATTTCCATCAATTCTCTCGCGAACTCAAAATGCAATGAGAAAATTCAAATCCAATGAAATTAGATTTTGGGTCCTGCAAGTTCAGGGCGGTAGGAAGGTGGGGCGGAGTTGGTTAAACAATCAATTTTTCAATTTGCTTATCTCTGGATCTATAGATCCGAATCTGGATATATAGAGGAAATGAGAGAAGAGAGAGATAGAGATAGAGTAAATTAGAGGAGAGAGAGAGAGAGAGAGCTCGTGATTTTTGGTGGTGGCGGGGCTGTTATCGGTTGTCACCGGAGTAGTCCCAGGCTAAGAGATGGAGTCGCCGGAGATGAGAGTGGGTTCGCCGGAGGTGGGGATGAAGAAGATGAGATTAAAAAATATACACAATAGCCCTTAAATTTTGAATAAATCACAAATAGATCTTATTAAATTAGTTTGAATAAAATAATGAAATTATCGTTATTTTTTAACATGAAATGACCAAAATACCTTTATTTATACGTTGACCTAATAGAATGATCAATTTGAAACGAAAATAAAATGTTAAGGACTCAATATATTAACTTCTAAATATCATGATATGAGCCAATTAAACATCTAAACTATTTGTTAATGACCAAAAAGATAATTTTCTCTTTTTTTCCTCCTCCAAATGAGATTCTCTCTCAGTTTTTTTCTTCCCCCTCACAAATGAGAATCAGAGCTCCATGAGTAAAAAAACCTAAAAATCATAACCTTAGTCGCCACTTTTCCTCTCGTTTTTTTCATTTTTTAAGGAATTTTCAGACAGGGGCACGTGAACGCCATCCCTTGTCTCTACGTGGACAATGTCCGCAATTTTTTGTTTTACAATGAGGATAACTAAATAAGCTTTAAACATCAAAAATTGTGTTTGACAAAGTGGTAAGTTGCAATGTATGACTTTCATAGTTCCAAGTTCAACTATAATTATTTTCACATTTTACAACTTTTTTTTTTTTTTTTTCCTTTTCGTTTTCTTCTTTTTTACTTTTCCTCTCCCTCTCTATTCTCTCCTTTTCTTTTTCTCTCATCTCTCTTATTTTTAATATTTTTTTCTCTCTTATTTTTTTTCTCTCATTTTTTTTCTCTTTTTAAAATAAAATAAATAATCAAAATATAATAAAATAAAAAAATTGCAAAATAAGACTAATATTTTTTTTTGCGGTTTAAATAGCGTGTCTATAGGTAGACTGTATCCTGATGTGATGTATATGGTGAGTGTATAAACTGACTCACAACACTGACAACATACGTAAGAAATGGCCTTATATTAGTCAGATAGATGAGGCAACTCACAAATCGGTAATATACCAATGGTTCTAGTAATAATTCGTCTGATGTTAACTTAAGATTTGAATTCATGGGAGTAGAAGCAGGTCTACATCTAAGCATCGTAGTGTCCTGAAGAAGATCAATCGCGTATTTCCGTTGGGATAGAGAGATACCTCGTAAGGACCAAGCAACCTAAATACTAAGAAAATAACGAAAAGGACCCAAATCCTTGACTTCAAAAATCTGTCTGAGATCTTTCTTTATCAGCTTAATGTCAAGCGTGTCATCTTTTGTGATAATAATGTCATCTACACAAACTAAGATAATGATGCATTGTCCCTGATGTTACTAACGGATAAAGCAAGTATAGTATGAGTGACACTAGGTAAATCCCATAATAAGGATGGCTTCACTAAATCGGTTGAACCATGCACAAGGAAATTGCTTGAGTTTATAGAGGGATTTTCTAAGTCGACAAATTTTGCCTGAATACTCTCCCTGAGTTTAAAATCCCAGTGGAGGCTCCATATACATAGTCTGGGTCAGGTCGTCATTGAAAAAGACATTCTTGACATCTAACTAGTGTAGAGGCCAGGATCAGGAGGCAGCCAATGAAACAAGGAGATGAACAATAGTCAACTTAGCAATAAGGGGAAAGGTAGAACCAAAATCTTTGCCTGGAATTTGCGTGTTACCCTTAGCGACATGGCATGCTTTATATCGATCAACAGATCTGTTAGCAAGATATTTGACATTGTTGCCTACTCGGGAACGTCATCAATCCTCTTGCTATCTCCTTTCATGTTTTACTAATCATTTGATTCTTGCTATCTCCTTTCATGTTTTACTAATCATCTGATTTCTAAGTATTTAATTTTTTAGAATCTCTTAGATCAATACAAATCCTTCCTTGGACAAATTAATTCAATTGTCATTCCTCGCTCACTACATGAGGCCCTCTAGAATCCAAAATGGGTAGTCGCTATGCAAGTAGAAATAAGATGCTCTACAGCGAAATCGCTCACGAAAGTAAGATATTATCCTCGGTAGTGGTTGCCTCGATAGGTAAAAATAGTATTGTAGCTAAAAAATATGGGACAGTTTCGAGAAATGTAACATCGAGAGGGTGATAAATATAATGAGTGATCGGATCGTGGCACCTACATACTTTAGACATAGAGGAATAGCCTAGAAAGACATATCAGATAGATTTATCATCTAACTTGATTCGATTAGGGCTCCAATTCTGGATAAGACACGTACAACCAAAGATACAAGGTAAGATAGGAAAAAAAGTGCTAGTGGGCTATAGTATATGAAGGGAGACTTTGCTTGTAAGGACACGAATCGGGGTGCGATTAATGAGATAAGCGGTAATAAGAACCGCCATGTTCTAAAAAGATTTAGGAACATTCATTCCCCGTAAAAGACGTTGAACTATAGACGTGATGTGACGATTCTTACGTTCCACTAAAGCATTTTGTTCATGGGTGTAGGAACAGGTAAATTGTTGGAGGGTCGTCCACTATTAGACCTAATATTGCACAAGACTGTTTTGTATTAGGTTTTTACCATTTAAAGAAAGTGGGTAAAGTGAGTGTAGACTTCTGATTTGTACTTCATCAAATGAATCCAAGTGTAATACTCCGAAAATTTATATTTTTGAAAATATTATTTTATATAAGTTTAATATTTTTGGGACTAATTTGTAAGTTTAAGTTATAAATAATATTTGATATTTTTTGGAGTTAAATATTAATTTTAAATTAACTTTTAAAAAATTTGGGACTATTATTTTATTTAAAATATATTTTTTTAAGGATTTTGAGATATAACTAATATTTTTTTATTTTAAGGGGGAGGGAATAAATTAACGATCATGGGAAACAAATATGATCTACGTATATATATGTATAATATATACATTACACGTGTAAAGGTTGTAAATAATAATAATAATAATTACTTCTATATATTCCTCTTTTCGCCGAAGCAGTGGAGAGAAGGAATAATGATCTATGAACAACATTAAGTGATAAAAGTTACAGTTTAAATAGAAAAAGGATGGATGGAAAGTTGCAGTTTATGAAGAGGAGGGATATCAAAGTCACAATATTAATTAAATAAAATACCGATTCCAATTCGAATTTCAGGTGAAATTTCTAACTCTTTTAATATATGTATTTAATTTCTCTATTGTAAAATAATTATAATTATGTGAAAATTATGTGAGAATCATGCCAAAGTGCTTTGTTTATTATATTAATTAAATGCACGTATTAGAAGGATTGAAGTTCTATTGAGGGTTGGCTCACAATTCCACAATTTGATTGCAAGGTCGGTGAGAATGAAACGACACCGGAAATTCTATTTGCATTTTTTTTGTAATAATTATATTTATTATTTATCGTTATAAAATTAACTCGATAAATTTAGTATAATCATCGGCCTCGTATTTTAAAATCATTCAATGGATTTTTAAATATCATAAATAATTGATTCGGATACATAAACCACCACTTGGTTTAAAGATGGTGGCTAATTACAATACATATTAAGCCACTAACAATAATCAATATTGACCAGTTGATTAATATTAACCCTATAAACGTAATATTATTATTTATCGTTGTAACATTGAATCAATGAATTCGTTAATTGTAATTATTGCCTTAGCATGTAAAATTTCTCAAGGTTTTATTAACAATGGGAAATCGGTCGTTCGGTGTTAGTATTAATTCTCCCAGGGCGGCGATAGGAATTTTATCTGGAATTCTATTTAATTTATAATAATTATATTTAATATTTACGGTTGTAAAATTGACATGATAATTCGATAATTATAATTATCGCCGCCGCATTGTTAAAAAAATATTTTAACAAAACAAATTATTAATTACTTGTAGCTGGCACATTAATTTTTTTTTTTACCAAGATTGTCATAGAATTAAATATCAGTCAATCAATTTCAATGTTAGTTCTTCAAGAGGAGAAATCGTGTGGCGACCTTAAAAAATTAGGTCGTTACACCAAGTACATTGACTGTAATCATCTATAAGGTGACATAGTAGTGGTTTTCAAAAATAGTTGTAATAGGGGAGGGTCCCCAAATATCAAAGTGGATAAGATCAAAGGCCCGAGATGCATGATGCATGCGAGGAATATAAAAAGTGTGTGTGTATTTAGACAGTTCACAAACCACACAATGAAATTTAAAATCATTGCAAGCTTAATTAATAGAAGGAAACAACCAACATAATTACTGAAAATTTGCATGACCCAAACGAGAATGCTACAAGTCTAAATTTTTTAACGAACAGATAGTAGGATAAAAAGAAAGTAGTACAAATGCTTGCGTGCTAGAATGTGGTATGTCTGGAGGTGGAGGATTCTCAAAACAGTAGAGACAATCGTATTCATATCCCCTACCAAATATCTTCATCGAAGTCGGGTAGTGCAAGAAGCGGTCAAATAAGAAATCAATGACAAAGTTAAGATTCTTAGCAAGACAACTAACAGATAGAAAATTGTAGATCAATTTAGGGACATAGTAAATAGAGTAAAGGGTGATATCGGGAGGACTGACAGACATCTCCCTGGCAATAAATAATGATAGCGGTCCCACATGCAATGCACACAGATTGATTGACAAACGAAACATGGGAGGTAAAGGTAGAGAATTCATTAGTCGTATAATTGTTAACCTTGGAATCCAGAATCTAAGTAGGACGATTAGACTTATCATGAAGTACAGCTGGAGTACACGAGACAAGAGTAGTCATGGGGCTAGAAAACGATGCCAAAGTAGTTAATTGAGCCTGAAGCTGGGAAATTTGAACCTGAACTTTAGAAAGATCCAGTTGAGGTGGTGGTGGATCTACTGGACCGAGAATAATATCATCAACAACAACAACAACAATATGTGATACCTCTTTTCCTCTCCTACTTCCTACGTTTCGAGGTTTCAACTTAGGATGGAGGTTATAGCAACGGTCAATGTGTTGACCTGGTCTTCGACAATGCTAGAAGAAAGAACATGATCCTAGTGGGCGAGACAAATTTAGGACGTAATCAGATTTTCACAAGAAATCGTTTCAAAATATTTTCAAGCAATTTAATGTTCAGAAAAACGATTTCAAATATCAAAACTTCAACCAATAAATAATAATATCACATAGTAATAAAAAGCTCAAGCTTGGAACGATGTCACCAGAATACCACCGAATGAATGAAAATTGTATTGCAATGAAACTTTAGATCGGTGACAGTAACAATTTCCGCACACTTCTTCAAGAACTTTTCTCAAAGATAATCTTATAATACTCTCAGTATAATTTCAATATAATGACTCTCAGAAAACTCAGAAACTAAATAGCTCTTGAAAAAATGATTGATTGAGATCTATTTCAAATGAAAAACACAGGTCTATTTAAATAAATTTGAAACAAACTCTCCAACGGCTAGTTTCTACATGTCATAACACTTAATTGCTCATATAGACGCTATATATTGATATAACTTAATCATGATTCAATTTACTTAATTATAACTTTCAAAACATTCAATTTAGTCCCTCAAATAATATTACATTCTCAAATCAATAGAATAGAAAGTATTAAACATATTTAATTGAGAATCACATCAAATATGTGTACCATATTCTATAGGGATACTTAAATAAGAATGATATATCTATAAAATATTCAAATCCTCAGAATCTCTCTAAGATATCTACCAAAAACGGATAGTAACGACTACTTTTTGATCAAATCCACGAAATCCTCAAATCTTGAAATAGACCCATCAGTTGACCGACCAAATATCACCAGTCGACCGATCGATTCAGGTTGTAGCCTAAGCCAAATTATTCGCCAGTTGGTCGACCGATACTCCATGAGTCGGTTGACCGATTGATTCAGAATGCTTCCCAGGCCATTTTTCGACCATGGCTTGTCAACCAATCATCCATGATCTGTCGACCGATCAATTCAGAGAGTTCAGGTATCGGCCATAGGTCGATCGATCTCCTCTCGGTTGGTTAGCCGATCGATCCAGAGACTTCTCCATTTCCCAGCTACTTTCCGTCGGTTGACCGATCCTCCCAGGTCAGTCGACCAATTATTGTTGGAACACTTCCTCTTTAATTAATTTTAACTCCAATCTTTAATGTTTTTACCACTTTTAACCGATATATTTTCTCGGTTAACTTAATTGACAATTTTAATCAATTTTAAATACTAATATTTCTTAAGTCAATATTTCTTCTTCAATTTCATATTGGGGTAAATATGTTTAACTAATTAGGATCCTAATAAAAACACACATAAATATAAATTCATTTTATGTCGTGTGTGATCCTAATCGGGATACATTAAGAGTAAAAATTAACCTGAATTATTTTTACCTAGATTATTCAAAAGCTTCAGTCTCTTAATATCCAACTCTTTGAAAGTCTCTTAACATTCTTAGCATCTTCAACAATCTCTTCATGATAATATCATGAATATAACTTTTACACTGAAACACTCAATAAACTCGTTAGTTTCACCAAAAATATCAACACTTAATTGTCCATCAAAATCTTAAGATCAACAATAACAATATCAAAAATACATTGAAAACTAAAACAAATACAATAAATGTCGAATTCTACCAAATAGAAATACTAAAACAAAACAAACGCTAGCTTAAAGAAGTTTTAAAAGAGCAGATGCCTCCTCTTGTAAAACCTTCCATGCTGAAGTTATATGCTTCGTTTCAGTCAATGGAGCTCCAATCGCAAATCGTAGAACGTATTTACCTAATAGAACCTGCATCATTACTCGTTATCAGAAATAAAAAAGATTATGTTCTGGTCCTAGATTTTTAGAACAAAATTCTAGGGTAGGAAAAGAAACAATTTTTTTTTTTTTTTATTACTATTATTTTTTTCGGTTTTCCTTTTTGTTCCAAGTTTTCAGACAACATAGTTAGGAAAATAAAAGAGGGGGGGGATACCAAGCTAGCGTTTGTTTAGTGTTTCTGTTTTCAGATTTTTCCCACATTTCTATTTCTGCTCCATGACTTTGGGAGCAGAAACAAAAATTTGGGAATATTAACACTAAACAAATGCCACTACAGTATTTTTTATTTTACTAGTTTGGAGAATGTTACACATTCTCGTTTCCCATTTCTGTTTCTGTGGTGTTTCCACACAGATTAAAGAAATATGGGAACAGAAACACT
This sequence comes from Eucommia ulmoides, assembly GCA_016647705.1. Classification (NCBI taxonomy): domain Eukaryota; kingdom Viridiplantae; phylum Streptophyta; class Magnoliopsida; order Garryales; family Eucommiaceae; genus Eucommia; species Eucommia ulmoides. The sequence goes on from CM028329.1 coordinate 43,800,181, forward strand.
AAACAAAAGCTTAGGCTACCAAAAGAGACAGAAAGTGACAACATACAGTGTGAGAAATGAAGATTTTTCCTGTTGAATTTACAGCATCTAATAGGTCACGATTCAGTCTGTTTCCACATTCTTCATTGTCCTGAGGCGGCAAAAGTCGAAAGCAAACTAAAGAAAACTTTCGAGGGGCGACAACCTGTAATGGCACAACAATATTTGAGTAGAAAAAGTTAATATGTTCTGTTCCCATATTTCTGTTCTTGTTCCCAGTTTTCTGGAACAGAAACAGAAATCAGGAACATAAACACCAAACAAACATGGCCTAACGGAAAGGAGGGGAAACAACGATAGATCTGTGAAAAATAGAGGTCCCGTTTGTTTAGTGTTTCTTTTCCAAGATTTGTGGCTCTGTTATCACAAAATTTGGGAACAGAAACAGTATTATGTGAACACAAAAGAAATACTTCCATTCTGCTCCCAGATTTTTAGAACGAAAAAAGAGAATTATTACCTGATTATTTAATATGTTCTAATTTTATTGGGTACAAAAACAGAAATCTGAGAACAGAAACACGAAACAAAGAGAGTCTATATAGTTACCTGAAATTGGGGGTCTTTTGAAACAAGTTCTTCAAAATATTGAGCCAAATTGATATGATTTCTTATGTAAGATTGTAGGTTTTCAAGCCCATACAGTCGTAATACCATCCATAACTTCAATGATCTGCCAAAAAAGGGGATTGTAGAGAAATGACTAATATTAACAGTTTGGTACCAAAATGTAATAATTCAATATTTAAACATTACTAAACACAGTAAATTACAAGATTATTTAAAGCTCAAGCCCAGCCCTCGTGTCCTACTTCCTAGCCCAGGCACGCCCCCTGTTACAAAATAAGGTCTAAGCCCGGCCCTATAAATTTTTTCATATGAATCGAAGAACAATCACTTCTATGCCAAATACATTTTCTTCATAATATAGGAAAATCAAAGCATAACCAAACATCCTTATTAATTAAATATCCCTATTAATCCCCTTCCATGATAAAATATATTACTCCCTATTAATTAAAGCTCATCCAACCAAAAAGTTAATATTAATTTTAACTAATATTAAATGACCGGACCGGGTCGGGCCGGATCGGTCCTAAAATGCTTAGGTGCGTCTAGCCCTTAACATTGGTGGGCCTGTAGAAACCCAATGGGGGTATAATTCATTCTCAAAAGACGCCTTGTAAGAGGAGAAGTGCTCTAAGATTTATATATAGCTCAAGATCAGGTAACAGAAGTGATGTGAGATTCAACATAGGGTGGATTTTGCCAAACTACTGCGAACGGATCTAGGGGGGCCCAACATCGATGTGGATTCAATACACCCCCTTACGCGGATGGTGGATTTTGCCAAACCACTAGGAATGGATATCGGGGCCCAACATTGATGTAAGATTTAACACACCCAATATCAGACAAAAAGCGCTTGACTCTGTTACCATGTAGAAACCCAATGGAGACTAACTCACTCTCAAAAGACACCTTGTAAAAAAGAGGATTGCCCTAGACTTTATATATAGCTCAGAATCAGGTAACACAAGTGATGTGGGATTCAACATGCCCCCTTACTTGCAGGGTAGATTTTGCCAAACTACTCTAAACGGATATGGGGGGGGGGGGCATCAACAATGTAGGATTTAATAAGGCGTAAAATTCAAGGGTGTAGCCCAACCCTTGGGCCCAAACTCTCAGCCCACATCCTAAAAAATGAGCATCAGGACAAGCGGGCTGAGCAAGCCTCCAAGCCCATGAATACCCCTACCAGTCCATAGACTCTATACATAAATCTTTGTTGTTGCTTATAGAAGTATTTTCTTTTAAGATTTCCATTTCTAGAAGCATGAACTTTGTTCAGGGAAGAAATAAACTGGGCAAAATGCAACTTTTTGTAAAATACAATTTAAATCCTAGCATGAAATCATCAGTTATCCTTTAGGTTTTGTGTATAAAAAAGCGTACCTAAATCTGCGTCCCAAAGGAATTTGCCAATCTTTGTAGTCAACAACCATATTTGCCTGAGAAGCCTGAAATGTCGAACCGATCAGTAAAAATGGAAATAAAACACACAAATTCAACTACCAAATGACAAAAAAAATTAGGTTGTGTTTGGATAAGGTATTTGTTGGAGGGATTACATTTGAGGGAGGGATTTCAAAATTCTCTTTTGATAAATTACTTGTTTGAGCAAGAGAGGAAGGGATTTGTCAAATTCTTTTAGGAGTGAATGGAAGGATTTGAAAATCCTTTTGAGAGAGGTTGAATTTGTCAAATCTGTTCGTTCTTCCTTCTTCATTTTCTCTTCGCTCCTTCGCAGATGACCTTCGTCCATCGTCATCTTTTTCTAGGTCGTCGTCGTCGTCGTCTTCTACTTGGTCGTCTCCGTCGTCGTCGTCTTCTTCGTCTCCGCCGTCGTCGAAATCGAACCCTATTTAGGACCTAGTTGTCGATTTTGAAATCGAAATCGACTCCTATTTAGGGTTCGAAATCGAAATCGATTTGATGAAAATCGTTTTTCGAAATCGAATCGAATCGAAATCGAACCCTATTTAGGGTTCGAAATCGATTTCGATTTCATTTTTCGAAATCAATTTCGAATATGTTCTTGGATTTCAAAAATGAAATCGATTTCGAGTGCAGTTGTTGGATTTGTTCTTGGATTTCGTCGCCGACGTGCTGTTCATCGCCGACGTTCTGTTGGTCGCCCTGTTTCTCTGGGCCATTTTTTTTTTTTTTTTTTTTTTTTTTTTTTAGACAGAAGTGGGATAAAAAAAATAGAACAAATTTTTTTTTATCCAAATAATTCAGTTCAAACAATTATCCAAACAACAGATTTGTGAAATGAAGGGATTTTGAAATTCCTTTATTTTACAAATCCCTTACCCAAATGCAACCTTATATTATAAGGAGCCCATTGTTCCATTTGTGACTAAATTTTGGAATTTCTTATGACATATGTATTTCTTTGTGTATTCATGGAATTAATTATTACTTTTTTCTATATTTTTATTTCTATTCAATCGTCAATTGAACCAAAGCGAAACCGTTAACCATAAAATAGACCATCTATGCATATAAGTACTTTGGACCTTGGATTGAAGTGCAAAAGTTAATAATTCTGAGAAATCTAACAGAATTGACAAAAAATGACTAAAAGACCCTAGACAAATACTAGTCTTAACTTTAGAATACAAACTGACTACCCAAACGAACTCCATTTTGCATAATCTGTATGTGCATGGATTCATCTCAGAGAGTATTATAGCTTGAAATCAAGAATTTAATAAAAAAGAGTAAGATTTAATAGCTAAATTACTTACCACTTTTAAGAAAACTTCAACTTTTTAAAACAAATTGATCTCTTCCTTTATCCATTTTTACTAATATATATGTATTTTAATTTTTAGAATCTTCACCCTTTCAAATATATTAAATCATAGGGGTTGGTCCAAGCAGAAGAGGCTTGAGCTCCTTAAGCAACCATCCCGGGATCGATCCATGGGGGTTATGTATGGAAAGTGCTCTATTGGGAGAGATCCCTGCTTCTGGCGCCTGATAGTACCTCAAGGGATTTGTCTCTGTCGACCGTGGTGCGGGGAATACCCTGGGAAACCAAAAATAAAAAATAAAAAAAAATCATAGGGCAAAATACATTTTAAACCCTCTAACTAGGGTTGTGTAGATTAACCGAGTGACCCGACCCGCTCGGTATCCCGACCGACCCGAACCCAATTTTGGCGGGTTTTGAGTGTTATTTCCAGTCAGATCGGGTACAACCCGATGGATAGTGTGCTTATCGGATCGGTTAGCGGGTGGAGAAATTGATCACCCGATTGGTACCCGACCCGACTGCTATATCTTGTATAAAACAGATTTTTCATTTTTTAGGGTTAGACATCGCCAGTTTTTCGCCACTTTTTCAGACTCCTCCTCTTCCTCTCCTTTGAAACTTGAAATCTTCAATTTCTTTCATTAATTCCAGCCTCCAACTCCATCACGACACTTTGATTTGCAAAACAGCCCAAGTTCCATCGTCTTATAAGAAGCTCCTTCCACAATGGCTTGTTCATCGTCTTCTAAGAAGCTCCTTCCAGCCTCCAACTCCATCACGACGCTTCGATTAGACTGAATCGATTGTTAAAATCAGGCCCAAATCAACGAATTCTTCTTTTGTTCTTTGAATTTAATGCTCTGTTATTTTGTTTTTTCATCATCGACTTTGATTTCTGTATGGATTAGGCTCATTAGGGTTTTCTGTTTCGTTAGGGTTTCTTTGATTTTGATTTATGTGATTCACATTTGTTTTATTAGGGTTTCTTCATTCTTCATTAGGGTTTTTTCGATTTTTTATTAATGTTACAAAACAGGACTCGCTCGAACCCGACCAGTACCCGACGGACCCGACCACTGTTGGATTTCTTATGCATTTCAGTCGAAATCGGGTGTCATTTCCATCACCCAACACATATCGGGTCGGGTGTCGGGTGACCTGAAATTTCTCTCCACCCGACCCTTGCATATCCTTACCTCTAACTATTAGCACATTTCTATGTAGTGCTCTTAAATTTATTCGTTTTAGTTTAAAATTTCTAAGTATTTAGGTGAAATAAAAAGTTTTTCTGTTAGATTTTTCATCCAAACTAATATAAATTTTATTTTTTGAGGAGTATAACAGTCTTTTTATTTTATTTTATTTTATTTTTCTTTCATTTTTTTTTTCATTTTTTTTTCTTGCCTTCTTCACCGAACACCCTCTTTCTTTCTCCCTCCCTCCTCCGCCCCTTTGTTAACAGGGCTACCTTCTGTTAACTCTTCCCAAGTCAAAGAAACCCACAAAACTGTGCCAGGCCGGCTGCCTATCCAAACAAAAACTGATTTTTGTTTGCTACTCAAACCATAACCTCTTCTTCTCAATTTATTTCCTAAAAATCAAAGAAAAAAAAAAAAACCATTTCAGGCCATCCTCCATGTTTAGGCCCATTAGGGCAAATGCTAACCCCCTCTTCCCTTATCCCCTATATATACTTGTGTATATGGTATTAGTAAATCTGTATCTCTTTTATATATATCAATATATGATTTATATTCTCCCACTTCTCAATCATCTTAACATGGTATCAGAGTCAAGATTATGAGTCTCTCATTCCCTCGTAGTCAAATCATCCGTATAAGCTGGGGGTTGCACATTTCTCATTATTCCCTCGTAGTCAAATCATTCGTGCAAACCGGGGGTTGCACTTAAAGGCGAGTGTTAGATTCCTGTCCCATATCGCTTACTTGAGAGTTCCCAAACCACTATATAAATCAAAGGAGTTACTCTACTTAGCACCATATGGTTTTAAGTTGGAACCTCCTAAAAAGAACTTTATGCCCTCGCCAAAACTCTTACCTAGGATATTGTTTATCTACTCCCTAAAAAAAACTCTTATTGGGTGCAAATAGGTGTTCAAGATTAAGACGCTTTTTGATGGCTCTGTTGAACGATATAAAACCCGACTTGTTGCTAAGAGATTTACTCAGGAATATGGCATTAACTATGAAGAGATATTTGCTCCAGTGGCGAGGCTAACATTTGTCCGTACACTTCTTGTTGTTGCCGCCATTTGAAAATTGACTCTATTTGAAAGGTAGGACTGGTTGTTTTGCAAGTTGACAATGGATACATTTGAAAGACTCATGCTGAACTGAACCTAACTGACCGCTAGAGATAAGTGATTTGAGTCGGTTAGATAAAGTGTGGCCTAAACGAGCATGCCAAATTTGACATAGTAAGAGAAACATTGGTGGTTGTGGAGATAAGGATGAGGATGAGGGAGATGATACTGGCGGTGGTGGTGAGGTTGCACAGGTTGATGAAGAGACATGTGGTTGCGTCTATTTTGTTCTTCTTAAACCACATGAACACAACAAACTAGAACCAATGGCTCGTCTGTGACGTTTTATTGGATATAACATCAAACATAAAAGGTATCGGTGTTGGGATCCTATTTCTAAAACCCTTCGTATCTCGCGACATGTCGTTTTTTTGGGAACATCAAATGTTTTCTTCATAACGGTCATTTGACATATCTACCCTCACCAACTCCAAATATTTTACTAATTCATCTATTGAGTTATTTTCAGAGGATACAGTTCCAGATACTGTTAAGTCCACTCCAGCACCATCAGTTGAGTCTAACCCTGCACCTTATGCTGAGTTCACCCCAGACCCACTAGTTGAACCCACTCCAGAACCACTAGCTGATCGCACCCTTCCAACTCCCGCGACCATGCTTGAGATTTCTCCTGTGGCCAATGATCCTGTAAGGCCTTCCTTTGAAACCCAAGCCCCAGATCACCCTCGCCGGTCTACCAGGGTAACTTATCCTCCACATTACCTTTCTGATTTTCATTATTTTTCTACTATAATTCATCTACATGAGTCTCAATTCTATAAGGAGGCTAGTATTAATCCTCTTTGGCAGAAAGCAATGGACAAAGAACTTCAGGCCCTCGCCAAAACTCATACCTGAAATATTGTTGATCTGTCCCTTAAAAAAACTCCTATTGGGTGCAAATAAGTGTTTAAGATCAAGACGCTTTCTAATGGTTCTGTTAAATGATATAAAGTCCGACTTGTTGCCAAGGGATTTGTTCAGGAATATGGCATTGACTATGAAGAGACATTTGCTCTAGTGGCGAGGCTAACATCTGTTCGTACACTTCTTGCCGTCGCCGCCATTCAAAAATGGACTCTCTTTCAAATGGATGTCAAAAATGCATTTCTTAATGGAGATCTTCTTGAGGAAGTCTATATGCATACCCCTCTCGGTCTGGCTACTCCTCAAAATAAAGTTTGTTGCCTTTGTCGTGCCCTATATGATTTGAAACAAACTCCACGTGCTTGATTTGCCAAATTCAGCACTACTATTAATCAGTTTGGGTTCACACTTAGTGCTCATGATTCGGCTCTATTTATTTGCCATACTGCTAACGATATTATCCGTCTCTTACTGTATATAGATGATATGGTTATTATCGGAGATGATCTACGTGGTATTTCTAAACTCAAAAAGTTCCTCAGTGGCCAATTCAAGATGAAAGATCTTGGCGTGCTCACCTACTTTCTTAGTCTTGAAGTCTCATCTGGTTCTGATGGATATTTTCTCTCTCAAGCCAAGTATGCCTCATATCTCATTTCCAAGGTTGGGATCACTAACTCAACCACTGTCACTACTCCTTTTGAGCCGAACGTCAAACTTACCCCACTCAATGGTTCATCTCTTCAGGATGCCACTCTATATCGCCAATTAGTTGGAAGTCTTGTGTATCTTACAGTCACTCGCCCTGACATTGTCTATGTCGTTCATCAGGTCAGCCAGTTCTTGTTCGTTCCTCCGACCACCCATTACTCGGTTGTTCTTCGCATTCTTCGATATGTCAAAGGTACTTTACTTCATAGGTTTCATTTCTCAGCTCAGTCTGCTCCCATCTTACAAGCTTATTCTGATACCGATTGGGCCGGATACCCCACCAACAGACGTTCAACCACTGGTTATTGTTCTCTTATTTCCTGGCGTAGTAAGAAACAAGTTGTAGTTGCTCGCTCCAGTACTGAAGCTAAATATCGTCCCATGGCTGATGCAACTCAAGAACTCCTCTAGTTTCAATGGCTACTCGCTAACATGGGCATCTCTTCTTCTGCTGCCACTACCCTACACTGTGAAAACATGAGTGCTATTCAGATCGCTCATAATGATGTATTCCACAAGCGTACAAAACACATCAAGATTGATTGTCACTTCATCCGTCATCACATTCTCCAGAATACAATTCGTCAACAATTCATTAGTTCAGCCGATCAGACAACAGACATTCTCACTAAAGCTCATCCACCCAGACGTTTTCACTCTCTGATTTCCAAATTCAAGTTCACCTTCCGCTTACTACCTTGAGTTTGAGGAGATGTTAATGTAATAATGGGCTTAAGCCCACTTAGGCCCATTAGAACAAATTCTAACCCTCTCTTCCCCTATATATACTTGTGTATATGATGTTTATAAATCTATATCTTTTTCATATATATCAATATATGATTCATATTCTCCAACTTCTCAACTATTTTAACATTCCACGACCAGCTAAGAATCCCCCTCTCAGCTCACTCTCTAGAGAGAGAGGAAAGCGAGAAAATGGTTGTTTGTACAGTCTACACCGCCCAGTCACTCAATTCCACAACCTCAATCTCCACACCCACAACCAAAAACACATCCTTTTGTACGCCACCGGCAAATCCTCCGGCCGGTGACATTCCACCATCACATGCGCCACCTCTTCCGCCGACCAGAAGGTGGTGATCGGTCTGGCGGCCGACTCCGGGTGAGGGAAGAGCACCTTCACGAGACAGCTGACAAGATTGTTCGGAGGCGCCGCCAAGCCGCCGAAGGGTGGAAATCCGAATTTTAACACCCTGATTAGCGACACGACGACCGTGATTTGCCTGGACGATTACCACTCGCTGGACCGACCGGGAAGGAAAGAGAAAGGGGCGACGGCGTTGGACCCACAGACCAATGATTTTGACCTGATGTATGTGCAAGTGACCGTCACCCTCTGTTAAACGGAGGGTGTCCATGTGTGTCCAGCGGGGGAGGGAGGGAGAGAGGTGTTCGGCGAAGAAGGCAAGGAAAAGAAAAAGATAAAAGAAAAGAAAAATTAAAAAATTAGTAAAAAGATCGTTATACTCCTCAAAAAAGTTAGTAGAAAGACTTTTTGAATAGTCAATTTGTGTTTCACAATCAATTTCAATTTTTTTGCCAATTCCATTGGATTTGACGAAAATACTGACTTTTGCACTTCGGTCCAAACTATACGAAGGTAAAGTGTATATTGTCAAAGTACAAGAGGGTAAACTGCAATTACCCCATAATTGTTTGGGATATGAACCAGTCAGCGTTTAAGGAACATGTGAGGAGACAAAGGAAAGGAGCAGGGGCAGAACAGTGGAACATCATATGAGGAGATGCTTAAATGCTTACTTCGTTTTTAAGAAACTCGGGATTAGTTGATAGTGACTGAATCAGAGCATTTCGATCCTGTTAACGAAAAAACAACATCTAAATTTAACAAAGCATAAAAGATTAGGTGCTCCAATTAAAAAAAAAAACGTCAATTAAATAATATGCATACCTTTACCCAGAGTGCTGAACAATCGAAATTAGTCAAGAACCATTTGTGTGCATTCATGTTAAACGAGTCAGCATCTTCAACACCGTCAATGAAATGACGGAATTCAGGACATATACAAGCACTTCCGGCATACGCAGCATCCACATGAAGCCACATTCCGTTACTCTGGGACAAGATCACGAATTCTTTTAAATCTTTCATTTTGCGTATTGCATATTAGACATAGATGCTACACATAGAGAGCGATGACAACCATTAAAAAAACGGGTCGAATCACACTTTTGCTCTTGTAAGCTTGACCATGCTTTTTATTTAGTCAATTTAAATTTTGGTGTCTTTCAGTTTAAATCCTATAAGTGATATTGCGTTTTTAAGTGATCCATCAGTTAAATCTAACCGTTGAAATGGACGGAAATATGTCACGTGCATGGGGAAATGATCATCATTGGAGGTAATTTAGCCTTTTCAGCTAATAGATGATACCTTAGCAATCTTTCCAAGTTCACGCAAAGGATCCACAGCAGTTGATGAGGTAGTACCAACCTGCAAGTAAACGGCAAAGCTTCTTCACTATATTGAAATTTCAATATATCCATAAATTTAAGAAAGCGTTTAAAAGCATTCATGAAAACATTATGATGCAGCATACCTTTCTTAATTTCATGCAAATTGATTTTCTTCTCTTAGTGCAAATAATAAAATTCAAACTAAAAAAAATTGCAGATCTATCAGCTAAAAAAAATTAAATCAGTTAATGACACAAGTATTCTTTGGTGCCTAACTTGACCCTTAAGAAGTCATGATGCTTGAGATGCAATTAACCTTTAGATTAACAGCAGATGCTTGACTCTATAAAACTTATTTGTACCTACGAGTCACAAGGAAAAAAAAACTGATTTCCAAGTTTTTCAATTTGACATTTCAATCAATCAAATCACTTTTATTTTTTAATTTTTCAACACATTAATAAATATACTATTTTCATAACTTTTTGCAAAACTAAAGCAAGAAAGTTCCCACAATTTTCAGAAATTGTTTTTGAAAACGAAACCAAACAGCCATAGAAGTTCGGTTTCTTACAGTAGCACATAAGAAAAGAGGAATAAAACCAGCAGCAATGTCGGTTGAGATTGCATCACTGAGTAATTCCGGAGAAAGGGCATATTCAGCAGAAGAGTCCGTTTTCAACATTCGATAGTTCACCGGATATATTCCTGCAATCTAGAAAGATATATGCACCATTTTAGGGAATACATATATGTTTAAAGAAAAAAAATAGGCATATTATCAAAGATCATATTAAATTGCAGTGTTAAGAGATTCTAACTTAAAACAATATAAAATAAAGTGGACTAACTCTTTTCACATATAGACTACTTTGTAAAGCCTCATAGATTCGATGTGAGATTCTAACACCCATCCTCACGTGCAACCCCGCCTTGCATGTGATGTAATCAAACAAACAGAAGAGAGAAGACAAGCTTTCAAACTGTTGAAATATTATATTTATGCGTTAATTTATATTTTTGGTATCTTTATTGTAGGGCTTTATTAAGCCCATTTATTTCAATAATATTCTTCCTAATTTAGTCTGCTTCTGCAGCTATATAATTAGGAGAATAAGACTCATTCTGAATGTACAAAATTATCAATATAATTTTCTTCTTTCCCTATATCCTTTATGGTATCTAGAGCCAATATTTTTTTTTCTCCAAACCCTAAAAGCCGTTGACTTCATTGTTTACCACCACCAAGCCGCCGCCGCCTCCAATCACGAAACCCTAGCCTGCAAAACCAGCCACCACCGCAACCCTAACCCTTCGAACCGATCGCAACCAACCCACCGAAACCCTAGCTTGCCATCGCTGGACAAACCCTCACCCTACGCATCTCAGCCTCGCCACCGAAACCATAGCCTGCAAAACTAGCCACCACCGCAACCCTAACCCTTCGAACCGATCGCAACCAACTTCGCCCGAAGCCAAATTAGTTCGCCACCGACCTCGCCATCTTCGAGAACCACCAGCTGCGATTTCGCGACCCACGATCTTCGCAACCCCCAACTGCGATTTCGCGACCCACGATCTTCGCGACCCCCAGCAGCGATTTCGCGACCCACGATCTTCTGCCCCTGCTGCCAATTACGGATTGTTCTCCAGTTGTTGGTATTCCGGCTGTTCTAAATACATGGCCGCCTCTTTGATTTCCTGAATGATTGGGTAACTCTGTCTCAAGTTCGCTTCTCAAATTGTGCCTTCTCTCTCCGGAGCCAGATCAGTCTTCCGTAGCATTTTGTCTGTGTATTTCATTACTACGGACTCATCATATCTGTATTCATGGCATCCGGAAGAGAAGGTGACGTCCTATCTCGGACCTCTCATGCTCCACAGTTATCCGCCCGCTTGGATTCTACTCGTGCCCCTGAGGCCACGGTCCAACGTGTTACCACCGTCTTACTCAATGGAGCGAATTTCCCTACCTGGTCCCGCTCTCTCCGTCTCTACCTTGGTGGAAAACGTAAGACCGGATGGCTCAACGGCACTGAGCCAAAGACAGATATCAACGATCCCAAGTTTGTTCAATGGGACGCTGATAATTGTACCATCCTCGGGTGGATCTTCAACTCTATAGAGGAACGGATCTATAACATCTTCATGTTTCACGAGACGGTCAGTGGATTATGGTCTACTCTTACGAAGATGTATGCTTATTCTCGCAATGAATCACGGATTTTTGAGCTCTACCGTGAGATTTCCCACGCCTCCCAGGCATCCTTGGGACTTTCAGTTGCAGATTACTTTGGTTACTTTCAATCTCGGTGGGAAGAACTTGCGCAGTATGAACCTCTGAGTGAATTCCCTGAATATGCTGCTAAGATCGAAGCCAAGCGCCAGGATCGTCGACACACATACCATTTCTTAATGGGTTTAAATCCAGAGTACGAGAATCTTCGCACTCAGATTTTGAACACATCACCGATGCCGTATCTATACAATGCATTCTCCACTGTTGACAATGATTCCAAACGTCGGCTCCTTCTCCCACCTGAAGTCCCTCCCTCAGTCCCTGAGCAGATGGCTTTTCCGGCTCCTTCTGGTCCGCAGATGGCCTTTCCGGCCCCCTCTGGTCCTCGCCCATCAGGCACGAGGCCATACTATCAGCACTGCCGAAAGCCTGGTCACACCATTGATCGTTGTTACAATCTTCATCCTGAATTGAAACCCCGAAACCTAGGAGGGCGGAAAGGAAGAAGAGGACCACGTACTGGTGTTATTGCCGATATTGTCCCTGGTTCAGAAAATTCTCCATCAGCTTTGCTGGATATTTCCCACGTCCAGGCCCAACTTGCCCAACTTCAGGCTCAGTTAACCACTTTGGCATCGTCTTCCGGCCCCACGGCTACTCTTGCCTCCGGTACTCCTACTGCGCTTCATGGTAAGTCTGGTCGCCCTACTTGGATTCTGGATTCCGGGGCTAACAATCACATGACTGGTGAGATTTCTACCATCACCTCCCCTGTGTCACCTATTAACAAGTCTGTATGCATTGCCGATGGTACCTCTATCCTTATTCGTTGTCAGGGAAATGCCTGCTTGTCCCCTGATATCACTCTTCACTCTGTTTATTATGTTCCTAAATTTGCCTATAATCTTCTATCCGTTAGTTGTCTTGCAAAAAATCTTAACTGTGCCGTTGTGTTCTTACCTGATCGTTGCCTCTTGCAGGACCTGACTACGAGGAAGATTTTTGGCAGGGGATATGAACGCGATGGTCTCTACTACTTTGGCAGCCCTCCACCTCCACCTGTTCCACCTTTTAGTATGCAAGCTTCTGTACTACCTGTTTTTGATTCCTCTATGTGTTCTTTCAAAAGTTTAAACTTGTGGCATGCTCGTTTAGGACATGCAAACTTTCAGTATTTGTGTTGGTTGTTTCCGTCTCTTAATAAAGCTTACAAAGACTTTAAATTTCAATGTATAGTTTGTGAATTGTCTAAACACACACGTACCTCTTATATTCCTCGCATGCACCGTGCCCCCCAAGCATTTGATCTTATCCATTCTGATATTTGGGGACCCTCTCCTGTTACAGCCATTTCCAAACACCGCTACTATGTCACCTTCATAGATGATTATAGTCGGTGTACTTGGGTTTATTTGATGAAGCACAAATCTGAGGTTTACACTTACTTTACCCACTTTCTTCAAATGATAAAAACCTAATATAAAACCATTGTGTGCAATATCAGGTCTGATAATGGCCGAGAATACTTATTCGATGAATTTCGAGCTGAGCTTAATAAGTAAGGTATCCTTCAGCAACTTACCTGCCCCTACACCCCTGAGCAGAATGGTGAGGCAGAACGTAAGAACCGTCATATCATGTCTGTCGTCTGTTGTCTTTTGCGTGGAATGAATGTTCCCAAATCTTTTTGGCACACGGCTGTTCTTACTGCTGCCTATCTCATTAATCGCACCCCGAGCCGTGTCCTTACTGGTAAAACCCCCTTTCATATATTGCAACCCACTAGCACCCTTTTTTCTATCTTACCCCGTGTCTTTGGTTGTACGTGTTTTGTCCAGAATCGGAGCCCTACTCGCACTAAATTAGATGATAAATCTATCCGGTGTGTTTTCCTCGGCTATTCTTCCATGTCAAAAGGATATAGGTGCTACGATCCAGTTACCTACCGTACTTACCACTCTCTCGATGTTACGTTCCTCGAGACTGTACCCTATTTTTCTGGTATTGTATCTTTTCCACCTATTCAGGCACCCACTACTGGGGATCATACTCCACTTCCGCATCCTATTCCTGTCTTAGATATATCTTCCCCGCCCACATCACATCCACCACCGGATACCTCACCCACCCCCTTATGAGTCTACTCTCGTCGTCCACGTGTCTCACATCCCCTGCCGACATCTTCTCCGGACTCAGGTATATCTTCCTCTCCCATTATCTTTGACCCTGTTCCCCGCCGTTACCCGACTCGGGAACGTCACCCACCATCCCGCTACCTTCTTTCATGTTCTACTAATCATCCGATTTCCAAGTATTTGTCTTTTCAGGGTCTCTCAGATCAATATAAATCCTTCCTTGGACAAATTGATTCGGTTGTCATTCCTCGCTATGTTCATGAGGCCCTCCAGAATCCACAGTGGGTTACCGCTATGCAAGCAGAGATGGATGCCCTACAGCGGAATCAAACATGGGACTTGGTTGATTTGCCGGCTGGTGAATGGCCGGTTGGTTGTAAGTGGGTCTTCAGTGCGAAATATCTAGCTGATGGTTCGATTGATCGGTACAAAGCCCGGCTTGTTGCTAAGGGCTACACACAAATCCCGGGCAAAGACTTCAGTGCCACCTTTGTCCCCGGTTTCTAAATTGACTACTGTCCGATTTCTTATTTCGTTGGCTGCATCTCATTCTTGGCCTCTGTACCAGTTGGATGTCAAGAATGCATTCCTTAATGGTTCCCTGACTGAGACTATCTATATGGAGCCTCCACCGAGATTTCGGTCTCAGGGGGAGTATTCAGGCAAAGTTTGTCGACTCCGATAATCCCTCTATAGACTTAAGCAGTCTCCTCGTGCATGGTTCCGTCAATTCAGCGTAGCCATCCTCACTATGGGGTTTATCCAGTGTCACTCAGATCATACTTGTTTCATCTGTCACCAATACCAGGGACGGTGTATCATTATCTCAGTCTATGTGGATGATATTATTATCACAGGAGACGACGCACCTGGCATTCAGCAGGTAAAGAAAGATCTCGGACAGATTTTTGACATCAAGGATTTGGGTCATTTCTGCTACTTTCTCGGTATTGAGGTTGCTCGGTCTCGGAAAGGTATCTCTCTCTCCCAGCGAAAATACGCTCTTGATCTTCTTCAAGACACTGGGATGCTTGGATGTAGACCAACCTCCACTCCCATAGATCCGAACCTTAAGTTAACAACAAACTCAGGAGAATTATTATCAGATCCATCAGTATATCAGCGACTTGTGGGACGCCTCATCTATTTGACTAATACAAGGCCAGATCTTACGTATGCTGTCAGTGTTGTGAGCCAATTTATGCACTCACCACGTACATCACATATGGATGCTGTCTACCATATCCTTCGGTACCTCAAAACATGCCCCGGTCTGGGTCTCTTCTATATGACAGGGATACAGGAAGGACTCTCCTGCTTTACAGATGCTGACTATGCAGGATCGAAGGACGATAGACGTTCGACCTCTGGTCTGTGCACCTTTAACGGAAGACACCTAATCTCGTGGAAGAGTAAGAAGCAATCCGTCGTTTCCCGATCTTCTGCCGAAGCTGACTATCGCGCTATGGCTCAAGGAACATGTGAACTCCTTTGACTTCGTTCCCTTTTGACCGAGTTTGGACTTCCCGTTGGAAACTCATCTAAGTTGTTCTGTGACAACAAGTCTGCCATAATGTTATCCTTAGATTCAGTTCTTCATGAGAGAATGAAACACATTGAGGTGGATATCCACTTCATTCGTGAAAAAGTCCAATCGGGAATCATCACACCAGCCTTCGTCCCATCTTCAGAACAGGCTGTTGATATGTTCACCAAGTCTACAGGACCATCTCTCCTTCAGTCAGCTATTAGCAAGTTAGGGCTCATCAACATTTTTGCCCCAGCTTGAGGGGGAGTGTTGAAATATTATATTTATGCGTTAATTTATATTTTTGGTATCTTTATTGTAGGGCTTTATTAAGCCTATTTATTTCAATAATATTCTTCCTAATTTAGCCTGCTCCTGCGGCTATATAATTAGGAGAATAAGACTCATTCTGAATGTACAAAATTATCAATATAATTTTTTTCTTTCCCTATATCCTTTACAAACAATCGGGGACAAACAAACGACACTTGTCAAACTTAGTTCTGATACCATGTTAGGAGATTCTAACTTTAAATCATATAGTATCAAGTGGAGTAACTCTTTTCATATATATAAAGAACTTTGGAAAGTCTCACGGATTCGATTTGGGATTCTATCGCTCACTCTCATGTGCAACTCCGCCTTGCACATGATGCAATCAAACAAACAAAAAAGAAAAGACAAACATTCAAACAATAGAGGACAAACAAACGAGACTTCCCAAAACTAGATCGGATACCATGTTAGGAGATTTCAACTTAAAACCATATGGTGTCAAATGAAGTAACTCCTTTCATATATAGGTTGTTTTGTAAAGCCTCACAAATTTGATATGGGATTCTAACACCCACTCTCACGTTCAAACCGACTTTCATGTGATGCGATAAAAAAAACAGAAGAGAGAAGATAAATACTCAAACAATCGGGGACAAACAAATGAGATTTAACAAGCCTAGTTTTGATACCATGTTAGGATGTTCCAATTTAAAACTATATAGTATTAAATGTAGTAACTCTTTTCATATATAAATTATTTTGGAAACTCTCGTAGTTCCGATGGGAGATTCTATCACTCAGTAGCTGGGAACTGGACTTTTGAAACAACAGACACTAACATGGCCATGACATCAACATTGGTATTTGTACATTTGAACGTGTATATAGCATATACAAATACAAATTTACTTTTTTAATTAATTTATTATAAAAGAAATGTGCATTTTTATGTTATCAGAATTTTTTTAAAAAGAAATGGTTTTTATGGATTCTTTGGTTTTAGAGAGTGGGCAGTAAGAAAGTAGTGTTTTTGGTCCACTAAAACATGTTTTGTCCCAATTAGAGTTGTAGTTTTATTGGTAGACTAATTGATGTATAACTCTAATACAAAAAATTGGCGGAAAGTAGAAATACAACAACTAAGTTTTTATCCCACTTATATAGAGTCGGCTACATGAATCCATTTACGCCATAGAGATCGATCAAGGGTCATCCCCCCATCAGGTTTAATGTTTCCAAATCATTTCTAATAGTCTCATCCCATATTTTCTTAACTCTACCTCTCTCTCTAATAGTCCCTTGAACTTGAACTGAATCACATTTTTCCACTGGTGCTTCTATAGGTCTTCTATGCACATGAAACCATCGTAAACAATTTTCTCTAATTTTCTCTTCGATGGGTGCTATCCATAAATTCTCTCTAATAGTTTCATTCTTAATTTTATGGGGAAAAGACCTTTTTGGTCCCTGAAAGATGGCGAAAGTGTCCAATTAGCCCCTAAGATTTGAAACTCGACACATTTGATCTCAACATTTCAAAATCGTTCCAAATTGGCCCTTGGGTCGGGTTTGAGTCGGATTCTGTTAGTAAAATTTGGGGGAATTGGATGGAAAAAGTCATGTGACAAGCACATGACATTTGGTCAAGGGTACATGCGTCATTTCATTCTTATTAATTTAGTGGGGTCTATTTGCATATATTGTTAAACTAAGGGGGTCAAAATGTTTTTTCCCAAACCATTTTCTTCTCTTTTTTTTCTCTTTTTTTTTTTTTTTTTTTTTTTTTTTTTTTTTTTTTTTTTTTTGTCTTGTTGGCTCTTTCATACCAGCCGTTTCTCTGCACCACCGAGCACCACCACGCCACCACACAACCGCCTCTACCATTGTCGCTTGCTTCTTCTTCGCCATCCTCCATCGTCGTCTGCTTCTTCTCCATCCTACATTGCCGTCGTCTGCTTCTTCTACATCCTCCATCGCCTTCGTCTGCTTCTTCTCCGTCTCCGTCGCCGTCGCCGTCATCCGCTTCTTCTCCATCCTCCATCGCTTCAACTGTCATCATCTTCGTTGTCTGCTTAGCATCGAAATCGAAAACGATTTCGATTTCGAAATGGAAACTAGGTTTTCGATTTCGAAATCGAAATATTGATTTCGAAAACTTTCGATTTCGATTTCGTTTTTGAAATCGAAAGGTTTTCGATTGATTTCGATTTTGAAATCGAAATCCAACCGTTGGTTCGATTTCGAAAACGAAATCGAAATAGAAATCGAAAGTTTTCGAAATCAATATTTCGATTTCGAAATCTTTCGATTTCAATTTCGTTTTCGTTCGAGAAGGGTTTCGAAACCTCAAGTTCGATTTCGAAAAGTCGAACCAGATGCGGCGGTTGATCGGGCAGCAATCGAAGAAGGTTAAGGCGTCGTTTAATCTTGCGGCGGCTCCCATGTTTCTGTTTCTGCTTCTGTTTCCCATATTTCAGTTTCTATTTCTGTTTTTGTTTCCCATGTTTCTGTTTTTGCTTCTTTGGCGGAGGCAGAGGTGTTGGTTCGTGTGGTGGTCATTTGGCGGTGGTGTTGTGTTGTTTGATTTCGTGGTAGAATCGGCGATGGTGTTCGGCGATGGAGGGTGTTCGGCGGTGGAGGGTGTTCGGCGTTTGGCAAGGGTACCAAATAAAATAAAACATTTTGACCCCTAGAAGTTTAGATGACTTCTCAAATTAACCCCTTTGAATAAAAAGAATAAAATACCCTTAATGAAACGTTGACCGTCAGTTGACTTAACGGAATCTGCTTCAGGGGCCAATTTGAAACGATTTTGAAATGTTGAGATCAAATGTGTCGAGTTTTAAATCTTAGGGGCCAATTGGACACTTTCGCCATCTTTCAGGGACCAAAAAGGTCTTTTCCCCTAATTTTATCTATTCTCGTCTTCGCACCCATCCACCGCAGCATCCTCATTTCGGTCACCCCAATTTTCTAGACATGATTCGTTTTTACCACCCAACATTCTGAACCATAAAAAAACGTTGGTCTTATAGCAGTTTTGTAGAATTTTTCTTTAAGTTTCAACGGAATCCTACGATCACA
Source organism: Eucommia ulmoides (assembly GCA_016647705.1). Classification (NCBI taxonomy): domain Eukaryota; kingdom Viridiplantae; phylum Streptophyta; class Magnoliopsida; order Garryales; family Eucommiaceae; genus Eucommia; species Eucommia ulmoides. The sequence continues at coordinate 43,819,153 of CM028329.1, forward strand.
AATCACCCCAACTGCACTTCTCCACTTTAACCAACCTGTCTTGATTTTATGCGTAATATCCTCCTCGATTTCGCCATTACTCTGAATCATTAAACCTAAATATCTAAAACGATCAACCTTCGGCACCTCCTCATCTCCAATTTTGATCGCGCCGCCGTCTCTCCAAGCATTACTAAAATTGCAATGTATGAATTCCATCTTACTTCTGCTGACCTTTAAACCTTTAAACTCTAACGCTTCTCTCTATCTTTCTAACTTAGTATTAATAACTATTCTACTTTCATCCACTAATACGATATCATCCGCAAACAACATACTTCAAGATACTTCATCTTGAATGTGATTTGTGAGCTCATCCATCATTAAATAAAGAGGTAAGAATTTAAAGATGATCCTTGATGTAAACCTATATTAATAGGAAATGCACAAGTATCGTCTCCTCATATTCGAACACTAGTGACTATACCTTCGTACATATCCTTAATTACCTCGATATACACATTGGATACCCGTTTCTTTTTTAGCATCCACCACAAAACTTCTCTGGGTACCCTATCATAAGCCTTTTTCAGATCTACAAATACCATATGTAAATCTCTCTTCTTTTCTCTATATTTTTTCATTAATTTCCTGCGTAAATAGATACCTTCCGTGGTTGATCGGCTGGGCATAAATCCAAATTGGTTCTCTTCTATGCTCGATCACTCTCTCCCAAAGTTCATAGTATGACTCATAAGTTTTATACCCCGGCAGTTCGTGCAATTTTGAACATCCCCTTTATTTTTATAGATGGACATTAAGATACTCCTCCTCCAGTCATCAGACATTCTCTTAGTTCTCAAAATGTGATTGAAAAGTCTAGTCAATCACTATATCCCAATATCTTCCAAACTTTTTCACACCTCTATAGAGATTTCATCTGGCCCTACTGTTTTTCCAATTCGCATCTTCCTTAGTGCTATTCTAATTTCTGAAACCCTAATTCTTCTATAAAACCTATAAATCTTATCTGAAGATAAACTAGGTAACTCTAGTCTAGATTCCCCGACGTCATTCTCATTAAATGAATTATAAAAATAATTTTTCCATCGTTCCATAATCTCCTCATCTTTCACTAATACTTTTTCATCAGTGTCTTTGATGCATCTGACACTTCCAATATCTCTAGTCTTTCGTTCACGTCGCCTAATAAGTTTAAATACATCCCTCTCTCCCTCTTTTATATCTAACTTTTGATATAAATTATCATACGCCCTAAATTTTGATTATTTAATTACTTTTCTCGCCTTCGTTTTTGTATGTTTATACTTCTCCAAATTCTCCCGACTTAGATATTTTTGCCATTTTTTATAAGCTATTTTCTTGTCCCGAACGGCTTTTTGGACCTTCTCATTCCACCAACAACTTTCTTTATATCGTGGTTCTCCTCCTCTACAAACTCTTAAAACTTCTTTTCCTACCTCTCTAATACAACTCGCCATATCAATCCACATTTTGTTCACATCCTCATGTCTCTTCCATAACTCATCTTTGCTAATTTTATTCTTAAACCACTCCATCTTTTTATCTCTTAGATCTCTCCAACGTATCCTTACATGCCTACTTATCTTATACTTCCGTTTCCACCCCTAAAACTTGAGATCAATTACCATTAGTCTATGTTGGGTAGTTATACTCTCTTTGAGTATGACTTTACAGTCCTTACATATTAAACGATCACTCGTCCTAGTAAGAATAAAATCTATCTGGTTATTCCTCTGTCCACTCTTAAATGTAATAAAGTGTTCATCTCTCTTTCTAAAACATGTATGTAGAAGAATTAAATCACACGCCATAGCAAAATCTAAAATCATCTCCCCCATTGCATTATTCTCTCCAAATCCATAACCACCATATACTTTCTCGAAAGTCCCCATTTCTTTCCCGATATGTCCATTCAAGTCTCTCCCATAAATATTTTTTCTTGATTAGATATACTTTCAACGACTTCGTCCATCTTTTCCCAAAATTTTCGTCTAACATTTTCTTGCAATCCAACTTGGGGAGCGTACACATTAATAATGTTAATCACCTCCCCTCCAATCACCAGCTTCATAACCATCATCCTATTATCCTATCGCCAATTCTCCTAATATCAACAATGCTATCCTTTAAATCTCGATCTACCATGATGCCCACCCCATTCCTGTGGTTGTCCTTCCCTTTATACCATAATTTATATCCTGTACTCTCGATTTCTTTAGACCTCTCTCCAACCCACCTAGTTTCCTGCAAGCATAAAATATTAATCCTCCTTCTACAAAACACATCCACCAATTATCGAGTCTTACCCGTCAGTGTTCCTATATTCCAAGTTGTCAACCTAAGCCTATTCTCATGAATTAACTTCTTTATCCGCACCCATCCACCATAATGCGGCAACCCTCATTCATTTGACACCGTATCAGGGCAAAAACACACCGTGTCGCTTCCGGGGGACGCCCTAGCCCACCCCAACTCATTATTCACTACATCCGGGCGGTGAAAATGTGGTGCGTCACTAGTAGGGAACGCCCCAATGTTTAATATCTTTAGATTCATGTCATAAAACTTCTAACAAAGTTTTCCTTTGGCTGTCAGGTACCTAATGCAACCCTCCTCCTTTATCCAGACTTGGGACTGACTGTGTATAAAGAATAAAGTATCGAACCCACAGGTAGAGTTTGAAAGTAGAAATAAGGAACAAAATAATAGAAACAAAGAAAAGCTTTGGCACATGAGTTTTGCCCCCTTGGACACCATTATACATACATCATTTACTTAATAATAATAATAATAATAATAATAAAATTAATCCCATAATAACATCTAGATGTCATTATAACAAAGTTGACAAATAAAATTGAACTCTTATTCTTTTACATGAGAGAAACTAACCTTCAATACACAATCTATGTTTTTTTTTTATTTGCCTTTCAAATTAATATTTAGATCTTGGTTAACAGGCCATAAATTTAAAATTGATGTCTACAGTACACATATTACAATAATTTTTTCAAAAGTTCAAAGTTATAATACTGCATAAAAATTAATTCAAATTTTCTATGTAAAAAATTGCAATGATTTTTATGTAATGCAGTGACTTTGGATATTTGACAAAATTGTTGGACTTCTCAAAAAGTTATTGTAGAGAATGAGTTCCGTGAATAGTGAGCGCGGGTTAGATACATAATTCTAACATTTAGGTGTTTGATTTGTCATTTATAATGATATCACTTCAGTAATCACACAAGACTTGCAAGAAGTAAAGTCAAGAACATAGAATCATATAGTACCTGGCAGGCTTTCTGCAATGCAGAATGGGTTTGATCAGATCCATAAACAACAAGCTTCCCAAGGGCATCTTTTCCTTCCCTTTTTAAAGCTTTATCACGAGCCGCAAGTAGCACAACCAACACAGATTCACTTGCTGTTCCCTGTATTACCCCACCACCAAGCCCTACACAAGACTCCCCCACGCACAAAAAAATAAAAAAATAAAATTAAAATAAGGCAAGGTTTGGTAGGAGTTTTTTAAAAAATTACTTTTAATTTCAAACTGACCTTTGTTTTGCACTTGAAAGGATCACTTTTATGAAAAATAAAAAAATAAAAAATTTAATTTTAAGTACTTTTCTAAAAAACAAAAAGTAGTTACTTTTTGTTCTTCGATTTTGTATTTTGTGAGAGATCAATGGATTAGAACATCTCTGCCCAAATTTCCTCAATTATCTACGAACTAATCTGGATTATGACATATTTTTATAGGGCTAACACTATGATATTGTCTATATACTATCACACTCACTTTTGTTGCGTTTTGCTTTTAAGCAAAAAAGGTACTTTAAATTAACTTTTTTACTATTATTTTCTACATTCATATAAAAATTAATATAAAAATAAACATTCATGAACGGTGTCCAAGAGATCCTCCTTTTTCCTTGTCACGAGTAAGAGCACGACACTATGACAACATATAAAGCAATTCCTACACAAATAATAAAATCCAAACAAACAGAACTAACAAATTTGATTTGTAAATGGGATTATCTTATTCTCCATTCGGTTGAGGTACTTGAAGAAGATATTTAATTCTGAGAAGGGATTTGTAAATTTTTCTTCGAGAAATTTGTTTAGAAAAATTTTCAAATTCCTTCTCGAATTGAAATGCATTCTTCAAATACCTTTCCAAATGTTCGCTTAAGGAAATTTTACAAATCCCAATGTCAAATCAAATTCCTTCTTCAAATACACCTCACACAAACGCACCCTTAAAAGAATTTTACCTGTTGAAAGGAAGCCATCGGGAAGTTTGAGCAGCTTAGCAAGCCAATCCAGAACAATCATTTCGAGTTCTGTAGCTGCAGGAGAAGTTATCCAACTAAATCCTACCATGTTAATACCCGCACTAAGCATTTCTCCTAAGAAACCCGCGACACTGCTGTTGGACGAAAAATACGCAAAAAAATCTGGGCTCTGCCAATGGGTCACCCCCGGTATTATCTTTGCTTGAACATCTGCAATCAAATGTGTTAGAATCCCACATCAAATTTGTCAAGTTTCCCAAAATAGTCTATACATGAAAAGAGTCACTCCACTTGATACCATATGGTTTTAAATTAGAACCTCCTAACATGGTATTAGAGCTAGGTTTTAGAAGTATCATTTGTTTGTCCTTGATTGTTTGAATATTTGTCTTCTCTCTTCTGTTTGTTTGATCGCATGCAAGGCAGGATTGCACGTGAGGGTGGGAGTTAGAATCCCACATCGAATTTGTAAAGCTTCCCAAAATAGTCAATATAAGAAAGGAGTTATCCACTTGTTACTATATGATTTTAAGTTAGAATATCCTAACAAGATGAACACATAATGATTGAAACAATATTAATATATGCTTCATTGTCCGTAATAACAAAATCTTAGGGTCCCTTGGTTTAGGTTTCGTGTAAATTCTTTGTTTTTGAAAAAAGAAATAAAAATTGCTTTTACTTTTACAATATAACTCAAAACTAATTTACGAAAGCATTTTCATATTTTTAAACCAATAACATGCATGCATATTTAATCAATCAATCAGTAACTTCTTTTCACAATTTTTCAAGAATTTCAATCTAACGCATTACATCACTTTTAGTTTTTAACACATTTTTAATGAAGATTCTATTTTCAAAAAATAAAATAAAGACCAAATCAAACAAATTTTCACAATTTTTGAAAACTATTTTTGAAATATTATTTTCAAACTTTTGTGAAAACTGGTTTCGGATTCGAAACCAAACAGACTCAAAATATTCAATTTTCTCTTTGATTTTTGTTTCTTGAGGCCCAACAATCAAGAAGTAAAACAGTCACGAGAATGAAAATTAGAAATTTCACCATCAAGAACATCTTGCAATGATTCAGGTTGAGTTGGTGCAGAATCTGGCAGAAGTTCACGAAGATAACCAGGCTGCAATGAAGAACGACATGCTGATTTACTTAAAAAACAGGAACAGATTCATTACTACTAGAAAAACATTCTAATATAAGGTCGCTCTATCGTAAGCTAACGCCGCAAATTCCCCCATGGTCGCCGCCTCATGCCCCTCTACCTCGCTTTTTCCACGTTCGTTTTATTATTTCTTCGGCCAAAAAAATGCAAACGATAGAGCTCAAATCTGGATCGCAAATTAAAGTATTGCTCGAACTCACTGCCATAGGAAGGTTAGAACTGTAGGAATCGTCGAGGAAATAGTTTGATATCAAAGTGAGACATACCTAAGATTTACTGCTACATGTGGTGGTATTCATGGACTGTTGATAGTGGAGGTGGTGGACATGGACGTCTTACAGGGGCAGTGATCTGGTGAGCATTAGGAGGCTATGGGGAATGAGAGGGGACATGGACGTCGTATAGGGGCAGTGATCTGGTGAGCATTAGGAGGCTATGGGGAATGAGAGGATTTAGGAGGTGTGGAGAATGAGAGGAATGGATAGCATGATTCTTGCTATTGGTTGCTAGTTTGTTGAAATGCTATATGATATAAGGCCTCAGATTACATCTAAGTTAAAATTTAACGTGTATCTTTTATAATCAATACCATTTTATTTCCAATCCAACCGTCTAAAATGTCCTAATATAAATTAAGAAAAATTAGAGAAAATTTCACTTTTACCATCAAAATAAAAATGGACAAACCCATATTGAGAAAATGTCACCTATATATTTATTATTTAAGATAAATTCAAATACATATTATCTCATTACATCGACAGCAACATAATAAATAGGGGGATGCAAATGTTGTTGTCCAGCAATAATGTTAATAACAACATAATAAATATGAGATACAAATGTTGCTATACAACAATAATGTCAATAACAACATAATAAATGGAGGATGTAAATGTTAATGTACAGCAAACAATTACTCTATGCAAATTGAGTTTTTCTCTAAATTTAAATGGTTACATAGGTATAACAATAAATTAGTAATGGGCCTTGGGGCCTATTATAAAATACACTATAAATTATGTCATGATTTATAGAATACTTGTATGGACCTTACAACAATCAGACAAAAGCTTAGCTGATATAGTACTTCACACCAAGAAAATATTGAAATGAGAAAGAAAGCTTTTCATCTTTTTTATTTTATATCCAACCGTCTAACATGTCCTAAATATAAAATATGTCATGATTTATAAAATACTAGTATATACTCTGTGTTTAAAGGCACTAATTTTAATAAATACATTAATTTTTAATATCCTACAGTAAGTTCAAATATATTAATCATGAAAATATATTTTGTTGAGAGTTTGTTATTTAGTTTCTCAACAAAATCTAAATTAATGATTGGAAATGTCTCCAACCATCAAATTGCCAAAAATATGTTAAATGTAGAATATGTCTTGATTTATGAAATAGAAATATGTTTTTTTTATTGTTTTATCCTTATAATAGAGAGATACAATAATAAATTATCCAAAATTATAATTTAGCTATTATATTAACCTTTCCTAATTAATGTTCATTTTTTAGTCCTCTCTCAATTAATATCCATTAACATTTTCCTTGCGTGATTTCAAGGACATTAATTCTCTCTTTCTCTCTCTCGCTCTCTCTCTCTCTCTCTCTATATATATATATATATTGTTGAAATCTTATATTTATCCGTTTGATATTTTTATTGTAGGGCTTTATTAGCGCAATTATTTCAATAATATTCTTCTTAATTTGACTTGCTCCTGTGGCTATGTAATTAGGGGAATAAGACTCATTTTGGATGTACAAATACTATCAATTATACTTTTTTCTTTTTCCTTATATCATTTATGGTACCTAGAGCCAATTTTCTTTTTCTCTTTTCTCACCCAAACTCTAAAACCTCCAGTCACTAGCTGCTGAATCTAGCAACCATCACCACCAAGTCGTCGCTGCCACCAGCCCTGAAACCCTACCTCACCATCTCCAACCACCGAAAACCCTAACCATCGCCAGACCATGACCAAGCTACCAAACCCCAAAACCCTAACCCTTCGAACAACAACCACCAAGCCACTGCTACCCCAAAACCCTCGCTCATTTTCGTCGCCAAACCAACCACCATCGAAACCCTAGCTCGCTGCCTCTAGTTGCAAACCAAATGCCGAAACCCCAACCATCTCCAGTCGCAAACTAACCGCAAACCAACTAACACTTCCCCTAGCCTCGAAACCCTAACCTTCTACATAACTGCAAACCAGTAGCGAACCATCTACGAACCAAATCTGAACCCTACCAGCTAAACCCAAAGCCTAACCCGTCGAACCCTAACCACTTACTGCGAACCAGATCACGAGACAACCACCGCTACCAGACCCATTCTTTTCACAAACCCTAGTTTCAAAAAACCAGCCATCAAAGGCTATCGTCATGCACCTATCTTATGTTCCTGATAACTACACATTGCAGGTTGTCCCCTGCCGCAAGCTGCGGATCGTTCATTATCCATAAATCTTTTCTGCTCGTCGTCATTGTTCTACATCCGTTGGTGTTTCGGATGTCTTAAATACACAGTTGTCTCTTCTATTTATTGAATGGTGAGGTAACCACGTCTCTGGTTACTCTTCTCATATTGTACCTTTTTTTCAGGAACCCGGTTAAACTTCCGTAGCATTTGTCCGATTGTTTCATTGCTATGATCTCATCTCATCTAGCTTCATGTCATCCGAAAAGAAGGTAACGTCCCATCTCAGACTGTTCTTGCTCCACAGCTACCCACCCGCTCAAATTCTATTCTTGCGACTAAGGCCACAGTCCAACATGTTACAACCATCTTACTCAATGGAGCGAACTTTCCTGTCTGGTTTCACTCTCTTTGTCTCTATCTTGGTGGAAAACATAAGACTGGATGGCTTGACGGCACTAAACCAAGGCTAGATATCAATGATCCCAAGTTTCTCAGAAGGATGCTGATAACTGTACCAACCTTGGGTGGATCTTCAATTTTATGGAGAAATGGATCTATAATGTAATGATCATTTTCCACAAGACTGTCATAGGTTTATGGTCTGCTCTTACGAAGATGTATGCCCACTCTCACAACGAATCAAGGATTTTCGAACTCTACCGTGAGATTTCCTATATCGCCTAGGCATCCTTGGGACTTCTAGTTGTGGATTACTTCGGTTACCTTCAATCTCAATGGGAGGAACTTGCGCAATATGAACCTCTGAGTGAATTCCCTAAGAATGTTATTGAGATCGAAGCCAAGCGCCAGGATCATCGTCACACATACCACTCCTTAATGGGTTTAAATTCGAAGTATAAGAATCTTCGCACTCAAATTTTAAACAAATCACCGATGCTAGATCTATATAGTGCATTCTCTACTGTTGACAACGATTCAAAATGCTGACTTTTTCTCTCACCTGAAGTCACTCCTTCTGTCCCTAAGCATATGGCCTTTCCTGCCCCCTCGAGTCCTTGCCCATCAGGCACACGACTATACTTTTAGCACTGGCGCAAGCCTAGTCATCACATTGATCGGTGTTATAATCTCCGTCCTGAATTGAAACCCCGAAACCTAGGAGGGAGAAAAGAAAAATCAACACCACGTACTGGTGTTATTATTGATATTGTCCCCAGTCCGGCAGATCCCCCACCAGCTCCCCTGGATCTTTCCCAAGTCCAGGACCAACTTGCCTAGCTTTAGGCTTAGTTAACCACTTTGGCATCGTCTTCTGGCCCCACGGTTGCTCTAGGCCCGGGTACTCCTACTACGCTTCATGGTAAGTGTTACAGGGTCAAAATTTTCAGCACCAATTTCAACCGAGTGATGGCCTGATCGTTGCACAATCAGTCAGCCCACGGTGAATGCACTGCCTCGCAACAGAATTACACCGACAGAATTGTAAACACACACGTTCCTGTAACGAAATACAACCGGAATGCACCGAAATACTACCGAAACGCACCCACGCAACAGTACGCACACGTATTACGGGAAAACCCAACCTTGTATTAATAAACTCCGGTTACAAGGAACCCAAATACAACATATAGTCTGTAAAATCCGCAGCAGTACATTCTAACCCCTAAAAACAGACCATACGTTACAATTTATAGGCAGAAACGGCAGTTGACAGCCCCAACTGCTTAGGCAGAAAGATGACACCTGTCCGACACATGTCAGCACCGTAGGAGTTGGTTTTCCTGTCTGAAAACCAACCAAAACCGCCCAAAAACTGCCCAGAACTGCTCACACATGCACTGCACATGTCTGGAAACCACCAGTCCATCAGCTCACCAGGTAGCATTCTTCCAGCGTTTTTGCATCGTCCCAACGTCTGCCCGTTGCCATCTCGTACCGTAATCTGCCAACGTTGTGCCACACCGCCTGCATGGCCGGAACGTGTCGTTGCGCCCAACGACTGCCAACGTTCCGTGTGCTATTTCCGCACCAGAATGCACCGTCGCCCAACAGTGCGTCATGCCGCTACATGACTCAGCCCAAAACGTAGCGTTGCACCTACGTTCTGTTTTGTTGCATCGTTCTGCCCAACGACGTCCCAACGACGTATGCATTTTTCGCACCAAAATGCACCGTCGTTCCCAACAGTCCGCCACGCCGCACACGTGACACTGTTTACAACGTATCGTTGTGCCTCCGTTGCACCATTTTGCCTCGGTACCGCACCGAGATCTTCCTTTGGTCCCGTCAATCCCCAACGAGAACCCCATTATCAGCAACCTCTGCTAACGCCGCCAACGTGCGTCCACGTTGCCCAACAGCGCACCGTTTTGCCAACGCCTGCCCAACAGCTTGGTCCAGCGCCATCCCGCTCCTCCAACGTGTGTTGCTGCATCTAAGGCACCGTTTACAACGTATTGTTGCACCTACGTTGCACCATTTTGCCTCGGTCCCGCACCGAGGTCTTCCGCACTGCCCAACACCCACCGGTGTTGTGCAACAACGCTGCTGCCCAACGGTAGGCACCAATCTGGTGCTCCTTTTGCCAACGAACCCATCCATGCCGCATGCACCATGTCCGGTAGCAAATCGCACCAAGTTGGTGCTGTTTGGTCCTCCAGCATTGTTAGGGTCTAACAGTAAGTCTGGTCGCCCTACTTGGATTCTAGACTCTTAGGCTGACAATCACATGACTGGTGAGTTTTTTTTATCTTTACCTCTCCTGTTTCACCTGTGCATTGCAGATGTTGCCTCTATCCCTATTCATTTTCAGGCAGATACCTGCTTGCCCCCCGATATTACTCTTCACTTAGTTTAATATGTTCCTAAATTTGGCTATAATTTTCTATCAGTTAATCGTCTTACTAAAAATCTTAATTGTGTTGTTGTTTTCTTACCTAACCGTTGCTTCTTATGAGACCTGACTATGAGGAAGATTTTGGCAGGGGATATGAACGCGATGGTCTCTACTACTTCGAAAGTCCTTCACCTTCAGTCGTTCCACCTTTTAGTATGCAAGCTTCCGTATTACCTGTTTTTTATTCCTCTATTTGTTCATTCAAAAACAGACATGCAAATTTTCAGTATTTATGTAGGTTGTTTTCGGCTATTAATAAAGCTTGCAAGGATTTTAAATTTTAATGTGTGGTTTGTGAACTATCTAAACAAACACATAACTTTTATATTCCTCGCATGCATCGTGCCTCCCAAGCATTTGATCTTATTCATTTTGATATTTGGGGACCCTCTATTTTTACAGTCATTTCCAAACACTGCTACTATGTCACCTTCATAGATGATTATAGTCGGTGTACTTGGGTTTATTTGAGGAAGCACAAATCAGAGATTTACACTCACTTTACCACTACCTTCGAAAGAATATAGGTGCTATGATCCAGTTACTCACCACACTTACTATTCTCTCGATGTTACGTTCCTCGAAACTATACCCTATCTCTCCGGTACTATACCTTCTCTACCTATTGAGGCAGCCACTACCGAGGACCATACCCCACTTCCGCACCCTATTCCTGTATTAGATATATGTTCCCCACCCAAAGCACACCACCACCTGACTCCCCACCCGCCCACTTATGGGTTTACTCTCATTATCCACGTGTCTCACATCCCCTGTCGATATATTTTCTGGACTTAGGTATATCTCCATCTCCCATTATCTCTGACCCTGTTCCCCCTCGTTACCCAACTCAGGAATGTCGCCTACCATCCCGTTACCTCCTTTCATGTTCTACTAATCATCCGATTTCTAAGTATTTGTCTTTTTAGGATCTCTCGGATCAATATAAATCATTCCTTAGACAAATTGATTTGGTTGTCATTCCTCGCTCCGTTTATTAGGCCCTCCAGAATTCAAAGTGAGTCGCCGCTATGCAAGCAAAGATGGATGCCCTACAACGAAATTAGACATGGGAATTGGTTGACTTGTCGACTGGTGAACGACCGATTGGTTGTAAACGTGTCTTCAATGTCAAATATTTAGTTGATGGATCGATTGATCGATAGAAAGCACGACTTGTTGCTAAGGGCTAGACTCAAATCCCGAGCAAAGACTTGGTGCCTTCTTTGTCCCAGTTGCTAAGTTGACTATTGTGCGGCTCCTTGTTTCATTGGTTGCATTCTATTCTTGGCCTCTATACTAGTAAGATGTCAAAAATGCCTTCCTTTATAACGACCTGACTGAGATTATATATATGGGGCCTCCTTTGGGATTTGGGACCCGGGAGGAGTATTCGGGCAAAATCTGTCGACTCGAAAAATCCCTCTATGGACTTAAGCAGTCTCCTCATGCATGGTTCAGCCGATTCAGTGAAGCCATCCTTTCACTATGGGGTTTACTCAGTGGCACTCAGATCATATCTGCTTCATCCGTCGCCAGCACTAGGGACAGTGCATCATTATCTCAATTTATGTGGATGACATTATTATCATAGGAGACGACGCACCTATCATTCAGCAAGTAAAGAAGGATCTCGGACAAATTTTTTATATCAAGGATTTGGATCCTCTCCGTTTTCTTAGTATTGAGGTTACTCGGTCTCGGAGAGATATTTCTCTATCCCAACGAAAATACGCCATTGATATTCTTCAGGACACTAGGATGCTTAGATGTAGACCCGCTTTTACTTGGATCCGAACCTTAAGTTAACAGCAGGCTTGGGAGAATTATTATCAGATCCGTCAGTATATTAGTGACTTGTGAGTGCCTCATCTATCTGACTAATACAAGGTCAGATCTTACGTATGACGTCAGTGTTGTGAGCCAGTTTATGCACTCACCATGTACATCACACCTGAATGTTGTCTACCATATTCTTTGATATCTCAAAACATGCCCCGATCTTGGCCTTTTTTTAATGATAGGGGTACAGGAGAATCTTTCTTACTTTATAGATGTTGACTATGTAGGATCGAAGGACGATACCTATAGCCTGTTCACCTTTCATGGAAGACATCTAATCTCGTGGAAGAGTAAGAAGTAATCCGCTGTCTCCCGATCTTTTGTTGAAGCTGAGTATCGCGCCATGACTCAAAGAACGTGTGAACTCCTTTGGCTTCGTTCTCTTTTGACCGAGTTGTGACTTCTTGTGAGAAACTCATCTAAGTTGTTCTTTGACAACAAATCCGCCATAATGTTATCCTCAGACTCAGTTTTTCATGAAAGGACGAAACACATCGAGGTGGATATCCACTTCGTTCTTGAGAAAGTCCTATCGGGAATCATCACACCTGCCTTCGTCCTATCTTTCAAACAGACTGTTGATATGTTCATCAAGTCCACAGGATCATCTCTTCTTCAATTAGCAATTGGCAAGCTAGGTCTTATCAACATTTTTGCCCCAGTTTGAGAGGGTTTTGAAATATTATAATTATGCGTTAATTTCTACCTTTAGTATCTTTATTGTAGGGCTTTATTAACCAATTTATTTCAATAATATTCTTCCTAATTTAGCCTATACATACATTTCATTTTCGTTTGAAATTGGTATTTCTGTTAGGTCAACATTAACGGTCAATGTGTAAGTAAAGGTATTTTGGTCATTTCATGTTAAAAATTAGGGTAATTCTGTCATTTTATTCAAACTAATTTAATAGGATCTATTTGTAAATTATTCTGAATTTAGGGGCCAAAGTGTATTTTTTCTTTTTTTTTTCACAACATTTTCTTCCCTACACATTTTACGCTCAAACGATTTTGCCCACCACCATCCTTCTATTTTCTATCACCGTCGATCCAACCATCACCAGCGCCACACCAATGGCGAACCAACACCATCAACACATATACAACCTCTCTCTGTCTCTTTTCTCTCACCAATTCATCGTGGTGTGTAAAAAAAAGCTTCGGAACTGTAGATCCGAAGCTCAGGGGATGAACGAAGGCGGTGGTTTCCGCGGTGGTCGCCGTGAATGTGGTGACAGTTACGGTAATGGTGGTGGATATGGTGGAGGTGGTCATTGCGATGGCGGTGGATATGGTGCAAATGGATACGGAGGTGGTGGGATACAGATGTAGACGTCGAAATGGTGGAGGATATGGAGATGGTGATATTTTTGTGCGTCGGTTGTGTCCTGTGTTCTCTCATTCTTCACTAGCGGCAGCAAACATGGTGAAGTTCCTTATGCCCAACAAGATCGTGATCCTCCCGCAGGATCGATACGCAGGCCGTAAAGCGGTCATAATTCTTGATGAATTTTGTTTTCAAGTTACATGTTTTATTTGATATTCTGCTTAAATTTGATTTTGAACTGAAATAGGTATTGTGATAGAGCGAGAGTAGTGGGTTTCGGTACAGAGAGAGAGGAGATGGGAGAAGAGAGAGATATATGGGAGAGAGATCAGAGATGGTGGTGGTCGTCGGTGGTGTGGTGAAGGAAGTGGCACCCATAGTTTGGGTTGAGGAAGAAGATGATGAATAGTGTCTAAAATACACATTTAACCCTTAAGTTTTATATAGAAAATAAAATGACTCTAATTAAAAAATTTACAGGGTATAAATGTAATTTAACAGTAATTAACAGAAAACTTAACTGAGGGGTCAATTTGAAATGAAAATGAAATGTCAAGAACCAAATGTGTCTATTTTCAAATATGAGAGGCCAATTGAGTACCGGTTCCATGTGTGAGTGACCAAAAAGATCTTTATACCATGTTTATTTCCATAATTGGTGAGTTATCAAGTAAGTGATGTTTAACCATTTTTAGAGTGACATAAATTGTAAATTAGATGACATATAAGGACAATAGTTTAAGGACACTAAGAACCATGGGAGCTTCTAAATGTACATCCCCTTTTGCAAACCATATACCGGCCTATGGAGGCCGGCCGCTGATTGCCATCGCCGATAACTTTTTTCTTCTCTCTCACAGCCTATTTCCTTCGCCTTTCCCAGCTCCCCTCCTCCTCCTCCTCCCACCCCCAAGTCCCCCAACCCCCGGATCTGCGCCCAAAAACTAATTGGTAGAAAATAAAAAAAGTGAAGATAATTAAAATGGGGCAAAAGAGTAATTTCAAAATAATTTTTATTTCCTTCTAAAATAAGGGTGTATATTAATCTGAAAAGGGGTGGACATTAGTTAACATTCTTTATGGAATACTAATTTTAACATATTTATAGAATCTACTACTTTTAAAAACTATTTAATAAGAAACCCATGGAAGGAAAAAATATATATATATATATATATTATATAAAATAGGACGGCTTTTACTGACTAGGACAAACGAAAATATGACTAGGACAAACACAGTGCTGACTAGGCTAAATTTGATTTGCTGACTAGGACAAACAAATTAATGCTAACGATTAAGGAAACAGACATAAATTAAGGTAAATTAAGATATAATTCTTGCATTAATTAATTCACATTACCTTTCTCTATTTAATTAAATTAAATAACATTATTTTCTATTCTTATTACGCCCAGTATTTCCTTAATTAACTGGGCCATTATTTCCTTACCTTTACTATTTCCATGTTCATCACGTTATGCCACTGCCATATCAAATTACCTTTACCTTAAGCCCACATTGCTCCACCTCCATTGTCGACCCTCTCTCTCTATGGAAACCCTCGCCCACCTCCCTCTTTCTTCACGATTTACTAGCTATCGGTGGAAATCATGATTTACCCTTCTAATATCGCCCAACCCCTCTCTCTATGGAAACTTCTTATATATACAACCTTCAAATCTGACCACCGCCGTCCAGATCTGGAATAGTGACAGCAACGACGGCGAGATCGGAGAGCGATAGAGGTAAACGCTTATGAATTTGTTCTTTGCTTGGTGTTTGTTTGGTGTTCCCGTTCTTTCTTTTTTGTTCCCAAAAATCTGGATGGGTTCGATGTCATCCCCACCATCGTCGCCGAAATCATCATGTAGGTCGATGTAATCGTCACCATCTTCCCTTCTCCGAAATCATCTGGATCAATGTCATCGTCAATTGCTCTTCGCCGAAATCGCCATCATCGATCGATTGTCTGGATCGATGGCCACCGTCGTCGATCAATAGTCAGGTTAGTCAAGCTGTTTTAGGTGTGATTTTGTTCTTGAGTTCTTGATTATGTTTAGGGTTTTATTTTTTATTTTCATTTATATAATTGTTAATGTTAGGTATGTCTTTGTTCTTGAGTTCTTGATTGTGTATCATGTATAATTTGAATTCTTGAATTGTTTTTCTGTACGATCTCAATCCAACCGGCAACCAGTAAGCGATGACGACGACCAGAGATGACTGCAAATGGCTCACAGAGGACTACGACACTGCAGTAAGTCTGTTTTTTTTTTTGTGAAATTTACAGTTTGTTTGCTTAATATTTTTAGATTGTTAATGTGTTTAGGGTTTTGTTCTTTTTGATTGTTATTTATTTAGTTTGTTTAAATTAATTTGTTAGGGATGTGTTTACTTTTGATTTGACCATTGCAATTTTTATATACTCCCCTAACACTGTTATGTTAATTTTTGTATTTGCATCTTAGTACTGCAGTTTGTTATGTTTTCAGGTTTGTTTTCATTTTGATCTTCAATTTTGGGTTCCGTTTTCATATCCAGGTTTGCCCTCAAATCTTAATTTTCAGCCTTTAGGTATGTTTTATTTATTTTTTCCTTCTATTTTTTTCCTAATTAATTTGGTTTTGTTTTGGGGTTGGTTTCATTTTGATTTTCTGCATGTTTCGTTTTTGTTTGGAAGTTATTGCATTTCATAACAGCATTTGCGTTTTTTTATGATTTTTATTGATGGAATCTAGACCCTCTCGATTTCTCACCTCTACCACCTAGGTTTTGTTTGGCTATTCTCTGCAGGTTCGATTATCAAACATGTCTAATTCGGATCGGACTGCTGGAATGTCTCTTTGAAATGTCTAATTCGAATTGGGCTCCCACAACTTATCATTTTGATCGTTTTCTCACAAGTGGCATAATTTGTTATACGTGTATATTCTTCCATGCATAATAAAATCTCTTTTGATATTTCTTATCTTTGTTGGATATTAGTTATGGATCTGAATAATGAATATTTTGGTCTTGCTTTTCTTTCTCTACTGGGATTTAATTGTTGACTTAAAATGGTTGTTTTGCATTTTAAACGATAATTTGTCTCAATTGATCCACTTGGGGAAACATATCTTTGATCGTTTTGCCTACTTGCTTACTGTGGATGGATTAATTAGTTATTCTCCATGGAGGATTATTCTACCGTGCTGATTGTGCTGGATTAATTAGTGTTGCTCCATAGTAAAAAAATAAAAAAGTAGTGCATTATGGGGATTCTAATTTGAATTGAGATGTGTTTATTTTTAAATTCGGGGTTTTAATTGAACACCTACTCCATTTGTAAGGGGTCAAGAGTATCATTATCCCAAATAAAAAAGAGAATTTATATAAAGCTCTATTTAGGTATATAAATAGCATGCATTTATAAAGAATGTATAATTTTTCTTTTTCGTATTGGGAATCATAATATAAGTGAAGTGATACTTATTTTCATATATGAATTATAACGCAATTTATTTATTACTTGTATATAATCCGCGTGGGGTCTTTTTATTTTATATGGATTCAAATCTTAGTCTTGATTGTTAGTTATTAGTGATGTTCAATTGTTAGTTATTATTGATATTCACATTAAATATCTGCATAATTAAATATCTGCAAAATATTAATTTCAATCATTAGTTATTATTGATGTTCAAATGAAATATGTCAATTCTTTATTATGTTTTTGTTGTATTACACCCGTGCTTTCAGGCACAGATTATGCGCTAGTATATATAGAGAGAGAGAGAGAAAGGGAGAGAGACTAGGAAAACCTGGACTTGGCTGAGGACAGGGAAACTCTCAATGTTCTTGTAGTAATCAGCAATGAAATCTACCATCTTGTGAGCATTCTCTCTCAGCTGCTCCGCATCCATTGGCTTTAAACCAGCCTCCCTATTAAGACACAAACCCCATAAAATTTCAAACAAAAACGCCAGAGAGGAAATTTGTCGAACACCATGCGTGCATTGGCGAACTCAACCTCTTTATGCAGTTATGCCCAATAGAAACAAACAACAAAAGGGAAATCTTGAGTTCTTACCAAAAAACGATGCGTACAAATAACAAGTCAAGATAGATTTCGACTTACATTCTTGTGGTTACGTAGAAGTTACTCACGGGGAGAGAAAAATCTATGTCAACTATGAAGAGATTCTACTCAGAGAGCAGAGTCTGTGTGTGGAGGAGAAATGCGTTAAGGAAGAAACGTTAAATACAGGCCGGCAAGCAAACCAAAGTCTCGGACGCTGCTTCGTGGCGCGTGAAAACTAGAAAAAAAATAAAGTGAAAACTAGTAAAATATACAAGGCATGTAAAAAAATTATCGATTACTCTTATTATTTATTTTTTTTGCACGATAACTCTTTTTATATTTTTCTGACCAAAATATCTCACATGTGAATGTTAAATGTAACATTCAATAATTGTAAGTGCTGAATGTAACATCAATTGGTTTTTTTTTTTTTTTTTTTTTTTTTTTATGACATTATTTTTTTCTGATAAAAATACTCCTCATATGAATGTTAAATGTAACTTTCAACACTTGTGGGTATTGAATGTAACATCAATTTTATTTAATGATGTTATATTTTTTTAGACTAAAATACATTTCATGTGAATGTTAAATGTAACACCAATTGTTTTTTTTTTTTTTTCATTAATTTTTTTTTGAAACACGATGTTACATTCAATACCTATGAATGTTAAATGTAACATCAATTGTTCTTTTATTTTTATATATAGAATAAAATCCATATAATATTACATTCAACACATGTGAATGTTAAATGTAACATCAACTGTTCTCTGCAACAAATTACAGGGTGTAATATGTAGATAATAAAAAATAATAGCAAAATATCTTTAACAGCTGTCACCAACAAACCGTGGAAACCTTTATTCAATAAACCTTATTCGATGAATTTTAGTAGTAACTCATTAGCTCGCTCTCTCTATCTCTCCCTCTTTCTCGTTCATTTCTATCTCTATCTCTCTCTATTCATCTTGAGTTTTGATCTCAATATTCTGGAAAGGAAATGTCTACTCGATCGAAGACGAAGATGAAGCCTGACGATGAATTGTCAATCGATGAAGACGAAGACGGAATTAGCAACGGAGACGGACCTTCAGCGACAACGAAGAGGTCAGAGCAGTTGGATTTTAGAAGACATCTGCGGGAACGTCGATGACATTCGGCAACGAAGAAGAGGTCAGAGCACGTCAAATTTCTGAAGATGTCCGCAGAAGGGTATTTCGGTAATCTTGTTCCCCGTCGTTTTTGAAAAAAGAGAGTTTTCTTTGCAAGAATAGCTGGCGATGGGACTAATCGGTGCAAGAAAAGACGGACAGGAGTAAACGGCTAATTTTGGGAGTAAACGGTAATTTTTCTAAAAAAAAAAAAAACACATGCTAGTCTTTTAATGTCATTAATATTCATGCCAATTAATATTGAAAAAGCAAATGAAAGATTAAAATTTTTAGTATTTAACAAAATAAACATTAAATAATATAAATATTTTACACTAATAATAATATCTTTGGACAAACGTAATTAATTTAGAAAAAATAAAAAACTCAATAATATAGAAAACTTTATGTTAATAAGAGTTGTTAGATTATTATTGCAAAAATTTATAAATCATCATTTTTTAATATAAATTAAATCATTTATTATAATAAATATAAAGTTAATAAAATTATTTTATTTTGAATAAAATAGTAGTGTTTAATTCGGCACCAACAAATTCAATAATTTCATCAAATATATTTCTAATCAAGTGATGTGACAATAGTATGTCTTAGGGAGTACTTTACCTTAAAAATAATAAATAAATAAAATTAGGTTAAGAATTGGCCAATTTTAATAAAATCGGCTGAATTTTAAAAAAATTGAGGGTGGCAACAAGCCGGTGCTTGTCTTAAGCCTCTGAGATTAGGAGGAGCTTTTAAATGTTGAGACTTACGGTTTTTTTTTTAGTTTAAATACCTTAAATTAAGATCATTATTGTGGATGTAAGACCGACAAATAATGTAATTTGTCTATTAATTTTTAAGTCAACTTTAAATTTTGAGAATTAACATATTTGATTTTTAATATTATTTTCTTTATTTCATCTTCTAAATCTAATTATTTTTATTTAGTTTAAATCTTATATTATCTCTTATTTCAATAATATTAAAAAAATTAAATTAAAATTACAATAAATGCTGCTCGCCCCTTTTTGCTCAATTTTTTTCATTTTTTTTTTAATATTCAATGTAATGCCTTCTTTTTTTCTAATTACTTTTATTGTTACCCCTTTAATTTTACTATGCATTTTTGCTTAAAATTTGTTAATATAATGATGGAAATATCCTTGATTTTCGTTGAAATTGTTAACCATTATTAATTAAACTAAAGAAAATAACATTAAAGATTAAATATGTTAATTCTCAAAATTTAAAGTTCACTTAAAAATTAATGGATAAATTACATTTTTGGTCGGTAGCGTCTATAATAATGATCTTAATTTAAGATATTTAAAAAAAAAAAAAAAAAAAAAAAAATCATGGCTCAACTTTAAATGCCCCTAAGCTACAAGCATAAGAGAACCACCGGCTTGTGGACAACTGGTGCTTGCCACCCCCAATTTTTTTAATAATCGACCAACTCTTGTCTTGGCCAATTTACATTTTTTTTCATTAAAAAGTTCACAATGGAGTGTGTCAAGCAGTAAACCATTTTCTTAGCTCATGTCCTCATGGCCCTCATTTGTTATATTAATTTAAAAGATAAAATAAAAAAAGGAAATTCATTATTTAGTCCTTATCTTATAAGAGAGTGTATTGAGAAAATGATCCTCCAAATAACTACATGAAGTTTTTGGTCCCTGTAACCTTCTTAGAGTTTAATCACTGGTCATTACCTCTTATTTATGTTATATTTACAATTTATGTCATTATGTTAAAAAATATGAGTATTCACTTCTTTAAAACCCACTAAATCACCAAAATCATCTCACGCGATTTACCATTTATAGAAATTAAAAAAAAAAAAAAAACACACCAAATTAATCTACGAAAAATTATTTTTCCGACGATATAACTTTCATTTTTTTTGGGTAACTTTTTACTGGTTTGTGAATGTTCATGTTTTTTGAAAAATTAATCTACGAATTTTTTTTTTCCAACGACATGAACATGAACATTTTTTTGTTTGTTTTTTTTTTTGAATATTTAATACATATTTATACTAATTATATTGCTATGAATGTTCATACTTCCACGAAATATATCGAAATATGTAATTTCACCAAAACATTCACATAAATCTGAAAATTTTTAGATCTAACAGATCTGAAATAATATGAATGTTCACTAAAAACAACTACGAACATTTATGCAAAAAATCGATATGAACATTCGCAAAAAAATTAACAAAATCAATACTGAACAACAAACATCGAATCAAAAAGATTTCTCTCCCTCTCGATGACGATGATCTACACAATCGTCAATCTACGATGAACATTCATATAAAAAATGCATTCATATGAATATTCATTGACTAAAAACAAAATCAGCAAAAAATTTCATTGCCTGGATAAATATTACATGAACACACTGTTTGAACATTCACATATAAATATGCATTCATATGAAATATTCATAGACAAAAAACAAATCAACAAAAAAAATTTAAATAACAAAATTTTC
The DNA here is from genome assembly GCA_016647705.1 of Eucommia ulmoides. Lineage (NCBI taxonomy): Eukaryota > Viridiplantae > Streptophyta > Magnoliopsida > Garryales > Eucommiaceae > Eucommia > Eucommia ulmoides. Next base: position 43,840,862 of record CM028329.1, read on the forward strand.
ACATAAATTAACAAAAACTTAACACAATCAATCTGATCTGAACATTCAAATATAACAAAAACTCACACAAATCACAAAATCAACAAAAAAATTACACATAAATCAACAAAAAATTACATAAATATTCATAGATCTTGAATGGGGTTTGTGAATGTTCATCTTTTTGCAATGATCGACGACGACGGTAGGTGACAACGTAGCCATCTGAAATAATGGCTGCAGAAGCCTTGGAAAAATGTGAGAACAAAGGAAGGAGGAAAAAAAGATGAAAACGAATGAAAGGACAATAAAATCAGGCACCATAGAAGATAGATTTACTATCTTCTATGGTAGATCAGAAGATAAATCAGGCACCATAGAAGATAGATCTACTATCTTCTAGTACCTGCTAGCGGCAACAGCGAGAGGGAGGAGACAGCACTGCCGAGAGCATCATAGATATTATTCTTGCAGGTGTGGTTGAGGGACGATCACGAGAGGTGGGATGTGGGATTGAACGATGATCGTGGAAGGGGAGAGTGTAGAAGGGTGGAGTCGTGGCTATGAACTGGTACTGAAATGAACTCCTGATCATGGCTGCTCCACTTCTACGAATAATCTTGCGGCCTCTAAATATGCACCATAGAAGATAAATCAGGCAGTCATTTTTTTTTTGATTTACGAATACTTGCATATTGTTCGTCAATTGAAAACTTCGATACCTAGATTATTTGTAGATTTGCGATTCGAAGCGACCGATCTGCATCTTGTTCACATCTTGTTCGTCATCTTGCGATCTGCATCTTATTATTCGTCGTCGTCTGCATCGGAGATCTGTCGCTAACGATTCGTCTTGCGATTTGCGATCTGCATCTGCGATTTGTATCTTGTTCTTCGTCGTCTTGCGATATTCTTCCTCGTCGATTCGAATTGGAGCTTCGATTTGAAGTTTGTTTGATTCGATTATTTTCCTCATCAATTTGCAAGTTTGAGCTTCGATTTGACGTCTTGCATTGACGATCGACCATTCTCGTGAGAAGGTTTTGAATCGATGGGTTTCCCTTCCGTCTTCGAAATCTTCTTCGACAGTTTGGATGTTGATGATCTGAGAGAAATTGACAGCTTGGATGTGGATGTTGATGAAAAAGATGTTGTTTAAAACGGTCGGCGATGGTTTGAGGCAATCGATCGTTGTCTTCATCTGCAGGCGCAGCGAAGGTTGGCGGCAATCGTTCGGCAACGGCGGTCGCAATCGTTCGGCAGATTGGAGAAAGGCGATTGGAGAGAGAGAGAGAGGGCATTGGATGAAAATATAATTCTCAATTTAGGGTTTTATGTATATATAAGGGGTATATTTGTCTTTTTTTTTTTATTTTGAAAAGTATTTTTTTATAAGAATGTTTTTCAAAATGATTAAAACATAATTTTTTTTCAAAAAAAAAAAATTAATGAGGAAAGATAAAGCAAAAAAATGTTCAAACAATAAAAAATCTAATAAAAAATCATATTTGATTCAAAAAAATATTGATTGATAAATAAAAATTAACAATATTTTAAAATTTGAAAAATATATAATTGGATTATCAAGTGTTTACCTAAGAAACCCAGACTAATACCAAAGTCATCTCTTATCATTTTTATAATACCAAAAATCCCTTATCATATTTGATTGATAAAAATACAATTTTAACATATTTTTTCATTCTTTTATTTTTATTTTCTACGTACTATTCTCTTTCCTGTTTTCTATTTTGATATTTTTTTTGCTATTATTCAATATTTTTTTATTTTATTAGCTTTATTTTTATTTCTTTAATTTGTACATATGGCGTTTATAGAACTCATTCAAATTATGAGGGGACCCATAGTTATTTATTCTTATTTTATTTGGCATATGCCCTTGTCACTTTATGGGAGCTGTAAAATTCACATGGAGGACCCAAATTATGCATCATTGAAGTGGTGTTCTGTTAGACCTTTGAGATCGGAGTAGGACGTTTGGTTAGATTCTGGTGGCATATTTAAGTCAACGTCACTGCTAGGTTAACCGGACTGGGTTGACTTGGCTAAACAGGAGTGATGCTGGATGACGATACGGAGGCAGACAGAAGGCATTTGCATGCGTTGGCATGCGCGGCACCAAGGCGTTGTTGGACAAGGTGCTTAGACACGGGGCACGCCAAAACGAAGTACGGTGATCCTAGGCGCAACGCTAGGATCGGCATTCACGTGGGTAGCTTGTGCACGAGGCCAAGCGAACGTGACGGAACGTGGGCTCAGAGACACGTTCTGGGCAGCAGACGGTATGACGTGGTCCGTTGGCACGTTTCAGAGAACAAAACGGTGAGTATGCAGCATATAGACACAACGGACACTATACAGAAACAGTGAGCTGAGAACTTAGCTCGTGGAGTGCATGTTTCTGGAAGGATAGAGCGGTTATTGGAGCAGTTCCATACAGATTGGGTAGGAAAACTGCCCATTTGGGGTCTTGACAGGTGTCTGACAGGTGTCAAACTGTTGCCTATGCAGTTAGGGATGTTAACTGCACTTGTTCTCTATAAATAGCTGTAGAATAGTCTGGCTTTTGGTTAGAGGATTTGTTCCTACGTTTTTATACCGATTTGTAAGACTGTGGTTCCTTGTTCCTGAGTTTTAAATACAAGGTTAGGTGCTTACCTGTAATTCGGTGGTGCCTATGTGTCGGTGCATTCATTCTGTCTTGTGTCGGTATATTCTGTTCTGTGAAAACATTACAGGAACGTGGCTGACTGATTGTGCCAACGATCAGGCCATCACTTGGTTTAAAATTGATGCTAAAAATTTTAACCCTGTGACATGTTCTATGATTGATCACATTTGTCTTCTATGATTGATCACATTTGTCTGGAGGGGGTAACAAGGAGCAAGGAGGGGGGAGGCCAACGCGTTTCAAACACTTCGAATTTTTTGGTGGTGAGAAATTGAGATAGTTTTGGAGATGAGAAATTGAGAGACTGGGGTCTGGGGTCAGGTAGCATGGTAGGACGACCTCGAATTTTTTCAATTTTCAGTGCGGCGCTTTTTTCACGATTAATATTTTCTGAGGAACTAATTTGAAATAGGTCTCCATATGGCCAGGGTCCGAGATCAGGTAGCACAATAAGGCGATCCCGAATTTCTTCAATTTTCAAGGCGATACTCGTTCACCGTGAACAAACCCCGAGCACGGACTAGAATTCACCATGGATAAAATAGAGGCGTGCCCCAAAGAGACGCATGCCGCGGGGAAGCCAAGAGCACAGAGCCGTCTGACCAAAACAAAAAAAATATGTTCCAAAAAAAAATATGTTCCCAAAAATCTTTACCAAACGCGATTCTATTCCTAAAACCAAAAAAAAAAGTGTTTATCATTATCAAACTCGATGCTACTCCCAAGAAGGTCTTATTGTGTTTGCAAAATTTGTGCTTAATATTCTATTTAGGATGTAATTAGTTAACCTAATAATTGGATGGAGTTCTCCTTGATTTTCAAATATTACTATGAATTTTGTATACAAAGATCTATTATCTTACATTAACTTTGGAGTTCATTTATCATATTAGATGAAGTTTCCTTTCTATTTCAGCTATTGCAAACATGGCGATGTTCAAATTTTTGTACTGTTTATTGATTGAGGCTCCCATAATTTGGTTTGAGAGTATGTTTAAGATAATTTCAAGTAACCATGTGTGGTGGACTTATTTATTTATTTGTCTTTAATATGGTAATAATTTATTTATCCAATTTATCATTATTGTGTTTCTTTTTCATTAGACAATATACAAACATGTGGCACTTCAACCAAATGGAGATAATCTATGGCTTGACAGTCTAGAACTAAAGTTCTAATAGCTTTTGGTGGTGGATTTATATGACTAAGTTTATCTTACTATTTTTGGACTGCGTTCGTCAGAGCTGGTTTGGACATTCGCTGTTGTGTAATGGTTTGGATTGATTTTTGGACATGTTTTATTTGGTCAAATCTTAATGAGATTGATGTATTTTTGGCTTTTGTGATTTGTGTACTATATTGTAATAGTTTAGTACTGAGTTGGAATTTGGACATGTGTTTTATTTGGTCATATGAGTAGGTATTTTATTTGGTTATATGAGCATATGTTTTAAAGTCATCTTTAACACATGAATAGGTAAATTGATTAATGTTTTAAAATGAAGTTTTTCTAATTAAATTTGTCATATTTATCGAGCTATTCAAGCTCGAAATAAGTAAAGAGCTTTCTAAGCTCGAGCTTGAGCTTTTCGAGCTCAAAAGCTCGTTAAATTTAACGAGCTCGAGCTCCGTTTTTTTTAGTCGAGCCAAGTTTGAAAAGGCAGTTCAAAGCTTGGCTCGAGCTCGAGCTCGACTCGTTTAAATTTTATCTTAAATAAACAAGCTTGTACATCTATTACTCGGCTCGGCTCGTTTACACCCCTACCTGTACCCCTGATTTTGTCATTTCTTTCACCTTGTACTCTTGAATTTTTTAGAGGAGAATTTTTTGACACACAATATTTTTCGTTGCTACCCTCTTGATAGGTGAGACCTGAGGGGAGAACGTGTTGAGCACGTCAGGGTGTTGATCGCTGAGAACTGGTTGAAACACTTGGGGAAGGCACCCACCTGCACTCTGCTGGCCAGAGGTCAGGGCGGTGGGCGTAGGATAAGACGATATTGGCCAAAGGGAATGAGGCAAAATTTTTGGATGGCACTCCTAGACGACCCCTTTTTTGGGAAAACACTTCTAAATGGTGTTTTTGCAGAAGGTCGTCATATGGACGCTGCCGGCTAGAAGCAGCGCGGCAGGGCGATGTCTGTCGCCATCTGGACTCTGCCGGCTAGGAGTAGCGTGGAAGGGAGGTGTCGATTGTCATCTGGACCTTGCTGGCAAAAAGCAGCATGGCAGGGTGATGCCTGTCAAACCTGATGATATCGGTTGCAGGGCACGGAGGGTGAACCCCTGGACGGTGCCTTTGGGGAGGACCACTATGATGGTTATGCATTGCCTGTATTCGGATTTTCCCGTTGGTCATATGGAGATAGAGTTCTCAGAGTCGAAGGATGGTTCCGAGCACAAAGGCGTCAGGTAGAGAGATGCCGGGAGGACAATGCTGACGAGGGAGCCCTTGAGGAGGGTGAGGTTGATGCTACCTGTAAGACCCTAATTTTAGCACTTACACAATTTTAGTTGCATTTTAGAAACATTTAGAAAATAATGGGGTGGTATGTGCTATTTTTAATTTGAAATAAAAAATTTAGGGGTGAATTTATAATTTTAAGAAATCTTAAATTTTGAATTGGGTTAAAATGAAAGTTTAAAGAAAAAATTGGGAGGTTAAAGTAATTTGAGGGATTGAAGAGAAGCACTAAAATTCATGCATATAAATATTTCCTGCAAATCGTGATCTCAAGCCTGAAAAGAAGGAAAATCAGAAAAATAAAGAAGAATGAGAGGAGAAGGTTCGGTCGGCAGTGGGCTGTTCTGATGTGGGTGTGTGCGTTTTGGTTGTTGTTTCTCATCGTTGGAGGGTGAGGGAGTGATCGTAGCCGTTTTGCTCGACGGTGGGTGTGTTCCTCTGTTTTGAACCGGCGTGTAGGTGGGTATGTGTGTCGCTGTCGTGGGTGTATGTGACGATGAATGTGTGTGTGTCGTTCGTCGTTTCTGTGCAACGGTGTGTGGATGTGTGAATGTGTGTGTTGTACAGGCGTGTGCTTGTGTGTGTGTGTGAGTGACGTGGGTGTGTGATCGACCTTGTTCAGGCGTGTGTTTCTTGATTGTTTGTTGTTTGCATGGGTGTGGGTTGACGGGGGAGGGGGGGGGGGGACGTCGGAGTGGTGTGTGAGTGTGTTTTGATCATTGGTGAGGGGCGGAGAGCGAGCCGCCGCAGTTGGCCAAAAAAAAAGAAAGAGGGACTATTCTGATCGAAGTAGAAGCTGAACGAGGAAGACGATAGTTCGCCGCGGTAGTAGTGCATCGCCGAGGCGGTGGAGTGTCAACAAGGCAAAAAAAAAAAAAAAAAAAACAGAGAAAAAGAAGAGGAAAATGAGGGGGGGAAAAATACAATAAATTCGAAAATCCAATCTCTCGGCCCGTGAACGATTCAGAATAGGTAAAATTTTACTTGGGTATTATTATTGATTTAATTAAATTGTTGGATATTAATAATTCTCACAAACGAAATAGTAACTCTCATAATAGTATTGTTATAATCGTTAATATTGGGAAAAGTTAGTGCGGTAAATAATAACGTATCAAAACAGGCAAAATAACAATTTTCCATAATAAAAATTTGGGGAAGGGAAAATATGAGATTTAGGGCCTGCATTGCATGTTAGGTTATTTTAAAGTAAAATATTAATTTAGGCCTATCGTTGTTAAGTTCACAGACGCCAACATCCTAGTAGGTTTTAGATAGTGACGTTTTTGCAGTGCGGAGGAAGAGGTGAGTGTACTGTCTTCTATATAAATTACAAATTTTATTTTCATATAAATTATGAAAAATGTGTTTATTTAAAAAATGGACGAATTTGCAACATATATGGATTAAGCGATTTTGGGTGTTTGTGGGAAAAGATGATTTTTGGATTGAGTTGGTTTTAAGGTGGAGAGTAATGTTTGGTCCGACTATACCATAGTTTCTTCCCGTAAAGGATGTGGATATTATTCCTGTAAGGGATGTGGATTTTCTTCTTGTAAGGGATGTGAATATTCTTCCCGTAAGGGATGTGGATTTTCTTTCCGTTAGGCGGATATGACCTACGAGATGTGAATTTTCTTCTCGTTAAGCGGATATGACCTACGAGATGTGAATTACCTGCTTGGCAAGTCCTGCAGGGTGGTTGACCCTTCAGGAGTGCAAACTTGACCGGTGGTACAGTACCGTTACAACTCCCGATCGTGAGGTAAAACGATTCTATGGCTAATAGGAAAAGGGTGTGGTGTATTTTACGATGAACTGTCTGAATTGATTCCGTTTGGGTATATTACTTTAAAACGAATTGGTGTATATATGTTATTTTGGTTGCACTGATTGACTTAAAATATTTGGATTGGGTGTTTTAAATATATGAGTTTATTTCAGTGGTGACAGGGTAACTAGATTTTCCGTATGGTATGTGATTTTATAATATTATATTTTGGTAATGAGATATTTAAATTCTTATACTTGATCCATACAAACCGTTTTTATTATGAAGACAGTATACCGATAAAAAATTTAGGTTTCAGGTGCCGCAAATAGGAGTGGGTCCACTACTGGCACTAGGTAGAGTCCGGGAAGTAGTGTCATTTTTGGGAAGTGGGCCGGTCAGAGGCGAACCGGAGACGGTTCAGTATTTTCTTTTGGTAATGTTTGTTGTATGTATATTTGGGGACGGGTGTGTCCAATATTTTTTTTGAAAATGAGTTTGAGGTATTGTATTGGGAAAGAAAAATACTACTAGGGGTATACGTGTGTATGGGCATGTATGTATTATATATATTTGGGTGTGTTTGGTTGGTTGGACATGGAGTGTCATGCTGACGTCACGCCCGCCCTCGAGTGACGTGCGCTCGGGGTGGGGTGTGACACTACTTCTCCTCGCATGGATGCCTCTCATAACGAGGGCGCACAGAACTGAGCTTCGGACCGTCGCATCTTCGGTAATCAAGATTCTGTAGACCCCTTTTCACTTATTTTTGCTTTTTCTGCGAGCGAGCGTGTGAGCTTTTGAGTGGCATAGCTAGGGTACTTCAGAGCCTATTATTTCCTCTCGATGTTTTTGCCAAGTCGCTTTCTACTTGGTCGTGTTTTCAGAGTTGTAAATTTTGAAAATTTCTCGTATCAGCCCAAGACCATAGACCACTAGCCCCCCAATCTGAGACACGAGTTGATTGTAAGAAAATCGTGTCGTGGACTCAGGAGGAAGATTTCCTAGGGTGCCTGGTCCTCTCGGTCTGCAAGGGCGCAACGCGATGGTTGGTTCACCGCGGAGAGTTCTCCATTGTCAGACTCATTCAAGAGCCCTTTTAGGTTATCTCCATTTAGTCCATACAAGAGCAAATTCCCTTTTAGAATGCCAGACTTATAGTCGACTGGTTGGGATAGGTATTTAGCTGCAAGCCCTCAGACTCAATCAATGTTCTTCACATCTTCATTACATCCATTTTGCATCATTTATATTTTATTCATGAAGTCTCATTCTTAATCACATGCACGAAACTATAAATCTGAAACAAACGATAAAACCATTAGCTCTACAAAAAATGTCAATATTTAAATATTCTTAACAACCTTAGATTCAACAATTACATTAAAGTAAATCCTTTCATTTTTCTTTGCTAACCAAACAACATTATGAAAAGTAATTTTTATTTCACAATGGATACAAATATTATACTCTCATTTTTCTTTTTAATCCTTCCAATTAAACATACCCTTATTGTTAAACTGGCGTGTAACTTGTGACTCATGGCATGGAGTTAAAAAAATATAACTTTAAAAAAAGAATTTACTTTAATATTTGGGCATTGAAATACATTTAACAAAATATTATATGCAAAAAATAAACTGTTTTGTAATTTATTAAAATATAAATAATCATTATACACAACGCATATCAATAAGTGCTCAAAAAATAAATATAAAGTAGGATAATTCGATATGGACCTCAAAGCTCATGCATTAAATAAAATTATTCCCACCCTACTTCATTTTTTAATGAAAAATCCTATTCAGAAAATTCATTATTTTCTATAACAAAAATATCACTCAATTTTTTTGTTTTATTTTTTATTAATAAACACTAACCACCGTAGCAATCATTCACCACTACAACAAATATTCATTATCACCATAAAAGTTACTACTGGGACAAACACCATTAATCACCTTATCAAATTAACACTGTCACCACCACAATAAACATTTACTACCACCACCACCATAACAACGAACATTTTTTATCACTATTGTCACCGCCACAACAAATATTCATATCCTATCACTGTTATTACCACAAAAAATATTCACAATTACCGCCACCACAAATACAAACATTCTGATCACTGCCTCCGCCACCATAATATATATTCACTATCACTGTCACCACCACAATAAATATTCACTACCACCACCACCATCACCACAACAAACATTCACTAACACCACCGCTCTCACCACAACAAACATTCACTACCACCACTGCTCTCACCACATCAAACATTTTCTATCACTATTGTCACTACCACTGCAAAAAACATTCTAGTTACCACCACCGCGACAATAAATATTCGCTACTACTACCATTACAATAAATAATTTGAATTACTGCCACCCCCCACGATAAATATTCACTATAATTGTCGCCGCAACCACTACAATAAATTATGAAAAAAATCAATAACATGAAAAGCAAACAATTAAAAACATAAAAAACAAACAAACAAACAAACAAACGACAACAAACACTTAATACCACCACAATAAAATAATAGAAAAAAAATGTTCTTTTTTAAAGAGCAAATCAAAATGAGATCCAAATCTAGCAGGGAGAGGGAGAGAGAGAGAGGGGGAAGACTCTAGTTAGATCTATCCAGAACATGACCAGATTTGGCCATATCTAATCTTCGTAATGGAGAAGCAACGGTGGGCGGGATGGTGACCTCGGTGGAGGATGGAAAAGTGTTTGCAGTGTTGCGGCTGTGTCACTACCCTACTCGTGGTGAAGGCGGTCATGTTTGTAGACACCGCATTTTATCTCGTCTACGATACTCATTTAACTTAAAATAACATTTCCTAGCAAAACTAAGAATTTCAATTTTCAAAAAATCAAAAATCAGAAGTCCCAAGGGAAAAATCAACCTTTTTATCTAAATTTTTAATACAAAAAACATTTTTCAAGGCAAAACACATGCTAACACGACGTTGTTCAAAACCAAAAGGATTAAGCATCAATCAGACATCTAAGGACGTATAATTGGGCTCAGATTTTGCAAAACAGTATTTTCAACAATTAATCAAAAATTGTGTTTATGCATTCAGTAAGCTTTCAAATAATCAATTAAATCTCCCGAAAAAATATAAATTTAGTCTAGAAGAAAACTTGGGCAGAATCGAGAAGGTTTGAAAAAAATCGTTGTTCATTGACCAACGGTCTAATCATATATTGGGGGTTATTCGACATTTAATTTGACTAAATCAAATTTGATCAGGATTTATGTAGATTTTTTTTTGAAAAAAAATAAAACCCTAAACAAACAAAATATCTATTAGGGATCAAAACACATTCAACATTTGTCACATGTTGATGTCATCAAATGATTACACATAAAAGCCACCATAATTTCATCATTTTCCCCAACAAATTGAATACAATCTTCTATTATTTTAAAATGAAAAAATCCTTTTTATTTTATTTTTAAATTAAAAAAATATAAAACATTCTGGCAAAAGTCAGTTGCTCCCAATTTGCAACCGAAAAGAACAATTAGATATTCTCTCTAGCCAACCAATTAAATTTGAGACACCTGTATGGTTGGATTGCAGCAATAACTGAAGCCCTTTTCTAAAGCCGCATAAATTGATGCGGACTAGGGGATTTTTTGGCAATAAATAACTATTGCGTTCCAGGGCGGCCAAAAAAATCTAAAGAGAGCAAAAACTAATTGAAGAAGAAATTTGGATATTGAATGAAGGATCGGGAGCTCTACTTTGCCCACTGCCGAACCTCCATTCGAATGAGGAATATTCTGAATATTTTAGGCTAGATTGAAAGAAATTGCTGCCAGCACCCGAAGGTCTCGGCTTAGTACGTGTGTCCTTGCCCAAAGACCTCATCAAATGGCTTAAGTCAACTCCACCGCTGAGTTTTGCAAGATTCCACCGATTGCGGAACCGCTAGCTGAAATGATTGAAACGATCATACAGAACCAACAAACTCTTCCACCGATTGCGGAACCACTAGCTAAGCTATGTGTCATCTAATTCCCCAGCTCCGACCATAGCCTGTGGCACTGCCAACCCTGACCATGGGCCTTCAACTACTCACGGTCGGAATACTACCAAACCCAACTCAGCTCCAATATCTACAACCCTTCCACTAGTACATTGATTCAAACTCGGAATATTTACAAGGGAATAAAGGAACAATCTGAAAAAAACATCTTAGCCATCAAATAAGCTCTAGAAAATAGAGAAAGCATTTTAGGAAATAAAGAAAGGGGATTTGTCTACTGATGCCCATTACTTGGACCTGTTAGTAAGGCCCCAGGTCTCATTTCCAGAGAACCTTGTTATGCCAACCTTCACCAAGTATGGTGGATCCGGATGCCCGGATTGGCATGTGGAGCGTTACAAGAACGAAACAGGATCATACATTCTGAACAAAAGACTCGCTACCTATTTGTTCACACACTCTCTTACTATACTAGCAGCTTGTTGGTATGCATTAGTCAGTCAATCTCAAATAACGCTGTTAAATATCACGTGCAGTGCAGATAATTATTTTTTCGTCTTTTTTGGATGAAAATGTTAAGAGAATGACTATTTAAAACTAAGTGCATACTTGGAAGACTTAAATTAAAACACACTAAACTTAGTGGACTACATAGGAACGTGTGAATACTTACAGTGTGTTTTGTTGGACGGAATGAGGGTGGAATAAAATCGCAATTCCACCTTCGATTCTAATTCCTTCGTTTGGTGATTCAATAGAATCAAAATTTTGATTCCATTAGAATTAAAATAGATGGAATTAGATTCCATATTTCATAGCCCGTAATTGAATTCCATAATTTATGGTACGACTTTTTTTGAGTTACACTTAGAATACATCATCTCATTTTGGTCTATAATTCTCAATTTGACAATGAATTTGAAATTTTTTCTATAAATTAATTTCATCAATTTAGTTTTAAATTAATTTAAATAGAAAAAACTAAAAAAATATTATTCATTAAATGTTGGAAACAAAATATTTTGTTTTTAGTTGTATATTTTTATTTTGGAAAAGAAAATAGATTTTTTTTTTAATATTCTGTTTTTTGGGGGGAATAGAAATATTTTTTTTTTTTGTTCTTGATTTTTTTTGGAATAGAATTTTTTTTTGTTTCTAGGTTTTTGTTTATGTTTCTAAACAAAAAACATACTTTCTTGTTCACAAATTTCTATTTCAAAAAAAAAAAAAAATTAAAAAAAAAATCAATTAATGTTCCAGAAACATAAATTTGATACCAAAGAATATGTTACTATTTCCAAAACAGAAACAAAAATCTGAAAATAAAAAATCTATTTGTTTTCTTGAATAAAAATTTGAGAACAAAAAAATCTATATAGGAAAAAGAAATGGAAATCTGAGAATAAAAAATATGTTTATATTCCTAAACAAAAATAAATATTTGAGGAAAAAAAGTCTATTTATGCCCCCAAAGCGTAAATAAAAATTTAAGAAAAAAAATATTTTTCACATGGGATACTATTTTCTTAAATAAATTATTATTAAGTATATATTACGAATAAATTTAATCTTAAAATTGATATGTAAAAGAGTATTATTCTCTTATATTTTTTTAAATATATAATAACAAACAAACAAACAAGATAATTGAATAATAATTCCGTTAGTAAATCCATTTATTTCTTATCTCATTTCATTAATAAATGAGGAGACGTCTTTTGGGCCCAAAGAAGGGGCAAATTGACGAGGTGATATCTACCAATCGAACGGGCCATATAGATTATGGTTTGGCTCGTCCAAGTTAAACGTGAGGCCCAACCGAACTCTATGCACTCCAACGGTGGCAAAGCGAAACCCATAAATTTGGCGAAATCAAATCGAAAATCAGTGTTCTTCTGCAAGAGAGAAGAAGAGAGAGGAGCAGAACAATGGAGGATGAAGAAGAGATATACGATGGAATTAGGGCTCAGTTCCCTGTCTCGTTCGGTAAGCAATCTAAGTCTCAGACCCCTCTCGAAGTCATTCACAGCGCCACTCGTCGACCCTCCGCGACCACGGCAACCGGGAGGACCGGCGATGACGAACCGTCCTCGTTATCTTCCAAGTCTGCTTTCCCTGCCCCATCTTCCTCTTCCAAAGCTTGGCTTGATTCCCTCAAAAACCCCAAGGTTTCTAAGAAGATCAGTGAAGCAGCTGAGACAATTGGACCGCCCCGGCCTCCAATTTCGACGGATTCTCGAGAGGGAGGGGATGAGGATGGTGTAATGGTTGGGCCGCCGCGTCCACCGCCTGTCACTGAAGACGAGGATGATGATGATGATGTAATGGTTGGGCCTCCACGGCCACCGGCGGTCATTGATGATGGGGACGATGGTGGGCCTATGATCGGACCGCCCTTACCACCACCCACCTCAAATAGTGAGCAGTCGGATTCGGAGGACGATTTAGACGAGGAGGATGCAGAGGACACTCATCGAATACCTCTCAGCAACGAAATTGTGTTGAAAGGACACACCAAGGTACCATTTTCGCAGAACTTCCATTGTAAAATCGAATCGTTTGAGCTGAATGAGGTTTTCAGATTTAGGGTTCCTGTTGCCTTCCCAAATGCTTTGACCTAAGCATTAAACACAGTATCTACTAACACTTCATCACATAAATTCATTGAACAACATTGAATGATTATGGTGATATAAATTTGTAATTAGAATACTTGTGTGATTATGTAGAATTGTATATCATTATCTCTGTTGCTAATGCATTTTCACAGGTTGTTTCTGCTGTTGCAATTGATCATTCGGGATCAAGAGTTCTATCCGGTAGTTATGATTACAGCGTCCGTATGTATGATTTTCAAGGCATGAATGCTCGATTACAATCGTTCAGACAGCTCGAGCCATTTGAAGGTCACCAAGTTCGTACCCTGAGTTGGAGTCCTAGCTCAGACCGGTTTTTGTGCGTGACTGGTTCAGCTCAAGCTAAAGTACCTCTCTATATACCCTTTTTGGTCTTCCATTGAAAATTAACCCTAATTTGTCTCCTAATTTGTGTCATTTTTTGTACTTCAGATTTATGATCGGGATGGACTTACTTTGGGTGAATTCATAAAAGGTGATATGTATATACGCGACCTCAAGAATACTAAAGGACACATATCGGGGTTGACTTGTGGGGAATGGCACCCTAAAGCGAAAGAGACAATCCTAACATCCTCGGAGGATGGTTCACTCCGTATATGGGATGTAAATGATTTCAACACTCAAAAACAGGTAGTTGTTAACAGCTGATTTTCTCTGAGAAATAATGTTTTTGTGCAAATAAAATTTTGATGTTTACAGTGTAAGCTTTTTCGATTGTTGGCAAATAGGTCATTAAACCGAAACTTGCAAGGCCTGGAAGAGTTCCCGTTACTACATGTGCTTGGGATCGTGAGGGTAAATGCATTGCAGGAGCTATAGGAGATGGCTCTATACAGGTAATCTCTCCAATTCTTTTCACATCTCTATCAGTAAAAAGAGTTTCAAGTGGTTGTATCATGTGTATTCAGTGCTTATGTTCCCAGATTACCGTTCATGTTCACAGAAATCTGAGAGCAAACAGAAATCTGGGATTATTTCTGTTATTTTTCCAGATTTGAAGGGGGGAAAAAGTGGGAGCAGAAAAGAAACAGATTTGTTTTGATACCCATATTTCTGTTTCTGTTCCCAGTTTTCTATGTATTGAAACAGAAATTTGGGAACATAAACACTAGGGCCCGTTTGGTTACTGTTTTTGTTCCCTGATTATTGTTCTCGCTCCCAAAATTTTGGGATTAATGTACAGAAATGCGTTTGGTAAACACGTTTTTGTTCCCAAAATTTTGGGAGTTATTTGGGATTATTTCCTGAATTCTTTAAGAATCTAAGAAACAAAACATTGTTGATTCTTATTCACTCCCACCAAACCGTTGGCCACCACCACCACCACCATGCTGGCTACCATACATTTGACGGAAAAAAACCGAACAAATGTCGCAACTAAAAGTGTTTCTTGTTTATGTTCTCATAAATTAAATGAAACAATTTCAGAACAATGTTCGCTACCAAATATGTTTCTATATCCGGAATACTTCAGAACGGAAATAGAATTCCCATCCTATCCCGGTTTATTGGAAGTACAAGTAGAAAAACAGAAACACTAACCAAATGCCACCTGAACAAACGGTGCCTTATTTTATACTTCACTTTAAAACGTCATTTGCTACTTTCTCTTATAGATATGGAATCTTAAGCCTGGATGGGGAAGCAGGCCAGATATATATGTACCCAAAGGCCACTCAGATGATATCACCAGTCTCAAATTTTCCAGTGATGGACGAATTTTGTTGTCAAGAAGTTTTGATTGTTCTCTAAAGGTATTCTCACAGGAACCTCTTTGGTGTTTCTGTTCCCATATTTCTATTTCTGTTCTCAGAAAACTAAGAACGGAAACTGAAATGTGGGAACAAAAAAATCTGTTTTGGTTCTGCTCCTTGATTTTCAGAACAAATTTCAGAAAACAAGACAATGCTGTTCCCAGTGTTTTGGGAACAAAAATAGGAATCCAGGAACGGAAGTACAAAACAAACTTTTATTAAAGAAAGTGCCATTTGTTATTCCAATTTTTCATAACAAATGTTTATCAAATCAAGGTCTGGGACTTGCGCCAAATGAAAGAGCCACTTCGAGTTTTTGAGGATCTCCCCAATAATTATGCTCAAACGAATGTTGCATTTAGCCCTGATGAGCAACTGTTCTTGACTGGAACATCTGTTGAAAGGGAGAGCACGACCGGGGGTCTGCTATGCTTTTATGATCGAGTAAAACTTGAACTCGTTTTGAGAGTTGGGATATCTCCTACTTGTAGCGTTGTGCAGTGTTCTTGGCACCCAAGACTGAATCAGGTAAACCTGACATGACATTTTACTTTTGTCTGAACTTGGCTTGATTTAGTAATCGGGGCAAGACCCCAAATGAGGGTTTGGAGGCCTGAAATTAATTATTTTTTAAGTTTTCAAACCTTGGTTTGGGGAGAGTACTTGTAGCAAAATAAAAACACATCTATAAGATTAATTACAACTAAATAAAGTGATTACTGCAAAATACTTCATTGTATTTTTGTTGGCCTAAATTGACGAATAAAAGAAAAGAGGAAAAAAAAATATAACTTCTCTATATTTTAGGTTGGGGGACCTTATTAAGATTTTTTAAAATACCGACCTTCTCTTTTAAGTGATAATAACTCAAAAGAATAATGGAAGCAATTTTCTTTCCTCAAAATCTCTAGAATTTTTGGATTCTCTCAAAATTTTGGGACTATTTGGGTACCAAGCTTTTGTTCTTAAATTTCAAAATTTTGGGAACAGGAACAAGAATTTAAGAGCAGAAACGGAGCCTGTAAGTGTATCCCTTTTCAGAAACAGAAATACTGGAACAAAAATATATGGTGATGTTTAAGTTCCTAGATGTCTATTCTATTCCTTGAAAACTTGGAACAGAGAGAAATCTGAAAGTCATACAAAAGTAGATTTTTCCCCCCTTTTTTTTGTTTTGGTTCCCAGTATTATAGGGGAAAAAAAGGAGAGAACTAACGCCTCCATAAACGTTCCTCTTCTGTTCTAAGATTTTTAGAACAATTGAACAATTTTTTTGGAACATGACAAATTCATTTTTGTTCTGCATTTCTGCCTATATTCCATATTGATAGGGAACAGATGTTTACAACAAGTTCTCTGGAACAAAACAGAATCATTCCTATATTTCTTACGTTTTTTTCTTTTTTATTCCAAGACAGTGGTACAGAAACAATAAAACAAACCCCACATTAATTTTCTCATCTTGTGGAATTTTTTTTTCTATTCCCACAGATATTTGCCACAGCTGGGGATAAACGCCAAGGTGAAACTCATGTTCTCTATGATCCAACCATTAGTGAGAGAGGAGCTCTTGTTTGTGTAGCCCGTGCTCCGAGGAAGAAATCTGTGGATGATTTCCAGGCACAGCCCGTCATTCACAACCCGCATTCTCTTCCGTTGTTTAGAGATCAGCCAACCCGTAAGCGCCAGCGCGAGAAAATACTGAAGGACCCTCTCAAATCGCATAAGCCAGAAATGCCCATAACCGGGCCGGGCCATGGCGGTAGAGTTGGTACAACCAAGGGAAGCTTGTTAACACAATACCTCCTTAAGGTAATATTCTCCTTCCCCTTATTTTCTTTGTATACTATAATTAGGGTCCGTTTGGATTGAGAGAAATGGGGTTAAAAAATACAAGTTTAATGCTGTTCATTATTATTATTGCCAACATAATAATTTTGAAACAGAAACAAAAATAAGGGAACAGAAAACATCTTCTGTTCTTTTTTAAGATTTTAGAACAAATTTATGAGGAGAACAAATCTTATATTCCAATTTATTTTGACAGCAAGGTGGGTTGATCAAGGATTCATGGATGGATGAGGATCCAAGAGAAGCTATATTGAAGTATGCTGATGTTGCTGCTAAAGAGCCAAAGTTCATCGCTCCTGCTTATTCCCAAACACAGCCCGAACCCCTTTTTGCAAAATCGGATTCCGAGGATGAAGAAGCTAAGTAATGATCATATCAAATTCATGTTTAATAAACAAGAAAATCTCCCAAGTGAAAGAGAAAGAAGATTATGAGGCAACGTTTTTCTTCCCAAATTTCTATTTTTGTTCCAAGTTTTGAAAGAAGAGAAACAGAAAAACAGGAACATAATCATGACCCCAAAAATTTACGGCGTAAATGAAGATCGAAATCACTGTACTGTTATTGTTCATGGCTTCAGGCGACTGTTATTTTCTAAATTAGTCAGATTAGATACTCTGTAGAACAAAGAGGTTTTGTCAACAAAGCCCTGTTTGGCTGTTTGTATTAATGATAAAGTATGTGTTGAATTATTCACCAAACAGATACAAATCCAAGAGATGGAAAGCATTTCTTATCTGATAATGTTGTCATTTATCAGTAAAATCTCGTGGAAATTTGAAAAAAGAATACGTGTACCTTGAAGAGAAAAGAAACATTTGTGCTCCAAATACTTGCTAAACTGTTTTATTGACCTAAGATTTACAGGTATATTGTATGGCTATCAGATGTATGTTAGGGATGATTGTTTCTTGTATATCTTCGGTTAAAAAAACACCGGTGTGATGAATTGTCTCTGATGAATCGAACCCGTTGAGAGTTAAGAATGCTCGTTCTCATACCTTGAAAGCCGAAGGTCTGAGAGAGTCGTAAATAACTGTGTATCCACCAAGAGCTGCACCCAAAAAAATAAAACAAAAATGCCATGAAATTACTTCAACCAGCAAGATAAAGATAGTAGATCCATCGCAGTTTTAAAAGGATAGTGAAGTACAAAAGAGCTACTTCAACTAAAACAATGTTTATATATGATAGAGCTCTACGCTCTCCATTATATAGGTGAAACAATAACCTAAAAAGTAAAACAATGTTTTTATACGATAGAGCATTGCGTCTCCATTACATAGGTGAAACAATAACCTAAAAATGAAAGTAATATTCCAATTAATAGGACAATAAACAAAAAAATAAAAATAAAAATATTAATAAGCATTTGACAACTCCCCATCAAGTTGAGGTAAAGATACATGAGCCTTAACTTGACATTGCTGACTGAAGAAGGTATAGTTCAATTGATTTGGTTAACATGTCAACTACCTGCTCGAATGATGGGACGAAGTTAGGAATAATGACTCCAGAACGAACTTTCTCTCATATAAAGTTGATATCAACTTCGATTTGTTTGGTTCTCTCACGCAGGAATGAATCAAAAGATAATATTATGACAGACTTGTTATTACAGAACAGTATAGACGAGTCTGTTCTAAAGAATCCTAATTCAGTCAAGAGAAAACGTAATCAAAGAAGTTCACATGTTCCATGAGCCATGGCACGGTAGTCAGCTTCAACAGTAGATCGGGAGACCACTGTTTGCTTTTTGCTTTTCCATGAAAATAAGGTGGTTGCTTTGAAAGGTACATTGACTAGAGACCGTCTGTCATCCATAGATACTGCATAATCAGCATCTCTATAGTAAGAGAGCCCATCATGCGACCTGGTAACATAGAAAAGACCCAAAACCAGGACACGTTCTAAGATATCGGAGGATGCGATAGACTGCATCCAAGTGAAATATACCTAGTGTATGCATAAACTGGCTCACAACATAGGTAAGATCCCGCCTTGTATTAATCAAGTAGATGAGACGGCCCACAAGCCGCTGATATTTGGATGGTTCCAGTAGTAATTTTCTCGATTCTATTGACAACTTAAGATTTGCGTCTATAGGAGTAGAGGCGGGTTTACATTCAAGCATGATCTTAAAGGAGGTCAAGAGCACATTTCTGTTAGAATGGGGATAATACCCTGACGTGATCGAGTCATCTCAACATTAAGGAAGTATCGGAGATGACCCAAATCCTTGATGTCAAAGGACTTTCCGAGGTCATTTTTTTTTATAGAGTCAATGTCTTGCGTGCCATCTCCTATAATGGTGATATCATCCACATAAACAGAGATGATAATAAACTGACCTTGAAAACGACAATGAATGAAGCATGTGTGATCAGAATAGCACTTGGTAAATCCCATGGAGAGGATGACATCACTGAAACAACTGAACCATGTATGTGAGAAGTGCTCAGGTCCATAAAGAGATTTTTGAAGACGACAAACTTTTCCAGAATACTCCCACTGAGCTCAAAAACCTGGTGGAGGGTCCATGTAGATAGTTTCAAAGAGATCGTTCTTGAGCAACACATTATTGACATTCAACTCATGAAGCAGCCAAGAGTGAGAGGCAGCTAAGGAGACAAGAAGTTGAACAATCATCCACTTAGCAACAGGAGAAAATGTAGCACCGAAGTCTTTGCCTGGTAGATGTGTGAATCCTCAACGACGAGGCATGCCTTGTACCGATAAATGGAACCATCCGTTAAGTATTTCACACAAAAACCCACTTATAGCTAACAGGCCACTCACCAAGTGACAAATCAACCAATTTCCACGTCTGATTTTGCTAAACGGCATCGATTTTCGGTTTCATAGCATCTACCCATTTTGGATCTTGGAGGATATCATGAATCGAGCGAGGAAGTGAGACTAAGTTAACCTACCCAAGGAAGGATTTGTACTAATCCGAGAGACCTTAAAAAGACATATACTTGACAATCGAATGATTAGTACAACCAGAAAGAATATAATGGGAAGGGGGACAACGGTCTCTAGTGGGCTAACGAGGAGGTACAAGATTAGGAACTACTGGAGATGTAGGTATACACCTGAATCCGAAGAAGATGTCGGCAAGATGTCAGCAGCGGCTTGGGAGCACGTGGACGGCGAGGGTAGAATCATGGGTGCATAGGGCACAAAATCATGAGTGCATCCTTTGTGAAAGGAGAATGTATGAAAAAATAGGGCATAGATTCCAAGAATTCACATCCATAGAGTGGTGCAACTGACAAGTAACAGGATCATAACACCTAAATCCTTTAGACATGGAGGAATGCCCAAGAAAAATACACCGGATAGCCTTATCATCTAGTTTGGTGCTAGGGGGGCTATGATTTTGAACAAAGTAGGTGCATCCAAATACATGAGATAAAATGGGAAAGACAGGACTATCAGGTTGGACTATGTGTATGGGTGTCTTGTCGTGAAGGACTCGACTAGGTTTTTAAAAGAACACAAAGGCGGGTAAAAAACAGGCAAGATGAATGCTTGTATACTAGGAGGCGACACACCAGAGTAGGTGGGTTGCTGAAGTAATAGAGTACATCTTGCTCATATCCCCTGCCAAAAATCCTTTTCGAAGTTAGATCCTGCAAGAGAGAACATTCAAAAAAGAAAATAATTGCACAGTTAAGATTTTTGGTAAGACAACTAATAGACAAAAGATTATAGGCACAATTAGGAACATAATGGATAGAATGAAAGATAATTGTTGAGGACAAGCAAGCATCTCCATGACATTGGATAAGAATAGAAGTCCCATCGGCAATACACACGGATTGCTTGTGATAGTTCGTCTTAGAATCCAGAATCCAAGTTGGTTTGATAGACTTACCATAAAAAGTAAGGGTACTAGTAGCAAGAGCAGCCGTGGGACCGGAAGATGATGTCAACCTAAATGCAGCTGGAGCTGAGCTATTTGGGCCTGAAGTTGAGTGTAATCAAGGTGAATAGGAGCGGGTTCTGGTGGGGTACACGCCATGTCAGCTATTGCGTTGGTTCAAGGAGCATTTTTAACTCGACGATTCCAAGTTTTATGCGGTTATAATTCGGGATGGAGCTCAAAGCAGCGGTCAATAAGGTGACATAGTCTACAACAATGCTAGCAAATATGAGTTTGTGGTCCCTTTGAACGAGTGCCAGAGGAAGTGGCGAAGACCATATGTTCAGGGATGGTATGGGCAGGCTCAGGTGGCAGAAGGAGTCGGCGTTGTGCATCCTTGTCGACATTCGCAAAGGCTTCGTATAAATTGCACATCAGAGATGTGTTTAAAATTTGAGTTTGAACATTCTCAAACTAAACTAAATGTTTAAACACATCAAGAAATGATAAACTGATGGCGATCTTGTCACCTCAAACGCAACATCATTGGGGAAATGACTTAGAGGTTCGTATTGAGCGAGTTTCTCCTATCGTGTCTTAAGGTCCCCAAAGTAATCCGCAAAGGACAACCACAAGGATGATTGAGAGGCATGTGAGATCTCATGATAGAGCTCGAAGATTTGTGATTGGTTACGGGCAAGGGCATACATCTTCGTCAAGGCAGACCAAAGACCATAAACCGTCTCGTGGTACATGAACATATTGTAGATATGTTCTTCCATAGAATTAAACATCCAGCTCAAGATGACACAATTATCAACTAACTGTTGGACGAATTTGGAATCGTTGATTGCATGTTGTAACTTAGTGCCCAGGATCCATCCGGTTTTGCATTTTTCACCCACCAAGGTATAGACAAAACGAGTGAGATCAGCCATGGAAGTTTGTTCAGTTCAACAACACACTAGTAACACGATGAGCCAGCGCATTTGATTTACGGGAGAGATCTGGGCAAGTAACCAATTGAACATGACATTTCTTTCCGGTAGCCATGAGTCTCAAACAAACAAAACTTCGGAAAAACTCAACGTAGACAACCAAAGAGCTACCAAGAGGCTAGGAACAAGATAACATTGGTAACTAGATACACGTTTACCTCAACAAGTGATAAAAAAAAAAAAAAAAAAAAAAAAAAAGACAAACTTTGTTTAGTACATCCTTGATAAAAGTTTTAGGTGCGACTAACCAATGCCACTAAGAGAACCACGGTTGTGACGACGCTGGTGGCAGTGATTGGTGCAAGATGAGTAGCTACGATTAGCACAAGAGAGAGGGCAGTGATTCAAGGCTGTGTTGGTGGCTATTTTGAGTAGATGACGTTCGCACGATGGTGGTGTCTAGTGTTTGTGTTGGCCGAGGCAGAGGTTTTGACAAAATCGTGTGGTTCTAGGGTTTGCGTCGGCTAAGGCAGAGCAGGTATACCTTGGCTTAGGGCTTGCGTGAAGTTGGTGATGGTGTTGTCTAGGGTTTGCGGTGGCGATGGTGGTGGTGTCGAGGCCCCTAGGGTTTGCGGCGGTTGTGGTAGACTAGAGCTCTAGACACCAAAAAAGATATAAGAGAGGAAACAAAAATATTTTATTGTATTGTTATATATAGGGGTGGGCACGGTTCGGTTCGGTGCGGTTTTCGCAATTTTTGGTCCCTGAACCGAGATCCTCGGTTTTCATATACTGAAAACCGCTCCCTGACGGTTCGGTTTCTATGTGTGAAAAAAACCGTCCCTGCGCTTTATGTCGGGGTCGGTGCGGTTTCGGTTTTGGGCTGAAGAAGAACAACACAATAACGAAATCAAAACCCTAAACGAACAAAAACGAACAAATCCATATACGAAACGAAACACTAAAACTAACAGATTCATAAAACGATCGATGAAGATTACTTGAATGATTTGAAGGCCAGACCTGTGATAGGCGGACAACGATCTGCGAAGGATCAGCCATGGTGGATGACGACAATCTTTGACACGGTGGAGGATGGCCAAAGATCTGCAACAGCTGAGCATTGCCAACTATCTGCAACATTCAACAACGTTCTGGATTTTGACGTGAAGACGAACGATTTGCAATGGCGAACGAACGATCGTTTAGGGTTGCGAATCTTGCGATTAGGGTTTCCATGGTACGATTAAGGCTGCGATGGTTTCGATTAAGGTTGCGATGGTGCAGAAAATGTTGCGATTTAGGGTTGCAATCTGTTCTCGCGGCTGGGAACAAGAGGACGACGTGGAAGTGGAAGGAGAAGGAGAGAACGATCGGGAGAGAAGCGATGAGGCGGCTACGCTAGGGTTCGTTCCTCTGGCTCGTGGAGTGTATAATGTATATACAAACCATAAAACGACGTCGTTTTAGGGATCCCGGTTCGGCGCGGTTAAACCGCGGTTCATGTGTGCTAAACCCGGCAACCGAACCGGGGCTGCGGTTTTACTCCAAATAGTAACCGAACCAGGCGGTTTTTTCATCAGGGGCGGTTTTTTTCGGTTTTTTTTCAGTCGGTTTTATTCGGTTTTTCGGTTCGTCGGTTTTTTTTGCACACCTCTAGTTATATACAATAGAACTCTATGCTCTCCATTGTATAGTTGAAACAATAGAGTAAAAAGGAAAGTAATGCACTAATTAATAGCTCAATAAATGGAATACAAACGAAAAAAATAAATATGAAGTATTTCAACATTTGTTGATTCATTATTGATTTTTGTTTGGTTGAAAGTCGGCAAAATACTTTTAATCACTTTTTTGTCCACAATGTGAGAATTGAAACATACCAAAATGGGTAAACAAGAAATAGTACAATTTCTAAAAAAATTGGATATGTTTGGTTGAAATGATGAAAAAGGAAAAGAAAAAAGAAAAAGAAAATGAGAGGATAATATTTTTATCCATTGTGAAAGGAAAATTATTTTCTCTTGGTTGGGAAAGAAAATAAAAGAAGAGAAAATAATTCTCTTTAATGTAATTTACTATTTTGCACTCATATATTACAAAAATAAATTAAAAAATCTATTATTAAGAGTATAATTGTAATTTTGATACCTTAAACCATTTTCCTTCCATTTTTCTCCCAAATTTGTGAGGAAAAAAATTTGTCTCGAAATTTATACTTTATCCATCCTATTTTTTTTTTTGCTTCCATTTTCCATCCAACCAAACATGATTTTTTTTTTTTCATTTTCCATTTCATTTCATTTTCTTTTCCATTTATTTTCCATCCAACCAAACACACCTTAGCGTAAACTTTTTACCTTTACAAATGGTTGATCTCTGCTCGCGAACGAGTCAATAAAGCTGTCCTTGAGAAGTATTGAAACCTGTAATAACAGCATGTAAGATTCGTTACAGGCCTTTATCCTTGAAAAAATAAAGAGGAAACTTTTAGTTGATGTGTTTCTAACCCTGTCGTTATTGGATTGAACGCTAGTGATTGTATGAGACCTCAAATCTGAACAAAGCGACTCCAAGTAGCTCCTCATGACTGCCAAAAATTGAGCAGCAGCTTCAGCCTGCTTGGTGCAATCATGAAGGTGACCTTAAAGACAAATATATATGGACAGATAAATCTATGAAGTGTATTTTTGGAGTGTGGTACTTGAAGAATTAATTTTTTAAAATCAGTTTCGTTTTTCAAAAACCTCAGCCAAACGCACTCTAAATAACAATAGATAGACGTCAGAAAGCGATGAGAATAAGCCAGTTTTGTTTGTTGACTAAAGTAGATACCTGGATTTCGTTGCATTTGTATACTGGGTGCCTCTTAGCAATGGCGTTTTGACGTGATAATTTAGCGTGGATTGGGCCGAGTTGAGATACAAGTTCTTTTTGTCGAGGAAGTGCAGGCAAGCAACACTTCTTCACCTGCACAGAAAGAAGAAAAAGAGGAATAAACAATTGAGAGAGAGAGAGAACTTAGGTTCTCCATAATCGTTATTGTAGAAATCCAATGTGCTAGGCTACTACAAACAGATACCGGGGGCCCAACATCAATGTAGAATTCAACATGCCCCCTCAAGCGCAGGGCAGACGTTGATGAATCACTGTGAACAGATATCGGGGGGCCTAACATTAATGTTAGATTCAACACGTCCAACATCAGACATAAGGCCTAACTCTGATACCATATAAAAATCCAATGTGCCTAACTCACTCTTAAAAGACGCCTTGTAAGAGGAGGAGGATTGCCCTAGACTTATATATAGCTCAGGCTCAGGTAACACAAGCGATGTGGGATTCAACAGTTATTATAAAAATCACGCACTTAGTTGCAAATAAGAAGCTTTTGCCAAGGCTTTGCACATCACGCAGAATCCAAATGATTTAACAAAGTTCATGGGCTGAAAACGAAGATCTCTAATTGACGTATTTAAATTTCATTGACTTTAAAATTATCTGGCTTACAAAAAATGGCCCAATAATATTTTTTCAATTTATTCTTGTGGGTTGGTGGGTGGGGGGTAAAAAAGAAAATACAAAGATATATTACAAACCTGGTTCTTTATGACATTGACATGAACAAGATTAGAAGCTTTGATCTTCAAATCGGACGGTTTATGTTGTATGCCAACCTGCCATAAGAGAGATGAAAATAAAATTTGTGATATCTTCGAAACAATATAAACAATGAAATCTGAACCACAAAAGTTCTGTAAGAATCATTACTAAAATTTTAGTTTGTGAACTGAAAAGGTGAATTGACAGTAAGGGCAATCATAAAATTGTTGGAAAATGAGATGCCAATCACTGTACGCTTGATGAAGACAAATATGTGAATCATTAGATTGCGATCAACTAATTATTGAATTTCAAGGATCCAAACAAAACAATTGATTCAACTCCAGTTTCAACGGAAATGCAGGATTAATTCAAGAAGAATGTGCAATGAAATCATGAGTATCGAGTTACAACAATATTTGAATTCTGAATACATGTGTTTATGTGTGTGTGTGTGTGTGTGTGTGTATGTATTATCACACACAGAAAGTGAAGTAGTTGATCAGGAACTCACAATGTAAGGAACGGGAGCATCAAGAAAATCGAGCATCTTCCCTGGCAGAATCTGCAAAAAGTTGTGCAACTTAGTGCTACTGTTTAAACATGAAGCATAGAAGCCAACTCATTTTATAATCAAGAAGCAGAGCTAAAAAATTTGGACAACTAATAAATCTATGTCAAAGTGCCAAAATGTCTAGCATCAGTGTCAGCGAACTGTAGGTTTCAGTGAAATGGGCTTTGAAAAGAATACGGACTCATAGTTTTGTCTGCTTTCTGATGAAAAGTAATTTCTGGAATGGCTAGAGAAGGAATCAATATAGAGCAAAGGAAGGCTCATTTACTGCATTACTCCATCGAGCAGGTTGACATACAATAGATGATGCAATCAGCTTTTGAGTTATATGGTACTAATACAAATGCAAATATATTAAGTTTATGTTTGAAAATAAAGAAGATGTCTTTACGGTAACTGTATTAATATCGATGATCACTTAGAAAAAACATCTTTAATTTCTCCTCTAGTTCATTCACCACAACCTTCTACCTTTCCAATTTCGCTCATCAGATCAGTTCTTCCAACTCAAGACAACAACTCATAAATTCTCCTCAAAACAATTTTTAGATCCACAAGGCTCCCCACTAAATATAGAGCAGGAAATTAGGAAGGATATAGGAGAGGAGAATATATGCATTTGACGCCACATGATCGCAGTGATAAAATCTTCTACACACAACATATAACACATAAGTCTGATTACAGTTTCTGATTCTTTGGCAACGGCTAAAATGAAAAAAGAAAAGGTCATTTCATGTTGTTTAGTTTTCTATTATCAGTAGTGCATTGCTATAAATGTACATGCATTTGAAAACACATGAAAAGACTCGCACAATCTCAGATAATACAAATGACTGAACAGTGGATTTTTTAGAAATTAAAAACATTCTAACCATAACTCAAGTAAACAATATCATCACATATGTCATGGGAGGCACTGTTGTTTGGTGGCTTAATTAAAGGGCAAAGCAGCGAGTTAGATGCTATAAACTTACTGGAAGAAATAAGCTTTGCCACTCAAATGGATGAATCATGGGAATAAGAGATAACACTATAGCCGATAAAATACCCTGTGTGAATAAAAAATAATGTCATTCAAACCTAGTAATATTTAAACCATTTCCTGACCATTCATAATGATCAGGAAAATAAAAAATAAAAAATGAGGCTACCGCCTACCAGATTTGGGCACACAACCACCAATTGTTTTTCTAGTAGTACCCCTGTCACCAGTGCCAAAACCTGAAAAATATTACTAGTCAAAATTGACTTGATATTGAAATGCACGGATACCGCTTAAAAGCAAAACAAAAGGGAATTTTAGAAGGTCGGATTAGATTTTCCATTCACATGCATAAAATAAAAAGGAAATGGTTGGGCATATAATTTAACAGATGTTTATCCACCAATTAAATGGAAATAAAGACAATTAGGAGAAAATCTACAACAGATATAAGAACAACATTGAAAATGGAGATGACCACATGGTGCTACTCTTTCATTTCCCTAATGCCTTCAACAGAGGCCAGTACATACACATCCATCTCCAAGAACAGAAAAATATAGTCATTTTTTATCACACAGAGGAAGTAGTGAATTATGCTCAAGTTTCCAAATCTAGGCTTAATCATAATGAAGTTTTAACTTTATTTTGCCAGCAGGCCCAACACTTAATACTTCCGATAAGCTTGATTACTATATCCATTACTAGGACTCGGCTACCATTTCTCTAATGCTAAATGCAAACACTATGAGCCCTTTCAACACCTTCAAGAAGTAGGAAAACACATGAATGTATTCCTAAAGCATATATGAACTTCTTTAGCGAAAACACAAAGGAAATGAGGAATTAGGTATCACGTTACTGGGGCTTAATTACTTTTAACTCTGAAACATTTCCATCACATTCTAAATTTTTAGCGAGTTTAAAAAAACCAATTCTGCATTTATTCATGTGAAAGCTTCATGCTGACAACTGCTATTAATTTTACATTTCGACAATGTAAGGACTTCCAATAAGCACATAATTGTTTTCCTAGAACTCCAAGGCATCTCCGTCAATGTTGTGTTAAATATTTTTTGGAATAAAATGCATGATGCTCTAACTTGAACTGAGAAACCTCATCATCATCATCATGTGTGTATCTTTTGAGATAATCACAAGAAGAAAAGGGAAATTTAATAATATGACGAGTTCTGTCTCATATTGTGCTAGAAACGATACATTTTCAATGGAAAGAACTCGGCAAATTGTTGCAGTTGTCCATATTGATAGTGCAAGAGCTTCCTCTGCAGCAGCTAATTTCAAGTTCACCTGCAAAGTATGACAATTTCAAATGTTAAGAATCTATGTTCAGAAAAGCGAAGTATAAGTTCTTGGGGTTAATTTCATTTTACTCTCATAATTGTGGGAAGTATCACTACCTCCCTTAATTTTGTGCATGAACTTTGGAGTAAGTATAACTTTACCCCCTCTTTATGTACTTCAGTCCGTAGTCCAAGGGGGTGGTATATTTTCCATGTTGAAGGGGTCAAACCGTCAAAGTGTTATTGCCCCCAAGTAGAGGTGGAAAAATTTAATTAAACTAAATACTTATCATTTAAAAAAACCTGAGCAGCTTCCAGTGAATCCTGCATGGCCAGAAATGAATGTTTTTCGCTTAATTCAGGAGCGGAAAATGGAGGCCTCCAGTACTCAATAGCCTGCAGATGCTCAAGTGGTTGAAAAACTATTCTATTCCCTCGAGAGGGTATAGGCATAGCATGATAACCACAAACTATCTGCAGCAAATCATTCTTTTTTTCCTACCACAGACCACACAAAAAAATGATAAATTACAATTCGACTCCAGTAACACCAGATGGATCAAAAATGTAAGCAAAAGTTGACCTACCCTGGCCCATTCCATTATCATCTCATCCCCTGCCTCTTTTTCTTGGTGGAAAAACAGTTCATCATCTTCATCCTCCAATTCCATGCTTCTCACTGAACTGCCAAATGACAACGATGTACTAACTGACTATTAATCTTGTGAAGAAAACAAATAATGAAACAAGATAGTGACATAATCACAGATTTCAGGAGCAGTAGTAAGATATTTATCAGAATCAGAATTGTTCCTACTAAAATCAAGTGTAAAATGATTTCATATGAGAAAAAATACTGCCAGAATATGTCAAAACTCAGCATATCACAAATGCATAACACTATAAATTCATAGAACCAAGACACTAAATATCATACGAGTAAACTACATCCATATGCACAAATCTAGCACCTGAATAGGGATTGAGAGCTTCCATGATGCTCCAATGCATGGATCATTTCTGGACTTTGACCAATATTGTAATTCCCATACATCCTCGTCAAACCGTCTGATTGACCTTCTGAGGCCTCAAAGTCATAATCATCAAAAGAGTTTAAATTCTTCTGGCTATCCTTATCTATTTCCCTTATATGACTATAATCTGAAGCCTCACTGGCAGTAGTACTTTCAGGAGAGAGAGTATCCCATCTTGATGAAGATGAGGGGACCTCATCATCTATTATAATGCCAGCAGCAGCAGCAGTAAGAGCAACTGCACTGTCAACAGGTATCGCCATGGCCATCCAGTCTGTAACACGTTCGCCATAGTGGGATTCAATGTTCTCATTCATCTGATCATTTAATTTAAAATCTGAAGGGACGTAATCAGCAAGAGCCATTTCACTAACAAATTCCGTTATACGATTCAGACGCTCCTGTGCAATGATACTGCGACCAATCAGATAAAATTTAATGATTATGCAAGAACACATCGGAATCTACCAAATCTAGTTCATACAAATGACAAGCAGTGTTTACTTGGCATAGAGTGATTAACAGTATAATCGAAGTTAATTCTGACCTGTACAACATCTCGTAATGTAATTCGAAGAAAGGAAGCCTTGTCAAGACACAGTAACAGCGAGGCGCAGAAACCAAAAAACGACTGCATCCTCCAGATGATTGTGCTAGGAGTGGTGATGCACCTACAATAGCAGGTGGTCTCTGAACAATTTCTTCTACATGTAAACAAACACCATAAAGTGTAGCACTGTCGGCTACCTGATGAGAGGCACATAGAATCTCGTCAGCTAAAAAAGCCCTGCAGCTCCCGAAGGCATATGGGGCAAACAAAGCCACCAAAGGACCAATGCCACGGTTCATATCTATCCAAAATACATTTTTATTCAAAAAAATAAAAAAAGGAAAACACCTTTACTGCTGTACGGCATTTGACATTTTAATTGGACTAAATAAACTGGGGAGCATCATTTTAACTTCAAATAAACATAAAAGACGCTATCACTCAATTCAATTCTTAACCTAATCACCAGATCTCTGAAGCATGATTTAAGAAATCCTCTTTTTCATCTCTTTGTCGCTCTCTCTTGCTCAAAACATATCACCCAATTCATAATCTCTATTGGCTAATAAATTTGATTGCTACGTCTATGAAGAATGACCTTGGCAGAGCAATCTGTTGCCCCCCCCCCCCCCCCCCCCCCCCCCCCCCAAACCCATCACACACACCCCTAACATGGAAGAAATACTACACAGTGGCTTTTCATTAGACATTATTACATGTTTCTACACAAAGTAACATTTGTTCACAAAAAAGGCATATATTTGTGCAATAAATCTGAGGTACGTAAACTACTCAATCATCAAATAGCTAAAGAAACAAGCTTATGATTGAACTGAACAATTACAATTACATGAGATAAATACAAAGAAAATGATATGGAAAATATTGCAGATAGATATACAACGATCAATCCTTTGTCCCACTTAAGTAGGGTTGATTACATGATTCGGCTTTGAAATAGAAATTGTTCTTGAGCCATCTCATTCTTTAAGTTCAATGTCATCAAATCAATCGTAATTGTCTCTTTCCAAGTTTTCATAGATCTATATCTCCACCTTGTTTCTTCCCCTTGAATTAAATCACTTTCTAACATATATTTCCGCAAGTCTTCTATGCGCATATCCAAACCATCTTAATCGATTTTCTCGCACCTGATCCTCAATGAGTGCTATTTTAATCTCCATCTAATAAACTCATTCCTCATGTTATCAATTCTTGTATTACCGTTCGTCCACTTTAACATCCTCATCTCAGCTACCACTTTACTTTCTGCACATGCATCCTATTAACTGCCCAACATCCCGAACCATAGAAAATTGTTTGTCTTATAGTAGTTTGATATAATTTTTCTTTCAATTCAAATGGTATCCTACAATCACATATCACCCCACTTTCATTTCTACACTTTAATCATCTTGTGCTGATTTTGTGTGTAATGTCCTTCTCAATTACTCCACTGCATATAATGTTAGTATCTAAAATGATCAACCCCACAAACCAACTTATCTCCAATTCTTCCCATATCCCTATCTCTATGAATATTGATAAAATTACAATGCATACATTCCATCTTAGTTCTAATATATCTAATCCTCAAACCTTTAGACTCTAGGAGTTCTCTCCAAAGGTCTAACTTATTGTTAAAACTTTCTCTAGATTCACCAATTATTACTATATCATCCACAAACAACATTCTTCGTTGTATTCCATCCTCAATATATTGAGTTTGTGCACCACAAAAACAAAGAGGTAACGATCTTTTATTTAAGTTTATTTTGTTGTTCTTGTTGTTCTAACCCAATTGACTACCATCATACATGTCCGTAATAACATCAACATAAATAGTAAATATTTGCTTATTTTCTAAAACCCAACACAATACTTCTTTGAGTACATGAGCTTTATCTTTGTCTACAAAAATGATATGAAACTCTTTTTTCTTTAATCTATATTTCTCCACTAGTCGTTAGGTAAATATATGGCTATAATGGTTGGCAGATTAGGAATAATCTAAATCGATTCTCCTCTACGCTCGTCTTATGCCTTACTCTATATTCTATCAAGCTCTGTAAAAGTTCCATGGAAAGACTCATAAGCTTTATACCTTGATAATTCCTATAACTTCGGCCTTTCCTTTATTTTTCAATAGGAGCTAAAATACGCCACTAAAATATTTCTTCTCCACAAATTTTGAATTCTCTTTGGTTGGGTTTAGAGGGAAGAAATTGAAATGAAAGGATTTTCCATTTGAAATACACATGTTGGAACTAAAATAAAAGTCACTAGATTTGGAAGACATGAATAGTTGGATAATAATTGCAAAAGGAATTACTTAAAATCCATCCTACTCATAATTGTACTTACTTGGATAATATAGTAAATTATATTCACGATAATTGTTTTCAACTTTCCCTTTTGTTTTTATTTTATTTTTATTTGATGATAACTTTTTCTTAATTTTCATTATAACTTCAATATTGAAATCCCTTGATTTGAAATCCATCCATCCAAACTAAGCCTGATTGAAGAGTTTTGTTAATCATCGTATCCAAACCTCTACAGGGATATCATCTAGCCCTGGTTTCTTTCCATTACCATCTTATTTAGTGCTAGCCTAGCATCTGAAACCCTAAGTCTCCTATAAAACCTATAAATCCTATGTCGGGGGCAAATTATCTAGTTCTAAACTTAGTTCCCTGCACTACTCTCATATATAAGAATAAGCCAAACCTCTACAGGGATATCATCTAGCCCTGGTGTCTTTCCATTACCATCTTATTTAGTGCTAGCCTAGCATCTAAAACCAGTCTCCTATAAAACCTATAAATCCTACGTCGAGGGCAAATTATCTAGTTCTAAACTTAGTTCCCTACACTACTCTCATATATAAGAATAAGCAAAACTAGATGATATACAAAGATGTTATACGTATAAAAAGCATTTGAAAATTGTAGAAAAAACTGAAGGCATTGCATGACAATATGATAATTATAATATTAAGTGCTATATAATTGAGTTGGAAAAGACATCGTACAAACATTAAAAGAAATAGATCTGTAGAAACGGTAGAATGCCAAACAAAACATCTATTTGTTGATTCAAGAAAGTATCCTGAAGCATTATTAAACAACAACCAACTTCTCGAATCTACTTAAAAACATAAATCATCAAGCTCAGATATGAAATTATAATTAAAACAAAACTGCACTTACCTTAAGTGAGAATATAAATGATGAATCATCTCTACTTAAGTGTTCCTGTAGATGAAATAGATGATAGAATTATTTCTTCGAGGAAAGAGAAAAGAGAAAGTTGAAGTAACAAAACTATTTGAACATTTTAAACAAGAATTTTGAGTTAGAATAGGAACTAACAAAGAATCTAAAAGGCATAAAGTACACTGCACTATTATCAATAAATCATATTACAAAATATGGGACCCGTTTCAATAAGAAACCAAGCATTGACAGCATGTAGAAAAGGAATTCCCTCTTGCTAAAAAAAATCTTTAGAAGTATATAGACACCTGTGTGTTAGTGTGTATGTATTTCTGAAACTTAATGATAATTTGTCGGACCAATTTTTCAGTTAAACCTATAATGAGTTTCATGCTTGTCTAGGTGTTAATTCTAAGGATTTATTGCAAAAACAACCATTAGCGACATACAGACCAATTTAAACAAATCACACACACGCACACATATATATCCAAACTAACATCTAAAGAACGGATTCTTGTACTATATAGTGATAACTGCATAAGCTATTCTTGTACAGGTTTCTCATTAAGACATTAACAATGTTTAATTATCATATAAGAAAGACTTAAAAGAGGCAAAAATTACAGCATATGACTATTTATAATTTTATGGTTCATGAAAAGAAAGAAAACATTTGAACTTTTTAAAGATGGTTGACAAACCTGTCCATAAACAAGTTCATTTAGCTCACTTAGGGAAGGAGTCCTCTCCAATACGCGAGCCTGAATTAAATAAATACAATTCACCGGTGAGATAGTATCTAGTGATGTTTTGTGCCACAAATATATATTTATATGAAAAGGGAACAAATGGAAGAGGAGAAGAGAAAGACAAAGACATTAGCGAGAAGGACACAAAAGTAATCATTAAAAGAGAAGGATAATTAAAAAACAATGGAACAAAGTAGAGATGCTATTGCAGAACTGAAGACGTTTATCAACCTTCGGTATTCTACCCCCTCATTTAATTTATGCCTCCATCCTGCTTCAGAATCTAGGTTCAATTGGCTACTCATTTACTTTTGGCTTTAGGTGAAGGGGAATGGAGGAAAGATCGGAAAACTCCTATGAGAGAGTTTAATTAATGTGGGTGGAACACATGCATTTATGTGTCTCATTTTGTTTACGCCTCTTATCTACTTCAGTATCTAGGTTCAATTGGCTATCTCATTTACTTTTGGCAATAGGGGAAGGGGAATGGAGGAAAAGCCGGAAAACTCCTATGAGAGCATGTAATTAATGTGGGTGGAACACATGCATTTATTTGTGAGATTTATCAATCACAATCCAATGATATGCAGATAATGCTACACGTTTGTAACTTACGGTATTTTCATTTTCAAGTGAAAGGTAGGCTGCTATGTAGTAAAAAAACGAAGTCGAAATTGGCTATTTAATTGATGCATGATCAAACAACAACAAGAAAATGGTTTTGCAACTGTCCAACATGAAGACAAAAGTTCCATGTGACGTTAAACTGTAAAGAAAATCCCAATCCAATTTGCTGCGTGCATGTTCAAGAAGACGTATCAGAATACGGAACGTATACACTATAGTGTTAACCATGTCAATGTCTGGAATTAACATCTCATATATTAAGAAGGATTTATGTGAGTGAAGTAGCTAGTAAGTAAATTCAATGTTAAGGCTTAAGTTCAAAAAGTACTAGCTCAATGGCATGAAAAGTTATCAGCACCACACCTTAACACCTGCAGGAAAGCAAAAGGCAGCTAAATCCCTCGGACGAATGCCTAACCTCTTTCCTGGTGGATATTTGAAAAGCACCTGCAAGTAGGATGAAGTTAAAATAAAAACCAATGACATGATCTCAGTGTTAAGCTGAGAAATACAGGATCTCTTTAGCGACCTTTCTGGGTCAGTTTTCTTTTTTTATTTAAGTTTTCCATCGTACCAAAAAAATAATGAGAGAGAGAGAGAGAGAGATGGATTATGGATGCCATTCTAGCTATTATTCATGACAAGAGAACCAGCTGATGTATTCTCAATACCAGACAGCAGTGGCAAATATATTCATGCAGTCTCTATGTTTACGTTAAGCAACCACATGACTGCAGTCAAAAACAAACTATAGCCCTGAAAAAGAAAGAATCTCACATGGATGGCACAAGCCAAAACAAGACAAATAATGTGTTCGTACATCACCCTTCAAATTCTTGGGACAGATAAAGGCAAATAGACCAATTTAACAACATCATACTGATGTGAAACAGAACTTTAATTTATACAGAAAAATTTACCATTTAGTCAAGGAGCCAACCTGAGGTTCCAGTGTTGGAAGAGAAGGTGCACGATGCTGCACCATTTTAACATCTTTGATATCAGAATTTCCCATTTCTGACTCCCACTTCTTCCTTCTTGCAAATGCATCCTCAACAACCTTAAGATTGGCATCTGGATGTAGACCGGTGATAATGAAGTGTTCAAAAAGCGAGGTTGGCTCCTTATATTTTTTATGGTCCTAGACAATATCGTCATAGATTATTAATGTAAAAAAATAAACAAGGAAAAAGATATTTTGATACAGACATACGGTAAATGGGCACCCCAAATTGAAACAGAGAACTATAAAAGAACCTATTGGGACTACCAATCACGTAATTTTGAAAGGAAAAACACCAAATCAGAATGTAGAACATAAGTTAAGATGACTTCATAATGAATCTTCAAACTGCATAGTTTCAAATGATGTACAGATTTACACCACAGTAAGTGTAATTTGGAATGTGATTTGTGTAGACAATGAGAGGACTAAAACTCTAAAAGAATTGACCAATCAAGAATGATAAGTGTGTCCCATATAAATGCTACCCAAGTAAGTTGAAGAACAGACGAATAAGAATTTATTTATGAATAAAAGAGGCTCCTCAAAGTCCGATTTAAACGTAAATCTTGTTAGCAAAAAGACAAATCAAACTAATGGAACTACAAAAACTTATTAGGAACCTACTGAAAATGAGCCCTAATCTTTCGATACTCAATAAGAAAAGTAAAAATATAACTATTACTCAGACAAAATCCAGAAACTGATCAATACATCTACGCTAGTTAGTAGAAAGTTCAAGAACATAGGACAAAAGTTTTATTAAGAAATGTCGATTCCTATTAAAACCCATAAAACCCAGAGGAAGGAGGAACGAAGGGCAGACCAGGTAAATGCCTAAATTTTTGGAATACCGAATCATTCTCTTCAAACAACCACAATAATTAATATGACATGATTTTACATCAACACTATGCGGCGAAAAAATAATATAAGAATGAATACTATTTATTTTTCATTTTCTGTGAGAGCATACCGACGTTTTCGATTGCAGCTGATACCACTGCCTTTTCTGATCAGCCAATATTTCAGGATTGAAGAAAGAAGACCAGCTTTGTTCCTGCGAATTGTTTCCCCACCGCAAAGCCCTTTGCATCTGAGACTTCCATTTCTGAAAACTATTATTATGCCCGTGAATTGACCTCAACACTTCACTTTTACTTCTTCTATGCCCTGGTGCTAGTGGTGAAATGCTGGCACCGCCCGAGTAAACACTTTGTAGTGCTTCGCCAGCTACTCTGACTGCCTCTTCAGAGAAATGCTGTAATACCTGATATGGAGACGATGGGCACTCCTCTTGCAAATCACCATTTTCTTTTGTTTCCATTTCACAATTCTAAAAGCCTTCTACCCATTCTACGGCTCCAGTTGACCAATCAGTCAACAGTTTCAAGAAGCTCAACTTCAAAACACACAAAACCGTATAACCAAAACAAAACAAAACGAATTAACTTTGCCGATTGAATAACACAAACTGCAATATAAAGTCCCTTCAGCTGTTCCTTGATTTCAAAATCCGCAAATGCACAGGATATGCTTCAACCAGCAAAAACATCATCCATCACGGCACGTCATTAATTCATAAACTGATCATACTCAGACCAATAATTTACACCTTGTCGCCCTGATCAAGAAAAAAAAAATTGAAATAATAAATAACAACTTCCAGAGAAATCAATCAAACAGTAGAATTTCCAAGAAAAATACAGCAGATATCAAGATTTGGAAAAAAAAAAAAAAAAAAGGAAATACAAATGGAGTGAATGAGACATTGCATTGAGCATGAAAACGTTCAAGATAGTTGTGGATGCGGTCATATTGATATTAAAATCAACAAAAATAGGGATTTTTTTTAACACATATCGTTCACCTTTTCGTGATAATTGTGGCTTTTTTCCAGTTCTAGGGTTTCGGTTCGTCGAGGAGTAATCGAATATGAATCGATTTATGGAGGCAGTTGCCGAGAATATCAGGGAGAAGCAAAGGAGGAGGAGACGTTGCATTTTACGCGAATTTCCAAATGAAATAAACTGGCAAACAGGTGAAAAATAAACAAAAATAAGGAAAATAACAGTTATACCCCCCAAATTTGGGATATTTTTAGTCAACTCCTCAAAGTATTAGTCTACGTAATTTGAGACAAATGTTAGATTTATATATCATTTCAATTAAGTTTATGGAATAAAAGTTCTACAATATTATGTTTGAAAAATTTGTATTGTATAATTTACTAAAATTTAGCAGAACTTTTTTTATTACTATGATTGGTTATTTATAATTACAATAAATCACATTATAATATATCAATGTCTAGACACATGCAATACACGTGCAAAGTGGTTATGAAAGAAAAGAGTGTACGAAAAATTTCAATTTATCATTTGCATTTTGGTTAGTCGTTGTAACCATAATTGAGTATATATATTATATATTTGTATAATTATAATCGAGTATAGATTATATATTTGTATAAATATAAGAAATTGAAGATTATATTGCATGTGTCCAAGGGGTGTTAATTTGGTTGGTAAAGGAAGGTATCCATTTTCTTATCAATCAAAATTCGACTTTCTTGAAAAGTATTAAATGAATTATATATTGAATTTAATCTTAAAAGCACCAAGTCGATATGGAAGATTGTGTCTTTAAAATCACCCAAGAATGTGATTAGTTGAGATGCACGTAAATTGATCCAAGCTTAATTTACAATCAAATTAAAAAAAATGAAAATATATTGCACGTATTATATATTAAAATTGGTTTTACAATTTCAATTATATTACACTCTACTTCAAGTTAGATATATAATTAAAATCATATATTGATCAACTATGTCAATAGTTAATTTCACTAAAAATGAGCAATTTATGGTAATAATTTGGCAAAAATAGTAAAAAAAAAATTCCAATCAAAATGTAAAATCTTGATCCCATTAAATTTCTTAGCTAGGGGTATAAAATAAAATTCGTGTAAACATTAGGGATACAAAATGCAATTTAATAAGAAAAGAAATAGAAAAAGAAACGGCTATAACTTGAATCTGAATATTGACTCGTCATAAATTGAACGTGCCTGGGGCTGAACTCACTCATTTCCCCATTAATAACGGTTACGTAAAGTGAGGGTGGTCCATGTTACACCCTCCAAAAAAATAAATAAAATAAATAACGAAAAATTAAGAAAAGGTGGTAATCATGTTTTGTCTCATTATATTATAATTTACTAATTTTTGGCCCGTGCTAACCATAAATTTTAGAGTAACTTTAGACAAAAATAAAAATAAAAAAATAAAATAAAATTATATTAGGTTTGTTTATAATAATACGAAACAATTGTTTACTATTTGGATGCTAAACTAATAGGAATTGTATTTTTTTCCTTATGATATTTCCTTTTGATACTTTTAATAAAATTGATCGAATACCCAATTTTTTTTTTTTGTAACAAAACCCGTTTAAAAAACACATAATAGTGTTTGTTGAAATAATAAAATCTTAGTTGAACATAATTTTAATTTTAAAAAACCATGCGATTGTGAATTCATTTTTTATATATGTACTATAGTAAGAAAATAAATTTATTTTTTCAATTTTACTTATTTGATTTGGTCATTTTTTTTATTCCTTATGTTATCTTTTTTATTTCTTTTCTATCTTCTACGATCTCTCCAAATAACCAATTTACCTTTACACACTCTAAACAAAAATGTAATTATATACACCTTTAAACACCCCTAACAAAAAATATAATTATATATACATTTATACATCCGCAAACAAAAATATAATTATATAAAGGCCTATACAAACGCAAACAAAAAATATAATTATATAAATCTTTATACACCCACAAACAAAAAATTAATTATAAATGTCTTCATACACCCACAAACGATTTTTCAATTTTTTTTTTTTCGAAATTACATCAACAATTTTTTTTTTTCAAAATTACATCTAAAAAATATTAACTTATTTTAAATAAGATATTATGAACATAAATTTATTTTCGACTTAAATTTTTAGGGAACAAAAATAGAAAAATGGGAATAGAAACAAAAAACTAACAGGCTTAATATAAAAATATTTTTTAATGGAAGACCAATCACAATTTGCCACATATATTAATGTGGAATTTAAGATTTGATATGAAGTATAAATTTAAATTTGGCTTAGACAAATATATGACCATCAATTTCACATTAATAAAATTAATAGAATATTAATGGTGGAAGGAATTAATCTTAGCCATCCATTTCACATTTCAATAGGATTTAAAAGATGGCTAAATAATTTTCACGTATATTTTGTTTGATTATTTAAATATAATTTTATATTTGTTGTTTTTGAGAAAATATTTTGTATTAGTTAGTGGAGTTTGTATTTTTATTTTATTTTATTGCAGTAGTGAACTATGTATTATTTTGCAGTGTTTGAAATATTTATTTTTTTCTACAAAAAAAATGAAATATTTATTTTTTTCATTTTGCAATATTTGTTTTGAATTAGTATTATGAATATTTTACTGTTGGGTGTTGAAAAGTATTGATTAATGTTTTAATTGAAATGATGAGATTTTTGTTCAATATAATTATAGTTTTAATGAAATTTGCATGTTCGAATTATTTAAAATGAAATTAATTAACAAATACCCTTAATAATTTAAATATACTCAAAATGTTGATAAAAAATGAAATAAGTGTTGGTGAACTATCAAAAAATTAAAATGTTATAGAAGGAAAAGGAAGTGACAATAAACAATTAAAACTCAATTTTAAAAACTAAATTTAATTAGTGGAATTATGACAATAAAGTTAGTTAAAAGATACTTCTAATAATTTAAATATACTTAAAATCTTAAGAAATAAGGAAAATAGTGTTGGTGAGCTTTCGTTTATTTGAAGATTTGAATTTCCACTTTTAGATTTTCTTATATGTTATGAAATTGGTTGCATAAAAATTTATTTTTTTAATTACTCTTATCAACGCTTATATGAAAAACGAAGAATATAAAAATATGAAGAAAAAAAAAATATGTTTTCTTTTTTTAAACAAAAAGGCTAGTAAGTGGGTCATTCATAGTTTGTTATTTATTTTTAAAATGTGTCTTTTATTAAATGCAAATTTTCACTATTTCAAATATAAGAATTTTTTTTAAAATTCTTTGAATCCACTATAGTAATAATAAATAACAATTAAATTCACTAAAATTATTATATTAATTAAAAATAATGCTTAAAACTCATTTAAACAAAATAGAATGTTAAAATAGAAAAAAATTAAGGAGAATTAAGATAAGGAGTTTTGTTATATATAAACTATTTCATTTAGTTATTTTTTTAATTGTTTAGTGAAGTATTCATATGAGAATTTATTTAGTAATAGTTTAAAAAATAGTGAATTTTCTAATTGTTATTTTTAACTCTTTATTTTGTTTGTCATTTTCAAACTCGTTTTATGTATTAAATTGGTTGCATAAAAAAATAATTTTTTTTAATTACTCTTGTCAACACGAGAAACAAATAATATAAAAATATAAATAAGAAAACTATTTTTTATAAATAAAAAGTTTAGTAATTGAA
Source organism: Eucommia ulmoides (assembly GCA_016647705.1). Taxonomy (NCBI): domain Eukaryota; kingdom Viridiplantae; phylum Streptophyta; class Magnoliopsida; order Garryales; family Eucommiaceae; genus Eucommia; species Eucommia ulmoides. The sequence goes on from CM028329.1 coordinate 43,882,077, forward strand.
TCATTCATAGTTTTTTGTTATTTATTATAAAAATAAATATGTTTTACTTAAATGGAAAAGTTAGTGTACTTTACATATTATTATGAATAAATAGTTATTTAATTTGAGTGATATCTATCATTGGCCGTTAAACAAAATTAAGATGGAATCACTATTTGAAGATTTTTAGATTTAAATTTTGAATAAAATGATATATGAGAGATCACACACATTGACTACTATATGTTTATATTTGTTTTAAAGTTTCAACATACCATATACTATGAATATAATGTATACACGAAAATGTGAATTTATTGATTTCTAATGCAACAGGGAGGAGAAAACATGTAAGTACAAACACTATAGCTTATACTTCAAAAGTTTGATTTTTTTTGGTAAAAAAGGGAAAAAAATAAGGGAAAAAAAAAACTATTCAGGACCCTAAGGAATTCATCACCCTACGCACCATTCTTTGCTAGCCAATTGACACAATGTATTTCTATCCCTGGTGTTGTTGATCTCGATTTTCATCTCAGATCTTGATTTTATATCCCTCAGTGTTTGAGCACAATATCAATAGCCTGGAAATACCATAACTAAAAATAGACCAATTATTGGAAGATAGCCCTTTGATACAAAAAGTAAAGCTTGCATGAAGCAAGAGTTGAAGAAGACCATCCAATTCAAGGTGAAAATAACCAAATGGTCGCTACAAAAAATCCAACTTTTCAGGGGCGTCTGTGGAACAATAAACAAAATCGACTTTTGCGAATACACAATGAGAGAGTTGAGGAAAAATCGAACAGAACTTAGAAACAAAACGACCCCAAAAAGTCTCCAAGTTAAAGGAAATAACTTAATCAGCAAGCGACAGTAAACTCTCCATCACAATCTTTATGAGACATTGTAGGGTATTTTGTCTTCTCTACAAATTCAACAACCTCAAAAGCAAAAGTTAAATAATCCAAATATAGATTAGCTACACCATTAAGCATGCACACAGATACGAAGATAAATACTAAATATCTATAATTCTTAGAAAGGACATAAAAATTTGCAAAATGCAAAAGTGACTGTAGTAACACAAAATTGAACAAATCCGATCAATAGATTAACAGGCTAAATGAGAGAGACAGAATACATCTCATAGTGACAATTTAAGAATTAGAGTATAGTAAGTGGAAAATAATTCATACTTGGCTATAATCCGGTCGAGGAATTTTTCTTCTTTGCACAACCTGGACATAAATTAGTGATTTGCAGTTATGCAATTTGGATTGGCCAATCACCAGCAAAAACAATAAAGACCAAACACATAAAGATCATTCTCTAAACATAAAACCAAGCCCACCAAGTCATGCAATTTGGTTTGCCCAAGCAACAACAAAAGCCATAAATACCAATACGTGACAAAACTTCAACCAATGGAAAACACTACAAGATTATTATTTTTTTGGCTAGATATCATATAGAATTCATCTTAATTTATCCTCTTTGTTTTATCTTAAATACTTTTATGTTGCAATTGAAGTGTAAACTAAATCTATCTACATGCATAAAACTTAATTGAGTATGACGCATAATAATACAAATCATTATTTTGTCATAACAACCTTAGCCACAAATTATCAAATAGTTGGCTTGTGAATCCAAATGGCTCCAAACTCAACCTCCATTGAGTATCCAAGCCTCACACCAATAAGCATTAAGATGAAACCATTATTAAATCAGTCAAAAGAGAGTACCTAAACAAATATATTACTAGGAAACAAAATGTATCGGTCAATTAAATGGGGATACAACAACCAAGAAAATTGGTTTTGATGACCATAAATAGCAAGAGACGATGAGTATCAATTGTGGATGAATATTGTAGAGTGAACACAACGACCACATCATTTGGATTTTGTATGAACTCAAAAAGTTTGATATGATGACAATCCCAAACCTAGTAAAAAATTTCAAAAAATAACTACCAATTTCAGCAAAAAATAGAAGACTATGATGGTTTTTGGATCAACAAAAATTGCAAACTGAACACATCGTCATTGTTTCTTGTCAAATACATCACCTGATAACATCATCTGTCTCCTAAATGAGGAAATTAGTGGACATTTTCCATGCCTTCGCTCCTTGTTAAAGTTCCTCGCCAAAAAACCCCATTTTTTTCAAGTAGAAATGTCAGTTTTGGTATCTTTTGAGATTGTAAAAAATGTATGATTGAATTGCTTTCAACGGAAAGATGGTCTCTCACATGTAAAATTTTACAACTCTTTTGCATTTTTCCAAGTTATATCTTATTTTTCTCTCTTCTGTCATAATAACATTAAGAAAAAGCAAGCATATCATGTTCAAACCTGTAAAATGGTTTCGTATGCAAAATAGTGCATATAAATTGCAACTGCCAACAATAGCTATAATTGATGTATGATGTTTGAGAATGAATGAAACTCATCTCAAATGAAGGGAAATATAATGTTTGCTCTTTTACCGCATCATTTCAACCAATATTTTACCATCTCATGAATAGAATCAGTGAACTTTCTACATCTCAGCTTCTCTAGATCTGCATCCAGCCTATTGGCAAACTTGTAATCAAATTTTCGAAGCGGCACAACCTGCATCATAAAAAGATAACTCCATTGGATGTCAATTCTAGAATAAGCAATAGAGTATAGCATTCTTCAGGAGAATATAACAGGAAGGTAGAAAAAGCAAGGTTATCTAATTCATATACTGATGAAATATAATAAATGTTGCCTTTAATGACTTCAAAAAGGACAATCTATTCATAATAAGATACCCATTTTTTTTTCCCTTTACCAACTTTCAATTACTTTGCTACAAATAAAACTATCTTGGGTGCTCATTCTACTAATAGTTATCGATAATAATCTCTCATCATAATAAGAATGTTCAGTGTTCATAAAATCAACAATGAAGTATAAAAAAAGTACACCAATATCAAAATCAAGAACAAATTCAACCAGAGAACAATTCATATCTGTCAGATCTCAAATATAACAGAGACCCACCAAGGAAAATTAGATTTTGAGCAGAATAATTTACTAGTGATGGTGAATAAGCTTTAGAGAGAGAGTAGAGAGAGAAAAAGAGAAGACATACCATCTTTTATGTTGGCTCAGTAGAATACCAAGAGGGGGTTAAATTGGATAATTAAAATTTATCAGAATAAAATTCAATAAATCAAATAATTAATTTTAATCCTAAATTAATTATTATCTTTATATCACAGCGGAATAATATAATCAACTAAGTGCACACCCAAACAACAAAAATAACAAAGTAAATATAGTAGTACACCAAAGATTTATACTGGTTCACCAAGTTACTCTTGGCTAATCCAGTCCCCCAAGCTCCACGAAGGTTACACCCACTAAAACCAAGATCCCTTTAAAGGTAGGAACCAAACCCTCACACCAATTTTTTTACAGGCTTAGAATCAATCTTTACAATATCATTTTCTCAAACCAAGGAAGAACCTCTACTTTTTACAGGCTAAAGAATAACCTAATTCTTTTTTTTTAACACTAAGGCTCAAGAATCAAAACCTCACAAAACACTCCAACTATCATTTTTTCAGGTAAGGATGGAATCTTTATAAATCACTCAAATCACAATTCTATCCCGGAAAAATCACTACCTCAATCTCTTTACAAGAAAAGACTGAAACCCAGTTACTCTTGATTAAATACCCCCAACAATATTTAACCCGTCATACTACTCACCAATACAAAATGATAAGTAGAAAATCTCACTCGGAACTTCTACCACCCTAGATAAATAATAATTCAATTAATATCTCAACTAGTAATAGAAAAACATGAGATAGAAAAATCTGATTTTAACAAGATATGGGTAGCAAATTTGAGCACGTAATCAGATTCAAGAAATTGTTTATAAAAATATTTTCTTAAAAAAATCAGAAATAATTTCTAAAATCAATTTCCAAACAATAATCAGATAATGCAATGAAAGAATATAATTGGAAAGATCTCACCCGGAATCCACAGAAAGAATGATTAGAATAATGTAACTTTAGATCTGGTAGCAGTAAAGATTAATACCAATTGATCTTCAAGATCGTCTCTTAGAAAAGCTCACAATATCTTAATATGATAACTCTTATAAAAATTCACAAATGATCTTTACCTTTTTTTTTGCTCTCTCAATATTGATTTTTTTTTTATATATATAAGAAATTCGCAGGTCAATATATAGGAGTATGAAATTAGCCTTCTAACAGTTAGTTTTCATGTGTCACGACAATTAATAGCACTTATAGACCCCTTATATCATAATGATTTCATTTAGGTTCAATTCACTTAAAAACAGCTTTCAAAATTTTCAATTAAACCGTCCAAATATTTCTCAATCTCAATTGATAAGAATAGAATCAATTTTAAGTGCCAAATTGATAAACATTAATATTCAATGAACCATATTAATAGGATTTAATTAATATGTGAACCATATCTTAAATATAGAAAATATCCCTGAAATCTCTCTCAAATCCCAACAAAAAATGGTTACTTTTGGATATAATCTTAGATAAAACAGTATCCTGAAACAACGCATCCAGTCGACCAACCAGTCGACTGGTAGATTCAGGTTGTAGCCCAAGGCGTTCATCGGTCGACCTGTCGGTTGATTTGTAGATGCAGAGAGTTCGTCTTTCCTTTACTAATTGACCTATCGGTCAACTTGTAGATTAAGAGAGTTCAGCTTCTCTTGGCCGGTTGACTTGTTGGTTAACTCAGAGATATAGGATCTTTCAGTAGCTTGGTCCGGTCGACTTATCAGTCGACTAATGTCTTTTGGATCTCTTTTCTGAACATATTTTTAACTTATTTTCTTTTACATTTTCACCCCTTTAACCATTTTCTCTTCTAAATAAGCTCCACTAATATTCTTATATTCCATTTTAGTCAATCAAAAATATTTCTTTTCAAATCACATAGGAACAAATAATTTCATTTAATCAAAACACACATAAATAATAAAATACATTTTGTGCCATGTGTGTGTTCCTAACTGGGATATTAAGAGTTAAAATTCACCTGAATTATTTTCCCTAATTTCTTCAAACTCTTAATTCTTCAATATATTCAACATCATCATTTAACATCCATTTAATTTATCATCTTCATCACTGGAATTTTAAAACTAAAACACTCAATTAAAGCATTAATTCCATCAAAATATCAATACTTAATTGTTTATTAAAATCTTAGGATTAACATTTTGAAAGAACAATAACCAAATATGGGACCAGAATGACAAAAAATAAGACCCATTTGCTTCTTCTTAAGCTCCAAATCATCGCCATGGGATTGATAAATAAGGTGTATACCGTTAATGGAGGCTGATAATTGAAATAGAAAATTGGATTGCATGTTGGATCTATGCATTTGTGAATGACGAACGACAGTGTGTTACTGAAACGATAGGGTGTTGTAGGAGAATCAATTCATTGATTATGGTAGAGGAGACAACCAATTGGAAAGAAAAAGGTTTTGAAACGGTAGATTGGGGTGGAGTTGGTGATTTAAAACGCCAATTTGATGTGGGTAAACTCAACATTTATGATGGTAGAGGCACGATCAGTGAGAACAAATGAGAGCATAGTAAGGAGCAATTTTGAGCTCTTATTCATCCGCATCTATAGTCTTCCAAATTTAGGTCTTTCTATTAGATTATAATAAGATTTTATTTTGTCATCTCTATTTCAAATATTTAGTTTTTTATTGTTTTATACTAAAGAGAATAGAGATAAGAGACTTAGCTATTTTTCAGTCATTCGATGTTCTATGAGACAAAGAACGGTACACATGAAATTAAAATATAACACAAATATAAAATGCGTATTTAATATTTGACCCTATATATCTACTTACTAGTGTATAACCCGTGCCTGAAGGCACAGGTGTAAAAGTCTATGATTCATTTTTCAAAATATGCATTAACATATGAACTTCACAACCGAATTTAAAAATTTCTTAATTAAATAAGTAACTTAGGAAGTAAGAGCCACAAAAACAAATTCAAACACATAGAACGATAAAGATAAAAAAAAACATCACAGATGAATAATTTATTTTCCATATGTATAAGAACAAAATGATGCATCGAAACTTATTAGAAACCTCAAATATTGTTTTTCCTAGACTTCAAGATAAAAAAGTTTTGGATAGTCATTCGTGTTCATCAAAATAAAGATATTATCCATTGTTTAAAACTAAAACTTGAAAAAGTCCAAATGAAACTAAAAATTATAAAAAAATAAAAAAATAAAAAAATAAAAAAATAAAAAATAAAAATTAAATTAGACACAAATAATCTAAATATTGGAACATGTTTCGTCCACAAAAATTAAAAATGAAAAAATAATAGATTTTAGAATAGAAAATAAATTTCTAAAATCAAACAACTAATTTTTATTTAAATTAATTAAGAATACACTAATTAACCAAGTACAAAAGAACAAAAAAAACTTATACAACTTGAGAAATATAAAAGGAGTATAGAAAGGAGAAACAAAATCTAAATAAATCACTTGTATTTTCTTTTAGTTGCCATACATTTTTTAATATAATCCTCAAATCCACATAATTCTTAAATTCCTTATACGTCGCTTGAACCCTTAAAGAAAATGAGAGTTGTTCCTTTAGGTTCTAGACGTTCCCGTAGTTCGGGAGAAGAAAAATAAATCACAAAAGACTGACCTTGATTATGACAAAAATTAAATAAAAAACAAAAAAATTTACATAAATTGCCCAATCAAGCCTTATATCAATTATTAACTGAAAAATAGGTAAATGTTAAAACCCTAATTATTACATCTTTAAATTTTATTTTTATTGAATTATACAGTCATAATTTTTTTTTTATTGTGAACTTAAAAATTATTCAAATTTCGATGTTCTTCATTAAAACTATTCAATACTGTATGAGGAATTAAGAATATATGATGGATGCCTTGCCACTCTTGAATAGAAGCAAAAAAGGCTTAAAACCCTCTCATAAAAGTGCAACCAATACTTTAACAAAATAAATTATTATTACTACAATGAATTGTGACAGCAATTATAAAGCATAATTAGGTAGAACTTTGTCCTATATTTTTCCAAGTACATAATAAGAATACGTAAAATAGAGTTGGAACCAATTAGAACAAAAGAAAAAACATATTTACTATAATAATAGTACAACGATAAATTCATAGCCAACTCCCACAATAGGATAACAAACAGTGATGAAGATTCACCAATCACGTATCACGAAGTATAACTTCAAACCATCTTTATAAGGATTCAAGAAATTCAATATATATTACCTACCTAAATATTAAAAGGAACGAAACTTTCACAGAAGCAATAACAATATACTTTTTCCTAAAATATATGCGGGCATCTGTCTCATTTGAGATTCCGTATCCAGTCACTTGCCTCTTCCACCATCGCCCCATCAACTACAAATCCTTTCACATTAATCAAGTATATAAGAAAACAAAATCTTCAGCAAAAATTAAGAATAATACGTTTTTGAATCCAACCTCTCTTGAGCCAACCGCACCAATGATTAACAAAGAGAGAGTAATTGCATACATACATCAACATACTAAATGATTGAGATGAACAATCAGATGCAATAAGAAGAAGCAATTAGATCTACGCAAATCTAAATATATATAAAGCTATGCATAAATCAATCTCAAGATTAAGCAACAACAATATGTTGGATTACCGAAGCATACCAATCCAAAGATAGAAATTCCGATGGACATCGATTTAGAAGCCCAAACTTCGCAAAAGATCGAAGTCGTCATCACTGTCGCCGCGAAGTCGAAGAATTCCGTCTCAATAGGAGAACATACTGCTTCGAGAGCATAGAGCCGCTGAGTGGCCATGCTTTGAGGTCTCAAAATCTTTGTTTCTGCAACCATTAATTTCACCTGCTTATCATCAAAAGCTAAGTAACACAATCGATCCAGAAAGAAAATCTAATTATGGAAAGCTGATTTAGAGAAACTTTTTGTAGAGTAAAATTATTATTATTATTATTTTTTTTTTTTTTTTTTTCCAGAGTAAAATAATCCCACATTCAAGCTTCGTATGTTCCCATTTCTTCTATTTTCTGCTTTGTTCTTTGAATCTATTCTAAGATTTGTTACATTTTTTTTTTTGTTTTCTGGTTGTTTTTTTCATTTTGACATTTCATCGAACACCTTCAGTACCACTTCATTCTTCAGTTTGCTCATTTTGGCACTAACCATATCAATAATAGAGAGGACTAACCATGTCAAGAGAAACAGTTAATCCAGCTTATTGAAGACATTAAGAATAATATTATCATTAGTAACAACATCAAGTATAGGACCAAGAAATTGACCATTGATCAAGCTCACCTTCAAAGTTAAAACAGTAATAAATTTCTTAATAATTGCAAAAAAAAATAATAATTAAAAAAACAATCTGAATCAATAAAAAAATGCCAACCAGTTGAGGAACACCAAGAGGAGAAGCAGTTCCGTAAGGGACAGTTCATGTGAAGAATTTATAAAGATCATCAGCTTTAATTAGAGAAAGAATAAAAAATAGACCCAATCATAAATAAATCGAATGCAAAAAGAATTAATTTTCCCATTGCCCCGGGAGAAAAAAACGAATAAATCCAAGCTTCAATATGCAAATTAATAGATCTAGCATTTAAACCCATGGAACCAGATGAACATCACTTTACAGCCATAGGAAAATGTAAATTTGAATCATATTATTTTGGTCATAAACAAACCAAAATAGAAGCATAAACTGAAAATTGGTAACATAAACACTAAACAGAAACACCAAACAGAAACACTAAATAAACGCCATCTAAATAAATACTTTTTTGCCCCGTTTAGTCATTGAACAACGTTAACACTGTTCTTGAGATTCAAAAGTTGTCCGAAATTTTATAATTCTTCAAGAAATTTTACAATGAAAGGCAGTAAAAAAACACTGCAGCAACAACCAATTTTGGAAACAAAAAAAAAGTTATTCAACAATTTTGACCCAAATCAAACTTGTATGGAGATAAACAATCAAGATACACACAAATTAACCCAAAAATAGACATGACCAAATCTGAAATCGGAATAAAAAAAAAAATGTAATTGTTATAGAATTCAGAAATTTCAATTTGAAATCGCAATCAGAGAGAGTGAGTGAGTATAGGGGCCCCGAAGGATAGCCTAAACTATTCAGATTGAGGATAAAGCTAAATCAGTAACTTCGAATGCTTTACTTTTGGCCTCAAAATTAAGAATTTGAACATGATTTCAACTATGGCTAATACACAAACGCATAAGCAATTTGGATGTGCTGATATGTTTTCTAGGAAAACTAAAAAATTGTTTAAGAAAAACAAGTATAAATTAAAGAAAACGTTTAAAAAAAACTTTAAGCTAAGAAATCCATTTAAAACAAAAAGATTTCTTAAGAAAAAGAAATTTAACAAAAAATCTCGTCCGGAAATTAAAACTGCTCAAGAAAAAACAGCTAAAACATGCAAATGTTGAGCATGCAATGAGATAGGTCATTATGCTAATGAATGTCTTAATATAAAAAATAAACAAAATGCTAAAGTAAAAATGTTCCTAGAACAAGATGAATCAGATATTAGTGAAATCAATAACATTTCTAATATTGAAACCAAAGAAGAATTTTTCTATCTTGAAAAAACTAGTGATGAGTTAGGAAGTGAGTACGAATACTGATTTCTTTATCAATTCTGTTGAAGAGAAAGGTGATTATAAGGCAGAAGCCGTTATTAATTAAAAGCTGCTTAGTAAAATTGGAACTTTTAGAAACAATGAGTTATTCAGAAAAAGTTTTCTAGATAAATTTAATAGAAAGAATATTTACAATTTTGGAGAATGCCAATTTGAAACTGCTCTTAACATTGAAGAATCTAGAAAAAAAAAATTCCGTTAATAAGTAGAAATATGATTAATACACAACTTGAAAAACTAGGAAAAGATAAAGAAAAAATAGGTTATATTCATATTGGTGGAATACAAATTGTTTTTAAAGTTTGCTTTAGAGAAGGAATAAATTTCCCAATAAAAACTGCTGTTCTTGATAATAGAATACATGATAGATTAGACTCTTTGTTAGGTGTTGTTCATGAAAATCTTAGTCAAGGGATTTTAGGAATAAAAGTCTATCCAAGATATGCTGTTAGTATAAAAGAATCAAGGATTAATGAAATATTTAACCTTGCTCATGAATGTGCTAGAATTTTTTTTATGGAAGATGGGAGATTTTCTTATTCCATAATGTATAATGTGGGTTACTTTTTAAGTAACAGTCATCATAGTGATAAGTTCCTAAAACACGAATTTATTGAAATTAATAAAGTGTTTGAACCTTTTACTAATATTTATAAACCAAATTTGGCTAAAGAAATAGATATGCATGCTGATTGGAAATTAGATATTAATAAAAAATCAGACCTTGATGTTGCTAGATTATCTAATGTTAATAGCTACAGAAATATTAAAAGAATTTCTTCTTAAAAAATAACTGATAAAGAAATAGAAGAGTGATCTATAGATAGACAAATGATAAAAAAGAAAACTGATGTTCCTACTTATAAAATAAAAATAAAAATATTTTGATGGAAATTAATTAAAAGAAGTGGAAGCTTTAATAGACACTGGTGCATCTGTTAGTCACATATCTCCTAATAAGATATCTGATGAGATCCCTAGAAAAATGCTTAACAAAAATTATGTTTATAAAGATCTTAACGGATTTAAACATAAAATCACTCAAACTGCTGATATTCCTTTGATAATTGGAAGAAAAGAATTAATATTCTCTATATATCTTGATAAGGATGAAAAAATAGAATTGCTATTAGAAAATAACTTTCTCGATCACTGCTACCCTTATAATATTACTTATAATACAATCATGCTTATCATAGCAGACGAACAAATATATATTCCAAGGATAATATGAGAAGTCCCATATTTTTTAAAATAGGAATTGTTATTAATAATAAGACTATTTATATACCATGTCTCTTAAATACAGGTGCTGATATTTGTCTAATGAATAAAAAAGTGTTACCTTATAAAATATGAAAAAAAACTAAAAAACTGACAATAAATGCCAAATGATTCAAAAGAAAACCTTTAGACCTAAATATTATTGCTAAAAATATTGTGATATTATTCGGTAATCGATATATTAGAATTCCAATAATATATCAACAAAACACAATGAGAGTGCTAATGCGGTTAGGAAATAATTTCCTATTTTTTTTTTTAAGAAAACGTGTGTTACTCAAAAAGTCGGTGAATTCCTAACACCCTGTTCACATTAGATAAAATTACTGCGCTTACCAATCATAAACATCGTTTATACGCAAAAACGTTGGATTGAAAAATGCTCCTCAAATATTCCAACAAAGAATGGATAAAGTGTTTAGCAAGTTATCCGATTTCTGCATTGTCTATGTTGTTTTTTTTTTTTATTTACCTCATTGCAAATAATATTTTTGAAAAACTTGCTAATAATTTTGGAGAAAATTCGACTGCTCTATGGGATGTTGATAAAACATATGCCAATATAGAATTAATTAATCATACTGATATTATAAGAGTGAGACCCATGCGATATTTCGAAGAAGATATTAGGTTGCGTTTGAGTAAGAGAATTCTAGGAAGAATTTCATTTAGGTAGAGGATTTGTAAATCCTCTTTTGACAAATCCCTTGTTTGGGGAGTGGAAGGATTTGAAGAAAGAAGATTTGTCAAATCCTTTGAGGGGTGAAATGAAGGATTTCGAAACCCTTTTGGGAGAGGTATAATTTGTGAAATCCTTCCATCCATTGTGTCTGCTTCGTTCTTTCTTGTTCTGCTTCTGTGTTTCTTCTTCGTTCCATGTCTTCTGCTTCTATGCTTCTTCTTGGTCTCTTCTTCGTCATGTTTGCCAAAATAGGGTTCGTTGCCGGTAGTTGGTCGTTGCATTCGCCGAAATAGGGTTCGTCGTCGGTAGTTATTTGTCATCTTCGTCACCTCTTGTTCGTCGTCTTCATCACCTCTTGTTCGTCGTCTTTGTCGTTTCGATCATCGCCTCTTCTTCGTCGTCTGTCGCCACTGGTTCGTCCTCTTTCGTTCGTCATCGATTTCGAAAGCGAATTAGGGTTCGAAATTGATTTTGAAATCTCGATTTCGTTTTCGAAATCAAAATCAATTTCGATTATGACGTGATTTCGAAATGTCGATTTTGTTTTCGAAATCAAAATGGAACAACGAATAGTGAATGAACGGCGAACGACGAACCATTTTTTCGATTTGTTCTTCATTTTGTGGTTGGATTTGTTTTGTTTCTGGTTCAATTTGTCCTTGATTTTGTTCTTGATTTTGTTGTTGTTGTTGGAACTACTTCGTCGTCTCTTCATTGTTGTTCATCCCTTCTGTTTCTGTTTTGGCTTTTTTTTTTTTTTTTTTTTTTTCAAAAATGGGATAAAAATTGGAAGCAAAAAAAAATTATCCATTCAAACAATTATCCAAACAATAGATTTGTAAAATGAAAGGATTTCAAAATTTAGGATTTTGAAATTCCTTCATTTTATAAATCTCTTGGATTTATCAAATCCGTTACTCAAAAGCAATCTTAAAGAATTTGATACACAAATCCAAGAGCTGATTGATCTAAAACTTATCCAAGAAAGTAAAAGTCTTCACTCAAGTCATGTTTTTATGGTAAGAAATCATTCAGAAATAAAACGTGGTAAAACAAGAATGGTAGTTAATTAGAAAAAGCTCAACGAAAAATCTAAGTTCGATGGATATTTCTTGCCTCATAAAGAACGCCTAATTAATAGAACCAAAGGTAAAAAAGTGTTTTCAAAATTTGATTGCAAAAGTGGATTTTGGCAAATTAAATTAACTAAAGAGTCTGTTCCTTTGATTGCCTTTAGTACGCCAAGTGGTCCTTATGAATGGCTTGTAATGTCGTTTGGATTGAAAAATGCTCCTCAAATATTCCAACGAAGAATGGATAAAGTGTTTAGCAAGTTATCCGATTTCTGCATTATCTATGTTGATGATATATTTATATTCTCTAATAATGAAAAATATCATCTGAAACTTCTTGATACTTTTGCAGATCGATGCAAAGAAAGAGGAATCCTGCTTTCTAAGAAAAAGGTTGAAATAGGAAAACAAAAAATAGAATTTTTAGGATTAATAATTGATGCTACTAGAATTGAAATGCAGCCACACATCTGCGAAAAGATAACTGCTTTCCCTGATACTCTTGAGGATAAAAAACAAGTTCAAAGATTTTTAGGAGTTTTGAATTATACCGAAACATTTATTGAAGGATTAGCCAAGCATGGGCAACCTTTCCAAAGACTGCTTCAAAAAGGTGCTAGATTTGAATGGACAGAAGAACTTTCTAATAAAATAAGAGAAATTAAAAGCCTTACTGCTTATTTACCTAGATTAACTTTACCATCAGAAGAATATGATTTAATCTTAGAAACTGATGCTTCAAATTCTTATTGGGGTGCCATACTAAAAACTGCTACTAGAAAAATCTGTAGGTATGCAAGTGGAACATTTATCGAAACTCAACAACGTTATCATAGTAATCTTAAGGAATTACTTGCGATTAAGAAGGGAATAGAAATTTTTAGATATTTGCTTATTCCAAAAAAGTTTACTGTAATTACTGATAATACTCAGGCTAAAGGATTTATTTTTAATAAATTATCAACAAGCCCTGAATATAATAAAATGAATGGACGGTAAACGTTTTTCCAACATTATAATTTTGATGTTATTCATAGAAGTAGTAAACAAAATATTCTTACTGACTTCTTATCTAGGGAAGGCCATGGAAGCTAATAAGGATTTAATTGAGATTCCTTTAAGTGCTATTGAATCTATTGAGAAATACTGTTCGCAAGGACATTATTTCCTAAGCGCCATTGAAGAACTGATCCATATGTTCAAAATCAAAAGTGCTAAAAAAGAAAGAAACATGGAAGGTGAAGCCTCAAGTGTTAAAAAGGATGATGATTCATCCGGTGCTTCCAAAAGTGATACTGGGGATTCCAAAACTTAGAAAAGTCAAATTGCTAATGATCTGCAGAATGCTACTCTAATCCGTTCACTAAATTAGTATATTGATCAAATGATGAAGGCTAAGGAAACCCTTACGGTTCCTAGTTCCCCTGTTCAAAATTTTGTTCTTTTTATAAAACCTCCACAAAATCCTGTTGATCCAGAGAAAAAATTTGTTGAAATTGCTACTTCTTCTTCAAAAGCTAAGAATAGTATGCTCAGGTATCTAAATGAGGACTTCCATCAAGAATACTTAAAAAATCTCAAACTTGCTTACAAAATTCGTGTTGATGAAGATTCCAATATTTTTCCTTTTCATGAGGGAAAATACCCCAGAATGACCTGCTTACCAGAAACCCTAGCTGACCTAATTGCAAAGATATTCAATTATGGGTATCTCGATTTTATAATTTCTGACCCAAAAACCAGTGCTGAAAAAGGAATGCCAAAGAGGGTGCAAGAAGCCATTAAAAGTTTTCGAGAACAAAGAGGATCGAAAATTGTGTTAGTAAAATATTTTAGTGCTGCTCCTGAAAAATGATATGATTCTTACCATATCATACAACTGTCCAAAAATCATGCTAATTTTATCCCCGAATATAACCCAAACCAAGTATTCAAAGAAGTACCAGAACTCTTGGAAAGTGATAAAATCGAAAATTTCATTGTTGTTAGACATGCCATGGGATTTGATGTTCTTAAGAAAAAATTAAAAAAGTTCATTTCATGGGATAAAGGGTATGTTTATCCTATGAATACTGATAACCTGCTAATAATTACTACTGAGTGTAGTCAGTTATATGGTGCTGCTAAAGCATCTGTTTCGAAATAGTTAGAAATGATACAAACGGTAATATTTGCTGCTAGCAATACAGTTAAGAAATTAATTTGCCAAATGCTCAAACATACTGAAGGAACTTGCTCATATTGTTGTGAAACCCTTGAGAAAAAGATCAAATGGGCAAATGTAACTAGTGAAAGTGATGATGAATTCCTAGTCTTATAAAGATGTCACTACAAGCGTCACAATGTAAAAACCCATGATCAGTGTTAATAAAAACTGTCTGCCAAGATTCTGATCAAATAAAGGAGGGACCCACATGCCGGCCACCAACTACTGTTTAATCACGAGTCATGCTACTGTGTTTGTCCAGATGCATTGGCGCCACTATTCACTAGTGTTCATCTTTTTAAAAAATTGCATTTTACTGTATGCTTTTTGAAAAAATTATATTTGCTTTTGAAAAAGATTGTACCTAAACTTATCATCTAATTCTTCATTTTGAAATGTAAATTGAAGTCCGTGGCTATATAAATGGACATCATGCTTTGAGTTTAGGCAGAGTAGAAGAACCTACTTGTTTAATCTCTTGTAAGAAATGTGTGTGTAAACCTCTCTCTAGAGGAAAGTTTGTAATAAATCATGGAATAAAATACTTAAATCTTCAAAATATGTGTTATGATTTTCTTAGCATATTTATCCCATAGCATCTGTGTAAGTTATACCTTGTTTTCTAAGTGAACCTGGAGCGATTTAGGCTTAAGTATTGTGTCTGGAGTCCTGCAGCCCTGTCAGCCGTTTGTGTATATTAGGCGTTTTTTGGCATTTTGGATTGGCACTAGAATACTAAAGCGCCCTTTGGAGGCTACGATCGTTGGTTCAAAGAAAAAACGTGGTGGACCCTTTATAGGTATAAGGTAAATTGTGGTAAGAAAATGATATACATATCACGAAGCTTGATATTTAACAGCATGATTTGTGCAAATGAGTACTCTGTCTTTTTCAATTCAAAAACCTCTTTTGTTAACACTCCTAATCATAAATGAACAAGAATTTTTTAGAAGATTTATACTAGTGTTCGAAGCTGTTGATCTAGGAAGACTTGAAAACGTTTATAAATTCCATGGTGAAATTGATGCATTACAAACTGCTTATACAAGAATTTTAGCTGAAAGACCTATAATTGGAATTAATAATAACATGAGTGTTGTTGAATTATGGGAATATGAAAATGAGAGTAGAAGCGACGGAAGAAAAATTGAAACATTAGATATGATAAGAAGATATATGTTAAATATAATAAGAACTGAATATTCTGAGAATAATCCTATACATGCTGCTTGTATATCTCGAAGAAATAAGATGTGAACTAATAGGGTAAGGTCTAATATCACACGAAATGAATAACCTAATTTTCCTAGAAAAATTTGTGTATGCTTACAATGACCTTATTATAGGAACAAAAGAAGATGTTTATTTATTTTATGACCAAATAAATTCTGCCGCTATAAAAGGAATGAAAAGAATAATGGATTTAAATCAAATTTATGTTGAAAACACTATAATCAATAATACCTTTGTAGATATAAGATTAAGCAATCTGCGAAAAATTAATTTGCTATACGAAATCCATTGATACTTAAAAAATATAATTACGGGAGATTTTGGAGATTATTATCCTGATGGAGATCTCCGTGTCAAAAAAGAATTGACTGTTGAATTTTCTATTGTTGGTTATTCCGCTGATGGCTCATTTGACCCCATAGGTGGTATCAGAGTCAATTGCTAATATTCAAATGAATAACGAAATTCCTTAAAGAATTTATTATTTAGAATAATGTCTTTTAAATTAAAAATACAAGAGGAAATTCTTGAGCTAACTCAAGAAGATAGAGATGCTTATTTTGAAAATATTACTAATATCGCAAAAAATGAAATTGAACTAATAAGTCTCGTTAACAAAAAGAAATATCCTAGTTTAGAAGATATGAAGGAATTGTTTGAACAAGTTATTAATGATGCTGAGTTTGATAAGTTGCTAAATTGCATTCGATTGCCAAAATTTTGTGACATATATTTGTCTAAAACATCTATTTTGGGATATCATTCTATAAATTGGTTACAAGCCTATAAAGCAGAAACCATTGAAAAAATTGCTTTAACAAACTACGCCTTAAGTGAAGCTAATCTCATGAAAGAACTTAAAGATTTGATAAAATGGAAAGTGTTGAAAGATTTACATGATCATTACGCTAACATTGCAAAAGATGATTTAAAAAATGAAGGAGAACCTTCAAGAGATTATGTGTTTGATGAACGTGATTTTAGATTTAATGATTATGACTCTACTCAAAATGACACTGATTAAAAATGTCTATTGAAAAAATAGATGAAAATATTGAATTACCAAAAAGACTTATGATTATCACTAATAATCAAGAAAAGATAATGAATGCTATAAACAATAATAAAATTTTGATTGAAAATCTAAAACCTGAAAAAATAGGAATTAGAGAATTCCCTATGCCCTCCTATAGAAGAGCTTATGTTTTAAATACTGAGGACAATGAAACCTCCTCACTAGATAGTGATGATAATATAGAAATTTTGGAAGAATTAAATGTCCTCATGAATACAGAAACTAGTACTAGTGGTGTTAGACAGCCTGTCGACCCAACAAATTCTGGTCAAACGACTCAGCCCGCTAAACAAGCTATAACTAGTGCTAGTACTCCTCCTCCTCCTCGAAGAACTACAAGTGATTTTCTTAATGATCCCTCACTCTTCACTCCCCCTGCTATTTCGGAAACATTCCCTGAAAATATAGGTACAAACCCTGCTTTTAGAGACTCTAAAAAAGGAATAAGAGAAGCTAATAAAGAACTGCTTAAACAAAAATTTGGTATACCCAAAACAAAAAATATTTCTGAAAATGAAATTTATTTAAATATAGATAGTTACATGGGAAACATTGCTATGATGGAAGAAGCTATTTCTAAATGGGTAAAATCATTATATACTGTTGCCATATTTAGAAATGTATTTGGATATGAAGATTTAACTAAAGATCCTTTTTCTATATGGATACCTATGACTAGGGGTGTAAACGAGCCAAGTATTAAATGTGCAGGCTTGTTTATTTAAGATGAAAATTAAACGAGCCGAGCTCGAGGTCGTTAAATTTAACGAGCTTTCAAGATCGAGCTCGAAAAGCTCGTTACTTATTTCGAGCTCGAGCTCAAATAGCTTGATAAAAATTGACAAATTTATAACCTATTCATGGGTTAAAGACAACTTTAAAACACATGCTCATATGACCAAATAAAATACGTGCTCAGATGACTAAATAAAACACAACTCAGTACCAAATTAAATAAAACACATGTCCAAATTCTAACCCAATACTAAACTATTACAATACAGTACACAAATCACAAAAGCCAAAAATACATCAAAATCCAATCCAAACTATTACACAACAGCGAATGTCCAAAGCAACTATGTCCAAAGCAGTTAAACCATTATAGTAGCTCTATCAAAACAAGTAGTCCAAATCATCGAGGACCATTCTAGCATCTTCAAGCCTGTCATCCAATAACTCAAACAATTTAAAATAAAATAAAATAAAAAGAACAAATACTGTTGATTAAGCATCGAAACTTCCTAAACAAATGGTTTGAATGGCTGAATAATACATATATTTTTTATTTTTTGAGTATAATGACGTGAAATAGAAACAAAAACAAAGACAGAAACCTAAAACAGAAATAGAAACCTGAAACAGAAACAAAAACAAAAACTTGAAACCAAAAAAGAAATAGAAACAGAAAAAGAAAAAGAAACAGAAACCGATCCTGTTGAATTTTCAAATCGTAAGAAACATTTATTTTTCCTATCGGACCTCATAGAGATCAATACATGAATGGGAGGGAAAAAACTATTAAGGGCCTCATACTTGCTCATGTTTTTCAAATACTCATCATAAGCCATAGGAACATAAGCCTCATATAATTCCCAATGCCCCTTCAATTAATAAAAAACAAAACAGGCACAAGCAATCAATACAATCAATAATTATTAATTCAAAATTCGTTATTTTATTCACAAAAATAATTTTTTAGCAATGAAATTTTAACAAACCTGATCCACAATTTGTTCTCTCACAAATTTGTGGTGCTAAGTGGAACGATAGATTTGATCAAATAAGTAAGATAATTACGCTAAAAAATGAAGAGCATTATAACTTTTGAAAAGGGGTTATCTTGGAAAAATTGTTTGTAAAAAAATCAAGATCTAAGGGCTTGTTTGATAACGACTTAATTTTTAAGTGCTGAAAATTTAAGTTCTGAAAATTAAGTGTTTAAATTTTAAGTGCTGAAAAATTAAGAAAGTTGTTTGATAAATTGTGCTTAAAATTTAAGTGCTAAATTTTTTTTGTTTGTTTGATAAGTGCAAAATTTGAATTGCTAAAAATTGTTTAATTTACATAATTGCCCTTGAATCAAGATAATACAAAAAATAAAAAATAAATAAATAAAAATAAAGAATAAAACAATAAAATAAAAACACCAATAATATACTAAGAAGTTCAAATAAATAAATTATCAAAAGTCAACAATAACATAGAATTCAACAAAAACAAAAATTAAATTCGAGAATTAAACAATTCAATTGCAATTATCTTTCTCAAGTTAATCATATATGCTTGATCTGCTTGCTTGCTTCCCCTTCTAGTTTCAATTTCTGAAGTAATTATTTCATCATCAGATGATTCATTTACTTTATAACCTTCAGTAAATTAGTCAAAAAAAATCATCAGTCACAATTGTTTTCCGAAGATAGTTATGAATAACTACACAAGCAATAACAATATTTCTCTGCACTCCAAATATATATGATGGCATCAACTTCAAGATTGGAAAACGCATTTTCAAAACCCCAAAAGCTCGTTCAATTACATTCTGTAATTTGGCATAAGCATGGTTGAAAAGTTCTTCTTTCGTTCTAGGACCGTTGCTCCTAAAGTCAGACAACCGATATCGTACATTACGATAGAGCGCCATAAATCCCCTTGTATGCGTATATGCAGTATCGCATAAATAATAGTTATCTGTATAATTAATATGTAGAAATATTATTCAATCGCATAACTCATAAATATATTAAATTGTATTATACAATTAAATTAATATGAAAAATAATATAAAAAGAACTTACCTGGCAAAGGAAATGAAAAATTGTTCGCTGGATCATTCATAGTTTCTGACAACACTCTTGCGTCATGTGCAACACCTTCCCAACCAGCCCATAAAAATGTAAAAATCACATCGAAGTCACATATCGCAAGCACATTTTGATAACACTGTCCTCTCCCTCTTCCTCTAAATGGAACTTGCTTATCAGGAGAAATAACCGCATGAATAAGAGTTCCATCAAGTGCCCCTATAGCACCCTTTAAAAAGAATCGGTTAATTCAAACAAAACACCAAAATCAACTACTAAACAAACAATTTAGATATTTTACCTGAAATATTTGCCTAAGGCGTTGATGGTGTTGATTTGAACTCTCATTGCTTGTTGTCGGGATGATCATTTCTTTAGAAAAATATATCATTGCATCCAATACTTCATGGAAAATTTTATGTATAGGTCCATCCGATTTCTCTAAGCTTTACAAAACAGCATGTAGCTGTTTATCGATGTCATCACTTTTCATCTTCTTCTGACGTTTAGCTTTTGAAGATGAAGGTACCTAATCACCCTCTAGGTCAATTTGTACGCGTCCGATAAATTGAGACGTTGATGAGTACTGGACATCATCGGAAGGTAATCCTATCCTAGAAGGACCCCATGATGCTTCACCTGTCGCTGTTATACCATCAAACAACGCCTTTATTTCATCAGCATATTGCAGACCAACATATAGAAATTGTTTAGCTTCGGGATTGTCCTGTAAGGCATCATATTTTTCATTTATAAGTTATTATTTTATTATGTAATTTAAATATATATTTGATAAATAATATCGTACTTCGTGTTACCTTTAAGTATACGTTCCATTGCTCGGCACTCCAATTCTTCCTGTTTGTCAATGGATCATCTCCATGACCGGTATTTTTCATTAGTTTGGTCCATGTTTGATATTTTTTCTTCATATAGTCCCATTGATTTTTCATTTGCTTTTGAGTTAAGACAATATTTGTTTTCTCGGCAATCTTCTCTGCTATATTATTCTACGCTTCTTTCCTAAGAGTTCCACTAGATTTCTTGTTATGATTCGCCTTTTCAAGACATAAATTCAAAAAACGTTTATATTGATCTGGATCTTTCCAATTAGCTCTAGCATCATTAGTCGACATACCTATACCGGTTTGATTGAAAAAACATAATACAAGTGTAAATTAAAAAACAGAGTAGCTTATTCGCACGCAATGATCAAATTATTATATGTTGATCGACTTGGAGGAATCTGTATTCAAATATATGTAAAATATATGACCGTCACCAACATATCCAAAAAAAAATTCACACGCACAAGAACACTTGATGAAGGCCATGATTATTAGACATTTTTTGTTCATTGGAGTCCTTGATATTTATGGATTTGAGAGCTTCAAGATCAACAGGTGCAGATTTGTTTGCTTTTAAGCATATAAGTTTTTGCATACCAGTATCAAGATCTCATAATGTGCCAAATCTCAGTTTTGAGCAACTATATATCAATCTCACAAACGAGAAGCTACAACAGTACTTTAATCAGGTAACCAAAAGAACACATTCTTAAAGGGATACATTTTGTATTGTTTGGATGCATACTTCAACTAATGGGAAGCACTTGTTAACAACATGTGTTCAAGATGGAGCAAGAAGAGTATACAAGAATGGAAATCAACTGGAGCTACGTAGAATTCGTGGACATAATCCTTCACCCATAATCATAAACATTACAAAAACCAAAACCAAAATCAATGTGTACTGGTTTGAAATCAAAATCAAAGAACAGAAATCTCATATATCAAGCAAAATTTTCAGATTTCGAAATAGAAAAACATATATATGAAGAAACCCTAAACCCTAAACTATAGATTCGAAGAACATACCTTGTTGCTTTGCCTATTCGCCGCCTCTCTTCTAAGCTCGTCGCCGCCGTTGTCGCTCCTCTTCTAAGCTCGTCTCCGCCGCTGCCGCTCATCTTCTAAGCTCTTCGCCGCCGCTCCTCTTCGAAGCTCGCCGGCGTCGCCTCTCTTCTCAGATCGTGTCTCTTCTCAGACTACCGAAACCTCTCTGCACAACGACGAAAACGGGATCGATAAAATGAAAATCAGCAGAAGAACCCTAGTTCCCTAAGGGCAAAACGGTCAATTCCACTTTTTTTTTTTTTTTTTTTTTTTTTTTTTTTAATTTAAAAAATTATGAGCGCATTCTATAAAAAAAAAAAAATAAGCAAGGGGGGTTTTACTGAATTTTTAACTTAATATTTCACTTAATTTTTAAGCAAACTTAATTAATTAAGTAATTTTTATTACATTTGTCAAACACACTTAATTCATTAAGTGCTTAATTTAATCAGTTTTAAGTACTTAATTTTTTTTATCAAACAAGCCCTAAGTTTTCTGCTATTAAAGTATTGCATATAAAAACATCAAATATATAGGCACACAAGGAAGTGAAGAATAATGTTTCACCACAGCATTTAAAGATCTAAATTTTTACTCAAATTTCTCCATTGTTTGAATACGACACAGCAGCAGACAAAAAATAATAGCGTATGGAGAGGGAAAGGTGAAAAGAAAACCTGTCTAGCAGCCGCTGATAATATGATGTTGCCTCATCTACCAACGGTATTTCTCCATTGATTCTAGGCACCATCTATCAAAGTTGAACTCAAATTTGACCAAATCAAACACTAAATGTTCAGATCTAAAATCCGAATTCGAAAAATAAAAAAAATCGTAGAGCAGAGAGAATACCTGAAGTTTTTGAGTCTCGACAATGGGTTTTAGATCGGTCGGCGGCGAAGTCTTCTATCATCAACGATGGCAGATATAGAGAGAGAGGCGTGGAAGAAAGAGATAGAAAGACCTATGGTGAGGAAAAGACGTCGCCACCGTCGTCTACACTCTCCGTCGTCTCCCACGTCGTCCATGCTCGCCGGCGACCATCGCCTTCAAGACCCTCAACGAATGCCGACCAATAACCGCCGACCATCGCCTTCAAGACCCTCACCGAACACCGCCTTCAAGACCTTCAAGATCTGAATCAGCGGCGAGGGTGAAAGCGACGGTGTGGTGGTGCTTAGGCCAAAGCCGAGATGGTGATGTTGGATGGAGATTGCGATGGCCATGGAGACGGCGACATGGGATGAAAGAGAGAGTTTTGAGGTGGTGCTGCTTGTGGCAGCGGCCTTCGAAGATGAGGCCCAAATCTGTAAGTCGATTGGGAGGTAGGAGAGAAAGATAGAGATGGACTTGGGACTTGGGAGGCACAGAGAGAGAGAGATGTAGAAAGAATTAGGTTTCAAAGTGTAGTTTGATCTATGCCATTGGATCAAAAGTGATCTATGGTAAAAAAAAAGAAATGCCTCTCTCCTATGGTATAATCTTGGCCCTTAGATGTAGATCCAAGGGCCCTAAATGTCTCCTGCCCAAAATGTCTTATATATATATATATATATATATATATATAATATTTTAATGTTTGCGAACATAAAAATGAGCTCGCGAACAAGCTCGGCCCGTTTAGGCTTTGTTCGCGAACAAAAATCGAATAGCTCGCGAACAAGCTCGGCTCGGCTCAATTATTAAACTAACTTTTTTAGGAGCTCGAGCTCGGCTCGTTTATTTTAATAAACGAGTTCGAACGAGCTTTTTTCGAGCCGAGCTCGAGCTGTTCATGAATAGCTCGATTCGTTTACAGCCCTACCTATGACTTTCTTAGGAAATGTTGGTAATTGGTGGACAAATCTTGAGATTCATGCTAAAAATAAGATAAGAACATAAGTAACTACTGCAAATATTGATGCTGGTAGTCAAAAATGTGATGTCCAAAAAGTTATTGGAAGATTTAAACATGCTATTAGAAAAGAATTTCTAGGACAATTTTGGGATAAAAATGTTGAAGAATAAATGCTATAAATCATTTGATAAATATGAGAATTTGCAATATGTGTTATTTTGAAGTATGCACTAATGAGTTTGCTAAACATTATTATAAACCTGATTTTAGTGACTATGAACAACAGGTTTATCTCGATATGTATTTTAGTAAATTGCCAACTTAATATGCCAAAGAATTAAAGTTTGAAAGCCAATCACAGTTAGCCTGCTAAAATCTATTACTCAAGTTGATGACATGCCAATCCATTATTCACGGAACAAAAAACAGTAAACAAACAAAATTTATTAAACAAATCATTCAACACCAAGCAATGAGAAACTAAAGAAGTCACTGACCTTGGGAGATGAATGAAGGATACAAATGAACAAAAAGATCGAGATAGAACTATAGAAGAGTGTTGGATTGATGGTTATATAGATTTGGGAGAGAATGGAGAAAGAAAGTCATGGTCACGATTGGGGTGAGAGATAAGATTTGAGTGAGACATGATTTGAGTGACATACGATTTGGTTGCCAAAGCCTAAATCACAGGAGATAAGAGAGAGCGAAGATCGTGATTGGAACCTGATGATTGAGATTTGGGATTTTCAAACCTACAGAGAGAAACAAAGAGATTTGGGTGAGAGAAAAATCCCCAACGAACAGAGAGTAGATAAAAAAGAGATCAGATCCAATAGAGAATTTCTGGTAGAGGAGATCGCGAAATCTGATTCTCTCTCTCATCTCTAAGCCCGCCTGCCCAATCCTCAGACCTGAATTTTGCGAAACCTGATTCGGAGTTGCCGTTGACGAAGTAAATTGATTCAAATGGGGCGCCGCCGTTGTCGTTAGGGGTAGAGAAGCTGCTGTCGTCGTCGCGAGTGAGGGATGGAAGCCATCATCGTCGCTATTTACTAGACGTGTCATCGTCGAGAGGCGATGGCAACGTGATGGCTAGGCGGCGCATAGTTGTACCGTATGTGGCGGTGGTGAAGGGATGGCAAAGGGAAAGATAGAGGATTGACAGAAGACGACGAGGGTGGAGGGTTGAGTAGCAAAATGTATGTTCAAAGGAATAGGTAGAAAGGCCACTCTGTTAGGGTTTTGATGGAAACGGATGACAGAGAGGGACAACACCAATTTTAATATTTATAGGTCAGTTTATTTTCATCCGACGGCTACCAATATCTTGAGGTTTGTCTCTTGATCTGACGACTGTCTTTATAAGTGAGCTGATTTATTATATAGATTATATTTGAACTTATATATCTTATACTTAACCCGAGTAGAGAGAATATGTAACGACCCGATTTCTCTTTTTGGAGAATTAATACTAAAACCGAATGACCAATATTTTCATTCTATAAAAATCTGAGAATTTTTATAATGCGGCGGTGACAATTATAATTTTTCAATTTATCGAATTAATTTTACAACTGCAAAAAATAAATATAATTATTACAAATTAAATAAAAATTCAAATAAAGTTCCTGGCACAGTTTTATTCTTACCGGCCCTACAATCAAAACTGTAGGGGTTATGAACCAATGCTTAGTAGAATTTTAACTTCTTTAATATGTGTATCAAATCAACCCCAAATAAACACATAAACGTGTATCTGACATAATTTTCATATAATACGTACTCATAAATATTTTGTGAAAAATTACAATTATAACAGTAATAACATAAACCACATAATCCAATGAGAGGTTACATACATATATATTAAAAGAGTTAAAAATTCTACCTGAAATCTAAAGCCGAAATCTGAACCGAACATTTTTCTCACTCAAAACTTTCTACAATCTAATCATGTAACATTTACTTTGATTACTTAGTATGAATTAGTATTGTTTACATATGATTATGAATTCTATCCACCCACTGTTTGCATATATAAAATTAATAATAATAGTAATAATAATAATATTATTATTATATAAATACACATGTAACTCATATAAATTATATATATATATATATATATATATATATATATATATATATATATATATTATATGGCTCATTTGGTTTTCTTTTTGAAGAAGGAAACCATCTGAACCATTTATTTATTTATTTACATAAATGTTTCTCATAAAATAAAAAAAATATTAATTATATTCAAAACTCTTAAAAATATATTTTAAATAACATAATAGTCCCAAAAATTTTAAAAATCAATTTAAAATTAACATTTTATCCCAAAAATTATCAAATATTATTTATACCAAAATTCACATAATATACAAAACAATTCCCAAAACAAAATATTAAACTTATATAAAATAATATTTTCAAAGGTATAAATTTTTGGGGTATTATAATCTACCTTCCTTAAATAAATTTCGTCCTCAAAATTTCGTTCAACAATAATAATTCAGAATCACACCGCACTGTCATATTAGTCACTCTCGGTTAAATAATAATAATTGAAACTCACCACCACACTCCCGCTACGCTATTCTGATAAAATTAACAATAATATCTATATACAACCAATAAATATATTTTTAAAATATAAAGGTTGTCTCAACCAATAAATATATATAAAGTTTCCGAAAAAAAAAATCTTGATAATTATCCTACACTCTAACCCTACCTATCGCTAGTATTGAACCAATATCTATTAAAATATTTTATCAGGGTACAGTCTTCATAATACAAAAATAATTTATAGATCAAGTATTTTTATCAAAATAGAACAATATATCATCAAAATAGAACATTCGAATTTAAATCAGCTAGTTAACTCACTTGTATATAATAAAATATCATACTTTCTTACTAACTAAATGATCATTTACCTCACTATTAGGAGTTATAACGGTAGCGTAATCTGTCTATCTGTGTAATCTAAAGTTGCAATCAATGTCAGGGCCATTTAATATCTCCAATGGTAAAAGCTAATACGTGGTATAAACTACCATATCATGATGATAATCATCATCGTCAACAACAACAACAAATATCAACCAGCTGCCGAACTTGCCTTCCTGTCAGGTCACAACATAATGTCCTATAGGATATGCTCTCTTGTTTAGACTAACAACATCCTATAGGACATGCCCTCCTGTCGGGATCACACTATGACATAATCGGATAATAAAATCACTTTTCACATTTAAAATTTTACTTGATCCGTATAACGTTATAAAATAATACATTTTAATAAACTTTTTCTTTTCACATTTTAGTACGAAAATATAATTTGACAATTTACATAGAAGACAATACACTCACGTTATCGGTGTACTGTTTTCATAATATAAAAATAATTTATGGATCAAATATATTTATCAAACACCACTTTTCAAAATAGAAAATAACCATATAATGAGCAATAGAAAAATCCCACGAATATTATTATGATAAAATAATTTAATTTAAGTCAACTGAATATAAATCAATCAATCGAATAATTTTTATATAATAAAATATCCTAACATGCTTTCCTACAAGCCATAGGATCGTTTCACCTCACGATCGGGAGTTATGGCGGTATCGTAACTTGTACAACTGTGTAATCTAAGGTTGTTATCAGTGCCAGGGTCATTCAGGCCCCGTTTGGTAACCGTTTCCATTCCAAAAATTCCCATCCCATTCCCAGATTTTTGGAAATTCTGTTTGAGAATAGTGTTTGGTAATTTTTGTTTTCGTTTCCATTTCATTCCCATTTAAGAATTGTACCTACTTTTTTCTTAAGAAATGAGAAACAAAAAAAAGTTATTTTTCATTATTCTCATTCTATTCCCAAAACACATGGTCACTGTTCACCTGCCGGCCGACCATTGTCCGGCGGCGGCGGCGGCCACCATCTCCGGCGACCGTCGCTGGTCATCGTCTGGCCACTGTCACCCACCCGCCACCGCTCCCGGCCGTCGCTGGCGTTGGCGCCATTACCTTCCGGCCGGCGCCGGCGAGGGCCATTGCCGGGCGCCGGTGACGGTGCCATTGCCGTCAGGCCAAAACAGGAAAAAAAAAAGATTTTAGGATGAAATCGTTACCGAACACAATTCTCTTCCCAAAAAAAAAAAAAAAAAATATCGTTACCAAACGCGATTCTACTCCCAAGAAGAAAATAAAATTCTCATCCCATCCCATCCCATTCCTATTCCACTACTGGAATGGAAACAAAAACGGTTACCAAGCGCCACCTCAATATCTCCAATAGTAAGAGTTAACACGATCGTATAAACTATCATATCAACAACATATTCAACTACCTACAGGACTTTTCATCCTGTCAGGTCTCAATATATCAACAACGTATTCAACCACCTGCAGGACTTACCGTTCTGTCAGGTCACAACACAACATTCTACAGGACATGCTCTCCTGTAAGGACCAATAACATCTCGCAGACATGCCCTCTTGATGAGACAATTATGGCATAGCAGGATAATAAAAAATATTTTTTTCACCTTTAAAATTTTATTTAATCCATTTAACATCATAAGACTGTCCATTTTTATCAACATTTTTCCCCACAATTTAATACGAAAAATATAATTTGAGAATTTATATAGAATACAATAAACATTTTTTTTCCATAAAAATAAAACACTAGAAATATTATAATTTCTAAATTCAGTAATAATTGAAACAATCTAAATCATAATTTAACGAACCAAACAGGCTATAACATAATTCTCAAATTTATTTATTTATTATTATTATTATTATTATTATTATTATTATTATTATTATTATTATTATTATTATTATTATTATTATTATTTTGATATTTCAGTTTTGTCGTTTTTAGCTCTCGCTTATCCTACAGCTCTCAAGTCATTTCACAAAATCGGACCAGAGTTAAGCTTAACTGTGTTATCCCAGTTACGTATGACTTTCCAACGAAATTGTTTGTTCCCATATGAAAACTTGAGAAAATGCGTCATTTTATGAACTGAGTAATTATCAAATGATCTAAATCATATATTATACGAAAATTATTATTTTTAAGTATTACTTCACTTATTATGGGTATCATAACCCAAACTTAAGTGGTCGCAAACCTGCTCTGATACCATTCTATGATGACCCAATTTCTCAGGGCCGCCACGCGATTTCTTCTTTTTGAGAATTAATACTAAAATCGAACGACTAATATTTCATTATATAAAAATCTAAGAATTTTTACAATGTGATGGCGACAATTATAATTTGTCGATTTATCGAATCAATTTTACTACAGTAAGTAATAAATACAATTATTACAAATTAAATATAAATTTAAATAAAGTTCCTGGCACAATTTCATTCTCACCGGCCCTGCAATTGAAACTGTGGGGTTGTGAGCTAACGCTCAGTAGAATTTTAACTCCTTTAATACGTGTATCAAATTAACCCCAAATAAATACATAAATGTGTATCTCACATAATTTTTATATAATACGTACTCATAAATATTTCATGAAAAACTATAATTATAACAGTAATAACATAAACCACACAATCCAAGGAGAAATTAAATACATATATTAAAAGAGTTAGAAATTTTACCTGAAATTCGAAACTGAAATCTGAACTGCATATTTTTCTCGCTCAAAACTTTCTACAATCTAATCATGTAACCTTTACTTTGATTACTTAGTATGAATTAATATTCTTTATATATGATTATAAATTCTACCTACTCTTTCAGTAAGGGAGCATAATAATAAAACACTAAAAGTAAAATGTTATCTCTTTATAGAATTAATAAAGAATTCTACCCCATTTTTGCATATATAGAATTAATATTATTATTATTATTATTATTATTATTATTATTATTATATAAACACACGTGTAACTCATATGAATTCTATATATATATATATATATATTTCTATTATATGACTTATTTGGTTTCCTTCTTTAAGAAGGAAACCATTTGAGTCATTTATTTATTTACATAAATATCTTTCTTAAATTAAAAAAAATATTAATTATATTCCAAAATTTTTAAAAATATATTTTAAATAATACAATAGTCCCAAAACTTTTAAAAGTTAATTTAAAATTAACATTTTATCCCCAAAGTTATCAAATATTATTTATATCATAAATTCACATAATATACAAAACAATTCCAAAGAAAATATTAAACTTATATAAAATAATATTTTCAAAGGTATAAATTTTCGGCGTATTACAAAATATATATTTGTTTCTATTTATTTTTTTATATTTATAAATTAAATCTGCAATGAAATTTGAAGTGTATATTCTTAATTTATGTTTCTTTTTCAATTAATTTTTTGATTTTCTAAACTGGATATATATCTATTGTTTGTTAATTTTAATTTATGATTGTGTTTTTTTTTTTGGTAGATGGGAAAAGGAAATAGAAACATAAACAAAGCAGTTCAACAAATACAGTCAAAACAGTCCAAAAAACAAACAACATAAAAGGACCGGACTAGCTAGATGGGCTAGAATCCGACGTCCTTTGATCCATCTCTTCCACAACCATGTTCTCAATCTTCGGAATAGGATTCTCGAGGATCTTTAGTGCACAATTTTCTTTGGCTCCCTTTTTTGCAAGTTCATCCGCGCATCTATTCGCTTCCCGAGGTCTGAATTGTAGATTGTAGTCATTGGCGAGCAGCACCCTTTAGCATTCCGCAATCCAATCCTTATAACAGTGGTTCTAGAGACAAGGATTGAGCATGAGATGCACTACCTCAGTCGAGTCAGTTTCCAAAAGAACCCGTGAGAACTTCATGTCTGCCACTAGTTTGATCCCCATCACTAGGCTATTTAACTCAGCTTCAAGGGGAGTGCATCTACCAAGGCTTCCGAAATACCCCAACTTCCACACACCTTGATTGTCCCTCAATATACCTCTAATTCCATCTTTCCCTGGGTTTTCTCTTGCGCTTCCATCCATGTTACGCTTTATAAAATCTGCATGAGGAGGAGACTAATTAGTGAAAGGGGCAGAATTTTTATTTAGGAAATTTGGCTCTAGAAAGGTTTTCTTGAGATCATTAACGTAGTTTGCAATCTTCTAAAGGACAACACTGTGAGGATTATTATTACTATTAATAACCTCTTTATTCTTATCCTTCCAGATTTCCCAAATGGTCACAATGAACAAATAAAATGTGGTTTTCGAAAATCTCCATTTGAGGTTGTATTTGATCCATCCCCAAATATCCGTAGCATTATCATACCTGCTAAAATGAGACCAACCCACTTAGGTCCAAATACTCCAAAATTTAGGCCACTCTTTTAATACATGTTCAATATCCTCAATATCACATTTACACCTTTAGCAAAAGTTCGAGACATTTTGGTTTCTAATAGCTCGGAAAGCATTAGTAACCAAACTTTTATGAAAAATAGACTAGATGAAATTTTTTAGATTTTGTGGAACTTTTAGTTTCCAAATCCAATTCCACTGACTTAGGTTTTGAAGATTATCTTGATTATTCATTTCTAAATAATAAGCAAATTTCACAGAGAATAATCTAGAGTTATTAGGCCACTAAAGAGGTTTATCCGAATTTATGGAAACCGGAGGCTTGGTGTTGCGGATACAATTCTCCATATCATTATTAATGAGATAGAGAATTGGGTTAAGGAACCAATTGCCCTCATCATCAACAATGTCTGCAACTTTAAGATCCACCGAAGCTTGGAGTAAGTTACCACTCAAAGTGTAATACCCCGAAAATTTGTATTTTTGAAAATATTATTTTATATAAATTTAATATTTCTGGAATTGTTTTGTAAATTTATGGAATAATTTTATTTGATAATTTTTGGAGGTTAAACGTTAATTTTAAAATATACTTTTAAGAGTTTTGAGATATAATTAAATTTTTTATTTTTATTTTAAGGGAAGACATTATGTAAATAAATAAATAAATGGTTAGACAAGTTTCCTTCTAAAAGAAGGAAACTAAAATTAACCTCCCCCTCCCCCCCTATATATATATAGGGAGATGTCAACATGACATGTGCTTAGGAATTGATCATTATGTTAATGCTATATATACTAATATATATAGAGAGATCAGGATATATATATATAAACCGTACGAGATTATGAAAGGTTTTAGAAGCAGGAAAAATATTTCAGTTCGGATTCCGGTTTCGAATTTCAGATAGAATTTCTAATTCTTTTAATATATGTATTTAATCTGATTTATATTATTATTGTGGACGAATTATTACAATTAATTTTTACGAAATAATTACTCATAATAAGCGAAGTAATACTTAAAAAATATTTATATAGAACAATTGTTATTGGGACCACCTTAGGCTTTGGGACTATTGTGTTATTAAAATATATTTTTAAGAGTTTTGAGATATAATTAATATTTTTATTTTTTTATTTTAAGAGGGACTTTAGTGTAAATAAATAAATAAATTGTGGTGATATTTGTTTCCTTCTCAAGATTTACAAAACTTGACACGTATGTGTTAATAATAATAATAATAATAATTTGGGGAATGGAAGTGGCGTTGGGCTTGTGTTTGTATATAATATATATGCCTATATACATGTATGAGAAATATAATAACAATCATAATAATTAATACAATATTGATGTCGAAAGTTTCTTGAGCGAGAAAATATTTCGGTTCGGATTTCCATTTCGGATTTCAGGTAGAATTTATAACTCTTTTAATATATGTATCTAATCTCCCCATGTATTGTGTGATTTATTTTATTACTATTATATTTGTTATTTTTCATGAAATATTATGATAACGTATTATATGAAAATTATGTGAGAAACATGTCTATATGTTTATTTGTTGTATTAATTAGATACATGTATTAAAGGGGTTAAAATTTTACTGAGAGTTAGCTCACAACTCCAAAATTTTGATTACAGGGCCGACAAGAATGAAATTACACCAGGAATTTTATTTGGAATTCTATTTAATTTGTAATAATTGTATTTATTATTTACCGTTGTAAAAATTGACTCGATAATTTGATAATTATAATTATCACTATATTTTGTAACATTTTCTGGATTTTTATAATAATGAAATATTGATTATTTGATTTTCGTGTTAATTCTCTAAAGGGAGATACCGCTTAGCGGTTTTGAAAAATCGGGTCGTTACACAAAAGCTTCTTCCCGCACCACCAATTAGCACTTAGGTTGGTTGTAGTACCATTTCCCGGTTGCCATTTAATACCTTTTATGAGAATATCTTTAGTGGAAAGAATGCCTCTCCAAATGTGAGAACAACCCAACTTTTTCTTCCAAGATGAAGGACTATCACCATTAGTGTATTTAGCCCTTAAAACTTTGGCCCACAAACTTTGATAATCATTAGCAATTTTTCAACCAAGTTTAGCAAAGAATGCCCTGTTTTGATTACAAGCACCTCTAAGCCCAATACCTCAATTATATTTATCCTGGCACACTTTTTTCCAATTGATAAGATGATTTTTTTTTTAAGATCAGTGTCACCCCGTAGAAAATTTCTATTGATCTGGTCAATTTTAGAATAGAGTTTTTTGGGCAAAAGGATTGTTTACATAGAATAGTTGGGGATGGTGGCCGTAACAGATTCAACAAAGTAGCTCTTCCTGCCACTGAAAAACATATTTGTTTTCCAGTTAGATATTCTAAGTTGCATTTTCTAGACAATATTATGAAGGTGATTAATACTCAGTCTCCCATAAACCAAAGGAGAACCTAAATATCGGCCCAAGTCATCAGTAATGGGGATATTAAGTAAGCTGCTGAAATTTCTAGCTTTATATCTCGGAATAGAAAGGGCCACAAACATTTTAGATTTAGAAAAATTATTTTTTTGGCCCGAAGCATCTTCAAACATGTTAAGCACTTCTTTAATATTAGATATTTGCTTATCATTAGCTTTAGAGAACAGAACAATGTCATTAGCAAAAAATAAGTGAGAGATCATATGGCCATTTTTCCTCGTTTTAAGCCCTTTCCAATCCACTTTTTCCACACTGTTACATATCATAAGAGAGAGTCTTTTCATGTATAGAGTAAACAGATAAGGGGAAAGAGGATCTCATTGCCTAAGCCCCTTAGAGGGTTTAAATTCCTCTAGGGGTTTACCATTCCATAAAATAGACATAATAGCCTGGTAACACAAGACATGATCAGATTAATCCAAGAAGCAGGAAATTAAAAAACAACAGAGTATCTCTAAGGAAATTCCAACCAAGTCTATCATAGACTTTTTCTAGATCAATCTTGATTATGATCCCTCCTTCTTTGTTTTTGGATTTTCTAATAGTATGGATTAATTCTTGAGTAATAATGACATTATCAGTGGTCATTCGACCCGAAATAAAGTTGCTTTGAAATGGGCCAATTAGATTATTAAGAAGGGATCTTAGCCTGCCCACAATGATTTTAGTTACCAACTTATACACAGTATTGCAGAGGCTTATAGATCTGAATTGGTTAATACTTTCAGGGTTCTCAATTTTCGGGATTGAAGCAATGAAAGTTTTATTGAGAGATGAAGGCATAACCGAATTAGTAAAGCAATTCGTAACACATTTTTGGACATCTGGGCTAACTATTCCCAATTTCTTTTAAAAAATATGGGTTGAAAGCCATTAGGACCAGGAGCTTTCATATCTTTCATATCTTTTAGCGTACCCCATATTTCAGCCATTAAAGAAATCAATTCTAAAGAATAATGCAAAGTTGGATCAATTCCAGGATTATTACTATAAGAATAATTAAAATCGGTAACAATATCACACAAGAAAAAATTAACAAAGTAATCTCCAACTAAACGTTTAAGGTCAGATGCATTATCAATCTAGTTGTTCCCATCTTTCAGCATGGTAAATTTATTCTTTCTAAGTTAGTGTATAGTCATCTGATGAAAGAATCTGTTATTCAGATTTCCCAACTTTAGCCAGTTAATCCTGGATTTTTGCATCCATAAGATTTCTTCCTTAAACAAAATATCTTTATAATCCTTTTGAAGAACAGCCTCCAAAAGGCTAAGATTATGGGAAAAGCCTATATCCTGAGCAGATTGGATACCTTAAGTCTAGCAAGAAGATATTTTTTTATTTTAAAAATATTGCCAAAGACTTGGGCATTCCACTTTATCAAATCTGAGGGAAAATGATTGAGTTTCAAGTTCAAAGGAGAATCATCATTAACCCATTTATCTTTAATAAGATTTTTAAATTTATTATGAGTAAGTCACATTGCTTCAAATCTAAAGGGACGATTTCTGGGGGGGGGGGGGGGGAAACCAAAACAATTAATAAGAATAGGAGAATGATCAAAATACGTACGAGAGAGGGTTTCCACACTCGCATTTGGGTAGGCATCATTCTAATTCTCGTTGGTGAGAGCACGATCAAGCCTTTTCTCAATTCTGATTCCACCTCTAACAGTCCTAGACCAAGTCATTCTAGGTCTATTGGATCCCAGATCCTCAAGCCCACATTCATTCTTGACCCTGTTAAATCTGTTAATATACGCGTTATCAGAAGAATTACAAGGACCAACTCTCTCATTCTGGGAGGCAATTTCATTGAAATCACTAGTCGCCGGCCAAGGACTATTAGATCTTTGAGCAACATTTCGTATATCATCCCACAAACCTTCCTTAATTCTGGGGTTTGGACTCGCATAGAATGCAGAGAGAAGCCAATCTTCAAAATTATTGCGAGTGTGCCCCAAACTATTAGGCATCCACAGAACCCATATCCCACTAGTTCTACCATTAGGGTCAACATGACTTGAGGCCGTGAGCCCCAAACTATTAAAAAACTTACCAAGAGAGGTTAGGCCCACCTTGGTCTCAAGAAGAATGACAACCTCATGTCTATGGGTGTTAAACATATCTCTAAATGTATTTTTAGAGACATGATTATCAGCCCCTCTACAATTCCAGGAAAGGATATTCATGGATCTATAATTGGTGAGTTTGGAGAATAGATTAGGCACTTCTACCCCCAACAGTCGTAGGCTTTTCTTCATGTTCAAATCCCATCATTTGGTCGCCTCCACAAAGATTTCCCAAAAGTAGGGTTAGGATGTTTCCACTCCCGCAACCTTGGCTATCATTCGGACTGCATCGATCACCCACATCACTTCAAGAAGAAGAACCGCGTTATTCTTCTTCTCCAAAAATTGGGAGTATGAGTTTGTCAGGAGTGTCTCTTGTATTTCCATTATAAGGAGAATGGGGGTTAGGTAGTTCAGGTGGAACGGGAGAAGGGAGGTAAAGCTTAGAGAAGGGAGAGGCAATGAAAGATAAAGTGGTAGAAAATGAATCAATAGAAGGCATAGGAATAATGTTTGAAGTAAAGATTTCCATCGCATCAACTCTCATCACCTCCCTGGGCAAGCTATCAGAGATAACCTTAGGCATTACTGCCTCCGAACCAGGTTCAGAGGTCGAAGAGACATTGTAAATACTGGCAGATGCAACTGGCAGCAGGCTAATTTGGGACGTGATTTTGACCGGCGCATGCGCCTTTTGATAAGAGATTGTTTTTTTAGGAGCTATCATTAGGGTCTGGTTCTTATCCAGAAGTGGATTATTAGATATATTCTTTCCCCTATTATTTCTTTTTGGGACGAACGTTTTAGTTTAGGCTTTAGGGGAAAGGATTTTCCCATTCTAAATGGTTTCTGGGCTTGAGTAGGATTAGCCTTATCATTTGATAGGTCCACCACCCTATTATTGGATTGGTCTGGGCTATTTTCTCTTCTAGCATTTTTTTTCCCTTGTTGGTTCCATGTTCAACATCCTTATATTGAGGGATAAACTTATTATAAGTTTTGGTCGGCCCATTTGGTTTGGTCTTATTAAAACCAAATTTCCTTAATTTTTTTACTAAAATCCATGGCCCAAACTCAACCTTATCAGCTTGTTCAGCCAACATGGTTTTCTCTTTTTCTTTACCTACAATAGTGTTATTCTTATCCCTCACGTTAGTGTCTACGTTGCTAGACGTTTCCCCATTAAATTGATTTGATGTTTGAGTGGGGGTATTACTGTTGTTACTACCCAAGGGATTTTGTTTCTAGATTTTCGGTTCTCGGAGCTCCGGTAACGGTGGTCTTATATTTGGTTTTAAACGGACAAAACTCCGCCCTGTAGTTTACACGCCCACAAGAGTAACATACTGCACGAATACTTTCATATTCCAACCTAAAAGTTTCTCCATCAAGAATAACTTTTGGAACTAATGGTTGATTAAGGTCGATTTCTACACAAACACGGGTAAATTTACCCCTATAAGAGGTTGTATTATTGCCATCCATCTTAATGTAGCACCCTAAGTAGTTTTCAATATAATATAGAATGGAAGTTTCAAAACAATCTATAGGTAAGTCGGGAATCTTACCCAAACCGCAGTCTTGGAGTCTTGAGCTCTCTTCGGTCTAAACATGGGCTCCCATTTCCTTATTGTGAGGTAGCGATCTAGGATGACCCAAGGTCCTTCCGTGAGCACATGAAGGGCATCCGAAACCCTGTTGAATTTAACTAAGAAAAAACCATAATTTAAGTCAATAAGGTCGAAATCACATTGAGTTTTCCATAGGGCTTTCACCATTGATAGTAGCATTTTGTATCCAATGGGTCACCCAATTAGCCTGATGATTAAAGCGTCTTGCCATTTCTCCTTGATACTTGAATGAATCTGTTGAGGTATTTGGAAGGATGAGATCCTTATACCTCCTTTAGACAATGACGAGTCATCCATAGACATAATTGGTTCCATAATCAGATGCGCCTCCAAGTCAAAATAGACATCATCCAACTTAGTTTTCAGTTCATTGGTGTTTCCTTTCAGAGCATCCTTAAACGATTTTGGGGTAGGATTTGGTATTCTCCCGTCTCACTTTGTTGCATCAAGGCTTTCCTTATTTGTTCCTTGGGTTTAAACATTAGGGTTTTCTATCCTAGAGCTTTCCTGATCTTTAATTCCATTTGAAGTGTTGACATTAATCTGTGTGAGTTGTTGATTTCCTTCAATGGCCACCATAATTTCTTCTACCTCCATGGCCGATAAAGGAGAAGGTTCCTGGTTATGCTTGAGTTTCTTATTTGTTCTTGCCAATACATCACTTTCTTCTTTTGATAGGATTTTTGAGAGAGATTCTCTCTCTAGCGCCATTTCCTTTAGTAAGATTTTATGATTGTATTTAATCTATATATAAAATATGAAAGGACAAGATAGTAAATTATTATTTTTTAAATATATTTTTGTATATAATATTTTATTAAATGAAAATTAATCTTTTTATTCTATTAACTACTTTTTTAAAATTAAATTATTGTTTTTCAATTGGTGCTTCCACGGATTATACAATATTTTTCACTTAATAATAAATATAAATATTTTGTTTTTTCACTAGGAAATCTTCAAGGTTGCACATGCTATTTTCCGTCCACCATTTAATAATTTATATATATATATATATATAGAAAATCGTGCAATTGTAATTAATTAATTATAATAATAAACATATTCCCCTTTGATGATAGTATTTAATACTATTATCCATATTAAATGGTCATGCTTTCTTGGCTCTTTCAAGAAAGAAAGATTATGTAGTAAAGAAAATTACATAAAGTTATACCCTCTCAACATATATTCATAACAAATCTAATTTTGGATTAAATTGAAAAAAACAAAAATTCACATTTCATAAATTTATTGTTGAGGGGGTGTTTTTTGCGTAACAATCAGCTAGTGAGATCGTCAGTATATAAGCTATGCCCTTCCTGATATATGACCTAATTGATGTGCACATTCGTCTGCAACTTGGACTATTTTCACAATCGGTCCATTGGTTGCCATTGGGCCAACCGATCAATCCCATTGGACTCACTAGATTCTCAATATTGGGCACATGGACATTAGGGATGTCAATTATTTGGTTTAATATAAAATTAAAACTAAAACCGTCATACATATATCAAACTAAAACCACGGACCATTATTTTTTATATATATAAAAAACGTAACTAAAATATGAAACATAAATTCTAAAAAACCAAACTAAATCACAAAATTATTAATTGTAACAATAAACTTTTCTAACCATAATTAAATTACAACTATAAATAGTCGTCACAATAATACAAATCAAAGTTTTCAAAGCAAATTTTAAAAAACACACACACACACATATATATTAGGAGTAAAACTATAAATATAAAAAAAAATTGAGGGTATATATATCATAAAATATATCTAAAATATCGGTTTCGTAGTTACTATTCGAAAACCAAAACCATTTCGGTTGCTAATTTCAAAATTAAAACCACAACCAAACCATTTAGTTGGTTTCAAAAATGGACCATTCGGTGCAATTTCTCTTGATTATCCGTCGGTTCGAATTTTTTTGCCATCTCTAGTGGCCATGTCTGTTGAGCCAAGTGGGCCTATCCCATGCTAAGGCCCAACAGGCTACTACCTTTCCTCAAGGATTAATCAACAAGCTGGCAGGATTGTGCGCTAATGAACCTAGTTTAGCTGCTAATCAAATTGTTTCACCTATTTTGGAACTCTCCTAAAACTGAGGTCCTTCTCATATATATATATGAAACCTTTTTTAAAGTCCAGGTATCGCATTTACTCCATTTATTCCCACTATTATTTGCTCGGAATGGTCACTAATTTTTCTTGCCCAAAGAACTTTGCCAAGGATTATCCCAATCAATCTTTATGCAAGTACTGACGCGCAGGTCGATCGTCTATTCGGTTCTCCAACTCTCTAGATACTTTGGTTGGTGATTAACTTTTCAGTGTTCCTCTATTCATCTATTGAGATTTTTTTTTTTTTTTTTTTGCAACAATAGATTGATATCGTTTGTGGAAAAAGACAAAAGTTATTTCCACTCTCTTGGCTAAGTTGAATGATCACTTGATCTAGGCAGATCGTAAGTCTTGCCAGTAACCGCAATATCTATCAATGCCAACCTTCTTTTATCCAGTACTCTAATGGAGTATCCACCCATGACTAATTAACGTAACAAGGTCCAACAACTTGTTGCCCAGGCCGTTATTGTGGCCCCAAGGAGAAGCAGATTCTTCGGACAAACATATAGTATGGGAGAGGCCTTCTGTATTGATAGTTTAGAGGGGAAGATCGAGAAAATCATCTCCAATATGAGGGAATTGTTGTAATGCCTGACATTGAACCCCGTGCATCAATAATCGATTCCTTGACCTCCAACCGACGGGGGACTTATGTAATCTTACACTTAATGCTTGTTTCTGTAAAAACTATTTCAATCTCAAGTATTAATAAAAGATATTCATTGATATTATTCTTACAATTCTATTTTTATCGGTGTAGATCTTGAATATTGAGTAGAATGTGCAGCTATTTAATGTGATTAGATAGAAGAAGACTAAAGATATTTGGTATCTCAATATTCTAAATGTTCCTAGTCGGTATTGGATTGTTGAAAAGGGACTTTGAGAATCTAGGCTAGCTTAATATGATATTTTTTCTTTGAGAATGGTGAGTCTCAATACATCAATATGAGATACTTGAACATTTGCAAAGGGACTTATTAAGTGACAATAAGAGGTTGAATATGATTATCCTTGATATCTTATAAGATAGTTTTACTCGAGTCAAAATATGATATTTAAGGTGTGATGTATTCATGTACTTTTGTAGTTGAGGTACTATATATTACATGTATGGGTTACTATATTTTGATAATATTAAGTGTTGTTCTCTAACCTTGGGACTTCAAAGGTATTCATTGGAGATTAGAGTTGAGGCTGAGAACGGAGATTGGAGTTGAGGTTGAGGTTGAGGTTGAGATTGAAGAGTAGAGAATAAGGGTTATATTTGGGCAGGTTAGGCCAACCTGCTTCTAGGAACCAAATACCAAAAAATTGCCCTAATTCTACGCAGATTCTAGACTTAACACCTGCACAATGCACGGATTTTATTGTGCGAGTTTTGTTTCGATGCGGGTGTTGCAGTTTGAGCGAGTTTGGCTGGTTGATCTAGCCTGCTACACATCCTTAATCTTGTGTTACCAAAAGAACTAATAGGCTATAGATACAGTAAAAAAATCCTAGTTCAATCATATATATATTGGTTGATAATATAATTCGCTTGTGATGCAAATTGAAATTTTATCCCAATCGTCACACTGCCCTGGACATAGTCTCTGTTGAGTTACACTAAAAATCTAATTACATAGGATACGTCTCTTCTTACTGAGAGCGATAGATCATACCTTTTTGTACTCAAATAGTCACATATATGTTCACTATACTCAATGGATAGTTTTGAAGTTTCACGGCTGGAAAATAACATTTATGTAATAGTATAGGAACACACATGTGATACCGAGTACATCAAGTATGAAGATCACAAGTACTATCAAAATTTCGATATTCCATTTTAACATTGAGCAAAACAACTATGTGGAATATGTAAAATGATCACATTCAAGACCCTTACTACCCCAGTAAGTTCTCTCGTAATTGTTCTATTGTCTCATATTAATGGTTAAAACTCACTATTTTTAAAGGGAAAACACCCCACAAGTTAGTCCGAATTGTTAAAGTTTCGTTTTAACAATCCAACCTCACTAGGAACATTTATGATATAAGTTATCAAAACGTCTACGATTCCACTCATTTTAATCACTATTAAAAGCTAGAACATTTTCAACTTAATATTTAGGGGTCTACAACAACATGATATACTATGGAATGATATAAAAAGATACGTTTTATTACTAATTGAGATTGTAATTTTATAGAAAATGTCACTAAAATGATATAAATTAAGATCGACTATAGAGTTTATATCCAACATATAATGCAAGGAACTTTCTACCCAAAGAAAAATATAATGCATGGGACCGAAACTAAAGCGCTCACTTGTTACAAGTTTTTTTTTTTATTATAAGGAATGGTTGGTGGGAGCTCCTATAACTTGCACCAAATTGGTAAAAACTCTCAAGCCAAATAAGCATTTTAATACGGTCCAATCTGTTAGAAATGCTCCAATTAGGATTGCATCACGGGCGTTGCCCATTGTGGGTCATTGCAAATATGTAAAAAAATCATTATTAAAAAATATAAAAAAAAATATAACTAAAAAATAAACTAAAAATAGATACATGCAACTAAAAAAAAGGACCAGCCAGCTATATAAACTACTGGCAATGCAAACCTTAAATGGGAGGCGATAAAAGGATCATTGACCATAACACTCA
Organism: Eucommia ulmoides; assembly: GCA_016647705.1. NCBI lineage: Eukaryota > Viridiplantae > Streptophyta > Magnoliopsida > Garryales > Eucommiaceae > Eucommia > Eucommia ulmoides. The sequence continues at coordinate 43,924,271 of CM028329.1, forward strand.
AAAGCAAAATAAAACAAAATTAAATGATTTATACTTAATTAAATTTTAAAATAATATAAATCATAGATTAAACCGAAGAATTAATCAATTATCCCAACAACTAACCCATATATAAACATCTTAAAATTTATATTCATTTAGTTTTAATTTTAATTTTTTTTATGATTTTCAATTTTGTTTTACAAAGTCACACATCTAACTTCGCATGTGGGTGTTTTATGTTATATTCTTTACACAGCCGATCCCAAGCAGGGATAAAGAAGAAGAGTTGCATTAGATAGCTGACAGCCAGTGTAAAATTTTGTCAAAACTCTTATGACATGAATCCGAATATATTAAACATTTGGGCGTCCCCTACTAGAGACGTGCTAAATTACCACGGCCTAAATGTAGTGAGAAATGAGCAAGGGTGGGCTAGGGTGACGCCTAGAAGTGACGCGTCGTGTCTTTGCTCAGATACGGTGTCAAATAAGTAAGGGTTGTTGCATTATGGTGGACGGGTGTTGATAAAGAAGTTAGTCTATGTAAATAGGTTTAAGTTAGCAACTTGGAATGTAGGTACTTTGACGGGTAAGACTAGAGAATTGGTAGATGTGATGAGCATAAATAGGACTAATATTCTTTGCTTACAAGAAACTAAGTGGGTTGGAGAGAGGTCTAGAGAAATTGAGAGTACGGGGTACAAATTATGGTATACGAGGAAGGACAAAAATAGGAATGAGGTGGGTATTATGGTAGATAGAGACTTAAAGGATATCGTGGTCGATATTAAGAGAATTAGATATAGGATGATGCTTATGAAGGTGGTAGTTGGAGGGGAGGTCATTAATGTTATTAGTGTGTACGCTTTCCAAGTGGGATTGCAAAAGGATGTTAGTCGAGAATTCTGGGAGAAGATGAATAAAGTTCTTCAAAGTATACCTAATAAAAAAAAAGTATTTATTGGGGGAGATTTGAATGGACATGTAGGGAAGGAAAGGGAAACTTTCGAGAAAGTATATGGTGGTTATGGATTTAGGGAGAAGAATGCAATGGTGAGATGAATTTAGATTTTGCTATGATTTATGATTTAATTCTTCTAAATACATGCCTTAAGAAGAAAGATGAGCACTTTATCACATTTAAGAATAGACAGAGGAATAGCTAAATAGACTTTGTCCTTACTAGAACGAGGGATTACTTAATATGTAAGAATTGTAATATCATACCCGGAGAAAGTATTGCTACCCAACATAGGATGATGGTAATCGATTTGAAGTTCCAGGAGTAGAAGTGAGATTTTAAGATAAGTAGGCATGCAATGATATGTTGGAGAGATCTAAGGGGGTGAGAAGATAGAGTTATTTAAGGATAAAATTAGCAATGATGAGTTATGGAAGAGACATGAGAAAGTGAACAAAATGTGGAGTGATATGGCGAGTTGTATTAAAGAGATAGGAAGAGAAGTTTTATGAGTTTTCAGAGGAGAGGGACCACAATATAAAGAAAGTTGGTGGTGGAATGATGAGGTCCAAAAAGCCGTTCGTGACAAGAAAATAACTTATAAAGAATAGCAAAAATATCGAAGTATGGAGAGTTGAGAGAAGTATAAACATGCAAAAACGGAGGCAAGAAAAATAATTAAAGAATCAAAGTTTTGGGCAGATGATAATTTGTATCAAAAGTTATATACAAAAGCTAAAGAAAGAGGCATTTTTAACCTCACTAAGCGACGTGAACAAAAGACTAGAGATATAGAAAGTGTTAGGTGCATTAAAGATGATGATGAGAAGGTCCTGGTGAATAATGAAAAGAGTAGGGAACGATGGGAAGTTATTTTTATAGTTTATTTAATGAGAAAAATGCCGGAGAAGCTAATTTAGAGTTGCCCTATTTACTTTCAAATAAGATTTATAGGTTTCATAGAAGAATTAGGGTTTCGGAAGTTAGAATAATACTAAGGAAGATTAAGATTGGAAGAGCAGTAAGGCCAGATGAGATCCCAATAGAGGTGTGAAAAAGTTTGGAAGATCTTGGAATAGAGTGGTTGACTAGACTTTTTAATGACATTTTGAAGACTAAAAGAATGTCTGATGACTGGAGGAGGAGTATCATAGTGTCCATCTATAAAAATAAATGGAATGTTCAAAGTTGCACGAATCACTGAGGTATAAAACTTACAAGCCATACTATGAAACTTCGAGAGAGAGTGATAGAATATAGAATAAGATATGAAACGAGCATTAAAGCGAACGAATTTGGATATATGCCCAGCCGATTAACTACTAAAGCTATATATTTACTTAGGAGATTAATGGAAAAATATAGAGAGAAGAAGAAGAAGAAGAAGAAGAAGAAATATTTACATATGACATTTGTGGACCTGGAGAAAACTTATGATTGGGTACCCAGAGAAGTTTTGTGATGGGTGTTAGAAAAGAAACATGTATCCAACGTATATATTGAGGTAATTAAGGATATGTATAAAGGTATAATCATTAGTATTCTAATAGGAGGAGACGATACTTGTGCATTTTTTATTAATATAGGCTTACATCAAGGATCATCTTTAAGTCATTACCTCTTCATTCTAGTGATAGATGAGCTAACAAAACGTATCCTAGATGTAGTACCGTGGAATATGTTATTTGCAGATAAAATAGTACTAATTGATGAAAATAGAACAGGTCTTAATACTAAGTTAAAAAGATGGAGAGAAGCCTTAGAGTCTAAAGGCTTGAAGGTTAGCAGAAGTAAGGCGGAATACATGCATTGTAATTTTAGTAATGTTCGAAGAGATGATGGTGCGGTTAAAATTGGAGACGAGGAGGTTCCAAAGGTGGATCACTTTAGATATTTAGGTTCAACGATTCAGAGTAATGGCGAAATCAAGGAGGATATTACTCATAGAATCAATGTAGGATGGTTAAAGTGGAGAAGTGCAGTAAAAAAAAGGAAAAAATTATCGCATGGACCCATATTAACCACTAATCTACTAATAAAACTTGCCACTTAACTAGGGAACAACACAGTCCTCTTTCACAGTTTTCATGCACAACACAGTCCCAAAATCGTCGTCCGTACATTTATTGTTGAAAGATTTGCCCTCGCATTATATGGTAATGAAGATTCTATAATAGGGATTGAGAATTTCTACATTCAATAAATCATTTTATTAAAATAAAAATAGCTATTGTTGTATATTTTTTTTTTTACAATCTAATTATATATTTAGATTCATCTAAACAAGATATTCAAAACGATATCAAATTTACTATTATTTTTTTATTAGTTTCAGTTTTTATATTCATGTTACATGTAACATGGTATTTCCAGAATTTATGATTTTTACGAACTATAAGATGCCACATGTAACATTTACATGAAATATAATTCAACACAGACAATGTTATATTCCACATGTAAAGAACGGATGGTTATTATCAAATGCGATGCAAACATTATAGTGTCATTTCAGCTGGATTGATTTTGGTTTTGATTTGGTTTTTATGTTACATATAACAATGATGTTACATGTAACATAGTGTAATTACTAACATTTTAGGTGGGTTTTGGTTTTGGGTTGGTTTTAATATTACATGTAACATTGATGTTACATGTAACATGGTATAGTAATAAATGTTACATGTAATATTCACACTCATTACGATAAGTAAATCCAAAAAATATGATTGATATCTCACTTTAAAGAGAATTAATTAAACATAATTGTTGTGTAAAATTTTTATTGTTTCACGTTCGGATTGAGATCAAAATAAGTATTTTGTTCCACCTAGAATTGGTCTTTTATTACCTAATTTAGTTCTGCATAAGAGGGAGATGATTACATGATGTTTATGATGCGGTGCATTAAATAGAGGAATTTTAGTTACGGAAATGCCATAAAGACTGCTTGGTTCAAAGAAAAAGTAGCGGGTTTGTTTAGTAGTTTTGGCCACTTTTTAGGACTCCTTGGTAAGCGCCCCTAAAAATAAAGCATGTCCAGAAAATTAGTATAACAGAAATGCGGATATTACGGTGGATGAGTGGAAAAACAAGAATGAATAAAATCAAGAATGAAACTATTAGAGAGAATTTAGGAATAGCACCCATCGAAGAGAATATGAGAGAAAATCATTTATAGTGGTTTGGACATGCGCATAAAATATCCATAGAAGTACTAGGGAGAAAATGCGATTTAGTTCAGGTACGGGGACTCTAGAGGAATATGTTGTTCTAAAAAGACTTGGGACAAGACTATTACAACTGATTTGATGACATTGAACCTGACTAAGGGGATGACTCTTGATTGTTCATTATGGCGTATACGGATTCATATAGCCGACACTACTTAAATGGGGATAAAGACTTAGTTGTTGTTGTTTTACAAACTCACACATCTAAAACTTAAAGGTGCGAAAGTGTAATTTGCCGGTCTCGATGTTTCGTTGAAACATCTAGAGATTGGAAGCCGCCGTTCTCTCTCTCTAAATTCACTCTCCGGCCGTCGAGCGACGAGCGGGAAGAAGGTGCTAATGGCGCTATGGATGGAGCCGGGTTCAGGACCCACGACAGAGAGTGAGAAGGTGGACCTTGATGCTATATCTGCCATCAAAGAGTCTACCGCCATCGAACTCAAGGTCTCTCTCTCTCTCTCTCTCTCTCTCTCTCTCTCTCTCTCTCTCTCTCTCTCCGGTTAATTTTTTCTTTAAAACGTTGTTTTATACTTATAGTTTTGAGTGTTGCTTTCTCTCTGTCGCTCTCTGAATGCATATTTGTTTTGGTACTCTCGTTCTCGGCCAATGGAAATTGAAATGTTTATCAGATGATAGTTTCCATCAATTTCTGTGCTGCCATGGCCGTGATTAATATTTTCAGTTCTTCCCTTTTGATTAATTTAATCTCTATTTGAATTACCCGGTATACTGGACGAGCACTTTGCCTGATTCTGCATGCTGCGTAACCCTCATGTCTTTACCTACTGAATGATTCTCTAAATTTCTTATTCGATTGTTTGCATTTCCCCCCCATTTTTGGATGCAATTCAGAGATTGAAATTTTAACCTCCTTCTTGGCATTAGCTGATCATAGGTAAGACTTGTTATTCTTAGTTGTGGAAAGCTTGTTTTGCTGAAACAAGTGCTATAGCTATTGGCGCATTGTCAACAGCATTCTCAAAGCAGTCTAGGGGCTTTTGGTTGGTGTTTCTGGTTTTTTGTTTCTACTTCCGGTAAACTGGGGATGGGAATTCTGTTTGAGTTCTGAAGTATTCCGGGAATATAAACATGTTTGGTAATGATCATTGTCCTGAAATTGTTTCTTTTAATTTATGAGACAGAAACAAGAAACATGTTTGGTTGCAACATTTGTTCTTTTTTTTTTTTTTCCTTTAAATTTAAGTGTATGGTGACTGGCAGGATGGTAGTGGAAATAGTTTTGTGAGAGCGAATAGAAATCAATATTTTTTTCCCAGATTGTTAAGGAATTCAGGAAACACTCACAAATTTTGGGAACAGAAATGTGTTTAGCAAATGTGTTTCAGTACATTAATCCCAAAATTTTGGGAGCGGGAATATAAATCATGGACGGAAACAGTTACCAAACAAGGCCCTAAATTCTGGATTAAGTTCAAATTTTCTATGACCTTAAAATCCTTCTTTCTAAAGAAAAACTTCAGAAATAGAGTTTAGACTGTTTTCCCTATTGCTTTTTGTCTGGTGTCGCAGGAAAAGGGTAACGAGTATGTCAAAATGGGTAAAAAGCACTACTCAAATGCCATTGATTGCTATACCAGAGCAATAAATCAAAAGGCTTTGCCCGACGCGGATCACTCAGTTATATATGCAAACAGAGCTCATGTGAATATACTGTTGGGGAATTACAGGCGTGCCGTCCAGGATGCAGATGAAGCCATTAAACTTTGTCCAACAAATATCAAGGTTATTCCTTTGTGTTTATGGTTTCAATTTGAATTTCATATTTAGTATTCTTTTATCATTTGGTGCAATTTAGAAAGACAAGCGGATCTTGTATCGGCTTTCTGAAGAAATATGTACATTTGTACTACTCATTAGGCATTTTATAGAGCAGCCAAAGCATCTTTGTGTCTGAATTTATTGGCTGAAGCAAAATCATATTGTGAAAAAGGACTAGAGCAGTCCCCAGATAACGAAGAACTAAAAAAGCTAGCCAAGCAAATTGATTTGCGGAAGTCAGAATATGAACAACGTGAGGCAGAAGTCCTTAAGGCCCTGACGGCAGCTAAGGTTAGTTTTTAAATTTTAAGTAGGGAAATGCTCGAGTTAGTTCCGATACTAAGCTTTTCATTGTATAACCATACAGGATCTTGTTTCTTCCTTTGAGGATAGAAGATTGAAAATCGGGAAGGCAATGTATCAAGAGCTGATTGGTTTGAAAAAGCCAATATTAGATAAAGATAATATTCTTCATTGGCCTGTTGTTTTTCTTTATCCAGAAGTTATGTCCAGTGATATTATAGAGGATTTCTGTGAGACTGATATGTTTTCATCTCATCTCGATATGATATCCTTTTGACTCTCTCTCTCTCTCTCTCTCTCACACACACACACACACACACACACACACACTCTTTTGTTTATTTGTGCATGTGTGAAATTATAAATCTGAACTAGTGTCTAGTGTCTACTGATTGGCATGTTATTATGCAAATGGTAGAACCTTAGATGATAAACACAAAGTGCAATCCTTAGTTACCGAACATGTTTTCAGAAAGCTGTTCGTCTCTGCCATGGGATAAGGAAAATGCTTACACTCGTGAAGCTGTGGAGTTGTACTATGAGGTAGGCAGTTGTATCTCGTAAACTGTTGCTGCTTTCTACTTATTAATGTTGATATTGTCAAAACTCGAAAGAAACAATTTTTTTCTTGATTTGCGTGATGAACTTATTCATCCGAGCATTATAGTTTTGGAAATCATCAAATATACACGTGCTTTTGTATCTCCCAAGAGGCATTTTCTTGGAAATGGTTCAGGGTCGTGATACGTATACTCAAACGTAAAATAAAGAAATAAATAAAAATCATCTCCTGAATCTTGCGGCTATTTAGAGGTCCCATTTTTGCATATATCTTCAGTATCTTTTTTTTTTTTGACTTTTCCTTCATATTTATACCTTATAGGTGGCATTCTCAACCTCATGTATGCTTTTGTTGACTCTACTTGAATGTTTTCATTGTTTTTCAACAGGCTGACTCTGGGGTTTGTTTATCCAAGAAGGAGTTGCTTCGTTTTCTCTTGGATGGGACACCAGCGTCCCACCTGGATAACTTTGGGGATGAGGAGGAGAATGATGCAGCTGGTAGCACTGCAGGTGGTATGTTTCCTTTTCGCTCGCTTCATGTATTTGAAGTAACTGTAAATTAGGATTTCAAACAGTATATTTATAATTTTTGGCTAGTTAAGACATCTCAGTTCCCTGAATAAATACTTGATATTTACGCTCATATAAGCACCAATTGTGTCTGTTATATGGAAGAGTAAAACAAGCTAAGGCTGCCCAGGCGCGCTTTTTAGGGTTTAAGGACATATTTGGCAACAGTCTGTTTTTGTACAATGAAACCTCAGCTTTTTACATGACAATTTCTATGATGCATTTGGAAATTTTATCTTTTCTTCTTATTTCTTTTTACAGATAAAAGTTTGTATAACTTAGCATTCAAATACCACAAATGCTCTTTGAGAATTTCAAATATATTTTGGGTTTCAAAAATATGCCACGAATATGTCTATAATAGTATCCACATTCTTATTCCTATAATACCCTTAAAACATTTTCTTATTCTGCAATCATATTTAGCCTAATTTGTAGATTTTATATCTTAAAAAACAAATTTTGCACGGGTATCACAATGTCGCCCTACCCCTAGTTTAAATCAATTTGTCGATGAAACCATTTTAATCCATAATGTCTCAATTCAAATTATCCCAGTGTATCACACATCTGTTGATTTCCCCCTATTTGTTGGTTCACAGGCACGGATCCGAAATGGATCAAAGTAAATGAAAGAAGAACGCTGTGTGATGTCCTGAAAGAACCGAATTTCATCATCTCAGGAATACCCGGTATGTGATTTTTTGGGAAAGTCCCTTATGCAAATTGGCCACAAATCCTGTCTTGTTTTAAGGCAATTTTTTTCTTCTATGTTTCTTACTGAAATCGTTTGTTCTCTCTCTATATGCTGCAGTATTTTTAGTGGTCTCAAAAAAATCGAGTTTCTACAAGGAGTTCAAAGCTGGAAATTGGGCTCTCCGCTAGAATAAGCCGGTAATTAGCTCGTCTCTTTGAGGTGGTTAGTGACTTTAAGAAAAAAAAAAATCATATTATGTGGATCTTATGAGAGGGGAAGAGTCAAATGGTGCTGAGATAGTTCTTGGATTTTTGAGTTTGGTAGCAGACAAGGTTTCAGCATCAAACTACTTGTAACATATATTTTCATTGTGCAATCTGTGTTTCAGTTTAAGGTGCTACCTCATTTTTGTATTATTCAAAGCATAAAGTGATTGTAACAAACCAAATATAGTGATTACATTTGGTCTTTAATATGTAAATTTTGTTTCAATCAAGTCAAATTGAATTTTTGTTAAAAGAATTGGATGGAAACCGTTAATTAAAAAGTAATTTTGGCATTTCATGTATTTTCTCTCTCAAAGTAATGACAATAAAATAAATGGGATGTAAGTGTAATTTTTCTTTCTTGTTAACTTATATTTATTTATTTATTTTTGGATATGACTCCACCCTCATCTCTCTCTTCCCTGTCTCTTGGTCCTACTCTGTGTTTCTCCATCTCAACAACTTTCACCGAGTGATTTTTTTTTTTTTTTGATAAATAACGTATTTAAGACATAACTCTTAATTCAATAAATTTGGTACCTAATGTGGGGAAATTTAGCGCCCTCCTCAGGACCAATCAGAGTTCTACACTAAGATTGGCGTTTTGACCAAGTTTAACTGAATGGCCAACCAGGGGATGGCTGAGTTCAGACTTCAAGACTAGACTGAGCTTACCTTAAGATCTGGCCGAGCTCCGAGCTCTGACCTCTGAGCACACTATGCTCGGTAAATGCCAAAGGGTAGACTCGCCGACCAGAGATCTCCAACTAGAGCTTGTCGACCAAAGCTTCTTGACCAAAGCTCTTCTCCCTGGTCTCTAGGCGGCCATCAGTAGGGACTTAGTCATTTTTCTCTGTCTACTCACCGTTTTGCACCTCTTCTCCTCCTCAGACTTCATCGGATCGGTTTTCACTGGACAAGCCTCCTCAAAGGCAAATGGCTCTCTTGATGGGCCAAAAAAGCTCAAGCCCATCACTATGCACTCTCCATTTCTATAAATACCGGATCAATTCAAGGCCATAAGGTATCACTCGTTTACCCTCTTGAAGCGTATTTATTGCCTATCCCCCCGAGTTCTTACTCTTACGCCAGAGGGGTTTCACCAGGTACAACCCCAATAGATCCTTGTGTAGACATAAGGTTGGAGCTCAACTCGGATTGGGAGGATACGGACCTCGGACTTCACCATATATGAACATCATTGACTTAGATGGACTAGATTTAAGAACTCTCCACCTCCACCACAACAAGGAAAATCCACGTGTCTCCTGACCAGACCAACTGAAGGTATTTGCCAATTTTCGACACCAACAATTTGACGCAGTCTGTAGGAAGCACACGAGAAGCCTTCCTTTGGTCATCAACTCCCTACTTGGCTAAGACTTAATGATCACAAGGTCTGGTCAGATCATTAAGCGAATAGATCAAACTCCCGCGATGAATAGCAACCTGAACACTCAGCCCTTTAGAGATATATCGAGGGTCCCTAGATCGGACGCTAGGGCCCCTGTCCCTGCCGAGGAAGACAACCTATTCCACGGGCTAGACAAGTCCTTCAACCTTGCCTTCTGGACCATTCATGGGGCAGACTTCTGGAGTTGCAGAAGCTTCCCGGATTGACAATTTGGAACGCCGACTTGGTGAGTTCCAGAGCTACTTCTAGGTCCTCCTCACCCGCCCTCCGCCAACCCCTGTGCAGGGGGACCGACTCTCCAAACCATAGGGTGAGAGGAGCAACCACAAGAATTAAGAGATTAGATGATCCATTTCAATGGTCACATGCCAAGGACTTGTCCCCAGCACGTAACCAAGGAGAAAGAGAGCGAGATTCAGCTCCCCCTGCTGCCTTGGGATCACTGTCGCCACTCTCACAGGAGCACTAGACCAAAGACTATTCAGAGTTGCCATCAAACAGAGCGCCTAGCCACGTCACGAGGTCCGAACACAGGGTTCGTCGCGTGCGGTAGGTGGACTCCTATTTCCATTATCCAGAAAACAAGGTGCCCAGGCAATGGCTAGCCATGTAAGGGCACCGCCCATGGTGTAGCTGTTGTGGAGTGCTACCTCGCCGATGTGGAAACAATTCTTCACCAAATACAAGGCTTAAGGCAAGCGGTGGGACTTCCTACCGAGGTGAGGTCCCCTTTCATAGAGGACATCCTAGGTGAGGCAGTGGCCTATAGATTCACCCACCCCCAAATAACTCCTTATGACGGGACCTCAAACATGGTGGACCACCTATCAATCTTCAAGTCCCACATGGACATGCACACTGTATCCATGATTCTTAGGTGCAAATCATTTTCGCTCACCCTCCCCGGGGCTGCTGACACACCCCAGATTTCGATAGCGGAAGAAGTAGAGAATCAGGAAGATGATGAAGATAAGTTTCATCCCTTCCTCTCTAAGTCATCCAAATTAGTTCATTTTGAAAATGGTTTTTCAAGGATTTTTCTAGACATCGATTTTGAAAAACTTCTTAGACCGAGATTTTTGTTAAAAACGGAGTCGCCACCTAGTATGAGGTTAAATGGTGTGCTAGGTCACGGAGATTTTAGAAATTCATTTTTCCTTTTGAAATGGCTCATGGTTTAACTTCCATAGGTCTATGTACCAGAGATATTATTTAAGTTCAGGAGTCGGTTATGCTCGAAGAAGGTGTTAGATACCCCAAGACACTCGTCCGAAGACGATACCTCAGTCTAAATAGATATTCATTGTTCAACGCTATCCAAACAGTTTTCTTTCATTTATTTAAACAAAATAATTCTCCCTTTTTAAAGTTTTTGTTCTTTTTATGTATTTTTGACATAATTTAATGGAAAGTAGGTAAATACTACAGCTACTACTAGTCAGCGACACCCAATAACTGTTTATACATAGACAAATATATAAATATGCAAACTATACTAAATGAAATGCAAATTAAGACTAAGTTATTTGGATATGCGACTGAACCCTCATATGGGTTGCCTACGTATCTCGAATGAGAATCAGGTCATCACGTAGTTCGTTCTAGTTAGGGTAAAGGATATGGTTTATTATTAAAGGTGTGACCTTATGGGTTGCCTACGTACTTTGGGTGGTTACCAAATATCAGGTCGAACATAGTTCAGCCTTGTCTCGTTGAAAATTAGGTTCATTATTAAAGGTATGACTGAACCCTTATGGGTTGCCTACGTACTTTGGGTGGTTACTAGGCGCGGCCATTTAAGACGCTCACGTCTGACTTTACTTGCAAGTGCACGAGGTCAAGTTTTAGTATAGATGATCGTGAAATCAGATATCGTTCCACTGGGGAAGTGTAAATTAGTTGAATACTGTGATTTTCATAGTCTCATATTATCTCGACTTTTCAAGAATTGTTTGTATTTTAATTACAACTAAGATAAATTACAACTATTGGGTTAGTTCTAACTATATTGATTAGCTAGGTATTGATTTCTTTCATGTAATACATATTTGACTTCGTTTAGTTAACTATAACGGTGTTTATCTTATCCGACAATCTTTGTATCTATAACTCGCTTACACCCTCTTCCGAGTGTCAAGCGAACGAATATATGACTTCGTGTTGACGTCGAAGTCCCCCTTGAACGTCTTTTCGAACACATAGTCATATGAGTCGTGAACCAACGTCATGGATTGCACACTCTCCAACTTTCTCCCGGGTTATTGGATTGTCACGTTGTGTTTAACCCTAGTCCAAAACCGGGGTTACTTCTCCCGAGTGTCAAACCCCGTATTCTTGGTTTATCGTAACAAGCATAATATCAAGAATAATAATAAACACAATCGGATTTAAACAAATAACCATTAAAGTAACATATATTCAATCAATTAGCATTTACATGACTTACAACAACACCTAGATAATATTTATTTAAACTACATGATCCTAGCCATATAACATACAAAACAAGAGTGATTTAACATCATTAGATATGGAAAATCAATTACAAAGATAAAAATAAAGGAAGAACGATCAAATCTGAGAGTAGAATAGTCCACAGTCGCCAAGGATCGGTCCGCAAATGATTCATCTTTTCAAATGATGAACCTCCTCTTCTTGCTCTCTCAAGAATGGCTAAAGAACCCTAAGCTACGGTTAGGAACGTTCAACAACCTTTTTCACAAGTGGGGGAGAAGTATTTATAGGCTCAAGGTTTCAAAAATATCTAAAAATATCGTTTTCTCAATGCAGAGCTGACCGCCGCGGCGATGGGTAAGTCGGTTTGACCTTCACTGTGGCGGTGGAAGAGGCGGTGAATTTCAAGATCTTTCTGTTGTTTCACTTTTACCGCCGCGGCGGTGGAATTTCGCTGCGGCGGTGGGACGCTAGGCTCAAATACTCCTTCTCTGCATTCTCATTGCCACGGCGGTGGCTATGCTATCCTGAAACCTTATATTTTTCTATCGTTTCTTCGCCGTTTTCCCACCATTTCGCTCGTTTATCGCTCGTTAACGTCCCTACACCTGAATTATATAAAAACTAACAAAAACACAATAAAACATTAATAAAACACTTGAAAACTGACAAATTTGGCTTAGAAGTAGATAGGTATTTTCAACATATCAAATACCCCCAAACTTGGAATTTTGCTAGTCTTCAAGCAAAACATCCTAACACTAAAACAAACTAATTACACTGATTAGCTAATTTCTAACTAAAAATAAATAAACATTAACAAATAAGAAGTAAACACATGTGAGTTTCAAGTTCAATCGAAGAAACCAAGTGGTTCTTCCCTCAACAACCCGTAATCAGATCAAGTTCAGAAATAACACACATCACGTAGTGTTCTAGAATTTCAACACTCAATATCAGTTAAAACCATTCTATATCCATTTGAAATGTGTGTGTGTGAGATTCAAGTATATAATCATTCAAACACCGGATTAGATTATTCGATATCTAAGTTCATGACTTAAACTTTAAAAGATTTAGGAAAACCATACGCTTGACTGGGCTCAACTATCCACTAATGTAGGTTCCGACATTCACAGAGATCAATAGGGCTTGGTTTGACTTTGGAGAATGACCAAGGGTATTGTAGGAATAGGAAACAGAAAATCGTTATAAATTGAACGATACCTGAGGCACAAACGTTTGTCACTATATCACTCTCTCGTAACCCCACGCGTTTAAAACACAACCCTGAATGAGAATTGAAGAACTTTGTATTCACTTGTCACAAGAAACAGAATTAAAAACTATATTCCCATAGTAGTGTTTTTTTTTTTTTTTTTTTTCATTTTTTTTTTTTTAACAAGCACACCTCCAAACTTATTCGAATTTGTACAATTATTGGGGCGTGCAAAAAAAAAACTAAGAGACTGACAAGTGAATACTTTAATACTGAACCAATAAACTTTTGTCCGAAACCCCGATCGCTCACTTCAAGTTAGCATTAATCTATGCTACTTGATTTCAGTCAATTTAAATCTTAGGCTTAGCGACAATGGTTTGGAAAGATTTAATTGGATAAAGTATAGATATGTGTTCAAAATTGAAAAGTTTATGGCTTCGACAGGGGAACGAGGGAATAAATTTTTCAAGTTAGTTTCAAAAAGGTTCAAGCGAAAAAATTGAAGGCCTAAATCATGCCTTCGGAATTACCTCACCTATAATTTCGCCTCAAGCTTCCCCCAATCAAGTTCTAAATTCCTTATTTTTGTCATGAACTTATTACCGAATAATCGTTGTCAAATTGTTCAAATAATTACACAACGAGTCTATGCGATCGTGCGATTTAGGATCAAAATAATTTTTACCTAATCGACATGCTAAGCACACAAAATACACATGAATGGCATTACCCCCGACCTTAATATACAATTAGGGGATTATTTTCATCATCAGGAAATAGTCCAGATGAACTCAGTAACCCACATGCAAAAACGACTTCATTCATTAACATATCTACTCTAATATCTAGAAACTAGCATACATACACTAACTAAACATTACACATACATAACTAAAGATTAAAATACAACTTTATTAGAAATTAACATCTACATTATAAACTAGAACATCTACAAAGCGTAATTACGCATACATAAACATCCAAATATAATACATCAAAAAAAATTGGTCAAATTTTTGTTCATCTTTTCTACAAAAAAATAAAAAAATAAAAATGGATGAACATCATGGATAAACACCATAACACCTCCCCAAACATAAATGAGTCAGTGTCCCTACTGTCTGAGCAGCGAACCCAATTGCAATATATAACATGTATTGAAAAATATTGGGTTGGAACATATACCTAGGAGATGAGACGTAGAAGTCTCACCTCCTATTGTTCTTCTGGGGGAACATCATCGCCACCACTGTCATGTGTGAAAGGGAATTGTGGTGGTTACAAAAGGTCAAATGACATTTGCGGCATCTACGGAAAAGCACTCATGTCATAGCCAAAACACTCGCACATGAACTGGTGCACTTAATCATGATACTGCATGCATTGATCCATGTAATCCCCTAGCGCAACAATCCAAAGATCCGTATTATATTGTGTTTGTCGTAGAACACGGTTATCAAGCTGAACATTCCTAATGTCTTAAGAAATACGCTCCACATCACTCAGGGATTTTCTGGGTGCCTCGGGAACCGAGGCTTCAGAAGGCCCTGCCTCATCCCTCGCATGTGCTTCTTGTACTCTGACTCATTCTTCGGCCTGCCCCGACGCTCTCTCTTTCCACATTCTTTTTATCATTGCTTGATCAAGTTGAGGGAGAGGAGCCAACAGGTTATTCTCACTGATTACAACACCAGATTGACGGAAAAGCTCAGTCAAGAAAGAGGGTAATGGAAGACTGGCCTTTGTCGATCTGACGGTATGGAGAATCGACTAATATATAAAAAATCCTACGTTAATCGGCTTCCCAGACTGGATGGCGTAGAACTTCATAGCCCTCTCATTTGAAACATCAGAGTGATGAGATGTTGGAAGTAGATTCTCATAAATAAAATAGTCCCAAACCTTCGGAATCGAATCTAGGTATTTGGCTGGAAAGGTTGCTTGCTCCGGCCCTGTGACAGTCCATTTGACGTTGCCGGATGTCAGGGCCCGGATGACGATTTCCATACTCTCGGCATAACCTTCACCTAACTATCGAGTCGGTGCCGGTGGCGTTACTTCTAATAGCACATTAAACCGAGTAGAATTAAAATCTATTAGGCGGCCTTGGACACTTGTATGGGTGTCCGTCCCTTCGGCAATATTTGCATAGAACTCTTGGACTAATGCTACCTCACCCGGGAGAAGCAATCTGCAGAATTGCTTCCATCCCCTTCCTCGGATAACATTTTGGAACTTCATCGGAAGAGCCTCCAAAGGCCCGAAGCCACGTTGTTTAATGCAAGCCCAATTGTGCTCATGACGGCTGTAGTGTTCTTCTGCAGTTTTTGACACAAATCTAGTTGAATCAAAATCCGAGATCGACTCCAATGCTTATCTTCTTCTTACCCTTTTGGAAGACACTATTTTCAGCATGGTCCCTAGCAATCACAGTCACAAAATAGAACAATACAATCAAATCCGAACAACGTAAACCAATATAAAGAAACCAAACCGTTAAGAAAACCCCCTATTCACAATCCGCACATACCAACCACAATGGTTTCACACAAATTCGACAATGTAGTTAGCAATCCATCTCCACACAACACAAATTCCGTATCTAATGATAATCATTACCAAAGATCAAGCAGAAACCCAAACTTGAAAGGAAAAAATCACGAAAAAATGGCCTAGGGTTTTGGGCATACTCCAAATTCAACCATTTTTGTAGATGCAAATCATCCAATAATTTCATCATAAACATCAAATATAAGTTGAAAAACACTTACTTGATAGAACAAATAGGATAAAATGGCCTGAAATTTGACGAAATCGCTCTTTTGGTTTGCAAACCCTAAAAAATCCGAAAATGGGGGTTTGATGCTTGGATTTGGTGGATGATTTGAGGTCTAAATCTTTAATATGGAATGAGGAAGGTGGGATTTTGGGTTTTGGAATGGTTTGGTAGGAAGAAACTAAAGAGTTTTTGGGATATTTGGGTTTTGAATTCAGCAAATGAAGCGGGAACGAGGTTTTAATCGAACAGAGGCTTCACCGCCGCAGTGGTGGGATTTATCGCTACGGCGGTGAAAGCGCCTTTTTGAATCATAACTTTCTATCGTTTCACCACCTAGGCGGTGGGAATCACCGCCTCAGCGGTGAAGCGTTTTGCTGGAAATGGATCCATCCTGTATTATCACCGCCGCGGCAGTGGATTTCTGCTGATTCTCTGCATTTTTCTCAACAAAACTCATTACCACTCGCTTCCACTTCGCCAACAATTTTAAGTACAAATCACAACCCTAAATATCTATACTTCTAGATTCACCACCAAACCTATTCCGAGACTATTCCGGCCTTCAAAAAGTAATTAATAACAAAAATTGGGTAAGTTTCATACCCTCGGAGCCATATCAAAAATATTTGCTTGATTTAACATCCCTAGCTGGACTTAGCAAATTGCATGATCATTCATCAACGAGGGAGATACTCTCCACAACTCGTTTTTTATTACCGATATAGCACTTGATCTTTTTTTCTTCACCTTCCAGTTCGACTGAACTGAAGGGAAATTTGATTGAGAAGTTTTCACCAAAATCCCTCATAGACAAGGTATTTAGGATAGAATGCTCCGTTGGATCACGATTCATGGTATTGAAGTTGGCTTCTTCTCTCTTTCCTTATCCGTTTCAACGTATGCTCGATCTCAGGATCAAGAGCTAAGAATTCCAAACTCCTTCTTCGTTGCATGCACTGTTTGATCACAACTCACGAAACAAATTAAACAATTAATTTAAAAGAAAATAAAAGAAAAGAATTATCAGGATTAATATTCAACCACTTGATCACAATATCAACCAAATTAAAACACATCCCCGGCAACGGCGCCAAAAACTTGGACGCGGCCATTTAAGACGCTCACGTCTGATTTTACTCACAAGTGCACGAGGTCAAGTTTTAGTATAGATGATCGTGAGATCGAATATCGTTCCACTAAGGAAATGTAAATTAGTTGAATATTGTGATTTTCATAGTCTCATATTATCTCGACTTTTCAAGAATTGTTTGTATTTTAATTATAATTAAGATAAATTACAACTATTGAGTTAGTTAGGTATTGATTTCTTTCATGTAATACATATTTGACTTCGTTTAGTTAACTATAAAGGTGTTTATCCTATCCAACAACTCTGTATCTATAACTCGCTCACTCCCTCTTCCGAGTGTCAAGCGAACGAATATATGACTTTGCGTTGATGCCGAAGTCCCCCTCGAATGTATTTTCGAACAAATAGTCACACAAGTCATGAACCAACGTCATGGATTGCATACTCTCCAACTCTCTCCCGGGTTATTGGATTATCGCGTTGTGTTTAACCCTAATTCGAATCTGGGATTACCTCTCCCGAGTGTCAAATCTCGTATTCTCGGTTTATTGTAACAAGCATAATATCAAGAATAACGGTAAATACAATCGGATTTAGACAAACAACCATTAAAGTAACGTATATTCAATCAACTAGCATTTACATGACTTACAACAACACCTAGATAATATTTATCTAAACTACATGATCCTAGCCATATAACATACAAAACAAGAGTGATTCAACATCATTAGATATGGAAAAACAATTACAAAGACAAAAACAATGGAAGAACGATCAAATCTGAGAGTGGAATGGTCCACAGTCGCCAAGGATCGGTCCGCAAATGATTCGTCTTCTCAAATGATGAACCTCATCTTCTTACTCTCTCAAGAATGGCTAAAGAACCCTAAGCTAAGGTTAGGAACGTTCAACAACCTTTTTCACAAGTGGGGGAGAAGTATTTATAGGCTCAAGGTCTCAAAAATATCTAAAAAGATCTTCTTCTTAGTACAGAGTTGACCGCCGCAGCGGTAGGTAATTCAGTTTGACCTTCGCCGCCGCGTTGGAGGAGGCGGTGAATTTCAAGATCTTTCTGTCGTTTCACTGCATAGGCGGTGGGAATCATCACATCGGCGGTGGAACAATCTTCAAACTCTCTGATCCTTTACCGCCGCAGCGGTGGGACGTTGGGCTCAAATACTTCTTCTCTGCATTCTCACCGCCGCAACGGTGGCTATTCTGTCATGAAACCTTGTATTTTTCCATCGTTTCTTCATCGTTTTCCCACCATTTCGCTCGTTTATAGCTTGTTAACGTCTCTACACCTGAATTATATAACAACTAACAAAAACACAATAAAACATTAATAAAACACTCGAAAACTGGCAAATTCGACTTAGAAATAGATAGGTATTTTCAACCTATCAGTTACCGAAGATCAGGTCAGACGTAGTTCATCTTGCTATGTTTTAAAAGTTGGGTTGTTTTTAGTTAAAGACTGAGTTGGTTTTAGTTAAAGATTTGGTTTGTTTTAGTTAAAGAATGGTTTGTTTAGTTAATTTCAGTTGATTATTAGTTTGTTTTGGTTGATTATCAGTTAATTTTGGTTGTTCATCACAACCTTAATTAGCTATTATTAACAGCTTTTGGAGTTATGAACAACCTGAATCACAACCCTAGTTATATACATAACAACCCTTTGATTTTGTCAAGAACCTTAAACAAACTCTTTTGTTTTGGTTAGTTTAGTGTTCGTGTGTGAGTTGTTAGTTAAGAGTGAAAAGATATACCATATATTTATGCCAGTCCTACTCATAACTAAAGAAATTAGGAAGGTTTCTAAAAAAGAATCACACATATCCCCGAAGGAATAAAGGCCCTTCCTTTATCCCGAGTTCTTAGCCACAAGGGTCTGTCAGTGTAGTGTGTGTGTGTATATATATATATACATACATATTGTGATTTGTTTAGCTAAAAAAAAAAAAAAACAATGTTCTTAGGGGAATTGTATAACTTATGCACAACTCATGGTGTGATAGAAGTTTTATTTTAATCCCCACATGTTCTTAACCTGTTCTTGGATGATTTGATGTTTTTGAATGTTTTTGAATGTTCTTGAGATGCTTGAAGTGGTTTTGTAGGATTGGACCCAAGTTTGGTTGTAATAGTTAAAATTAGGTGTTTGTTTGATGTTCTTGACAAAATCAAAAGCTTGTTTGGGTTTTTTATGGGTTTTATGTGTTATGTGCATGAAAGTAAAGTGTGTTATCGACATGATTCTACTATATACAAGCAACATATACAAGATTAACCAAAGATCATAGGGTGTTTTATAGGAACATACCTACTTAGGGGATGTGGTTTTCCCGAAGTGCTTACCTCATTTTCCTCCTCGATCTTCTTGGTCAGTGGTTGTCGATTCCTCGAGTTCTTAGACAAGAACCCAAGAACACCCTACTTAGGGGATGTGATCATCCCTAAGTAGCTAGTCTCCCTTCCTCATTGGCCCTCTTTGCTCGGTGGCGATTGGTGATCATCGATCCTTGAAGTTCTTATTCTAAGAACTTCAAGAACACCTTCCAAGATCAGATTTTGGCATAATCATTACGTATTTTTTTAGAAATATGCTTGAGAGGCCTAGGACCCAAGAGAGTTGCTCGAGTTTGGAGAGAGACGTTACGCCTTCAAGACTTGCAAAAAATAGGAGGGGTGGCCTTGTATTAATAGGCCAGGGGGCCTACACATTGGCCAATGCACAGGTGAATCCAAGGTGTACCCTGGGCAGTGTTTGTCCTAGGGGACTGCTTGTCTTGTCTTGGTTTTGTTTAGCTTGGAACGAATTTAGGATGCAAAGTAAGATTCTCAAAGATTTGGTAATCATTACCAATGATTGGCAATCATTACCAATAATTTTCTCTCCTCCAATCAAAATCCTTGCA
This sequence comes from Eucommia ulmoides, assembly GCA_016647705.1. Classification (NCBI taxonomy): domain Eukaryota; kingdom Viridiplantae; phylum Streptophyta; class Magnoliopsida; order Garryales; family Eucommiaceae; genus Eucommia; species Eucommia ulmoides. The sequence goes on from CM028329.1 coordinate 43,944,505, forward strand.
CATGGGTTGCAATTATGACTCGATGTGATGAATTCAGTTCGATTTAGAAGCTAAGTACCGATTAGATCCACTATTTCAGCTTGGTCGTCATAAATGCATCCAAGGACCATTGTATCTAGTCTTTAGGTATCACTTTGCATTTAAGGAAAAGTGATGAGCCATGACTTGGAAGCCACTCTTATGGTTGGCTTTAGATGGAATCGGGTTAACTTACCTTGTAACCGATTATTGGTTTTCAAGTTCCTAGTTAACCCTTAAGATATTTTGGTGAAAATATCTATATCGTTTGAACCTATCCATTCCATGTCATCCCAAGCATTTAATATTTGATGGGATGTGCATTTAATGCATTGCTTGGAGGCTACTCATCTGGTTTGATTTCAATAACGGGTCATCACGATTCAAAGTTTTGTTGGTTCTAAGATATTTTGTTTAAAATATCTAGATACCTTGAATGTGGTCTTGATATGTCATCCCCAAGCATTTAATTCTTTATAGGATGGACATTCAATTCTCATTGAATGCTTTGCTTAGGTGGTGAACCGAATCGGTTTAATTTTGATAGCGGTTGATTGTACCCTAAGTGTCTTGGTTCCCTTCCTTTGCCATTTGGTAGGAAATTTTTAGAAAGGATCCTTGGTCATTATAAGGCTTCATTTGTTTTCCTTAAATTATGGCTAGGGCTCGATTTCTTGGGCCTAAGGTGGTTTGTCAAGACTACTTGGATTTGGTGAAAATGCAAGTCAAGCCCAATCCTTAAATCACCTTATGATTTAGGGCTTTGTTATGACCTTTCCAAGCCTTGTTTAAGGTGTCTTGTATTGTTTCTTAGTATCATGTGATCTAATATGCATAAATGAAATAAACGTTTTTAGTGTTAAATTGACAAGATTCAGGGATAGTAAATGTTTCAATTTCGGGGTAGATAACTGAGTTAATTGTTTGAAATTGTTGATGTCAGATTTTGGATGACCTCAACGGTATGGTTTGATCACTTGTTGATGGAGAAGATGTGTTTCTTTGCTGGAATGGAGATGGAGAAGTTTGGGATCAGTCCGTCTGACCTGAGATGGGCAGATGTGGAGTGACCAGGAATGGGTCCCGAGCAGGAGAGCTATCTGAGAGTCTTCTAATCCGTAGAGAGTCTTCTGATCCGAGAAGGGATGAATCCTAGCTGGGATGGGCAGCACCTTGACACCCGCACAAAGGACTTGCCGGGATGGTCCCAGCGTGTCCCCTCCAGCGTGAGAATCAGCACTTAAAGAAAGAGTTATAAAAGTGCTACTGAGAAGAGTAAGCAATTTTTTGTGTACCTTTGGATATTGGTATACCCTCCTATATATAGTCATGGAGTGGATTAGTTTAAGGGTTTAAGTAGGGGTTAGTGTCCATTCAAAGTCACATCAACGTCCCATCTCGGCATGTGACCAATAAGAGGAAGACATGAGGTCATTTTATGTCGGTTATGGGCTTTTTTGCACTATTTCTGAGGCCCATGGCAGAAGATATTTGTAATTGGAAGAGTGACCCAACCCATGATCTGAGAAGAACACTTTCCTGTCGTCCTGAGATGAGGAGTTTTACCCCTGCCCTTCCCGGATAGCTGGAGATAGGAAGAGGGGATATGTGAGGAGCTTCATACCCCGTCTTTCGCGAATATGAGAAGGGGGTTTTTGTTGAGGGTCTTGCGGAGTCAATTTTCGAGATGGCCAATGTCGCTGGGAGAATACCGAGATGGGAAAGGTTTCCCATCCCAACGGCGGTTTGCTTGTTCTTCCTGGAGAGTATTACTGGTGATATCTTGCAATGCCTGACGTAGGATAAGATATACTCCTGCAGGACATAATCTTCATACTTAGTTCCCGGCAAGAGTTGACCTTGGTGGAGAGTTGTGGACACATGGTAGTCCTCAATTGGTTGCGTTGGAGTGACCATTTTCACACTCATCAGTTGCCCTCAGGCCCTAGTATTGAGAAGGGACTCGAAGCACTGGGGGCTTTACTGTAAGACTCAATGCATCCTGACGCGCCATCTGCCCAACCGACGGGAAGAGGACATGTGTCCGTACGGTTTCTGAGCGGTGTATCGTCCCTAGGCAATTTTAAATTATTGTCAGCTGCGAAGATTGGGATAGATAGATCCCTTCCTAGATACAAGAGGCACCCTAGGTACATTTTCACGTTTTTGCAAATTCTAGAGCACCCCCTCCTCGGCAGGTAACCCCTCTTCTCCCACCATGTCTTATATTCCTTCTATTTCTTCTTTTGAGTCTGCATCAGGGTCTTCCTTAGGGTTGGGCACAAGTTCAGGGTCAGCCACCCCTAAATGCTTTCCCGCTTCAACGGGTTGATCTCGTGTGGCATTGCCCCCTGTCTAGAGGAACGGGCGAGTTCTTCAGGCAACACCGAGTCTTCCGATCATCACGATGATAACGATGGTGTTGGGCCTACTAGTGGCCCCACCACAGAGGTTGACTCAGGTCAGGAAGATGAGGTCGGGGCCGAAGAGGGTGCTGTTCTGGAATATAGCCCCATCTGATGGATTTCGTTAACAATGATGAAAGAGAAACACTCAGTATAGCCCGGAGTATGTACACCTTCCCAGAGGGGTGGCGACTCGTCTTCCTCTTCCTAAGGAGAGGGCTTGCACCCCCCCTCCCGAGGGCTTTATCATAGTCTATATGGAGCATTTGCACAGTGGTTTGAGGTTCCCAATCCACCATTGGATACGGTCCTTGTGTGTGGAGTATAAGTTGTGTCCATCACAACTTGCTCCTAACAACATACGGGCCTTTGTGGCCTCATACATTATTTGCAAGGTCAAGGGAATATAGTCATTCCTGGACCTATTCAAATCCCTTTTCTTTTCCAAGTCCATGCCTTTCAAAAAGGGGTGGTGCTACGTTATATCCAAGAGGTAATTCCTTTCGGGCCTTGAGTCCTCGGTGAAAAACTAGAAGTCCCAATTCTTTTTTTTGGGAAGAACCGGTTGAGAATTTGCCCCAAACGAGGAGAGAGTTAACCCCATTCCAAGGGAGTGGGGTGTTGTAGTTGAGAACGAATTTATTTGTGAGCAATTCCTTGATTGTGTAATATTTTTTGGTATCTTGACTGTTTTTTCTTTTTCTTCCCTTTTGTTTCCTTGTGCAGTTTTGAAAAAAATAGGTGGTAAAAGAGTACGACCAAGCGTTCCAATTTAACGGCAAATGAAGGTTGTCTGGAACACTGAGTTCAAAAAAGTTGACCAGTTGTTGGAGTTAACACTGTACAACCGTCATTTCTATATCACCCTAGGTCTACCCATGCCGAAGATTGATTCGAAAATAGAGAACGGTAAAATTTTCCCTTCTTGGAAGTTGCTGATTAATTGATTTTTTTAGCGTTTTCTTGCTTTTTACTCATTCAACTATTCTTACTCCCTTGGCAGAGATGGACAAAGCTGCACTGACAGGGTTACTGAAAGAGAGAGCTGCCAAAGCTACTGCTGAGAAGAAATAAGCTACCCGACCTCAGGTGGAGGCTTTCCAGGGAAGAACTACTGAGGAATGAGATGAGACTACCGTGAAGAGTTCCGAAAATGACACCCCCGTCTGGGTAGAATTAGAACCAAGAAAGATTACGAGAAGAGAACAGCAAATGAGAGAAGCTAAGGCTGCAGTGAGAAAAGAGACATCGTCACAATCGGAGCATACCCCTACGCCTCCATCTGAGAAGAGAAGCACTAGGGTGAGCTAAGAGAGAGGAAAAATAAAGGTGGAGAGGGAAGATGTTGAAGGATTGAAGAATGCCAGAGATAAGGAAACCCCTGGCGCTCCCCAGCCTAGCTAAACTCCCACCTCTACACTCTTCCCGATCCCGAATACAGGCCTTCTCTTCGGTCAAGGGGCCTTGGATCATCCAGAGTCATTACCTGCATATGTCTGCCACATCATTTCCCCTATGGATTAAGAGCATGTGAATGCCGAGCTGGATGCGCAGATCGCCGCCATGCTACAAAAGAATGTAATGTTGGTAAGGCCGATATCGAAATTCATCTTGATCCATCACTACACTTTGTTCTTGGATAATAACTTGACATTTTTTTATTTCTTTATTTTTTTTTTCAGGCGCTGTCTAGGGCTTCCTCTTTGTCTGCACGTTTCTACTCAGCTTTGGAGATAGAGAAAAAACTCAACGAGGAATGCAGGTAACACCAGTCTCAGATCAGGAAGTGGCATAATCAGACCAAGAAATTGATGATGAGTGAGAGAAGCTTTAGAAAGGATATGATAAGATTGACTGAAGAGAGTGAGATCCTTGAATCTCGTTTTGGCAAGCTTAAGGGCGACCTCGCTATTATACGAGAGATGATGTTAAAAATGGAAAAAGGGCAAGCTACTATAATTGCCAAGGCCAAAGAAGATGCCATGAGAGAATGGATGCAGTCCCCTGCCTTCATCGGGATGAAAACATCGTTGGCTGCTGAAATGGTGGAGGATGGCCATAGGTACACAATTTGTAATCTATGTCACCAATACCCGAAGTTTCCAGTTGACGAGAATGGCATGGATTATTTAGATACCGAAGAAGATGCTAGTCTCGGGATGGGGGATGCCAGAGTTGGACAAGGAGACGTTGATGCCAATATGGGAAAAGTCGATGTCAGCCAGGGTGAAATGGGTACCGTTCAAGGAAGCATTGAGGTCGAGCAAAACGAACCACTCACTGGCGAAGGTGAAGCTAGACTATCATCTATTGGCGAAGGTGAAGCTGGACCATCTTCCACTGCCTAGTAGAAAATTCCAACCCCGACCCAAACTCAGTCTTGGATTAACCCAAGAACTTGCAACGTTTTTTTTTTCTTTTTATTTGCATGTCCCTTTTTGGTACCCCAACCCTTTTGCCTTGGAAAGGGTCTTTTTGTTATGGGCTTTGGGGCCCTGAAATTGTAATGGATACTTGAATGAATGAATGTTTCCTTTTGATCTCATCTCAAAAAATCCTGAACACTTGCGTAATTTTCTGCATGATTTTCTTCATTATTTCAAAGTTTGTATCTGTGTGCTTTTGAGTTTTTGTTTGTCTTGGGAGAGTTATCTCCTTTGGAGCAGAAACAGTTTCTCTTCCCAACGACGAAGCCTTAATCCCGTCCTGATCTTAGAAATACCGAGATGGGAAGGAATCTGAGCTTGGTAAGTTCCCCGAGCATAGAGTTGAGTTCATGCTTGGTGAATTGCTTGAACCCATCTCAGAGATAGACCTGAGCCCCTGCTCAGTCATTTTCAAAGACTTGGATATTTTTTAGCTATGATGTCTCATTTTCAGTTCTTTTTTGCTTTTTGCCTTAGCTAATTGGACGTCCTTTTGCAATTTTTCCCGATCTCAGTGGTACTCTGCTCTAGACATACAATCATTGTTACTTGGATATTTTATTTATTTTTCTTTTTTTCTTTCCCTGGCTTTGTGTTAGATGTTCCCTTAGGGATAATTGTTCACAACGTCATTGTTTACAGTCCGAATGGGCTGAGGCCGACATAAGACCTGATCTTGATCTTTATCTCTTCTCGGCACACCTGTTAGGGGGAAAGCTATTTGCGCCACACCCTTCCTGGTCATGGAACTTAGGTTTAGCATTACTTTAGGTTGGGTAATTAGGCTAATGTTTACAATTTTTCGCTTAAAAAAAATTTAAGTTTCTCCTCTTTTGGGGATATGTCCCTTCTCGGCTAAGTACTCGAGAAGAAATCTTGTTTTCCTTTCTCAGGAAACACGTCTTTCTATGCTAACAATCCATATCTATATTTTCCCTGTTCCTCATCCTAGCATTCGAGCATAGCTCGAGTGGTAGGTTTTAGTCGAATGGTGGTACTCATATAGCTTGTGGCTCTCGCAGTCCCCAGGGGGGTGACTGTGGTCGGCCCCCTGTAGCCGGTCGCAAGTGGGTTCTCCTTAGTGGATCTCATACCTAAGCCTTTTTAGGTTATCCCAATCTACCCTTACAGGAGAATCTTCTATTTATGTCGCTTGAGCTCAGCTCGATTGTCAGGGGTGAGACACTTAGCTACATGTCCTCTGACTCGATCAATGCAACCTCGTCAAAGGATAATAGCTATCAATCCCTGGGCTTTAAACTACCAAACTATGGAGAGGGTCTAGATCCATTTTCTTTGTGGAGACCACCCTAACGGTGGGCGTTGGGATGCCGTTTCTTCTTGGAGAAAGGTCGAGAGTGGCACATATCTATCTGGTAGGGCGTGAAATACATTACTACTTACTCTCGCAAGTAGACGAGGTCTAAGTTTTAATATAATGGATCTTTGAAGATCGAATATCGTTCCCACAGAGAAAAGTGTGAATAATTGAATACCGCAATTTACGCAATCTCATATTATCCTGACGATTAAATAAATGCTCTAAAATTAATCTAAGCCAAACTACCATTAGTGGGTTAATCCTAACTAAGTTTATTAACTAGGATTGATTTCGTTTACTTAATACATGTTTGATTTCGTTTAGTTAACAATAACGGAGTTTAGGTATCCGACAATCTCGGTTCGTAAACTCCTCCGCCACCTTTTCTGAGTGTAAGACGAGAAAATACGCGACTTCGTGTCAATGAAGAAGTCCCCCTCAATGTCTTAATGACTCTAGGCCGCCTAAGTCTTGACCCAACGTCATCGATTGCACACTAACTAATGCCCTCCCCGGGTTGTTAGATCGTAATGATGTGTTTACCCTAATCCGAATTTAGGGTTACCTCTTTCCAGTGTCAAACTCTAGATTCTCAAATCCAACCCTAATACCATTGCAAGCATACTAAGATCGTCATCAAATGATAAACACAATCGAATTTAAAAGAAACAACTGTTAAAGAAACATATATTAAACCAAATGAGTATTTACATGAATTACATCTAACCCTAACTAATCTCTAATTAAACTAACATGTTCTTAGCCATTACAATATTAAATCAAGAGGAGATCATCAATATCAATAATAAACATTAAGTACAAAGATGGAAACAAGGGAAGAAAAATCAAATCTCAAAGTAGAGTAGTCCACTTTCGCCAAAGAACAATCCTCCTTAGCTTCCTCTTCTCCATTGATGAATTTCCTCTTCTAGCTCTTCAAGAATTAGCCAAGAACACTTCCTAAAACTAATCTAATCTACTTCCTAAATTATCTAATCCTAACTAAGGTGGAAGGAGCTCTCAAAACATGATTCGGGGTCTCAAAACATGATTGGGTCTCTTAGAATTAGGGGAGAAAGGGGTTAAAAAGCAAGGTTTGGGAAATATCTTCAAAATATCTAAAAACAGATATTTATGCGCAGGGTGTTACCGCCTAGGCGGTGGTTGAGTCGGTTAAGCTTTTGTTGGATCTTCGCCTAGGCAGTGGTTTCTCCGCCTAGGCGGTGGCTGCTGGTACAACATTCTGAGGTTTTCTCGCCTAGACGGTGGTTCAGCACTTTAGCACTCCAACTTTCTGCCTCTTTTCCGCCTAGGCGGTGGAATTTTTGCCTAGGCGGTGGTCTTCATGCACCGAAACCCAATTCTTCACTTTTTGTTCACCATTTCTCCACCGTTTTCGCTTGCTTATCGCTCGTTAACGTCCCTTCACTTATTTTACACTAAAACAAACGAAAACGCAATTAAATATAACTAATACGCTTGAAAACTAACAAATTCGATTTCGAAATAGATAGGTATTTTACACCTATCACTGTCCAAGATGGGACAGAGGTTGCTTATCCCGACCCTACTTTCCAAATGCAAAGTTTGGAAAATGGACAACAGATTGAACCAAAGATTCCTTTCATTGATAGGAAGTTGCGTTACAGATTCCAAAAAGTGAAATATTTACAAGTCCATAGGATTTTCCTCAATGGGGTAGTAACGCTTCAGATGCTTGTATTCCAGGGATGCCTTAGAGGGACACTCTTTTTTTATTCTAATTCGTACGTGCCGGGATGGGCAATACGAGTGGCACGGTATGGCCTTTCCTATGATGGAGCTAATTTTCCTGCAGCTTGATCCTTGGTAGCCAGAGTTACTCTTCAGAGGACAAGATCACCAACGTTAAATGACCGAGGGTAAACCCTTCTGTAGTAATATCTGGCCACCGTTTGCTGATAGGCTGCTTGTCGAACACGTGCTCGCTCTTTCTTTTCTTCGAGAAGGTCAAGGTTAAGAGGCAAGGAGGCGTTGTTCTTTTCCGGGCTGAAAACCATTGCGGTTTGAGAAGAAGGCATGTCGATCTCAGTGGGGATCACGTCTTCAGATTCGAAAGTCATTATGAAAGGGGTTTCTCCTGTGTGGGGCCTTGCCGTAGTATGATAGGCCCAGAGAACGGGACACACACCCTCAACTCATCTTCCCTTCGATTTATCCAATCTAGTCTTGAGTCCATAGAAAATGGTTCGGTTGGGGACTTTCACTGTCCCATTGGCTTGTGGATGCCCTGGAGAAGCAAAGTCCGTCTGAATTCCCAGCCCGACATAGAATTCAGTAAAGAGATCATTATCGAATTGTTTCCCGTTGTCGGAGATAATTGCCTTGGGTATACCGAAACAGAAAACCATGTTTTCCCAAACAAAGTCTCTAATTCTCTCCTTTGAGATCCATGCAAGGGGCTTGGCCTCTACCCATTTCGTGAAATGGGCAATTGCAACAGCGAGAAATTTTCTCTGGTCATTCTCTAGGGGGAATGGATTGAGAAGGTCAATGCCCTACTAGGCAAAGGACCAAAGACTTATCATCGAGACGAGAACAGTTAGAGGGAGATAGGGATGGAAGACAAACCTCTGACATTTATCGCATTTCTTCACAAACTCCATGGAATCTTTTTACATGTTTAGCCAGAAGTATCCATGCCTGATAAGCTTGTGAACCATGGACCTTCCTCCTGAATGGTTGCCACACAACCCCTCATGAACTCCTCTCACCACGTACTTAGCCTCTTCCGACCTCAAGTAACGGGACTTTGGTCCTGAGAAAGATCATTGGTAAATCACCCCATTGATGAGAGTGTATCTTGCTGCCTTGTATCGCATTCGTCTGGCCTCTGCCCAGTCAAAGGGTAGTGCTCCCTGCTGGATATAACCCACGATTAGGTCCATCCAAGTTGTTCCATCAAAGAGGGTGCATATGGTAAACACTTGGTCAAAAATTATTGTGCTTGGCGCCTCCAAGTATTTAACAAGGACACTTCTCTTTAGGGTGGATTCTACAACAGAGGCTAAATTGCCGAGAATGTCGGCATGTCGATTTTCCTCTCGGGGAATCTGCCTAACTTGGACATTTTCAAATTTTTCCATGAGGGCTCTCACTCTTTCTAGGTAAGCGGTCATGCTCGGGTCCTTAGCCGCGTACTCACCGTTGACTTAGTTGACAACTAGTTGCGAGTCGCAGCAAGCTTAGAGATTTTTTGTCACGACCCAACCCGGTTTCTCAAGGCCAGACTATAGTTTCTCCTATAGAGAAATTCTTAAACCTAAAACCTGACTAGTTAAATTTCCAATCTACAACGTTTGGTAATTATGACGGGAATTGTTATTATGATAATAATTACCATTTAAAGTATCACCAAATAAAATCAATCATCTATTTAAAATTTATTTGCTTATTTTCTTCACAACGGCGACCCATTAAAAAAAATCTCGAATTTATAATTTAGAAACCAATTTTTTTTCATATTTCATCAAATCAGATTTTTCCATCATAATTTTGTAACAATCGACTTCCCAACATTAAATCAAACCAGTTATATTTATCAGTTACATTTATCGAATATTCGATACATTATTATTGAGAGAAATATTCTATAACAACTACAATAATTATAACTACTGTTTTCTCTGATTACAACAATAAATAATAATTACAATTATTACAACTCGAATTTCAAATAAATTCTTCTTTCTCTCGTTTTCTCCCAGCCGACCCTGCAATCCAAAAATTATGGGGTTGTGAGCCAACAATCAGTAGAACTCCAACCCCTCTAATACGTACATTTAATTTATATGACACGTAAACCACGTAAACAGACTTGTCACATAAATTCCACATCGTCTAGATCATTTCATATAATTTCCACAGGTAATACTTCACACAACATACCAAACAATATCAACATATTTCATGAGAATGCTAAATTCACCGATAATGATAACACGTATTTCACATTAAGATAATTAAATGCATATATTAAAGAAGTTCGGAATTCTACCTTTCCCCGTATTTTTCGATGGCCACGAGGTTGAATTTTAGATTTTTGGTGGGGGTGGTTTGTGTCATTTCCCCCCCCCCCCCCCCCCCCCCCCCTTTTTTTTTTTTCTTTTTTTTTTTTTCTTTTTCCTTCTTCTTTCTTTTTCTTCTTCCTTTTTCCTTTTTTCTGTTTTGCGTTTCTGTTTTGCTATCTCGCCGCCGCTGACAAGATATCGCCGTCGATCAAGCCTCGTCGTCCCACCAACCGAACACACGCACCACCGGACAAACGAACCCATACACTTCCACGTCTACCCCCATGCATACCCACCATCCGCCCACACGACACACACAGTAACACACACACACACACACACACGTTGCTCTCTCTCTCTCTCTAACTCTACTCCGGCGACACCCCACACCACCATGCACATACAATCACACATTGATCATACACATACACACCATCGTTTACGTACCCACAACTATACACACACATATCCACATACAGCAGGCACACACGCACACACATGCATTGTTCTCTCTCTCCAAACTTACCTCTGGTGAACATCCGGCGACCTCTAAAAACACACACTTCGAAACACATACACACACAATAGACATACACACACGATGAAGCACAACACCACTGCCACCAACGACATAGCAACAACAAGCTATCTCTCTCTCTCTCTCTCCAACTTACATTCACCGCAGGCCAACCCAACCGACGGCGACACCCCCATAACCCATGACTCCATGAACAGAACACAGACCCACAACTAAACACACCCACAACCAGATCACATACCCACACACACACAGTAGCAGATGAGCCACGCACACACCCACACGCAACCCACAAGTTTGGCGACAAACATACACCGGACGAACGTCCACCGCCGACAACACCCACGCACTCCCGACACACACACAGCCAGACGAAACATACGCCGGCGACACTAAACGGACCCCCTTCTCCGTTGCCGATTAGAATACACATACACACACCACAAGGATCAGCAATATCCACCCACATAGTGGCTCAAAACAGAACACACGCAAACGCAAAACACATATCCCCTTTACCGAAATAGATAGAGGAACACACACACCCCATCAACGGAAACACCACCGTCGAAACACATACACACACCCAGCTGCACCAAAATGAAATAGAAAACACACACACACTCTTTACACGCACCAGCAATGAACCGCCGACCGACCTCTCCCTCTCTTCACTTTCTCTCTCTCCTCTGTTTTCGGTACTCCAATTTTTTTTTTCAGAGTTGAGATCACGATCTTTGCATGGCGTATTTATACGCATGAATCAAGTGCTTCAACTCCAATCCCTTCTATTGCTACGTCACCCCTCCCATTCTCAGTTTCTCGATTGTTCTCACAGCACACACACGCACGATATATATATATATATATTTAAAGTTTTTTCAAATTACAGTATCCTCTCCTAAAGTTTCTTTAAGCCTTCTTTTTAGTTCAATTTCCACCTTTAACTTTTTCTTAAATTGCAATTCCACCCAAAAAGTTTTAATTCAAAATTTAAATGCCAATTTTGGATTGAATGTTTTCTACACTTGTAAATTGACCCCTAAATTTTTTTAAATCAAATAATAAATTACGCCGTCTACCTCGTTATTTTTGAAATATTTTAAAACGCGACTTAAATTATACGTATAACTAAGATCGGGGTCTTACAACTCTTCCCCCCCTAAAAGAAATTTTGTCCCGAATTTTTTTTTTTTTGTTCAAGACAATAGGAATTTAAAATTTCAGTCAAACCAATAATATTTCAAATTCACACCGCATATTCATATTAGTCACGCTTAATTAATAACCGTCAATTCACTTTCACACATCGCAACATTTTCATTCGCAGTAACTTACCTTATAACCGACTAATAGGGTGTACCTAGCACAACCAATCATCTATCGGAAAAATCTCAGGTTTTTCAATGCTTCCGCTGCGCTACTCTGATAAAATTATAAAAAATAACAAAATAATTTGAACACATCATTTTAATCCTAGTGGATTGGATCTATCTTATTTCGACAATAATGTTTTCCTAACCAACATGTATCTATTCCCTCCGGTTAACCGATTCACAACCATATTCAAAAAATTTCAACAATCTCGTAACCGTTTTATAAAATTTTCACAATCCAATGTCAACTAATAAATTTTCATAATACGTCAAACGGGTCATCTATAAGAATTCCCTTCATACCTCCACATTTTATCAAGTCCCTGACAAGGCCAAACGTCTCAACTACGTCTTAATCCACATAAAACGTCTCAAACATATAACCACATATAAATATGTATCGAAATATATAATTACGTCCCAACTACATCACAAAAATCAACCATAGTCACCATATATAAAAAATATTATATCAATAAATTTTCTAAAATACTCACCGACTCTAGAATAATTCACATTATCATTTCCCCGTGAAATCCCAATGACCCCCACATTCCGACTCCACCTAATGTTAGTAGTGGACCAATACATACAACTGAGTTACTATTTATCGGTGTATTGTCTTCGTAGTATTTAAAAATATTTTATGAATCAAATTTTATCAAAATCCACTTCCCAAATATTTTCATCCAAAACCACTTTCCAATATAAAATGTAGTCACGCCTGACTATATTCAAATCTCAACAACATATCACCAACGCACCGTCAATATCAAAATCTCAATCAAATATTTTCAACACAAAATCTCAACATAGAACCAGTTTTAAATCGATAAATCAACTCACGTTTATATCATCTCTCAAATAATAATATAATAATCACATACCGCAAGGAAACTCAGGTTTTTTGTTACCACAGAAATAACTCATATATTTATAACATTTCATCTAAGTAATGAAAATCAACCAGAATAATAAATATATTTATACGCTAACCATTTTAAAGTAATATATATTTATGTGTATGTGTGTGTGTGTGTGTGTGTGTGTGTGTGTACTCATCCCAATTACCATATACGACAAACACTATATACGACAAAACACAACACCATACCACATTACACCACACCACACCACACCTCGGCTAGTCATGTGATCGTTTTAACCTCACGATCGGGAGTTGCAATGGTACCGTACCACCCGTAGGATATACTTACCTGGACCACCCATCGGACAGGTTATAATATCAATATCCACATGCCGGACGTTTTCGGACAGGACATAATATCAATAACCGCCTGATAACCACTTACCGGACCACCATTCGGACAAGATATAATATCAATAACCACCTGCCGGACCACCCGTCGGACAGGATATAATATCAATAACTACCTGTCGGACCACCCATCGGACAGGATATAATATCAATAACTACCTGCCGGACAACCCATTGAACATGATATAATATCGATAATTACCTGTCGGACCATCCATCGGACAGGATATAACAACACTCTACCGTAGCAGATGATCAACGCTCTGCCGAAGCAGATAAACAACGCTCTGCCGAAGCAGATAAAATCAATAGCATAATCAAATCAATAACATCATCACCAAACTACAATCAATAACATCAACATCTATATCCAAAATCCATTTAATCCAAATATCATTTTTCCACCCTCTTTTAAAACTAACTAGATTCAACAAATCATTTCTTTCCACTTTCTTTAAAACCCAACAAAATTCACATTTTCAAAAACACCCAAAAATCGTTTGATCCATATAAGTTATAAATTCGTCCTGTTTTAAGTAAACACATTTTCCATCATTTATATGAAAATAGATTTTATACACCTTTAAATTAATAACTCCCATTTAGCGACAATTTCCAATGGTCCACGACTAACACGACACTCACCCAGATTTATTTAACTCTTTATTGAGTAGTTTACTCTCATCACCCGTCATCTCAAATGTTAATATGTTCAACCTTATTAATCAACCCTCATTTCAAATATTAATATGTTCAAATTATTATTCCGTCGTCAAATATTTATATTTTTATCCACCACCACATAAAGGAATTCATCCACTATCATATATTAGTACCAAATAAAATGTCCAATATTTCGTTCATAAACTTCCGAGAATTTATTACTTAGTCGAATAAATTTTCTCAACATCTACAGTTTAAGCAAATATCACAAAGCGTACTTTAATATCAGTTCCAATTTGTCAAATCAATGCAAATACTAACAATTTAATATGATCGCATTGGAACTACAGAGATCACATTGTGCAGTTCAGCAAATAAAAAGATCTACATAAACAATCAAACAGGTGTACACATATGAGTCATTACCGTCCAATCAATTGTAAAATATAAATAATCATCGTTTGTTATTCCACTTTTATTCCGCAATTTCCACTAAAATTAACAGTTTATTATGAACGATGGGTATCCTAAACCCGGTTCAATGTGCTCGCAAATCTAAATTCTGAGTCTACAGAATCTATATCCTAAGCTCTGATACCAAACTTGTCACGACCCAACCCGGTTTCTCAGAGTCGGACTATGGTTTCTCCTATAGAGAAATTCTTAAACCTAAAACCCGACTGGTCAAACTTCCAATCTACAACGTTCGATAATTTTGATGGGAATTATTATTATGATAATAATTACCATTTAAAGTATCACTAAATAAAATCAATCATCTATTTAAAATTTATCTGCTTATTTTCTACACAACGGCGACCCATTAAAAAAAATCTTGAATTTATAATTTAGAAACCAATTTTTTTTCATATTTCATCAAATCAGATTTTTCCATCATAATTTTGTAAAAATCGACTTCCCAACATTAAATCAAACCAGTTATATTTATCAGTTACATTTATCGAATATTCGATACATTATTATTGAGAGAAATATTCTATAACAACTACGATAATTATAACTATTGTTTTCTCCGATTACAACAATGAATAATAATTACAATTATTACAACTCGAATTTCAAATAAATTATTCTTTCTCTCGTTTTCTCCCAGGCAACCCTGCAATCCAAAAACTATAGGGTAGTGAGCCAACACTCAGTAGAACTCCAACCCCTCTAATACGTATATTTAATTTATATAACACGTAAACCACGTAAACAGGCTCGTCACATAAATTCCACATCGTCTAGATCATTTCATATAATTTCCACAGGTAATACTTCACACAATATACCAAACAATATCAACATATTTCAAGCGAACGCTAAATTCACTGATAATGATAACACGTATTTCACATTAAGATAATTAAATGCATATATTAAAGAAGTTCGGAATTCTACCTTTCCCAGTATTTTCCAATGGCCACGAGATTGAATTTTAGATTTTTGGTGGGGTGGTTTGTGTTATTTTTTTTTCTTTTTCCCTTTTCTTTCTTTTTCTTCTTACTTCTTTCTTTTTTCTATTTTGCGTTTTTGTTTTGCTGTCTCGCCGCCGATCAAGCCTTGCCGCCCCACCAACCGAACACACGCACCACCTGACAAACGAACCCACACACTTCCACGTCTACCCCCATGCACACCCACCATCCGCCCACATGACACACACAGTAACACACACACACACGCTGCTCTCTCTCTCTCTAACTCTACTCCAGAGATACCCCACACTACCATGCACATACAATCACATATTGATCACACACATACACACCACCGTTCATGTACCCACAACTATACACACACATACCCACACACAGCAGGCACATACGCACACACATGCACTGCTCTCTCTCTCTCTCTAAACATACCGTCGGCGAACATCCAGCGACCTCTAAAACACACACACAACAAATATACACACACGATGAAGTATAGCACCATTGCCACCGACAACAGAGCAACGACAATGTAAGACCCCGACTTAGCAAGTACGTCATTTATAATTGCATTCTAGAGCATGAGAAAATTCGGGGAGAAATCGGATTAATTAAAATTCAAACCAAACATTTAGGAGTCAATTTGAAAATGTGGAAAAACATTCAAGCCAAAATTGGCATTTGACTTTCGAATTAAAACTTTCTGGGTGGAATCACAATTTAAGAAACTCATAAGTGATGAATTGAACTAAAAAAGAGAATTATAGAAATTAGGGGGGAGGAAAGAGAAATTAACCAAAAGATTTTTTTTATATATATGTGAGTATAACTGTGATGATCAGTTGGCCGGCAAGAAGAGTGGCGACGTGGCTTGAAAAGGAAACATGATCGATCCACTAGATCCATGCATATAAATTGTACACATGCATGTAGTGATAGAAAAATCGGAAAGAATCGTCCAAAAATAGAAAAACTGAAGAGAGAGAAAGGAAGTTGTCGGTAGTGAGTTGTGCGTGTTGTTCGTCCGTCCGATGACCAGGTGTGTGTGTGTGTGTGTGTGTATTTGTGTGTGTGTGTGTGCACCATTGTATATGGGTATGTGTGTGTTTAGTTGTAGGTACATGAACAGTGGTGTGTATGTGTATGATCAGTGTGTGTTTGTGTGTGCATGGTGGTTGCCGTCGTCGCCAGAATGGAGGGTAGAGAGAGAAAGAGAGAGATTGGTCGGAGGAGTGGTCGATCGCTGTGGTTTGGGGAATGCCGTTCGCCGTTATCATTGATGGGTTGTGGGTGTGTATTCCGTTCGATTTAAGTAGGCGATCGTGTGTGGGGGGTGTCAGCGCTGCTCGGCTGAGTTAAAGTAGAAGCAGAAACAGAGAAAGGAGAGAAAGGTGGGTCTCCAGTAGTAAGGGCTGGTGGTGGTGCCGGCAGCTGAACCAGGAATACAGATGAAAAACAGAATAAGAAAAAAGAAAATGAATAGAAAATAGTGTCCGTCACCGGTAGTACAGGCCGGCGGAAGAGAGAGAAGGGTTGATAAAGCGGCATAGACTAGAAAATGAAAAAGAAACAAGAAGAAAAGAAGAAAAAGAAAAGAAAAAAAATGGGGAAAATTCTACAAACCACCCCAACAAAAATTAAAAATTCATTTTTGCGACCGACGAAAAAGTCGAAAGAGGTAAAATTCCTATCACTTTTAATGTATGCATTTAACTGTGTTTAAATTATCTCGTGAGTGATTGTAAAATTAATCTCTAGCATTGAAATGTCGAAATGACAATAATAAATATTGAGACCATTCGCATGAATGAATTCGATATCGTAAACGGTAACGGAACCATACTCGTTAAATAGTAATATAGAATGCAGAGAATAGGAAATTACAAAAATTAGGGCTTGTATTTACTGGTTAGGTTATTTTTACATAAAATATTAATTTAGGCCTTGTCATGAATAGGTTCCCGATTCCCAAAGGATCAGTAGCAGAGAGTCGGTGGAACTTTCCAAAACAGATATTCAGGTAAGTGTACTGTCTTCTTGCCAAACTATTTTTCTATGTATATATGATGAAATATGTGTTTACTTAAACGGTACAAATTTATAAATGATATGGATCAAGCAGGATTTGGGTAAGTTGGTAAATTGAATTTTTGGAAGATTTTGATAGTCTTCGAAAAGAAGTTGAAAAATATTTTTTGTTGGATTTGGTGAAATCAGACGGTGTTTTTAAAAGAGAATAGAAAACATCTGTTTTTCTAAAAAATGCCTGGTTTTCTAAAAATAAAAGGTGGAAAAGTGGTTTTGATAAAATCAGACGTTTCCTTAAAAAGAAAGTGTGAAATATAATTTTTAGATTTAAAAGTTAGTTTTGAGGAAGAGAGATAGACATGGTGATTTGACGATATTGAGTAGACGATATTTATTGAGTTGTGATTCGATGATGCTGTATTTGATTTGACGATGCCATAGTATTTATCCGCTTCGGCGGAGTGATGTTTATCCGCTTCAGCGGAGTGATATTTATCTGCCTCGGCAGAGTGGTGCTAGATGATTATACTACGCAATGATTATCCGCTTCGGCGGAATGATAGGTGTTCGTAGGAAGGCATATCCTACAGATGGTACGGTACCGTTGAAACTCCCGATCGTGAGGTTAAAACGATCACTAGTGCTAGCCAGCGTGTGTGTGTTTGAGATGTGATGTTTTACTTATATTGGGTGATTTATTATTTATTATGGTGATTGGTATTATTTTACTAGATGGGTTGGAATGAAACTTATATTTATTGTTTTATTTTCACTGCTTATATTATGAAGAATTTTACTAGTTAGATGTTGTTTATGTACTCATGCTTGATCCATTTAGATGTTGTAGAATGAATGATTATTTTAAAAATATTTTTACTAAAAAGACAGTACACTCGCAAGTAAAATAGCTAGGAGTCGGTCGATCCTCTACTGGCGCTAGATAGAGTTATGCGGGTCATGCAAAGGAATCATTTGAGAAAAATTTTGGAGACGAGATATCAGAAATAAAATCTAAGTGAGGTTCAGGGGATTTGTTTGATTGTATTTATTTTCGGAACGGTGTATCCCTATCAGATGGGACTATTATATGTGTTGTATAGATTTACCATTTTGTTATTGACGTATTGAGGTTGGCTAGTCAGTTGGGCGGTGTCATGTTTACGTCACGCCGGCCCCACATGATGGGTGTCCGGGGTGGGGTGTGACAATTTTGGTATCAGAGCCTAGGTTATAGGTTCTGTAGACTTGTCAGTGGTCTTGTCAGTAGAAGACCATAAGATAGGAGAACGTGCCAGTCGTCAGTCAGTAAGGGACATGAGATAGGATGTCAATAAGTTAGTTCGGTTTGTGAGTGTTATTTCTTTCATTACATTAGTTAGTGCATTGGCATAGTGCACGGAGGGTTGTCTTGTTGGCAGGTAGCGATGGTGATTTTGCCAGTGGGCGGATTTGAGTGGTGTTGTGTTGTTGGTGGTGAAAATGGGTGGATCGTGATTGTGGGAATGCTAATAGTGGGAAATATGAGATTTTAATTAAGAAACAACTATATGCGTATTAGGTGGTGATAAGATAACTATCGGTAGCACCCAATAAGTCATCTAATAAGTCGTTATTAAAATAGTAGATAGTATAGTAGAACACATTTAAGTTGGAATACGAAATGACATTCAAATAAAATATAACATCGCCTTCTAGGCAATATGAAAGGCATCTTATAATAAAACAAAAAACAAAAAATCAGTACTTGGGTGCTGGGCACCAGACAAAACAAGTTCAGGCGGTGGATAATGTAGGTAGTTCCGAGAGCTATCGAGGTGATGGTAAGTGTGATTAGTAATTGTGGTTGTTATAAAATAAGTTCCATAATATTAAGAGGTAAACGTTCGGCTCATTAAGTTGGCTAAATATAATAGTGTTGATAAAATGCGAGAATTTGGGATCTTGGAATTATAACTTTGAGGACTTTAAGGTTGTTGTCGTGATGTTAATAATTAAAAATTTGCCGAATAGTGGAAATGTGAGTAAATTAGTTTTTGGTTTAGGAAATCTCTATAGGAGAAGCCTTGTGACGGCCCTGGAAAACCGGGTCGTTACAATAAATTAGACCATTAACTCCTGATTAACGTAGACCTGGTGCTTTATCCAGGAAGATCCAGTGTTGGTACTCATCAGTTGGAATTGATGGTTTGTTAAATTGACTTGCAAAAGACCAGGATGTTAGATTGAGGGTATTATCAATTAAAGGTTAGGGACTACGACGTAGTGAAAACGATGACTCGGTCGAGAGTAGAAAAGAACCTGTAGAACATTTCTGGAGTGGGTTACTAATGCTGAAAGAAAAGCAATTGTATGTTAAATGCAATAAATGTGAGTTGGGTTGAATCGAGTGGTAATTTTAGGACATGTGATTTTGAAAATAGTATTCAAATGAATCTAAAGGAAGCTGAAACTGTGATTTGTTGGGAAATGCTGAAAAGTGTAACCGGTAATATCCAACTATATTGAGATTGCGTGAGTATTATTAGTAGACTGGAATGGAAATGGGAATCGCAGCAATTATTGTTAAGTGTCTGGTTTGTTCGTAAAGTTAAGGTCGAGTGGTGATACCCAGGTGGATTATTGTAGTTTTGGACCTATTCCAGAAGGAAAAGAGGATAGTAACCCGATGAATATTTTCTTGATACGTATGCCAAGTATATATATATTGACGGGATTGTTTGGTTGCATGAGGCACCGGTTCAATGCAAATGTCGAATGACATTAGGGTAAGATGACTATTTTAAATCAAAAGGGAAATTGGATGTTGAATTATATGTTTCATAAATATTAGTAGTTTCTGAGAGGAAAAAAAAACGAACTCGGTTGATCGGTTATTCGAAATTTTGAAATTGGAATTCTGAAATCATAAGTGTTGTTACCGTATTGTGACTTGGATGATAATTGTTATCAAAGAGAAATAAGTCACCATTGTATGAACAGTCCGTGGAAGAACTGGAAAATGTAGTATTGAATGGTGATAACCTAAAACGGCATGTTGTAAATATGGAAAGTTAGGTAGTATTTCCAAGTGATAATCCTCAATCAGAGAAACTGTAGTACTAGAATTTAATAATTATTTTGACGTTCTAGTCAAGGTTCCATACTGCCTTGAGCGTCGAGTTGAGAGTTTGAAACTCTTTTATTTGTGGATTAACAGTCAGTGGATGAGTGTGATTCAGATGTTGGAGGATATGTCGAAGAGTTGTGTTTTGAAATTTCTGGTAGTAAGGATAATTATGTGGCGCTAATGGAATGTGTTACAATAACAGATACCTTTCGTATAAAGAGTTGTATGCAAAGGACGCAAGACTTCAATCGATCTAACTGAGATAAGAGAACTCAACTCGATGTATTGATTTCCTACTACCATTAGGCGGAGTCTTCCTGTGGGGGGTCATGGAGATTTCATGAAAAAAAAAATGATAACTTGAAAGCTCCTTGAATTGATATGTACTCACAATACAATATTTTACAATCAGTAACTAATGATTTTTGAGATGTAACAAATTTTGATTGGGACGTATCTATGTCCATCGATTTATACTTATAACTGGTAAATGTTTGAAGTGTTTGTTTAAGCAAGATGGAAGAGGAATTTATGCACGTAATCTTGTCAGGGACTTGATTAAAGGTGGGGGCATGAAAGGAATTCTTCTAAATGACCTGTTTGATGTACTTTGAGACATAATAATGTGATTTGGTGATATCTGTGTATTTGGAGGGACATCGATATGATTGGGTCGTGATTTAAAACATAGTTATGTGGTTCCGATGTAGTGCGAAACATTAGCTAGTAATATTTCAAACATTTATAAGAGTATTGAAGTTAATGATTCTGATTGTGAATATTGTTGGTTTAAATGTTAAACGGAGATATAGTGATAAACTGGTTGATTGGAAATTGTTGGACAAACTGGAAAAATGTTGATTATGAAGAAGATCTGCCAAATTGGAATTAGGGTTGTAGACCTGTTGGAAATAAGATAGACCTCATCCACTGAAACTATCATGATATTTTAAGAGTATATTGTATTATATTGTTATTGATTGTAATTTTGATCAAAGTAGTGTAGCAAAAACAGTTAGAACCATGAGATTCTTTGACAGTTGGTTGTCCATGTTTAGCGTGACCTACCAAGTGCACCATGTTTGTTGAGCATTGGATATAATACCAACCACTGCAAAATGAAAATGATGCAATGGGTAGAATATGATTTGACAAAAACTGATGATTTCAGATTTTGGGCGACTTGTGATTACGAACCCTACATAGGAATCAGTATTCTAGAATCACGTGAGGCGAAACGTGACCATGTGGTGTGAATCTAACGTATTATTGGATTGACAGAAATTTCGAGACGAAATTTCTTTTAGGAGGGAAGAGTTGTAAGACCCCGACTTAGCAAGTACGTCATTTATAATTGCATTCTAGAGCATGGGAAAATTTGGGGAGAAATCAGATTAATTAAAATTCAAACCAAACATTTAGGGGTCAATTTGCAAATGTAGAAAAACATTCAAGCCAAAATTGGCATTTGACTTTCGAATTAAAACTTTTTGGGTGGAATCACAATTTAAGAAACACATAAGTGATTAATTGAACTAAAAGGGAGAATTATAGAAATTAGGGGGGAGGAAAGAGAAACTAACCAAAAGATTTTTTTATATATATATGTGAGTATAACTACGACGATCAGCTGGCCGGCAGGAAGAGTGGAGACGTGGCTTGAAGAGGAAACATGATCGATCCACTAGATCCATGCATATAAATTGCACACATGCATGTAGTGATAGAAAATCGGAAAGAATCGTCCAAAAACAGGAAAACCGAAGAGAGAAAAAGGAAGTTGCCTGCGGTGAGTTGTGCGTGTTGTCCGTCCGTCCCATGACCAGGTGGGTGGGTGTGTGTGTGCGGCGTTGTGTGTGGGTATGTGTGTGTTTAGTTGTGGGTACGTGAACGGTGGTGTGTATGTGTGTGATCAGTGTGTGTTTGTGTGTGCATGGTGGTTTCCGTCGTCGCCGAAATGGAGGGTAGAGAGAGAAAGAGGGAGATTGATCGGAGGAGTGGTTGATCGCTGTGGTTTGGGGAGTGCCGTTTGCCGTTATCATTGATGGGTTGTGGGTGTGTGTTCCGTTCGGTTTAAGTAGGCGATCGTGTGTGTGGCGTGTCGGCGCTGCTCGGCTGAGTTGAAGCAGAAGCAAAAACAGATAAAGGAGAGAGAGGTGGGTCGCCGGTAGTGAGGGCCGCTGGTGGTGCAGGTGGCTGAACCAGGAACACAAACGAAAAACAAAGGAAGAAAAAGGAAAAGGAAGAGAAAACAGTGGCCGTCGCTGGCAGTGCAGGCCAGCGGAAGAGAGAGAGAGGGTCGGTAAAGCGGAGTAGACCAGAAAACGAAGAAGAAATAGGAAGAAAATAAGAAAAAGAAAAGAAAAAAAAATGGGAAAAATTCCATAAACCACCCCAACAAAAATTAAAAATCCAATTTTGCGACCGACGGAAAAGTCGAAAGAGGTAAAATTCCTATCACTTTTAATGTATGCATTTAACTGTGTTTAAATTGTCTCGTGAGTGATTGTAAAATTAGTCTCTAGCACTGAAATGTCGAAATGACGATAATAAATATTGAGACCATTCGCATGAATGAATTTGATATTGTAAACGGTAACGGAACCATACTCGTTAAATAGTAATATAAAATGCGGGGAATAGAAAATTACGAAAATTAGGGCTTGTATTTACTGGTTAGGTTATTTTTACATAAAATATTAATTTAGGCCTTGTCATGAACAGGTTCCCGATTCCCAGAGGATCAGTAGTAGAGAATCGGTGGAACTTTCGGAAACGAATATTCAGGTGAGTGTACCGTCTTCATGCCAAACTAACTTTCTATGTATATATATGATGAAATATGTGTTTACTTAAATGGTATGAATTTATAAATGATATGAATCAAGCAGGATTGGGTAAGTTGGTAAACTAGATTTTCGGAAGATTTCGATAGTCTTCGAAAAGAAGTTGAAAATGATTTTTTGTTGGATTTGGTGAAATCAGACGGTGTTTTTAAAAGAGAATAGAAAACATCTGTTTTTCTAAAAAATGCCTAGTTTTCTAAAAATAAAAGGTGGAAAAGTGATTTTGATAAAATCAGATGTTTCCTTTAAAAGAAAGTGTGAAATATGATTTTTGGATTTAAAAGTTGGTTTTGAGGAAGAGAGATAGACGTGGTGATTTGACGATGTTGAGTAGACGATATTTATTGAGTTGTGATTCGATGATACTGTATTTGATTAGATGATGCCATAGTATTTATCCGCTTCGGCGGAGTGATGTTTATCCGCTTCAGTGGAGTGATGTTTATCTACCTCGGCAGAGTGATGTTAGATGATTATATTAAGCAGTGATTATCCACTTCGGCGGAGTGATGGGTGTTCATAGGAAGGCATATCCTACGGATGGTACGGTACCGTTGTAAACTCCCGATCGTGAGGTTAAAACGATCACTAGCGCTGGCTAGCGTGTGTGTGTTTGAGATGTGATGTTTTATTTATATTGGGTAATTTATTATTTATTATGGTGATTACTATTATTTTATTAGATGGGTTGGAATGGAACTTATATTTATTGTTTTATTTTCACTGCTTATATTATGAAGAATTTTACTAGTTACGTGTTGTTTCTATACTCATGCTTGATCCATTTAGATGTTGTAGAATGAATCATTATTTTAAGTGAGATTAAGGGGATTTGTTTGATTGTATTTATATTCGGGATGGTGTATCCCTATCAGATGGGACTATTATATGTGTTGTATAGATTTACCATTTTGTTATTGACGTATTGAGGTTGGCTAGTCAGTTGGGCGGTATCATGTCTACGTCACGCTGGCCCCACATGATGGGTGTCTGGGTGGGGTGTGACAGACAAGCTCTCTCTCTCTCTCTTTCTCCAACTTCCACTCACCACCGGCCAACCCAACCGACGACGACACCCTCATAACCCACGACTCCATGAACAGAACACAGACCCACAACTAAACACACCCACAACTTGATCAAATACCCACACATAAAGCAGCAGATGAGCCACACACTCACCCACACATAACCCACAAGTTTGGCGACGAACATACATCGGATGAACGTCCACCGCTGACAACACCCACGCACTATCGACATACACACAGCCAGACGAAACATACGCCGGCGACAGTGAACGGACCCCCCTCTCCGTCGCCGATCAGAATGCACATACACACGCCACAAGGATCAGTAATATCCACCCACACGGTGGCTTAAAACAGAACACACGCACACACAGAACACACATCCCCTTTGTCGAAATAGATAGAGGAACACACACACCCCATCAACAGAAACACCACCGTCGGAACACATACACACACCCAACTGCACCCAAATGAAACAGAAAACACACACACACTCTTTACACGCACAGGCGACGAACCGCCGACCGACCTTTCCCTCTCTTCGCCTTCTCTCTCTCCTCTGTTTTTGGTACTCCAATTTCCTTTTTTTGAAAGTTGAGATCACGATCTTTGCATGGCGTATTTATACACATGAATCAAGTACTTCAACTCCAATCCCTTCTATTGCCACGTCACCCCCTCCCGTTCTTAGTTTCTTGATTGTTCTCACAGCACTCACACGCACGATATGCATATATATATATATATATATATATATATATATATATATATATATATATAAAAGTTTTCCCAAATTACTGTATCTTCCCCTAAAGTTTCTTTAAGCTTTTTTTTTAGTTCAATTTCCACCTTTAATATTTTCTTAAATTGCAATTCCACCCAAAAGTTTAATTCAAATGTTAAATGCCAATTTTGGATTGAATATTTTCTACACTTGTAAATTGACCCCTACACTTTTTTTAAATCAAATAATAAATTACGCCGTCTACCTCATTTTTTTGGAAACATTTTAAAACGCGACTTAAATTATACGTATAACTAAGATCGGGGTCTTACATTTTTTGTGCTGAATTCCCTTGCTAGCCTGAGTCCGACAAGAAAGGCTTCATATTTAGCTTCATTGTTGGTGGCTCAGAATCTCAATCAGAGTGCATATTCAAACTCTTCTCGGTCCGAGGTTACCAGGACCATTCTGGTTCCATAACCTCCTACATTTGAGAAGCCATCCATAAAAAATTGCCACTTATTTGGGCCGAGATAGGCGTTATATCCAGGATGGGAAGAGTTTCTTTCTGGGACGGGTACCTCTACCGAGCCAAGATGAGACTCTTGTCGGGCAGGATCATGGTTATCCGGGATGGGCTTTTCCGGGAAGGTCATCTCAGCAATAAAATTAGCCAAGACCTGCCCCTTGATGGTTGTTCTAGGCCGGTAGTCGATGTGAAATTGGTCGAGCTCAAGACTATACTTCATCAAGCGACCAGAAACATCTAAAGAGTGAAGAACTTGCCTCAGAGATTGATCAGTAAGAACGACGATCACGTGCGCTTGGAAGTACTGTCTCAACTTTCTAGATGCGACGAGAAGGGCATAATCCAACTTCTCAAATCGTTGGTATCTTGTCTCAGTGTCAATCAGTACTCGACTTGAAAAATATACGGGTCTCTGAACTCCTTTATCTTCTCAGACAAGAGTCATGGTAGCGTGTAAATACGTTGCTACTTTCACCGCAAGTGTACGAGTCAAGTTTTAGTATAGAATGGAAGAGTTAGAGTTGTCGTATCCACAGGGATTGGATTAGATGGTCATTGAGTACCGCGATTATCATAATCTAATTTTATGTAGGTGATAAAAATATAGTTTTTTATATTAATAATATACTAAACTAATTAACTAATTAAACTATTTATACTGTATTGAGACGTTTAGGAGAATGGATTATCTAGAGATTAACTTTTAAACGTGTTTGGTTTCATTTACTTAACAATAACGGTATTCGACCTATCCGACAATATCAGTATCGTAAACTCATTCACTCCCTCTCCCGAGCATAAAGTAAATGAATATGTGACTCCGCATTAATGCCGAAGTCCCCCTCTAGTGTTTTGTAAAACACTTAGTCACATGAGTCTCACCCCAACGTCATAGATTTCACACTTTCTAACGCCCTCCCGGGTCATTAGATCGTCGCGTTATTTTTAAACCCTAGTCCGAATCCGGGGTTACCTCTCCCAAGTGTCAAACCCCGATTTCTCAATATATCTAAATAAGCATATAATGGAAATACAAGAATGGTAAATACAATCGAATAGCAAAGAACAACCGTTAAAGAAACACAATTCAAACAAACAACATTTTCATAAATTATATTAATCCTATCTATAATCCACGTTTAGCCAATGGCCATAACCGTATATACAATAATAAATGAGCTAAACATGCTCAAAAAAACTACCAAAGTTAAGAAATAAATAAAGAAACCAAGGAACTTAGCCGTTATCCGAAGATCCGATTGTAAAACTACTCTGAGAGCGTTTCTCCTTCTTCGCTTTATGATCTTCTTCGAGTTTGGATGAGCTTTCCCTAAAACCTCTCAAAAATATGCCTCTAATCTCTATTGAGGTCTAATTTCCAAAAATGAGAGGATGAAAGAAGATAAGGGAACCAAAATATTTAAAAATATCTAAAAACTTCTTTACAAGTACAGATGTCACTACTACTGCGGTGGGTATGTCAGCAGTGGTCACCGCTGCAGTGGTGGCTTGATCGCTGCAGCGGTGGTTCATCAGTGGGTACTCTATTGTTCCACCGATGCAGCGGTGGACAGACAGAGTGAAATTGAGCTCTCTGTTGTTTCACCGCTGTAGCGGTGGACAACTTGGCATTTTTCATCATTTTTTCACCATCCTTCCATCGTTGTTCAACCGTTTTAGCTCATTTTCATCCCAAACACATGATTTTTACAAAAACAAATAAAATCTAATTAAAACAAATTAAAACACGATAAAAATACACAAAAACTACCAAATTCGGTTTGGAAATAAATGGATAAATTACCCCTATCAAATACCCCCAAAATTAGAATTTTACTAGTCCTCGAGCAAAACACCTACACAATACAAGAAACTACAATGACTAATTACGAAATTGAAATACTAAAAATAAAAAACACAAACAAACTAAAAACAACAACATGCAAGTTTTGAATTTCATCTACCCGGCCAAATGGTTTTCCCTCAACGGCCCCCAATTCTATCAAGTTCAAAAATAGAATGCACCATGTGGTATACTAGAATTTCAATATTCAATAATAGTACGCGTCATTCTAGATCCTTTTAAAGTGTGTGTGCAAAAACTCAATAATACAACTATCTACCGATCGGATTGGATTATCCACCAATAAAGTTCATGACTAAAACCAATAAGGTATAGGAAATCCATAAGCTTGACAGGTTTCCATTGTCCACTAATATAGGCTCAAAAATTCAAAAAGATCAATAGGACTTGATTCAGTTTGGAACATTTAGCCAAGGGTATATCAGAAATAGAAATTAACTTAACTATACCCGAGGCATATGCTTGGCACTCAATCACTCTTGAACCCCCAAAGATCAAGTCGAAACAACCCTAAACATACATTTAAGAACTTCGTACTCACTTGTCAAAAGAAACGGAAATAGAACAATATTTACATATGTCTTTTTTTTTTCTAACAAACTACACCCCCAAACTTATTTGATTATTACAATTTCACGGGTGTAGTTAAAACAAAAGAAAAATGACAAGTGAGTGCTCGAATACCGAAACAATGAAAAGTTCGCCATAAACCCAACCGCTCACTTCAAGTAGCATAATGAATGCTAACTTGATTCACTCAAATTGTGCCTTCGGCTCAGTGATATAGGTTTAGAAAGAAGTTTTATCGACCAGGGTATTTGTTATGTGTTCAGGATTGAAACAGTTTTCCGGCTTCGACAGGGTAACGAGGGATAAACATATAATATGGTAGGCTTAAAAGGCTCAAGCGATCAAAATGAATGCCAAAATCATATCTCCTGAACTCTTTGCCTAGAATTTAGCCTCGAATTTCTCCCAAATCAGGTTCTAGAATCCCTATTGTCAAGAACTTGGCTAACGGATAATCGAGGTCAAATCAATTGGATAGTTATACATTGAGTTTATGTGTTCGTGCAATTAGGATCCACAATGACTTTTACTAGAACGAGACATCAAGCACATAGAACACACATGAATAAGCATTACGCTCGACCTCAATAAACAACTAGGGGACAGACTCATGATCGGGTAATGGCCCAAATGAAGTACAAAACTCAGCACATAACAACTAATACATAAACAAACTAAACCTAAACAAACATGCATACATTGAAAAAAAATAAAACATAACTAACAACAATAAAACATAATAACATACTACACATCACCCCCGAACTTAAAACGGGTAGTGTCCACATTGACCCATCAACGATCCCAATAAAAGCATATAGCATGATAATGAAGATGGGGGTTTAGAACACGTACCTGAGAAGCAAGATAATCTCACCTCCAAATCAAGTCGGCAGTGACAGATCTAATTTATTTTTGACTTGGGTTACCTCCCAAGAAGCACTTGGTTTATTGTCCTCGGCCTGACACAGAGAAGGGCTCATCAAAGAGCGACTTCCGCCCGTAGTATGTGTCATACAACACAACATACGGGTCTTGATTTTGTACGCCCTCAAGACTGGCGAGATTTGGCTCTGTTCGGCTCAATCTTTCAACTAGATTCTTCTCTGAATTTTGTGCTTGGGGAGCTTGAATGTATCGAGCTGGAAATGGGGTAAAATAGGTGAGCCACATCGGATCCTCATAAATGTGATCGTCTTGGATTGGGGGCAGCATCACCAATTGGATTTCAAATGGTGAAAAATCACAGCTATCAACATGTGATTCTTCATCGCCAATCCATACTTGGGTTATCTCAATATTAGCGTGATCATCTTCGATATCGCCCAAGTTCTTCCCGCTTGCATTCGATTCCTCATGGTGGCTTTCACATACGAATGTGACATTTACTTCTCTCAGTGCCACCGCTTCTGACTCAGCCTCAACATAGCAGATAAGCTGACCGATTTGCATCCGAAGAGACATTATGGTGGCATCAATTTCGGTACAAACTGTCTCAATATTATCAAGACGATCCTCGTGCTCATTGAGTCGGTCATTCGTTTTCCTCAAGAATATCTGAGTCTTTCCCATAACTGTGGCGAACACTTCTTTCAGGGTGGGTGGAGACTCCATATCTTGAACCAGGGTGTCAATCCATGGCACTGTAGAATTAAAACAATCCCCCAATCTTTGGTGACTTGGTGAATAATTCCAACTCTAATAATCAAAGTCCGCCAATTCCTTCAACGACCAAAGGACTTTGTCCACGGTTAGGTCGTAGAAAGAGATTGTACCGTTTCTTCCTTCCACCCACGTTTTAGTTACGGCTTGGAACTCGTCGAGAAAATTTAGTAATTGACACTCCCTCGAGAACTGATGATTTGGAAATTGATTGAGCAGCTCCTTGTATCGATCCCAAGCACAATAAAATATCTCAAAATCTCATTGAAAGAAATGCAAAAGTACCCATTGGTCTAACATCTTCAAGTACCCTACAGGAAAAATAAAAACAAAACTACAAACAATAAAATTAAAAACAAAAGAAATTCCTAAATTAAAATCAAGTTATTTACTTACAATATCAACAACAATCGAAAAACCAATCCCCAGCAACGGCGCCAAAAACTTAGTAGTACGTAAATACATTGCTATTTTCACCATAAATGTACAGATCAAGTTTTAGTATAGATTGGAAGAGTTAGGATTGTCGTATCCACAGGGATTGGATTAGACGGTCGTTGAGTACCACGATTATCATAACCTAACTTTATCTAGGCAACAAAAATATAGTTTTTTATATTAATAATATACTAAACTAATTAACCAATTAAACTATTTATACTATATTGAGACATTTAGGGGAATAGATTATCTAGGGATTAACTTCATTTACTTAAACGTGTTTGGTTTCGTTTAGTTAACAATAACGGTATTCGACCTATCCGACAATCTCAGTATCATAAACTCATTGTCGGATAAGATGAATGTCGTTAATGTAAACTAGATTAAAACGAACACGTTTAAGTGGACGAAGTTAATCCCTAGGCAATAATTTCCCATGAACGCCATAACACTATACTAGTATAATTAGTTTAATTAACTTAGTATTAGTATATTTTATTATAAAAACTATATTTTTATCGCCTAGATAAAGTTCGGTTATGATAATCTCGGTACTTAACGATCGTCTAATCCAATCCATGTGGATACGACAACCCTAACTCTTTCAATCTATACTAAAACTTGACTCGTACACTTGCGATGAAAGTAGCAACGTATTTACGCGCTACCAAATTTTTGGCATAACCTTGTAACAGTAGGTGCCTCTATCTGTGATGAACGAGGTCTTGCTTTTGTTAAGAGAAAACATGGAGATTTAATTATATCCAGCATAGGCGTCAAGAAAACTCAAGAGTTTATGCCCCGTCGTGGCATCTATGACCAAATCTATTATTGGCAAAGGGAAGAAATCTTTAGGGCACGCTTTGTTACGGTCTTTGCAATCCACGCAAATACGCCATTTGTTCCCAGCCTTGGGTGCAAAAACAATGTTGAAGAGTCAGTTAGGAAATTCCACTTCTTCCACCAAGGTAAATCTCACTAATTTGTCCATTTCCTGCTCAATGAGCTGTTGGCGCTCTGGATGAAATTTTATTCTCTTCTACCTCACAGGGGAATGGTATGGATCAGCGTGAAGCCGATGCATGGAAATACTTGGATTGATCCCAGGAAGTTCGTTGTGAGACCAAGTGAACACATCATAGTTCATTTTTAGGAGATCAATGAGCTCTTCTCACCGTGCCGCGCTGAGTTTAGCACCTATCCGAACAGTTCGTCCCTCATTGGTGAGGTGAATGGGTACTTCTAACAAGTCTTCATGTGGCCGTGGACGAGGCTCTTCATCCCAAAGGTTGTCGATCAGCATGGTTCTGGGATCAGATAGAGCCATGAGCTCGGCCCCGTTGTTCTCAGTCCCGGCCAATGATTGCTATTTTCTCTTCTCGAGTGCCCAGTTGGCACATGATCTGGCTATTTCTTGATCTCCACGCACTTTTCCCACCCCTTCCTCTGTAGGGAACTTCATTGATTAGTGATATGGGGAGGCCACAACTTTTAGAGTAACCAAAGTCGATCGTCCAATAATGGCATTATACAGAGATGGTCGGTCCTCGATGAGGAACTTAACCCAAATCATAGCTGAAACGTGCGTAACGCCGACCGTAATGGAAAGAGAGATCCAGCCAATGGAGCTTATGACATCCCCTCCAAAACCAACAAGGGGAGAAGTAGTGGGCTTCATAGAACCTGAACTATTGTTCATTTTGTCGAATGCCTATTTGAAGATGATATCTATGGAACTTCTTCCGTCAATCAGAATTCACCCCACCTTGTAGTGGTTGACTAAGGCAGAAATTACCAAGGCATCATTGTGGGGGGTATGCACCCCTCAGAGATCAACTTCACTAAAGGAGATGACATTGTGCATGGCAGCATCAATTGTGCCTACCTCGTACACGTTCTCGTCGACTTTTCTCTTCGCTTTATACTCATACCTCTTCTGGGAAGATGTCGATTCCCCTCCGAGGTTGAGGCCACCATGGATTATATTTATCTCACCGTCTACCCGCATATCATCATCGCATTCTTTGCCTTCCCTTCTCAGCGGGGTTGGCCATGGTTTTTTCTTCTCGGCTGGCCCCTATGCTAATCTCAGCAACTGTTTTCCCCAAAGCTTGTGTTATCTTTGTAGATGTAATGACCAAGATACCCTCATTTTATGAGGGCCTCAATCTCTTCTTGGAGCTGATAGCATTCATTTGTCATATGACCGCGGTCACAGTGAAACTTACAATATTTGGCCACGGAGTTTTCTATAGGTTTCCCTCTGGGGAAAGGAATAGTGGGAAAAAAATCATCTTCCCGTATTTTTGGCATAGATTGTCGTGATGGGCACTGTTAGAAGATTTAACCCTTGCACGGGTCCCTAAGGGTGGAAGAAGTCTCCGATCTCCAGGAAGAAGTCCCAAGCGTCCCTCTACCTGCAACGTCCTAGAACTTTAAGCCCTATTTGACATTTCTTTCATTCGGCCCTTCTTTTTCTAACTTCTTTCTCAGTCATGCTTTACGATGTCCCTAAGGTATACCTCGTAAAAGCTTGTGCCTCTGGCCAGGGTGGCAACCAGGTTAGGAGCGGGTCGCAAACATAGGTCATAAGATAACCTTCGGTGTTTCAATCCGTCAATGAACGCGTTCAAGGCCACAACATTGGGTAAGTTTTCGCAATACAAGCTTTCCATGTGAAACCTTCTTACGAAGTTGCCTAAATTTTCTCCAATCTCCTGTTGAAGGGCGAGAATGTGGGTGTCTGTTTTAGGCCTTCGATGGGAGCTGCTGAATCGGGTTAGGAAAAGCTGTTCAAGTTAGGTAAAGCTTGATATCGAGGCAGGGGTCAGGTCCCTAAACCAATTATTGGCCATGCCGAAAAGGGTAAGAGGAAATTACTTACACCTAATCGAGACAAAAGTCGTATGCATGTCCATGAAAGTAACAAAAATGGTGAGGTGATCAACGGGGTTAGTAGTTCTGTCATATGGAATTATTTGGGGGCTAAGGAACCTGTACGGTACCACTTCAAGCACTATATCATCGATAAAATAAGACCTTATACCTGAAGGAAGTCCAACAGCCCCTCCAGGGCCCCGCATCTGCATGAGTGTTGATTTTATCTTGGCCATGCGCCTTTCCAGAGTGGTATCTCCCCTGGGTGGTGCTGCAACTTGGCTTTGAGCCGCTCTGGATCCCTGTCTCCTGGCAGAAGGAGAATGAGAATTCTCGACATATCTCTAGCCGGTTTTCTATCCAACGTGCTATTTGGGTCTCTCGATCGTGTAGAGTGACCAGACCTTGTAACCATCAATCTTTGAGCCAAGATGGGAGCTAATGGTTGGAGGAAGGCTTTTAGTAGTGGTTCCCACAAACGACGCCAAACTGTTGATGTCGAATTTTGGATGATCTCATTGGTATGGTCTGATCACTTGTTGATGGAGAAGATGTACTTCTTTGTTAGAATGGAGATGGACAAGATCGGTATCAGTCCGTCTGACCTTAGCTGGGCAGAAGTAGAGTGACCGGGAATGGGTCCCGAGCAGGGGAGCTATTCGAGAGTCCTATAATTCGTGGAGAGTCTTTTGATCCAAGAAGGGATGAATCAGAGCTAGTATGGGTAGTACCTTGACACTAGTATAAAGGACTTGCCAGGATGGTCCTAGCGTGTTCCCTACGGCGTGAGAACCAGCGCTCAAGGAAAGAATTATAAAAGTGCTACCGAGAAGAGTAAGCAATTTTTCATGTACCTTTGGGCATTGGTATGACCTCCTATATATAAGCATGGAGTGGAATAGTTTAAGGGTATAAGCAAGGGTTAGTGTCCCTTCAAAGTCCCATCAACGTCCCATCTCGGCATGTGGCCAATGAGAGGAAGACATGAGGACATCTTTATGTCGGTCAAGGGTAGTGACTAAGATGTTTTTGTACTAAATATGATTTGATGAAAATCAAACTCTAGTAAAGTCAATCACGAAAATTTCGAGTTGGACCCGAAACTTTTACTTAGCTGTATTTTGTCAAGTTCAACATTTTTTTGCATTTTTGTCATGTTTTTTGTTATTTTTGTATATTGTATAGTGTGATCTTAGGTAGAAATTCATTCCCTTCAAACCCAAGTTTAAAGTTTATCTGAACTTGTACTTATTTGACATTGACTGGGCGAGACAAAATGCAGTGTCTACAGCTGCCCGGTCATGGCCCCCTGCCTCTATCTCTACTTTCTTTCAACTCGAGCAACTCTTTCTTTCCCAATTCAATATGGATGCCACTGGTTCGGCTTCGATCCGATTTCATATAAAATCAAAACCAAAACCATTAGAATATAGCAAACCAAAACCGCAACCAAAATCATCGGTTTCTTTTTTAAACGGTTTTAAAACCATACCATTTAAATTTATACAAAACTAAAACCAAAACCATGAAACCATTTAAGATTTTTCAATTTTATAAAAACCAAAAACAAAACCAAAACCGCAAAATCACGGACCATTATTTTTCATACATAAACAAATACATAATTTCCAAAAAACAAAACCGAATCACAAAATAACCATAATTAACGTTTCTAACTAGTAACCATAATTAAAGTTTCTAACGAGAAACCATAATTAAAAAAATGGAAGAACAGCCATGAAATCACCAATAAAAAATTAAACCAGTTGATGTCGGATTTTAGATGACTTCGACAGTATGGTTTGGTCAGCGCTGGTGGAGTTGGAGAGGTCTGCAATGGAGATCTTCAATCATTGCAGCTTCTTATCCACGGACAGGTCCCTAGCCGAGAAGGACGGGCCTAAATTGAAATGGACCCAAAAGCCTTTTAAGCCGAGAAGAAGATGGCTAGAACACCTTGAGACTCGAGGAAAAGTGAATAAAAGCTAGGGATGGGGTAGTTCCAAGATAGGGAGCACCTGGAAACCTACACAAAGGACTTACCGGGATGATTCCAGCGTGTCTCCTCCGACGTGAGAATCAGCTTACGGGAGAAAAATTTATAGAGAAGTTGCCAAGAAGAGTAAGAAAAATTCATATACCTTTGAGCAATTATATGTCCTCCTATTTATAGGTAATGAGTGGATTAGGTTAAGGTCTTAAGCATGGATTAATGTCTCTTCAATATCACATCAATGTACCAACTTGGCAAGTAGCCAATGAGAGGGTGCCAAGGAGATTCTTACTTTGGCCATATTTGGGGATATTTTGGGATATTTATGGACGTATTTGGAGATATTGGGTTGGGAAAATGAGTCAGCCCATAAACCGAGGAAGACACTATCCTGTTGTAGCCGAGATGAGAAGTGCGATTCATGTCCTTCCCAAATAGTCGGAGATGGGAAGGGAGGTATACCGATCTTTCTACCTTTCCCTTCTCGAGTAGCTGGAGATGAGAATGGGGGCTTTGCTTGAGGAGATTTTCGGAATAGATCCCCAAGATAGGCGACGCCATTGTGGAGAATGCCGAGATGAGAAAAAATTCCCCATCCCGGTAGTGGTTTGTCGGCTCTTCCTAGAGTGTGTTGAGGCCTCTGAGATGGCTGACATGGATGAAAATATCCCTCTGCTTGGTACAATTTTCACATTTAATCTTCGGTATGACTTGATCTTCGTGGGGAGTTTTGGACACGTGGCGGTTTTCAATTGGTTGCGTTGAGGTGACAATTTTTACACTCATCAAGGCTTATATCATCATTATCATCCTCATTTTCAATTTTCTAAGCCTTTAGCGCCAAGGATTTCTTCTAGCTATTTTTGGTGTCATCCTCATATCCTTTAATCGTCGTTTCATGAGTCATCAAGTTGCCTATGAGATCATCAATTTCGTATTTGCCAGGATCCTTAGCTTCCTCAATTGCAGTCACCTTCGACTCCCACACTTTTGTCAAAGATCTTAGGACCTTTCGAACTCTATCCTCCATGGAGTATGGCTTTCCAAGTTTACTCAAGTGATTGCAAATATTGTTGAAACGAGTATACATCTCTTGAATCGATTCAGTTTCTTCCATTCTGGACAATTCAAATTTCTTCATAAGAGCGTTGATTTTCGATTGCTTCACTTGACTTATCCCTTTGTGGGTAACTTGTAACTTGCCCCACATCTCCTTTGCTGATTTAAAACCTAAAACTCTCGAGTATTCATTAGCATCTAAAGAAAACAATAAAATATTAATAGCTTGAGTGTTCATAGAAAGATTCTGCTTATCAGAAGCAGTCAGCTGCTCTTTCTTTTTCTCAACTCCGTTTTCCATTGGAATAAACGAATCATCCTCGATTGTTAACTACACATCATAATTTGTGGTCTAAAGGAAGACTATCATTTTATCTTTCCAGAACGAATAATTTTCACTTGCAAATAACAGTGGTCAGTGCATAGACTGCCCCTCAGCTAGTGTGCCTATTATGTGCGCCATGTGATCTTTGTTAGCTAAGTGTGTCGAGCTAAACTAGCTCTGATACCAATTGTTGGTCCAATGAACTATCCAAGAGGTGGGTGAATTGGGTAGTATTAAAAATTATCAGAATATAACACTTCAAAAAATTAAACAATTAATTTTATTCTAAAATTAATTATGATCTTTATAGCAGTGGATATGTATTATCAACTAGGTGCACACCAAACAATAATATATACGTAAAGTAAATAAAGCAGCACGCCACGATATATCCTAGGTCACCAAGCTATTCTTAGCTAATCCAGTCCTCCGACACTGAGATTCGCACCCACTAATCACTAAGATCCCTTTAAACAGGTAGGAACCAAATCTTTACACAATGATTCATTTCACAGGCTCATAATCAACCTTTACAAATTCCTTTTTTCAAGCTCAGGAATAACCTCTTCTTTTTCTCAGGCTCAAGAATAACCTTATCTTTTTACAGGTTAAAGATTAACCTAATACTTTCATAGGCTAAGCATCAAACTTAATTATTTTATACCTTAGGCTAAGAATCAAGCCTCACAATCACTCCAAGTATCATTTTCCCAGGTAAGGATGGAACATTTACAATTCACTTATAATTGATCCTAATTAGGAAGAATCACAACTAAGCTCTTTTCAACGGGAAAAGAGTAGCATAACCTTTTTGTACTCTAGGAAAAAATTAAACCTCAATCTTTTTACAAGAAGAGATCGAAACCCAAAGTCACCCTGATTAGATATTCCCAATAATATCTAATTCGCACGCAACTCACCAATTACAGAATTGATAAGGTTTTTTCCACTCAGAGCTTCTGCCACCTCAGATTAATTAATACTCAATTAATGTCTCAATACTAGTGATAGAAATAAAGTGAGAAAACAAAATCTGATTATAATAAAGAATGCAGGTAGCACAATTAAGCACGTAATCAGATTAACACACAAATCGTTTTTAAAAGATTTTTATGCTTTTAAAGTTCAAAAACGATTTCTCAAAAAGATCAATTCACCAAGCAAATAATAATAATAAAATACTCAATTAAAGAATAATCTTGGAACAATCTCACCAAGAAAACACCGAATAAATTGCACGTAGTATCACAAGATAGTTTTGATCGGTGACGCTAACTCAAATAGCGCTTGAACTCAAGAACTTCTCAATAATCAATCTCATAATTGATCTCTCAAAATAATATCAAAATGATGACTCTTAGAAAAGCTTAGGAATTGAATAGTTATTGATATTGTGTGCATTGTTCTCTTGTTATGTGAAATCTGCAGGTCTATATATAAGGAATTAGAACAAGTCTTCCAACGGCTAGTTTTCAAATAATAAGTATCTAAAAAGCACTTATAAACTCCATATATTATTATAACTTAATCCTGGTATAATTTACCCAATAATATCTTTTAGAATATTCACTTAAATCCCTCAAACATTTTCTCAAACTCAATTAGATAAGATGAAAGAATTACATGCACCAAATTGAGAGAGATCAAAAATACTTGAATCATATCTATAGGGATATTTAAATATTAATTAAATAGCTCAAAATATATCAGATCCCTAAGATATCTTGCATATCTTAACCATAAACGGCTAGTAACGACTATTATTTGATCAGAATCCTCGAAATCTTCTAAACCTGAAACAGATCCATCTGTCGACCACCCGATTCAGGATATAGCCAAACCAAAATTCCTTCACCCCTCAATCGACCGCCCATACTTCATCTGTCGACCGAACGATTCAAAGGATTACACAAATCGATTCACATGTCGACTGGAAGATTCAGAGATTTCCTTTTTTTGCCATAGGTCGGCTTACCTGTCGACCGAACGATCCAGCAATTTCTCATTTTAAGCATCTGTCGACCGACCAGTCGACTGATCAAGCTAGATCATCTCTCCTTAATCCGATTTTAATTCATTTTCTTCAACGTTTTCACCCCTTTAACCGATTTCTTTTCTTTGTTAGCTCCACTAAAATCTTAAATTCAATTTTAATCAATTATCTTTATTTCTTTTTCAATTACACATAGGAGTAAATAATTTAACTAATTAGGATCCTATAAAAACACACATAATTTTGAAAAATATTTTGTGTCGTGTGTGATCCTAATCGGGACACATTAAGAGTAAAAATTTAACCTGAGTTGTTTTCCCTAGGTTCTTCAATTTCTTCAGTCTCTTAACGTCCATCATCTTTGTCAATCTCCTCAGCATTTATTTTTTTCATGATAATATATTCACTGGAACTTATAAACTAAAACACTCAATAAATCCATTAGTTCCACCAAAAACATCAACATTTAATTGTCCATCAAAATCTTAGGATCAGCACCGGCCTTGTAAAGGCCAATTTTAGAGAGGGAGACTTCCACCGTGGCAACCCTCTCTCCCCCTCCCCACCCCCATCTCCATCTCCCTCCCCCCATCCCCATCCTCATCTCATTAAAAAAAATAGTTTTAGCTAATTGTTTGTAATTTTGGTGATTGTTTTATTATATATATATATTTAGACTTATAATTTATGTGTGTTATATTTGTTAGAAACTTTTATCCATGAATTTACCTATTTATTTTTTTTTATAAATATTAATATTGAAAAATATTAACTTTTTTTTTAAAAAAAAAATGTTTGAAATATTATGATCTTAAAGGCGAAACAACTTAAAATAATAATAAACTTCATACTGAAATTAAACACGTTAACCAGTACAATTAATCATAAAAAGGAAAAAAACATTGGATAAATTAGAAAATAGTACCCATAATTAAACTTTTATAGCATGGATAAATACTTAGTTTTATCAAACCATTCGTAGAGAATCTCTCCATCTTCGTAATCGAACAGTTCTGGGTCATCCGTGTATTTGGGATTGGTAAAGTACTTTAGTGACTGGTCGTTTGCATTTGATGTATTGGTCTTCCAAATCTACTTGAGTCTTTGTTTGACAAGAATTCGTTTGTCCATTTGTTTTATTTCTCGTTTCAATGCGTAACAAATTTTGCCGATGTTATCCAGTTTGTTTTCCAATATTTCGAAAGACTACAATTTTGGAATCTTGAGGTAGTACATATGAGACCTTGCCTCATAAAGGTCCATTTTTTCCATTAGCGTTGGCCATTGTGAATTCTTTATCTCTTCACTATCCTTACCCCATTCAGTGTAGTTGTAACTCTAATGGTAACAACGATTGACACATCGAACAATTTGCTTGAAAGGATCACCGTGTAATAAGAAAGTTCATTTTCTCGTGATGGGATTCAGCCATGCGCCAAAGAGATCTAGTTGCCCTTAAACATTAGTGTAATCTATAATAACATCCCACTGACCGCGCACATCCTGGGGGTAACACAACTTCTCTTGGGCGTTATACCATAGTAGTGGGCGCGGCAATTCATCTTCACTCCAATGTATGGCCTTTGACCGGCGTATCTGGATTCCATACCACGTACCTATCTCATCTTGGTACCTGGCATAGTTCCTTATCCCTGAACCCTCACCAGTGCAATGGATCTTTATTTTTTCTTTACATTTACCCTTACCCTTATCGTTTCCACACCCGCTTGCCATTTGAACTGCTTTTATGAAACAAATAAAATTGTTTATATTATCTATTTTTAAAAAGTTAAATTAATAAAAAAAATTA
Organism: Eucommia ulmoides; assembly: GCA_016647705.1. Taxonomy (NCBI): domain Eukaryota; kingdom Viridiplantae; phylum Streptophyta; class Magnoliopsida; order Garryales; family Eucommiaceae; genus Eucommia; species Eucommia ulmoides. The sequence goes on from CM028329.1 coordinate 43,984,880, forward strand.
AAATAGTTTAAAACTTGTTTAGAATTTGTTTATTAAGTAAATTTTGATTTGTTATTTATTATTTCTAAAAAGAGGAAAATTTGTTTTAAAAAAAATAATCGAGGAAAAAAATTTACAAACAGTAGAATCCAGCCCTGCCAGGGCCGGATTTGACCTTTTTTTTTTTTCAATTGTGTAATTTGTTTAATATTTTTAAATTTGAAATCTAATAAAAATTATAATTTTTGTATAAGTTTTTATATTAGGTTAAATGACATATTATACTATAGTTACTAAATTAACTTTTTGCTTAAATATAAACATATTCATTAACATAAAAATATAACTATATTAAGGATAAAAACATAAGTATATAAAATCTAACCTAAAAACATATATTAACATTTTAAAACATTAACCAACAAGTAATCTTCCTTATAAATGTAAAAACATAATTACACAAATTATAACTTAAAAACATATATTAACATCTAAAAAACTTAACTAAAACAATGTATTATTACTAACCTCAAATGATAGATTAAGCTCAAACTCCAAAATTTTCAATCAACACAAAAGTAAAGAATTATAAAGATTTGAATATTTCTTTCTTCTTTTTCTTTTTCCAATGTACATCATTTTTCTTTTTGTACAAGTTAAAGTATTTTGTCTTTTTTTTTCAACTTTCTTTCTCGTTTTTCCTTTTGTACATGGGAAAGTATTTTGTCTTTCCCATTTTTTTTAAAGATTTTGATTTTTAATTATTTTCTCGAATTTCATTTATTCTTAAATTATTTTTAATAATTCAAAAAATAATATTTTTTGAAATAATTTTTATTTCAATATGTTTTCTAAAATAATTATAATTTATATATATATTTTAATTTTAAAATATCAAACAATTTTTACAAAAAATTATATATATTAAAATCAAAGTTATTTTAACAATTTTATATATATTTATATAATTATAATTTTTTAAATATTTTAAATATTTTAAAAATAAAATTATATATAAATTATAATTATTTTGTAACGGATAATTATTTTAAAAAATATTATAAAAAATTATTTCAAAAAATATATTATATTTTTAAATTATTAAAAATATTTTATGAATAAATAAAATACCATCAAATAATTAAAAATAAAAAATAAAAAATAAAAGAAAAATGTACTCTCTAAGACAAGATTTTGAATTTGGATTCTCACTGCAAAAAGAAAAGATTTGACATTTGACTATAAAGATCTGAATCTTTCTTTTTTCTTTCTTTTTTTCCAAATTTCTTTTTCCTTTTTCCTTTTGTACATGGGAAATTATTTTGCCTTTCCCATTTTTTTTTTAAGATTTTGATTTTTAATTATTTTCTCGAATTTTATTTATTATTAAATTATTTTTAACAATTCAAAAAATATTTTTTTGAAATAATTTTTATTTCAATATTTTTTCTAAAATAATTACATGTTACAAAATAATTATAATTTATAAATATTTTTTAATTTTAAAATATTAAACAAAAATTATATATATTAAAAATCAAAGTTATTTTAACAATTTATATATATATATATATATATATATATATATATATATATATTTTAAAAATAAAAGTATATACAAATTATAATTATTTTGTAATGGGTAATTATTTTAAAAAATATATTATAAAAAAATTATTTCAAAAAATATATTATTTTTTAAATTATTAAAAATATTTTACGAATAAATAAAATACCATCAAATAATTTTTTTAAAAAAATGTACTCCCCAAGACAAGATTTTGAATTTGGATTCTCACTGCATAAAGAAAAGATTTGACATTTGATTGTAAAGAATCATAATCATAATCTTTAACCATCAAATAAATGGTATATTTGATGGATAATACCCAATTTTAAAATTCAAAATCGTTTTCTTTTTCTATAAATACCTTCCTATCATCTTTCATTTTTTTTCACTTCACTCATCCTATTATTACTTGAGTTTATTAGAGTTGTTTAGTTTTGTATTGATTCGAAGATTTTGGAGTTTCAATTTGATCTACCATTTGAGGTTAGTAATAATATATTGTATGGTAATATATGTTTTTAGGTTAAAATTTGTGTAATTATGCTTTATGTTTATAAGGTTATTTGTCGATAATTTTTTTAAATGTTAATATAAGTTTTTAGGTTACCATTTGAGGTTAGTAATAATATATTGTATGGTAATATATGTTTCTAGGATAAAATTCGTGTAATTATGCTTTATGTTTATAAGGTTATTTGTTGATAATTTTTTTAAATGTTAATATAAGTTTTTAGGTTAGATTTTGTGTAGTTATTATTTTATGGTTAATATAGTTATGTTTTTATGTTAATCATTTAGATTTAGACAAAAAGCTAAATTATAAACTTTAGTATCATATGTCATTTAACCAAATAGGTTCTATTATTTTTTAACAACTAAAGTATATCTATTAAATTACTAATCTTAGTAAAATATATCATTAATAGATTTTATTAAGAAAAAATATTTCAAATTATTTAAAATTAGTTTAGGAGTTGTTTATTAGAGAAAAAATATTTCTGAAAATTTTGTTTGTTATTATTTATTAAAACTGGAAGAAGAAACCGAGAAAAAAAAAAAAAAAGAGGGGAAAAATTGATATTGAATCCGGCCTTGTCATGGCCGGATTCTAAATAAAATAAAAAAAAATATTTATAATATTATTTAATTGTTTAATAATAATTTATAGAATATATAAATTTTGTATATGTAAGGAAAACAAAATTGTTTATAAAAAAAAAAAAAAAAAATTAAAAATTTTGTTTAAAATAAATAAAATTATTTATATTGTTTAGACTTAAAAAGTTAAATTATTAAATTACTAATCTTACTAAAATATATATTAAATTACAAAATTTAGTAAAATATAGTCTTGATAAATTTTATTAGCAAAAATTGTTTTAAATAGTTTAAAAGTTGTTTAGAAATTGTTTATTAAGTAAATTTTGGTTTGTGAGTTATTATTTATAATAAGAAGAAAATTTGTAAAACAAGAAGTCTAGAAAAGAAAAAAATAAATTAAACTAATTAAATTGATTCCGACCCTTTCAGGGCCGAATTCCATCAATTTTTTTTTTTATTATTATTTTTAAAAATCTAATAAAAATTATAATTTTTGTAGTTTCTTTTATTAATTAAAATTATTTTATTTTTAAAGCTTAATCATGACGAACGTGGTGTTACATTGGGGGATAGTATTATACAAGAATCAAATTGATTTATATCGTAAATTTTTTATAAATTTTTAAATTTTGTATAAAAATTATATATAAATTTTGTATAAGTAAGAAAAAAAATAAATTGTTTCAAAAATTGTTTATAAAAAAAAAATAGAAAAATTTGTTTAAAACAAATAAAATTATTTATATTCTTTAGACTTAAAAAGTTAAATTATTAAATTACTGATCTTAGTAAAATATATATTAAATTATTAATCTTAGTAAAATATATTCTTAATAAATTTTATTAGAAAAAGTTATTTAAAATAATTTAAAAGTTGTTTAGAAATTGTTTATTAAGTAATTTTGGTTTGTTAGTTATTATTTATAATACAAAAAAAAAATTGTAAAAAAAAAAAAAAAAAGTCAAGAAAAGAAAACAATTTAATTAACCCTATTAAATTGATTCTGGCCCTAACAGGGCCGAAATCAATTTCTTGAAATTAATTCCGGCCCAGTTAGGGCTAGATTCCGTAAAAAAAAATAGAGAAAAGAAAAAACTAACATAGTCAAATCCGGCCTTAACAGGGCCAGAATCAATTAAATTGATTCGTTTAATACAAAATATATTCCAGCCCTGTCAGGGCCGGATGCCCTCAATTTTTTATTTTATTTTTTTACTATTTTTTATTTTTAAAACTTAATCATGACGAACGTCGTGTTACATTGGGTGAGAGTATTATACAAGAACCAAATGCATTTATATCGTACAATATGTCTCCTAAAGAGATAAGATCATTTAATATCGGCATGACGTTGGACGAGTTTCTAGATGCGATTAGGCCGAAGATAGTTTTGGACGGTCAAAATGTACGTTTGAAGCTTCAACGCCGATATCTAATGTATCAATGGAAGTCACATTGGATGAGTACATTGTATCCGATTGAGGATGACGACGTGCTTACAGTGTGCTTGCGTATACCTTTGCAATTTCCCGGGGTATATACAGTTGAATTTTACATGGAGAATGAAATCATTAGAACATAATATTTAGGTCTTGTAGGGTCATATAGTAGGATGCTAATGGAAGAATGCAATTTAAACGATTTTCCAAGCGCTTCCCAGTACAATCTCTCAGGTTACTCGCAAGACCATGTTGGAAACTTCCAATCCCAGTCGGTCTACCAGTCCAACGTAAGGCCTAGTGGAAGTTTCAAGCGAGGCCCGTCTCGCATTAGTGGAGATTCAACAAATGTAGTTTGGCAACTAGCGACTGAGCCTGAGACGACGATGGATGATCCATCTGTGGTGGACAACCATTTTGACGCAAGAGATTTCAATGAGAATGTTGATGAGGAGCTAATGGTAAACGACCCGGTAGAGGATTTGAACGATGATAACATCGACACGGCACGGGACGCTGGACCTGTGGATCGCGACAAGATTGATGATCTCATCAATGATGCCAATGATGATAGTGTGCAGATGACCTACAAGACCCCGATCCTGTACATGTCAAAATACGATTGTGGAGATACAACCATTATCAGAGACTATAAGTGTAAATCAAACATGAAGACATCGGATCCTGAAAACCCGGAGTTCAGCGTCAGGATGGTTTTTAATGATAAAAATTCACTTCAAAATACAGTCAAGATGTACAACATCAAAGTCAATTGTGAGTACGTCGTCAAGGAAAGCAAGCTGAAGATGTGGAATGTTGAGTGCAAAAATGGTTGTCGGTGGCGGTTGGGTATCATTTGGAAAAGGAATCACGATTACTTTGAGGTCACTAGATGCAATGGAAAGCATACGTGTCTGTCTTCGAAGATGAATTGGGATCATTCCAACTTAGATTCGGGAATGATTGATCATATATTGCTTAACCAAATTGTTGTAAGTTTCTAATTGTCGTAAATTTAAATAGTTTTATAAGTATACTTTTAATTTTAAATAACAAGGATCCTTACATCAATTAATGTTGCAACGTGATCCTGAACTCAAAATAGCTGTCATCAGACAAAATATATGTGAAAACTACAAGTTCATGGTATCCTATCATAAGGCTTGATTGGCAAGCACCAAAGCAGTAGAGATGCTATTTAGGGATTGGGACGAGTCATATGAAAAGTTGCCTCAGTATGTTGCTGCCTTACAACATTTCAACCCCGGTACTGTGGCACAATTTGACTACTTTCCTAGTGATACCCCCGGCTCTTTCATATTGGACAAGTTCTTTTGGGCATTCAAGCCCACAATAGAAAGATTTAAGCATTGTCGACCAGTGATCTACATTGACGGCACATTTCATAGAGAAAAGTGTTGATCCCAAGATTTTGATGAACAATTAAGTATTGATATTTTGGTAGAACTAATATTTGATCAAGTGTTTCAGTGATTTAAAACTCCAGTAATGAAGATGTCAAATGGAATGGATGCTTAATGAAGATATCAAGATGATGAAAAAGTATTAAGAGTTTGAAGAAATTAGAGAAAACAACCCAGGTAAATATTAACTCTTAATATCTCATTTAGGAACACATACATGGCACAAAATAAATCTTATCTTTGATGTGTGTTTTTGTTAAGTATATTTATTTGCTCCTATGTGAATTAAAAAGAAATATTTTTGAATGACGAAAATGGAATATAAGAATATTAGTGGAGCTTATTTAAATATAAAAAATGATAAAGGGATGAAATCGTAAAAGAAAGTAGGTTAAAAACGAGATCAGAGAAGTGATTCAGAAGGAGGCAGTCGACTGAGGAGTCGACAAAAGAAGGAAGATGAAATATCCTGAATTAAAGAGTTGACCGATCGGTCGACCTATGAAAACATCTTAACTCTCTGAATCTGCGAGTTGATCAAGCAGTCGACCGGTGAAAGCATGCTAAACTCTCTGAATCTGCGAGTCGACCAAGCAGTCGACCTATAACCACTGCGGCGATGGTTTGGCTGCAAGCGACGTTGGGCAGTTAATTGAGGTAGTTGACTGAATGTGCTGGTTCAGGATATTGTTTGATCCGATTTTAAATCCAAAAATAGCTGTTTTTTGTTAGGATTTGAGAGAGATTTAAGGGATATTATCTATATTTAAGATATGGTTCATATACTAATTAAATCCTTTCAATATGGTTCATTAAATATTAATGTTTCTCAATTTGGTAATTAAAATGGATTCTACACTTATTTATTTTGATTGAGAAATACTTTGGGGATTTAATTGAGAGTTTTAAAAGTTGTTATTAAGTGAAATTCAACCTAAATGAATTCCTTATGTTATAAGGGGTCTATAAGAGTATTTTATTGTCATGACACTTGTAAATTAGCCGTTAGGAGGCTGATTACATATGCCTTTATATAGACCTGCGAATTTTCTAAAGAGAGCTAATCATTCTAAGAGATATAATCACTTTATATCATTTTGAGAGAGCTTTTATAAGAGTTATCATTCTAAATCATTGTGAGTTGTTCTAAGACTAATTCTGATAATCAACTGCGATCAATTTTTGCTGATACCGGAATTGAAGCTACATTGTTCTACTCATTAATACTGTGGATTCCGGGTGAGATCTTTCCATACTGATTATTGCTTGTTTATTATTTTGTTTTTAGAAATTGATCTTAGAAATTATTTTTGATTTTTGAAGAAAATATTTTTCAAACAATTTCTTGAATCTGATTACGTGCTCCAATTTGCTAGCTATATCTTGTTAAAATCAGATTTTTGCATCTCACATATTTCTATCACTAATTGGGATATTGATTGAGTTTTTATTTATCTGGAGTGGTAGAAACTCCGAGTAAGATTTACTTATCAATTTTTGTATTAGTGAGTTGTGACGAATTAAATATCATTGGAGATATTTAATCAAGGGTAGCAGGATTTTAGTCTCTTCCTGTAAAGAGATTAAGGTAGTGACTCTTCCTGAATAAGAATTGCGTTTTTGTTTTGAGTGATTTTGTAACGATTCAATCCTTACCGGGTAAAGGATATTTGGAGTGTTTTGGTGAGGTTGTGATTCTTGAGCCTTGTGTTAAAAAGAATTAGGTTATTCTTTAGCTTGTAAAAAGTAGAGGTTATTCCTTAGTTTGAGAAAAAAAAAATTGTAAAGGTTGATTCTGAGCCTGTAAAAGAATCAATGTGCGGGTTTGGTTCCTACCTTTAAAGGAATCTTGATTTTTATGGGTGGGACCTCTGTGGAGCCCGGGGGATTAGATTAACCAAGAGTAGTTTGGTGAACCAGTATAAATCTCTGGTGTGTTGCTTTCTTAATTTGTTTATTTTTGTTGTTTGGATGTGCACTTAGATTTATTTTAATTCTGTTGTGATATAAAGATAATAATTAATTTAGGCATAAAATTAATTATTTGATTTATTCAAGGATATTCTAATAATATTTTTTAATTACCCAATTCACCCCCCCTCTTGAGTATTCTACTGGGCCAACAATTGGTATCAAAGCTGGTTTAACTCGAATTTATTAGCTAACAAAGATCATATAGATTGTCCTGATTCTGATATTATGTGCGCTACTGTTAACTCTGCCTCTCCTAATAGTCATTGTTCTAATAATGAGTTTGATATTATTTACAATGATGAGAATGCAGATAAAGCTATTAAGACACTTATTGCTCTTACTTATATTTTTGGACAAGATAATTTTAAATTAGAGCAAAAGATTGCAACTCTTGAAAACAAGATGTTTAGTACTATCAAATCTCTCAAGAAAAAGAATTTGGACAAATATTTTGAAACTATTGAGTTTAAAAACGCTTTATCATAAATCAGTAAGTTGTATGATAAAATTGAGTCTCTTGAGGATGCAACTGAGGTTTTGAAAAATAATTTTTATGATCTTCAACAGAATGAATTTAAAAGGAAAAATCTTGAAATTTTGAATGAGGCCTTGAGTATTGAATTGGACAATACAAGATGTGAGCTTGATAGAGCTCGTTTGGAAATCCATTCTATTGAAAATGAGTGGGAAATTCTTAAGAATGATCATGAATTTATGCATAAAAAGAATTTTGGTTTACAAGTAAATGTTAGCACCAATGAACGATTACTTGAGAAGACTCAAAAGGAGCTTAAGGAAGCAATGGATAAATTTAAGGGTGTTGAAAGTACTAAATGTTTTGAAAAAACAATAGTTACTAAAATCGCTTCTCAAAATCGCAAAAAATCTTATGCTTTGGTAAGAAACACTGACTATTCGAAGAGGCGTACTAATAGTATTAAGTGTTTCTATTGTGGTAAAATTGGTCATTATGAAAACTCTTGTTATTTATTGCACGGTTACCCTATCGGATCCAGAAATAACTGGATACCAAGAAGAGAAAACTTTGGTGCAGGTACAAATCAGAGATTCAGATAAAAGTACAATGAATACTACTTACCGACTAAGGGATTTGAACAGACAAAAAAGTACAATGAATATCACGTACCGACAAGGAGATATGAACAGACAAGAAGGTGTAATGAATATGCCATGCCAAAGAGGGAATCAAGGTTCAATGTATCTATTAAGAAGAATAAGCACGTACCAAATACAAGAGTACAGCAACAACAAGCTCAATATGTGAGAACTGACAAAGCTTATCCACAACAAACGGCAAAATACCAGCACAAGAAAATATTCATTTACAAAGTTGTGCCAAAGCATCATGAAGCAACAAACAAAGGCAAAAATGTTCTTACTGAATCAGCTCAAAGAAATGATGTCTCTAAGAAGGAGGAAATCAAGGTGAAAAATCAAGTATTGGTGAAATCAAAGGATGTAAAATCAAAAATTAGTAATCCATCTAAGGTACACGCACCACTTGTTCCCAAAGATGATCCAGGTATGTTAAAATTCTTAGTTTAAATTTGTTAATTTTGTTAAGGAAACTGAACCCGTTCATTTTGAAATTTAGACATTTGCAAATGTGTGTATGTGTGTGCGTGTTGAAATATGTGAGTAAATTCTTTAAAATATATGTGGATCAAAATAAGAGGTAAAAAAATTGAGCTAAAATGATCAAATTAGGTTTAAATGCATAAAATCGAACAAAACAGAAAAAAACCAATCGACTGATCAGTCGACCGAAGGTTTCAGGTTCGAATCTGAAGAGTCACTCTGACTCAGACAGTCGATTGAGCGGTCGACCGATTGTGTCGGGATATAAAAACAAGACTTCTTTAATTCATTTCATCCCAACCCCAAAACCTTTTTTCTCTCGAAACCCTTCATCTCCCAAGTTCGCCCAAGCCTAAATCTCATGAAATCAGTCCATTTCAGCTTAGATCAGAAGAAGTTTTGGATGAATCAACAAGCCTAAGGATCAGATTACTGTTGGAAGCGTTCTCTCTCTCACGAAACAAGTTGGTTTTCTCTCATTGTAGGGTTTCGGCTATTCTTGCAGATTAACCTTAGTTTGTTGATTTATTTTCGGATTAGTTAGGTGTTTGGCTTTGGTTTATTGAGATATTCTAATTTGGTTGCTTGAGATTGTGCAAAAATGCCTAGAATCAAGAGTCATGCGAATAAGCCTAAGTTTGACACCATTCACTTTCAAAATGAAGAGGCTGAGAGAAAATACAATGATGAATTTGTAAATCGAAGGGTGTTAGACTACAAACCCACTGATTTTGTTGAGTTAAAAGAGAAAAATATTGATATTGAAGCGTATTTTAGAAATTTGAGATGGATTGAGTTTGTCAATCAAAAAGAAGAGTGGATGCTAGTATGGGTACGGATGTTTTATAGTAATATGACCACCAATGATCTTGAAATTAAATCTTTTGTTAAGGGAACAGAAATTCATTTCGATGTCGTATTGTTAAGCCACATTTTTGGGATTACCAAGAGGAGATATATTTCCATATAATACTTCTCATTGGCTTTCAAGAAATTTTAATAGAAGGCCAATTGCAAAAAATTTGATTTAGAGAAAGAAAAAGCAGGCTCGTTATCTATTGAGCATCGATTCTTCACTTAGTGCTAACCTATTCGCTTGTGCCTAGAGGAGGAAGTTATGCTAATGTGAATGATTTTGATTTGTACTTGATGAATGAAATTGTAGAAGGGAGAAAGCTAGACTTACCCCATATCATGATGGAGCATATGATGCATCAAGTAAACAAACCCTCAGGAATACTACCCTATACAGATACACTTCAAAAAATATTCGATCACTTTGGAATAATGGTTGATCCAGATGAGCAGAGATTTATGACAATGACATCAGGGTGGATTAATCTGCAAAATACATCATTGATGGGATATGAGTTCAAAATAAACGGATAGGTAAAGAAGAGGTCTCAAAAAAGACAAAGAGTGCAGGCTGTAGATGAGGAAGAAGAAGAAGAAAATGAAGGAGAGATGAGCTTGGATCAGAAGATGGACTATCTTCATGATCAGATTGATGATTGAGAATTCATGAGGATTTGATGGATAAGAAGATGACTAGGCTAGAAAATAAAATGGTCCAGATGAATACAAACATAGAAGCTGGATTTGGAAAAATCACGGGAAATCTGGAACATATGTTTCAGTATATGCAGTCTTCTCATCAAACCTACCAGCAGTAGTATAGTGCCCAACCATATTTTGTCGAACATCCTATGTATAGGGCACATCAGTCCTGTGGAGGACCTACTGCAATAGGACCATCAGGCGCAGGACCATCTGGAGCAGTTCCTTCAACGCCATTCCACCAGTAGATGACTCCTGGACTAATGATTCAGCTAGGTGTTCCATATCCGCAGCCACCAGCCACCAGCCACTAGTCCAACAGGACTTTATTATCATTTCTCTGGAAAGAGTCCTCCTTAGATTTTATCTCTGTTTTATTATTCAGATATGATCCACAACATTTTTTTTTTTTTGGTCTGTAATAGTTAAATCTAGGTTATTTGGATTTCATTAACTGTTAGTGTTTAGATTTTGATTAATTGCCTAGACTTGATCCAATTGGTTAGATTTATTATCTCTAATAATGATCCATATCCTATTTGTTGAAAATGGTTTTGATATGATAAATGTTTTTTGAGTTGGTGTGGTATTTATTTATAAAGCAAATGTTTTATGCTTAAAAAGAGATTAATTTTTTTAAAAGGTCATCCAATGAGCTTATTATTATGTTGCCTAGAGTGTGTTGTTTTCTCCTTTCCTACCTAAATTTGTTTTTGAAGATGACAAAGAGGGAGAAATGAGTGATGTTTTATTTAGGGGGAGTATTCTAGGAGTATTCTAAAACTGTGTTTTAATAAGTTTTCATAAAAAGGGAGAAATTTAAAAATTGTGCTTTATTAAGTATTTTTTAAATTGAGCATTATTGAAATCATCATTGTGACGCTTTAACAAGTTAAAGAACCCGTCCTCAGATTCAGGGAGAGTGTGGTTATATTTTATTTTGAAGAAAACATCAAAGTTAATTGTCATCATCAAAAAGGGGGAGATTGTTGATCCCAAGATTTTGATGAACAATTAAGTTTTGATGTTTTGGTGGAACTAATATTTGATCAAGTGTTTCAGTGATTTAAAGTTCCAGTAATGAAGATATCAAATGGAATGGATGCTTAATGAAGATATCAAGATTATGAAAAAGTATTAAGAGTTTAAAAAAATTAGGGAAAACAACCTAGGTAAATATTAACTCTTAATATCTCATTTAGGAACACACACATGGCACAAAATGAATCTTATCTTTGATGTGTATTTTTGTTAAGTATATTTATTTGCTCCTATGTGAATTAAAAAGAAATATTTTTGAATGACTAAAATGAAATATAAGAATATTAGTGGAGTTTATTTAAATATAAAAAATGATAAAGGGATGAAATCGTAAAAGAAAATAGGTTAAAAACGAGATCAGAGAAGTGATTCAGAAAGAGGCAGTCGACTGAGGAGTCGACCAAAGAAGGAAGATAAAACATCCTGAATTGAAGAGTCCACCGACCGGTCGACCTATTAAAACATCTAAACTCTTTGAATCTGCGAGTTGATCAAGCGGTCGACCGGTGAAAGCATGCTAAACTCTCTGAATCTGCGAGTCGACCAAGCGGTCGACCTATCAAAACATCTAAACTCTTTGAATCTGCGAGTTGATCAAGCGATCGACCGGTGAAAGCATGCTAAACTCTCTGAATCTGCGAGTCGACCAAGCGGTCGACCTATGACCACTGCGGTGATGGTTCGGCTGCAAGCGACGTTGGGCAACCAACTGGGGCAGTCGACTGAATATGCTGGTTCAAGATATTGTTTGATCCAATTTTAAATCCAAAAGTAGCCGTTTTTTGTTAGGATTTGAGAGAGATTTAAGGGATATTCTCTATATTTAATATATAGTTCATATACTAATTAAATTCTTTCAATATGGTTCATTAAATATTAATGTTTCTCAATTTGGTAATTAAAATGGATTCTACACTTATTTATTTTGATTGAGAAATACTTTGAGAATGTAATTGAGAATTTTAAAAGTTGTTATTAAGTGAAATTTAATCTAAATGAAGTCCTTATGTTATGAGGGGTCTATAAGAGTATTTTATTGTCATGACACTTATAAACTAGCCGTTAGAAGGCTGATTACATATGCCTTTATATAGACCTACGAATTTTCTAAGGAGAGCTAATCATTCTAAGAGAGATAATCACTTTATATCATTTTGAGAGAGCTTTTATAAGAGTTATCATTCTAAGTCATTGTGAGCTATTCTAAGAGTGATTCTAATAATTAACTGCGATCAATTTTTGTTGATACCGGAATTGAAGCTACATTGTTTTAATTATTAATACTGTGGATTTTCGGTGAGATCTTTCTATACTAATTATTGCTTGTTTATTATTTTGGTTTTGGAAATTGATCTTAGAAATTGTTTTTGATTTTTGAAGAAAATATTTTTTCAAACAATTTCTTGAATTTGATTACGTGCTCCAATTTGCTACTCATATCTTGTTAAAATCAGATTTTTGCATCTCACATATTTCTATCACTAATTGGGTTATTGATTGAGTTTTTATTTATCTGGGATGGTAGAAGCTCCGAGTGAGATTTACTTATCAATTTTTGTGTTGGTGAGTTGTAACGGATTAAATATCATTGGGATATTTAATCGAGTATAGCAGGATTTTAGTCTCTTCTTGTAAAGAGATTAAGGTAGTGATTCTTCCTGGATAAGAATTGCGTTTTTGTTTTGAGTGATTTTGTAACGGTTCAATCCTTACAGGGTAAAAGGATATTTGTAGTGTTTTGGTGAGATTGTGATTATTGAGCCTTGTGTTAAAAAGAATTAGGTTATTCTTTAGTCTGTAAAAAGTAGAGGTTATTCCTTAATCTGAGAAAAGAAAATTATAAAGGTTGATTCTGAGCCTGTAAAAGAATCGGTGTGCGAGTTTGGTTCTTACCTTTAAAGGAATTTTGGTTTTAATGGGTGCGACCTCCGTGGAGCTCGGGGGACTGGATTAGCCAAGAGTAGCTTGGTGAACTAGTATAAATCTTTGGTGTGCTGCTTTCTTAATTTGTTTATTTTTGTTATTTGGGTATGCACTTAGATTTATTTTAATTCCGCTGTGATATAAAGATAATAATTAATTTAGGTATAAAATTAATTATTTAATTTATTCAAGGATATTCTGATAATATTTTTTAATTACCCAATTCACCCTGCCTCTTGGGTATTCTACGGGGCCAACAGAAAGTATAAAGGCAAATTGCTTACCGCTATTGGCGTTCTGTCATCCAGCAGGGTCTTCCCCATTGCTTTTGCACTTGTGGAAGAAGAGACATATGAATGTTGGCATTGGTTTTAACAAATCTCCACGTTCATGTCGTTGGACAGTTGCCTGATGTCACGCTCATATCAGATCGGCACCATTCCATCAAGTCTGTTGTTCGGGATATTTGGGAGAATCCATCCCACAGACCACGTAGACATCACCAATATTGTCTACGTCACATCCAAAGAAACTTCATCAAAATATATCTGAATCAACAATTGAAGGACCTTGTTTGGAAAGCCGATAGTGCCCACCCGATTAGAAAATTTGATCAGATCATAGAGAAGATCGGAGAGCTTAAATCGGAGGCGAAGGCTTGGTTACAAAAAATACCAGCTAAAAAATGGGCATTGTCCTACAATAAGGGTAAACATTGGGATATACAAACTACAAATTTTGCCAAAATATTTAACAACGTGCTTAAGAGGGCGAGAAATATTCCAATCACCGCAGCAGTTCAAATTACATTTTATCGCACTGTCAAATATTTTGATAAGCGACATTGTGAGGTAGCCAGGGATAATGCCAATGAAGCTAAGTATACTCGCCACGTCGTCGAGGAACTAAGGAAGAATAAAGCAAGGGAAAATATACACGAAAGTGTTAGCTTCAATAGGTAATTTTGCATTACTTGTTTTGAGTTCAAGTTGTTCTTATTTTTCTTCTTTGAAGTCGTTCAATTTGTAAATTTAAATTACCACAGGATTAATAGAAGCTTTGAAGTAAAAACTAGGCAACAAGATTCTGGGGGACACAATCAACAAGTTGTCTTCCTTAGACCGGAACCTAGTTGTTCATGTGGCAAATATGTCATATATCGCTTTCCATGCTCGCACATGATGGCGATGACTACTGTTATTGGAGAGGATCCATTTTCACTCGTGGATCCTACATACACAATGGAAGTATATTCACAGATTTGGAAGAACTGCTTCAGTCCAATGCCGCACGAAGCTTATTGGCCACCTACGAACATGCCAATTATGCTTCCTCACCCACACCATCTTTAGATTATTAGACGTGGACGACCATCTACATCAAGAATTCAAAACGAGATGAGCGTTTCGAGGAGGACGATGACTAACAGATGCAGTTTGTGTATGCAAACTGGGCATGACAAACGACGATGTCCCCAAAGGCAATGACCCATGGACGGAGTTGTGCTTCCGCAATAGTCGTAGAGTACAAATTTTACTTTGCTATAATTTATTATTATAGTTTAGTTTAATGTCATTACCTTATGTAATATTTATTTTAATGTTACTATTATATTTTTGTTTATCACTAAATGTTATTAGTATGTACCAGTTATGAATTTTTCAGTTACTATGGACGATACCATTGTTGGACCCATTGATCCTACGCTATTATCGAATCAAGCAAACCACAAGTCCTCTACTATTTGGTATTCGAAGGTACAAATTTCAAGTTATAATTTTAATTCATAAATATTATATCATATTTGTTATAATTAAAAAAGTTTTCTCTTATATTGGGTAGGACGGCGTTTCCCTATTGAGTTGCAGACGAACAGAGTTAGGAAAGTGGCGTGAGGCGTTGGACCCCAAGATAATTTATTATTTTCACATTGAGGGTTTCAACAGGATATATCGTCTCGGTAGTAGGAGATTAGACCGCACCTTGATCATGGCGTTGGTTGAGAGATGGAGACAGGAAACACATACATTTTACCTACCGGGCGGGGAGTGCACAGTAACATTGAAGGATGTCATTGGAGTGACATTTCCACTTGAACAAATCAAAGATAATGGGCTGAAGTTGAATTGGATATTGAAGACCTTTAGCCAATTACCAGATGATGCAAACGATGAGACGATCAAACAATATGCTCGGGCGTATATACTCCACATGATTGGAGGAGTATTACTCTCGAACAAATCGACCACAACTGTGAAGCTTATGTACATTCCCTTACTACAAGACTTCAATTCCATTGGGACTTACAGTTGGGCCGCTGCTTGTCTAGTAGTATTGTACAGAGAGTTCTGTCGAGCTACTAGGCCATCGGCGAACGAGATTGCAGGATGTTTAATTTTATAGCAGGTTCTTTAATACACACACACACACACACACACACACACACACATATATATATATATATGAGCATATTATATTAAAACATTGACTATATATATTTGTTTTTGTGTATTCATAGATTCGGGCATGGAAGCGTTTACCTCAAATCAGACCACACAGATTGCAGGTAACGACGGAGGGTGACAATGTAATTGATCTCGGGGAAATAGTGCTTCTACGCGGTCCTTACGGATCCTGGTGGATGTGACAAATCAATCTTGATCGGATAATCTTTCGTGTCTTAGATGCGTACCGAGATCAGCTTGACTATCTCAAACTCGATGAGGAGCATTAATTTACGGTTAATCAACTTAAATTATAGTTATTAGTCATTATTGTCTCATTAACATTTTTTATTTGTATGTCACAGTTTGTATGGATGCCTTACACAAACGATATGATCGCCACCTTGCTTGAGTACTGCCTCATTGGCCACGCTAGTTGGAGAAGTGTCTGTCCTCTTATATGTTTGGGTGTAGTGAAGTGGCATCGACCAAATCATGTATTGTGACAATTTGGATTTTGATAGCCTATTCCAACTGCACCATCAGAGGACGACAAACTTCACAAAATCGATCGTCGCGGTCAATTGAATTTCAATTGGGTGGAATGTCACCGTTCCTATGTTGACCCATGGAACAACAGGCTTGCAATGGTTGTTACAGGAGAGCCTACCTTTAGACCGATGTCATGTGACAAACCTAATTACATATGGTATCGACACGTCACCCCAGTAATCTATTGCGACGTCCGGATCAAAGTTATCATGGAGTAGTGATTATAGTACGCATATTGGTAAGTTAGAATATTTATTACTATATCATTGTTGTCATTATTCATTTATAATGTAATGGTACGTATTTCAATTGTTTAATTTAGGGTCAGAGGATGCTCGGAGTACAAGAACAAGTCAGCGATATTGTACGTACTGGAAGACTACATCTGATGAGTGGTTTATTTACCAACAAATCAAGTACTTTTAGATTCAAATATTTCTATGTTTTCAAGCATTTTTGTTAGTTTAATATATTTTTGTTGTATTTTGTAGGAATTACACATAATTGAGAGAAAAGGCGAAAATATGGTAAAAAGAGGTGAATTGGGTTATAATGGTTCGACAGTAGTGCAAGTGCAGTAACTTCAAGATCATTTGTTATCCTCATTCAATCCAATTTTAAAAAAATTCAAAAAAAATTAAGTTGTATATCTATGTCTTCGATTTCCATAGCTTTTTGAATTACCTCAATCGGAGTTCGGACGAGAAAGTTACGGTTACAATACGAACACGTATCAGATCTACCAAAATAGCGCTACAACGCCTTTTTTATAGAATCACTACCCATAGAGTGCTGCAGCACACAAAAATACACGCTACAACGTGCTCCCTTCGGTCTGCAGCATTTGGAAACCCAAAAATTCTATTTGTTAACCCTTATAAATACCTCTTTATACCTCAAATACAAGGAGATAAAGGAAGAGGAAGAAGATAGGCGATTTTGGACAAGAAAACACCCAATGGTGGATATTTGACGCGAGATTGAGATGCAAAATACAATTGGTAGCACTTGAGATTGAAGATTTGGAGCTCAAACCCACAATAAGCATTTTCTCTTCCCTTCTCTCTCTCTAATCTTGATTTAATTTTGTATTTGTAATATTGTATCAAACATGTTTACATTTATGAATTTATTAAAAAGATTGGTTATGGATTTGTCTACGTTGAGCTAATATTTAGATCTAGGGTTTGATGTAATCTCGTTTGAACCGTGTTTTGAATATTTTGTTAATTGTTATATTTAATTCTATTTTATGCATTTCTTAGGGTTAATGTGTTTGATTCATGTGGTCAATGAATTAAATAAGTTTAGGTTACGAATTTTATACTCAGGAGACGTTGAATTCGTAACCAGAATTGGGAGTACATAACTTAGGTTCTTGTGAGTCCGGGAGAAAATCAACACCTAAGTAATCTAATTATGAATTTAGGATTTTGTGAAATTGGGAGGTGATCAAGTTTTAAATTGACCAAGTAGGATTTTTATTCAATTATGTTTGTCTTCTTAATGCTTTCAATTTATGTTTAAATATGATATTTTTGTTGAATCAAGAACTTAAAATTTGACACTCGGGAGAGTTAATCTCGGGTTCAAATATGACGTTACCATATTTTTCATTGTTCTTTAACATTTTGTGGCATGCTTCTTCAGCCTTATTCAGCCATTGTCAACATTGTTTTGAACAACTTTTTCATTGATGTTTCGGGTAATGATTCTTCACCCTTGTTCAGCCTTTGTCAGCAACTTGAATAACATTTTTAGACATGCCTTTACAGCCTTTTTTCACTGTTGATTAACGTTTTGGGGAATGCTTCTTCAAGCTTGTTTCAGCCTTTGTCAATAGTATTTTTAACAACTTTACTACGATTGATTGGACCATTCAGTTCAGTGTTTATATTCACATATGTGTGTATATATACATGAGACTTTATGCCAATTGCAGTCACTCTAAACACAAATTAAATCGAAGTCAGAAATTTTCATATCTTGTTTCACCAAAATAAAATATACACGGTGAGAGATCTGTATCGTTCATGGGACGTCACTGGATTTTGAAAGATGAATTCTCATACTCTTTAGATCCAAGAGTTCGTTACTCTTCACGTTGGGTTGCAAGGATGCAGGAGAAATACACTTATCATTTCAACCAAGCATAGGTTATGGTGAACAAATGCAGGCAATACAATATTTCAATAGTACGTCAATTGGCCAGAACAATGCCAATAGACACGCCACATGATCTCCAGATGGCGTTCATCGCTATCGTGAAGAAAATAACCGAATGCAAAATTGAATTTATTGACACGAGCTTCAAATAATGGCACGTAAGCGTCTAGAATTTAGTTGTCGAAGCGCGTACTTACATGAGATACTTAAGGAAACCTCAATATCAGTCAGACAATGAAATGTCTGATGATGAGAGTAATGTTTAATATTTTTGTATTGATGAATTACAGTTTAACTATGTATTTGTTTTCAAATCTAATGTATTGTTTCTACGTTAAATTATAATCACGCTACTTCTACCAAATAACTGACTTTTTCTTTTCATCTAAATTCCAAAAATACACATACAATGAGAAAGATTTACAATACTAGGACAATACGTAGAAAGAAATTCATAGTCCATTACAAACAATATTTTTAACAATTTCATTTATTCATAAATTATTTTTAATAATTCAGAAAAATCCTTTTTTAAAAAAATTAAACGAGTAGTCACATTTTTTAAATCGATTTATATTTTCTTCATTGATCAATGATTTAATCAAATTAATTAATTTTTTGAAGAATCGTAATTTGGGTATATAATCAATGATTTTGATACATAATTTTTTTTATAACTTATACAAAATATAAAAACTTGTATAAATTTATAATTTTACAAATCCTAATTTATACAAACTTATACAAAAAAAACTTATATAAAAAAGTATACAAAAATTATAGTTTTTAGTAGATTTGAAATTTAAAAATATTAAACAAATTTTACAATTAAAAAAAATCGGATTGTGATCAAATCCGGCCCCACTAGTGCCAAATTCTATGGAATATATATTTTTTTTGTTTTTTTTTCTTTTCTCGATTTTTTTTTTTTAAATTTCATCTCACATGAAATGAAATATTTTATAAATAATAACTAACAAACCAATATTTACTTAATAAACAACTTCTAAATAATTTTAAACATTTTTTTTTTCTAATAAAAGTTATTAATGATATATTTTACTAAGATTAGTAATTTATTATATATTTTAGTTGTTAAAAAATAAACAATATGAACAATTTTATTTGTTTTAAACAAATTTTTCTATTTTTTCGGGTTTTGTCAATCTTTTTCAAGTTTTTTTAACTGTTGAATAAAGTATCGGACGACTCATTTTCAGTCTTTTCCAGCCTGTCTTCGATACAACCATTGTCAGAGTTGATTTGACAAATTAATGACTATTTTTTTAGTGTTACTTAATGAATCGTATCTACGTTAAATTATAACAGCGCTACGTTAAATTATAATAAGGCTACTTTTTTCTCGTTGGTCAATCGTTGTTACCACAAGAGTTGCAACGAGGCAAGGATAGCATTATGTGCGTAGTATTTTTTTCTCAATTTTTTATTTGTCCTCCCAAAAAAACTAGTAACAAAAGCACTATTCCAGAAACAAAAAAATACGTGACAAAAAAACGCAACTTGATATTGCGTTTCTCTAAACAAAATGTTTCAAAAAAAATCGTATAAACAATTTATTTTTCTGCGTTTTACATCTTTTTTTTTTTAAAGAAACGCATAAAGGAATTGCGTTTTATGGGAAACCAAATTCCTTTATCCGTTTTATCATCTTTTGGTATATAAGTTTATGCATACCATTTTTCAAAATTTATTTATTTAAAAAATAATTAAACTGTAAAAAACTAAAATCACAAACACATTTATCTAAAAAAAAATTCTTTTTATGATTAATTGTACTGGTTAACGTTTAATTTAAGTATGATGTTTATTGTAAGACCCTAATTTTTGCATACGCATAATTTTAGTTATATTCTAGAACATTAGAAAATAACGGGATAAATTGTGTCAAATAATATTTAATTTAAAATTTTGGGGGTCAATTAATAATTTTAAGAATATTAAATTTAGATTTTGGATTTAACTAATAACTTAAAATAAAATTGAGGGGGATTTGTGTAATTTAAATAAAAAAAATTATTTCTCTTCCTTCCCAATGAAGGGAAGCAAGTGTGTGTGTGTGTGTGTGTGTGTGTGTGTGTATACATATTAAAAATCAAAAAAAAAAAAAAAGACGCGTGTTCAATCGGTGGATTAGTGTGCATATATATGTTGTGAGTGCGTGAGTGCGTGAGTGCGTGTGATTGTCATGGTGTCGTCGTCGGTGAGTGTATGGGTTTCGATTGTCTGTCGTCGGCCGGTGTGTGGGTGTCGTCGGCCGGTGTGTGGGTGTCGTCCGGCCGTGTATGTGTGTGTTGCTATGTGTGTGTGTGTGTGTGTTCGTTCAAACGGTTGAGGGTATGTGTGTGCTCGGTGTTCAGTCGTTCGACAGTTGTCGATTGTGTGTGTGTGTTCCGTCGATTTCGTGGGTGTGTGTATTCAAACGGTTGCATGTGTGTGTGTGTGTGTGTGTGTGTTTGGTTGTTCGTCGTCAGTGTGAGTGTGTGTGTGTGATCGTCGTTCGTGTATGTGTGTGCTCCGTCAATTTAGTGTGTCTGTGTCGCCGGTATAGGTGCATGTGTGATCGGTATGTGTGTGTATGTGTGATCGTTATGTGTGCGTGTGTAATCGTTACAGTTCGTCCGGCGTGTGTGTGTAAGAGGGATCGTCGCTGTTAGTCCAGCGGTGTGTTAGGGAGTGTCGTCGATCGTGTATGTGTGTGTGTGTATGTTCTGCTCGTCCGGTGAGGGTGTGTGCATTCAATTGTTCAGTCGACGATAATGTGTGTGAATGTGTGCTCTGTTCTGCTACTGTGTGTGTGGGTATGTTCGGTGTGGGTCGCGGGCGGGGAAGGTGGTCGGTGGGAACCCAAAGGCAGAAAACAGAACAGAAAAGAAGAAAGAAAGGAAACAAAAAAAAAAAAAAAAAAAAAAAACAAATAAAAACAAAAATTTTAAAACCAACTTCTCGACAGGCAAAAAATTCGGAATAGTTAAAATTTCGGTCGATGATTATTTTCGTCAAATTAATTTATTAATATTAAATTTTCGTAATCGCGATGATAATTTTTGCAACCGTTAATTATAATAATTTTGTATAGTGAAAATTCACATAGAGAGTTGGGGGAAAATAATAATTTTGCATAATTAAATTTGAGGAATGGGAAATTGTGCATTTTAGGGCCACGCATTGCATATTAGCTTCATTTTAAATAAAATATTAATTTAAGCCCTATCGCTGTTAGGTTCATAGGCGCCAGCGTCATGGTAGCTTTTTGACGGCAGTATTTCTGTAGTGCAAAAATCAAGGTAAGTGTATTGTCTTCTATGTAAATTTACAAATTATATTTTTGTATAAATTGTGGGGGAAAATGTGTATTAAAATTGAACGATTTTATGACTTGTGTAGATCATGCAGATTTTAAATGTGGAAAGTGATTTTTATACGACTATACCATAGTTGATCCTGTCAGGAGGGCATGTCCTGCGGGATGGTATTGACCTGTTAGGAGAGCACATCCTGCAGGTGGTTTATTATGTTGTGATATATTATGACCTGTCGGGAGTGTCAGTCCTATAGGTGGTTGATTATATTATGACATGTTAGAAATATTAGTCCTGTTGGTGGTTGGTGATATTATGACATGTCAGGGGGATTAGTCTTACAGGTGCTTGGTGATATTATGACCTGTCAGAAGAATTAGCCCTGCAGGTTGTTATTGATTATTATGCCATGTCAGGAGAATTAGTTCTGCGGGTGGTTGGTGATATTATGACTTGTCAGGGGGATTAGTCTTGCAGGTGGTTGGTGATATTATGACCTGTCATGAGGATTAGTCATGCAGGTGGTTATTGATTATTATGACATGTTAGGAGGATTAGTCCTGCAGGTGGTTGATTGACCTATCAGCAATGCAAATCCTGTGGGTGGTACCCCTACCATTAGGGATAATAAATGGTTCTAGCACTGATAGTTACGTTAGATGGCACAGCTATACAGGTTATGGTATCGTTGTAACTCCCGATCGTGAAGTAAAAACGATCCTATGGCTAGTAGGAGAGGATGTGTGCGTATTTTATTATACGATGAAATGCCTGGATTGATTGACTTATATATATTATTTTAAATAGGTTGACGTAAATATATTATTTTATGGCATTGGTGACAGTGGAAATTGATTTCCAGCCTGGTATGCGGTTATATGCAAAAAAAAAAAATTAAAACGTGGTATTTGACAATTGTGCTTGATCCATACAAAATGTTTTTATATTATGAAGACAGTACATCAATAAAAATATTTGATTTCAAGTGCCGCAACTAGAAGTGGGTCCACTACTGGCACTAGGTAGAGTCTGGAGGTAGTGTCATTTTGGGAGTGGGCCGGTCGGAGGTGAACCATGGAAGGTTCGGTATTTTGTGATTTTCATTGTATATATTTGGGACGAATGTGTTCCCATATTTCTGGAAAATAGTAAATAGATATTATTTTGATAGCGGTACGCGTACGTCTGAATATGTATATATATGTATATATGTATTTGGTTGGTTGGTCAGGAAGTGTCGAGTCAACGTCACTCTCGGCCTCGGGCAGTGGGGGGCCAGGGTGGGTGTGACATTTATTATTATTTTAAGTTGTTTCGCCTTTAAGATCATACTATTTCATATAATTTTAAAAAAACAAAAATATATTTTTAGATATCAATATTTATATAAAAAAAAATACGTAAATTCACGGTTAAAAGTTCCTAACAAATATAACACACAAATTTTAAGTCTGAAAATATCATTTTTCACAAATTATGTTTTAAAATCCTATTTCTTTTTGAAAAAAAAAATCAATATTTTTTTAAAATAATTACATGTTACAAAATAATTATGATTTATATATCATTTTTAATTTTATAATGTTAAACAAACTTTAAAGTTATTAATATATATATATATATATATATATATATATATATATATATATATATATATATATATATATATATATCAGCACGTTTTTATTTAATCCTTCTGTCAAAAAATCCTTCAAAAATAACAGAATAGAGAGTTAAAATCGTCATTTTACATATATTAAATTTTTTAATGATTTTTTCATTTTCTTTTTTTTTTCTTTTTCTTCATTTCTCTCTCTCTCTCTCTCTCTCTCTCTCCTGCTCAACTCTCTCTCTTTCTCATTCCCTCTTCCTCCCTCCTTCCCTCTCCCCGCCAGCCGGAACCACCAAGGCCTTTCCGATGAAGTCGAAGCTCAAATCCACCTCAAACAAGTTTACACCAACCGCAGAATTGAAGTACTGAAAGTCGTTCAAAGCGTCAAAAGAAAACCTTACCCAAACCCTAATCTCTACAATTACTTGACTTTTTTTCTCCCCAACATCTCATCACGACTTTACCGCCACTCATTCCGCCACCATTACTATCTTCTCTGCCAAGACACTAGAACCTAAGTCAACCATCACATCAACCTTTTCCGATTCCGCCTCCTTCCGATCTGATGGTCGCTTACTTGCTGCCGGAGACCTCTCTAGAAAAGTCCACCATATATTCGATGTTAAGTCTCAATCCACCCTATGGAACCTCAGCGGCCACTCTCGCTCCGTTCGCCTTGTTCGCTACCCTCGCCTCAACAAGCTCCACCTCTTCTCGAGCGGGGACGATGCCATCATCAAGTACTAGGATGTGGCCTCAGAAACTAGCATCCTTGATATTTACAGGCACGAAGATTATGTCCGATGCCACGATGGTTCACCTGCGAGTGACGATATATTTGTTACTGGTTCATATGATCATATAGTTAAGGTTTGGGATGTTAGGGTTTCGAGTAGAAGTTCAACAATGGAAATGAACCACGGGAAGCCGGTAAAGGACGCAATCAACTTTGCCTTCTGGTGTCTGCAAATTTAAGCGTTGTCACTTTCACCACAAGCGTACGGATCAAGTTTTAGTATAATGGACCTTTCGGTCAGGTATCGTATCCATAGGGATGGGGTCGTTACTATTGAGTACCGCGATTGTCATAACCTGACTTTATCTAGACAACAAAAATAGAATATAATTAATTAATACTAATACTAATATAGCCTAATTTAGTCTATACTAATGCTAATATCAATATGAGATAGTTTTGAGAGAATAGGTTGTCTAGGGATTAGTTTCGTTTACGAATACGTGTTCAGTCTCGTTTTAGTTTATGTTAACGGCGTTCGACTTATCCGACAATCTCGATATCTAAAACTCACCCGCCACCTCTCTCGAGTATAAGACGAAGGATATAACGCAACTTCATGTCAACGAATAAGTCTCTCTCAACGTCTTAATGACCCTAGGTCGCGTGAGTCTCGCCCCAACGTCATTAATTGCACACAATCCAACTCTCGACTGGGTCATTGGATCGTGCGTTGTGTTTACCCTACCGACAATTTCCGTTCTAAAACTTCATCCCACCTCTCCCGAGTATAAGACGAGAGAATACGTGACTTCGCGTCAACGCTGAAGTCCCCATCGATGTCTTAATGACTCTACGTCACGTGAGTCTCGCCCCAACATCATCGATTGTCCACAATCTAAACCCCAACCAGGTTATAGAATCGTGGCGTTTGTTTATTCTAGTCCGAATCCGAGATTTGTCAAACCCCATATTCTCGATATGTAAATCTAAGCATGCTAAACAAACAATACGGCACACAAAATCAACATAACGAAGAACAACCGCAAACAATAACACAAACTCAATTAAACAATTTATTCATAAATTATATTAATAATCCCTATGCAACCTATGTTTGGCCAATGGCCATAACCACATATACAAAGTAAAATGGCGTAAACATACTCAACAACTACCAAAATGAAGAAAACAAATAGAAGAAATGAGCAACTTAGCCAATATCCGAAGACTAGCCGCTAGAATCGTCGAACAATTGCTTCCCTCTTCATCCTCCACCTCGGGTTGAGAGCTCTCCCTCAAAAATCCCTTATCCTAACCCTAAAATATGGCCTAAGGCCTTAGGGGATGAAGAGATCGAAGAGAGGAGGAAAGAAGGGTTTAAATAGGCCAAAACATATCTACAAAATATCTAAATTGTGCAGAGGCCACCGCCGTGACGGTGGGATTCACCGCCGCGGCGGTGGGTATGTCGGTTCACTGTTCGCCTAGGCGGTGGAGTCAGCGGTGGCTGTGGGAAACTTTCTGCTGGATTTTCGCCTAGGCGGTGGGCTGTCAATAACCTATTTTTGTTTTCTCTGCTTCTTCACCGCCTAAGCGGTGGTCTAGACACCTAAGCGATGGGCCTCTTTTCAGAATCTTGCCATCTTGCTCATTTTTCCACATTTCTTCGACCATTCTCGATACGAATTGATTGTTTATGCTCCGATTTTATACATTTTCACACCACGCACCTGTTTTAATACAAAAAGAATAAAAACGTATTAAAACATATAACAATAACTATAAACGTACTCGAAAATTAACAAATTCGGTTTGAAAATAGACAGGTAATTTACACCTATCACCTTCAGGAGGGTTAGTTGCGACGGCAGGTGGAAATTTGGTGAAAATATGGGATGTAATTGGTGGTAGGAGATTATTGTATTCAATGGAGAGTCACAACAAGACAGTAACATCCATTTGTGTGGGAAAGATTGGTAAAGAAAGTGGGGAAGAAGCTCAACAATACAGAATTATGACTGTATCATTAGATGGGTTTATGAACGTTTTCGACTATTACAAGTTTAAAATCACCCATTCAATGAGGTACCGTAATCCTCTTATGTCTGTTGGGTTCTCGCCTAATTGTTCTACTAGAGTAATTGGAACCTCAAATGAGGTTCTATATATAGGCAAGAGGAAAGTGAAAGAAAATGTCGGGACGGAATTCGGTGATTTTGTTGGTTTTGGCGCTGTGGAGAAGCCTCAGAGGCGGGTTTTGAAGCCTATGGATTTTAGATATTTTCATCGTGGCCAAAATGAGAAGCCAAGGAAAGGTGATTACTTGGTCATAAGGCCTAAAAATGTGAAATTAGCATAGCATGATAAGTTGTTAAAGAAGTTCAGGCACAAAGAGGCTTTGGTGTGTGCTTTGAAAGGGAAGAACCCGGAGAATACGGTGGCAGTTATGAAGGAATTGGTGGCAAGAAAGAAGCTTTTGAGATGTGTGTCAATCTAGATACGGAGGAGCTTGGGAGAGAGAGTGTTGATCGGGAGATAGATATGAGGTCAAAGAAAAAGAAAACAAAATATTAAAAAATGAAAAAATATAAAATGACGATTTTGCCCTCAAAATTCTGTTAGTTTGGACATTTTTTTGACAGAATAACCAAATAAAAACGTATTAATATATAGAGGGTTTAACATGTACCTTTCCCTTTTCTTTTTAATGGGATGGGGATGTGCGTAGGGATGGGGGGATGGGGATGGAGATGGGGGTGCAGTGGGGATGGGGGTGGGAAAGGGGGGAGAGGGTTGCCATGGTCTAAAACTGGCCTTCACAAGGACGATTTTAGAAAGAAAAAAAAATATGAAATCGGCCTTCACAAGGCCTCGAGACCCAATTAGGTAAATAAGATGAAAACAGACCCAATTTGGTGATTTTCTAACTTTTTAGACCCAAAAAGGTAAAGAACTCCCCATCTATCCTCCCATCCCCCTTACCCTACCCTGCCTCTAACCTCTACCACCCTTCCCCTAACCTACCCTCTATCCCTACTTACCCCCACACCCCAACCACCAACCCCTCTACCCCTACCTATCATCCTTACCCCTACGCCTACCCTTAAACCCTACTTCCTACTCCCTACCCTCCAACCTACCCTCTTATTCCTCACCCCCTACCCTTTACCCTATCCCCCTTACCTCTAACCTACCCCCTAGCTACCCCCTACCCCCTATCCCTACTTACCCCCACCCCTCAACCACCAACCCCTTTACCCCCACCCCTACCCCTACTTATCACCCTTATCCCTTACCCCTACCTATCACCATTACCCCTACACCTACCCCCACCCTACCTACCCTTAAAACCCTACTTCCTACCCCCTACTGCCTTATTTCTCACCCCCTAACCCTTACCCTATCCCACTTACCGCCCTCCCTCTACTTACCCCCACCCCTACCTTTACCTACCATTCTTACCCCTACACCTACCCCCACCCCCTACCCTACCTACCCCCACCCCTACCCCTACCTACCACCCTTACCCCTACTTCCTACCCCCTACCCCTTACCCTATCCCCCTCCCCCTACTTACCCCCACCCCTACCCCCTACCTACCACCCTTACCCCTACACCTACCCCCTATCCCCCTCCCCCTACCCTACCTACCCCCAATCTACCCCCTTATTCCTCCTTACCCCCTACCCCATACCCTACCCCCCCTACTTTACCATAGTCCCTCACCGCCTTCCCCCTACCCCTTACCGCCCTCCCCCTACTTACCCCCACCCCTATCCTTACCTACCATCCTTACCCCTACACTTACCCCCACCCCCTACCCTACCCCCAATCTACCCCCTTATTCCTTACCCCTTACCCTATTTTCCCCTACCCTACTTACCGCATTCCCCTACCCTATCTTCTAGCTCCCTCTATCCCTACTTACCCCCTACCCCTACCCCCAACCACTAAGCCCTCTATCCCCACTCTCTACTCTTACCTACCACCCTAGCCTCACTCTTATCCCTACACTTACCCCACCCACTACCCCCTCCCCCCTAACCTTACCCTATCCCCCCACCCTACTCTTTATCCCTTACCGCCTTCCCCCTACCCTACCCGTTAGCTCCCCCTATCCCTACTTACCCCTTACCCCTACCCCCAACCACCAACCCCTCTACCCCCACCCCCTACCCTTACCTACTACCCTAGCCTCACTCTTACCCCTACACCTACCCTACCCACTACCCTACTTACCCCTAACCCCTACCTTCTACCCCTTTCTTATCGCCTTCCCCCTATCCTTACCTACTACCCCAGCCCCACCCTTACCCCTACACCTACCCTACCCACTACCCTACTTACCCCTACCCCCTTACTCCCTACTTCTAACCCCCTTACCCTACCCTATCCTATCATATCCCCTCTACCTTCCCTCTTACCCTATCCTACCCTACCCTACTTATCCCCCTACCCCTAACCTCTACCACCCTCCCCATAACCTACCCCCTAAGCCTAACCCTACCTCCTAGCTACCCCCTACCCCCTATCCCTACTTACCATCTACCCTTCTCCCAACCCCAACTACCCTACCCCCAACAACCAACCCCCTCTACCCCCACCCTACCCCCTAACCCCCCTTACCCCTACCCCCGAACTACCCCCGAACTACCCCCGAACTACCCCCTTACTCCCTACCCCTTACCCCCTTACCCCTCTCCCACAACCCTACTTACCCTTAACCCCTACCTCTTACCCCCTAACCCCCTTACCCCTACCCCC
The DNA here is from genome assembly GCA_016647705.1 of Eucommia ulmoides. Classification (NCBI taxonomy): domain Eukaryota; kingdom Viridiplantae; phylum Streptophyta; class Magnoliopsida; order Garryales; family Eucommiaceae; genus Eucommia; species Eucommia ulmoides. The sequence goes on from CM028329.1 coordinate 44,014,085, forward strand.
GAACCCTTACTCCCTACCCCTTACCCTATCTTATCCCCTCTACCCCCACCTTTCTACCCCTACCTACCACCCTAGCCCGACCCTTACCCCTATACCCACCTCCACCTCCACCTCCTACCCCCCTTCTCACTACCCTACTTACCCCTAACCCCTACCTCCTACCCCCTAATCCCTACTCGCTAACTACCCCCTTACTTTCTACCTCTTATTCCCTACCCCTTACCCTATCATATCCCCTCTAACCCCCACCCTTCTACCCCTACCCAATTCCACCCTAGCCCGACCCTTACCCCTACACCCAACTCCACCTCCTACCCCCCCTCCCACTACCCTACTTACCCCTAACCCCTACCTCTTAGCCCCTAACCCCTACCCCCTAACTACCCCCTTACTCCCTACCCCATAACTACCCCCTAACCCCCCCCAATTACCCCTACCCCCGAACTACCCCCTTACTCCCTACCCCTTACCCTATCCTATCCCCTCCACCCCTACCCTTCTAACCCTACCTACCACCCTAGCCCGACCCTTACCCCTATACCCACCTCCACCTTCTACACCCCACCCTTTCTACCCCTACCTACTACCACCCTAGCCCGACCCTTACCCCTACACCCAACTCTACCTCATGCCCTCCCTCCCACTACCCTACGTTCCTGACCCCTACCTCTTACCCCCTTACTCCCTACCCCATAACTACCCCCTTACCCCTACCCCCGAACTACCTCGTTACTCCCTACCCCTTACCCAATCCTATTCCCTCTACCCCCACCCTTCTACCCCTACCTACCACCCTAGCCCGACCCTTACCCCTACACCCACCTACACCTCCTACCCCCATTTCCACTACCCTACTTACCCATAACCCCTACCTCTTACCCTCCTACTCGCTACCTCTTACTCCCTACCCCTTACCCTATCATATCCCCTCTACCCCCCCACCCTCCTACCCCTACCTACCACCCTAACCCCTACCCTTACACCTACACCTACCACCATCTCCTACCCCCCCTCCCACTACCCTACTTATCCCATATACCTCCCATCCTCCTACCCCTACCTACCACTCTAACCCCTACCCTAAACCAATACTTACCTCCACCTCCTAACCCCCTCCCACTACCCTACTTACCCCTAACCCCTACCTCCTACCCCCTAACTACCCCCTTACTCCCTACCCCATAACTACCCCCTACCCTTACACTTACACCTACCTCCACCTCCTACACCCCTCCTACTACCCCACTTACCCCTAACCCCTACTTCCTACCCCTTTACTCCCTACCTCATAACTACCCTTAACCTCCTTACCCTATCTTATCCCCTCTACCCCCACTCTTCTAGCCCTACCTACTACCCCCTAGCCCGACCCTTACCCCTACACCCACCTCCACTTCCAACCCCCCCTCCCAATACCCTACTTACCCCTAACCCCTACCTCCTACGGCCTAATCCATATCCCCTAACTGGCCTCTTACTCCCTACCCCTTACCCTATCATATCCCCTCTACTCCTCCACCGTCCTACCCTACCTACCACCCTAACCCAACCCGTACACCAACACCAACCTCCATCTCCACTTCTTACCCCCCTCCCACTACCCTACTTAACCCTAACCCCTTCCTCCTACCCCTAACCCGCCTTACCCCTACCCTCTTACTCCTTACCACCTACCCCCCCTCCCACTACCCTACTTACCCCCTAACCTGCCTTACCCCTACCCCCTTACTCCCTACCACCTACCATTTACCCTATCTTATCCCCTCTATTATCCCTTCTTGCCTCCTCTTTACCCTACCCTACCCTACCTATCCCCCTACCCTCCCCCTACCCCTAACCTCTACCATCCTCCCCCTAACCTACCTCCTAAGCCTAGCCTTACCCCCTACCTCTTGCCCTCCTTCCCCTAGCCCCTAGCCCTTATCTCTCTCACCCCTCTCCTCCTACCTCTTTTCTCTCTTACCCTATGCCGACCCTTATCTCTACACCTACCTTCCACTACCCTACTTACCCCTAACTCCTAATTCCTACCTCCTACCACCTAACCCCTCTTTTCTGCCTACTCTTTACCCTACCCTACCCTACCTATTCCTCTACCCCTAACCTTACCCACCCTCTCCCTAACCTACCCCCTACACCTAACCCAACCCTCTATCCTTACCTACCCCCCACCTTCTTCCCTCCTTTCCCTAGCCCCTAGCCCCTATATCTTCCACAATTCCCATATTTCTTCCCCATACCCTCCCCACCCCTTACCCTATCCTATTCCCTCTACCCTTTCTTATCCCTTCCTGCCTCCTCTTTACCCTACCATCCCTTATTCCTTCCTGTCTTTTCTTTACCCTACCCTACCCTACCTATTCTCCTACTCTCCCCTCTACCCCTAACCTTACCACCCTCTCCCTAACCTACCCCCCTACGTCTAACCCTACCCTCTATCTTTACCTACCTCCTGCCCTTCTACCCTCTCTACCCACTCTCTTATTCCGTTATGCCTTTTCCTTACCCTACCCTACCCTACCTATCCCCCTACCCTAACCTTACCACCCTCTCCCTAACCTACCCCCCTACGCCTAACCCTACCCCTCTCTTCCCTACCCCTATGCCTTTCTCTACCCCTTACTCCCTCACCATACCCCCTAGATCCTACCCTCTACCCACTCCTCCTACCCTTCTTACTCTCCACCCCTTACCCTCTCCTATTTTCTCTACCCTCATTTTTCCCTTCCTGCCTCCTTTTTACTACCCTCTCTTATCCCTTCTTGCATTCTCTTTACCCTACCCTGCCCTACCTATACCCCTACCCCTAACCTTACCACTCTCTCCCTAACCTACCACCTACGCCTAATGGTAGGGCGAAGAAATACGCGCCTACTTATACTTGCAAGTATATGAGGTCTAAGTTTTAGTATAGTGTGATCGTTAAGATCGGGTTATGGTATCCACAGGGATTAGTTTCGTTACTATTGATAGATGGAAATAACCTATCTAGTTTTAAACTAAATTTGTTAATTTTTTAGTGTATTAGTTATATTTAATTTCGTTTTAGTTTGTTTTAGTGTAAAACAGGTGAAGCAATGAAAAGAAGTGATAAACAAGCAAAAACGGTAGAGAAACGGTGAACAAAACGTGAAGAACAAGGTTTCGGTGCTTAAAGACCACCGCCTAGGCGGAGATTCCACCGCCTAGACGAAGAAGTGGCAGAAAGTTGGGTTGTTGAACCACCGCCTAGGCAAGAAAACCACTGCCTAGGCGGAGATCTGTCAGAATGTTTGTGCCAGCAACCACCGCCTAGGCAAACATTCCTTCGCCTAGGTGAAAATCTGTCAAAACCTAAACCAACTTAACCACCACCTAGGCGATGACACTCTGCGAGAAATATCTAATTTTAGATATTTTGAAGATATTTTCAAAACCTTTATTTTAACCCTTTTCTTTCCCATTTTTGTCCTATGCCCTTGGATGTTTGGAGACCCCTTTTCACCTTAGATAGGATTAGATCATTTAGGAAGTAGATTAGATTAGTTTTAGGAAGTAATTTTGGCCAATTATTGAATAGCTAAAAGAGAAAGTTCATCAATGGAGAAGAGAAAACTCGGGAGGATCGTTCTTTGGCGAAAGTAGACTACTCCACTTTAAGATTTGGCTTTTCTTTCCTTGTTTTCATCTTTGTACTTAATGTTTATCATTGATGTTGATGATATCCTCTTGATTTAATATTGTAATGGCTAAGATCATGTTAGTTTAGTTAGAGATTAATTAGGGTTAGATGAAATTCATGTAAATATCTCCTTGGTTGAATATAAGTTATTCTAATGGTTTGTTATCCAATTCCAATTGTGCTTACTGTTATTTCACGTTTATTATGCTTATTAATATAAACTGAGAATATGGGGTTTGACACTCAGGAGAAGTAACCCCGGATTCGAACTAGAGATAAACACAACGCGATGATCCAATAACCCGGGAAAGAGTTGGATTGTGTGCAATCCATGAGGTTGGGTCAAGACTCACGTGGCTATGTGTTCGAAAAGGCATTCGACGGGGACTTCGGCGTCAATGCGAAGTCATGTATTCGCTCACTTTTCACTCGGAAGAGGGAGCGAGTGAGTTATAGATACCGAGATTGTTGGATGTGATAATAACCGTTATCGATAACTAAATTAAGTCAAACAGGTACTAAGTGAATGAAATCAATCCCTAGTTAATTAGTGTAATTAGAATTAATCCTTAGGAGTAGTTTTAATTAGTTTAATTTAAAAAATTAATTTAATCGTCAGGATAATATGAGACTACGTAACTTGCGGTATTCAATTATTCACACTTTTCCTGTGGGAACGATATCCGATCTTCAAAGATCCATTATATTAAAACTTAGACCTCATATACTTGCGAGAGTAAGTAACGGCGTATTCCACGCGCAACCAAGTTTTTGGCGCCGTTACCAGGGATTTGTATGAATTTTAAGTTGATATTGCGACTAAGTGGTCGATTGTTAATCCTGACATTTATTTTGTTTTAGTTTTAATTTTTAATTTTTAATTTTTAATTTTTGTTTTGTTGTGTTAATGTGATCAAGCCGTGCGAGAAACGATGAAGAAGATTGGAATTCTTAATTCTTAATCCCGAGATCAAGCTTATATTGAAAATGATAAGGACAGAGAGGTGAAACCGACTTCAATTCATGATCTTGATCTGACTGAGTATTTGAGCCCAAATTCCTTGTCTATGGAGAATTTTGGTGAAAAATGCTTAGTAACACGAAAGTCCAGCTGGGAACGGTAAAGCAAGCGCAATATTGTTTTTTGAAATAAAACTCAGGGTATTAAATTTTCCAATTTTTGTTACTATTTATTTTATTATTTATTCTTTTTGGAAGCCAGCATGGCTTCGAAATGTGTTCGGGAGTGAATTTAGGAGTGTGGACGCTTGGGAAAGTGTTTCACGTTTAAACACGTTGAACAAGCGAAGTGGAAACGTACGGGGTGAAGCCGTATTTTGAAAATTTGAGAAAAACATGGGAAAAAAAATAGCTGCAAGCCTACCGCCTAAGCGGTGGATTCCACCGAGGCGGTAAAACTACTGGTTGCGTGTTTTTCTGCAAAAGCGGTCCACCGCCTAGGCAGTGGACCTTCTGCAGTTAAAATACCCGTTCGATCAAAATAGAAATCGCGAAGCTCCTTCTCCCTCCCCCCCCCCAAAAAAAAAAAAACTCCACCTTCTCTCTAAAACCTCACTTCCAAACCGTTCCAATAATCAAAAATCATCCTTCCATTACCAAAATTAGTCATTTTCATCACGAATCAACAACTAAGAATTGGATTTCAACCCTCATTTTCGAAAATCTAGGGTTTTTGAAACAAACGTGCGATTTCTTCATTTCCAATCGATTTGACCATAAACTCTCAACAAGTTTCTTTTACCTTACATTTAGTCTAGTTGTTGAAATTATTGGTTGGTTTGCATGATTATGTTAATAATCATTGGATTTGGAAGTTTTGCCCTAAACCCATTAAACCCTATTTTCGCGATTTCAATTTTCTTTGGGATTTTGGTTTGATTCTTGGTGATGAACATGTTTAAATGGATTGGTTAAGTGTGTGAACTAAGATAGTATGTCACATTCATGAAATTTGGTTGAAAATTTCAAATGGGTGTTTGTTTCGAGATGTATGTGTTCTTGACAAAGTGATTTGGGGAGTTTATGTTTTTCAATTGTTGATATATGATGAGGTTGTATTGGTTTTTGTGATTGTGATTGTTAGAAAATGCTGAAGAGGGTAGCTAAGAAGAGGGCGAGAGGAGAAGGGTCGAGTTCGCAACCCAGGGTGCTGACCGAAGTTGACTATAATGCCACCCTTTTTGTGCCAAAACAAGCGGAGGAGCATTACAACAAACACGAAACCTTTCGAACCTGCATACGCCAACGTGATTTCGGTCCGATAGAGGATCTCCCGGCGAAATTTCAACAAGAAATTCGAAGCTTTCACTGGGAGCAATTCTGCAAATCGCCACCCTTGGGCGAGGTAGCTTTGGTTAAGGAATTTTACACTTATGCCACGGAGGCCGTAGACTACCAAGAAAGAGTTCAAAATCGGTTGATCATCTTCAGTCCTGAATTTATCAATGATCTCTTTGGACTAGCGGCACCGAAGTCCACTGGAAGCCAAGAACCAAATGTGCAGAAGGTCATTCAAAAGATCACATCTGGCGAAGTCAAGTGGAAACACCAAGGAATGAATGTCGCTACTTTCTCGGTAAAATACCTCAATCCAATTCTAAAAATCTAGCACCATTTCATTTGTGGAAGCCTCCTACCGATGTCACATCTTTCAGACGTCTCAAAGGACAGGGCCATTTTGATCTACAAAATTCAAATCAAAAAAGCAATCAACATTGGATTCTTGATCTACTCATCAATCATGCACGCTACGAATTTGGTAAAGGGTGGGCTCCCATTTCTGTCACTTTTGACCCACATTTTTTTACTAGCTGGAGTGACGGTATCCGGGGAAAACCTTTACCACCCTATAGTTCCACTAGATCTATCAAAGATAAACTGTTTGTGGAAGACTTGGGAGAAAGAGGCAGCCGAGCCTGAGCCTGAAGAAGGGGAAGAGCCAACCGACGAGACGGAGGGACCTTCTGAAGCCCGAAATGAAAACTCCCAGGAGAGGGTATACAATAAGCTTCAGATCGTCCTCCAAAACCAATACGAGATCGGTTCTTTCCTAGACCAATATTCGAGGCAGCAAGATCAAGTCCAACGGATGATTTGCGAAGGCCTCGGCCTTGAAATGCACAGTTACCCTCCGATACCATCCGTGCCGCCACATCTGCTACAGAAATCGCACTCTCCTTTCCAATGAGATGACGGTGATGACTCCTCGTCAGGTGGACAGTAGGGAATAAGACTTCTACGTCTTATTCCCTAGGTATGCGTTCAACCCATTTTGTTTGCATTGATGCTGTATGTTTATTGGGTTCGCTGATTGTGGAACACTACTTTTGTTCAAGCATGTTTTGGTATGGAATGGATGTTAGTTTAGTAGATGTTCATCCTTTTTGATTTTCTGTAGAAAATGATGAACCATTATTATTTTTTTGAACAAAATGCAAAAAATTTTACGTACAGAATTATGTTTATGTATGTATTTTATTGTTTTAATGTATGTTTTAGTTTTTAATTTTTAGTTTAGTTTAGTTTAAACCTTGTTTTAGCATGTGTTGTTTTTAGATTAGTATGTATGTTAGTATTAGATTTAGTTTAGAATTGTGTATGTATAAAGTTGTATTTGCATGTTTAGTTGTTGAGTTCATTTAGACCAAGTCCCAATGATGAGAATTATCCCCTAATTTCATATTGAGGTCGGGGGTAATGCCTTCCATGTATGTTTTGTGTGCTTAACATGTCGATTAGATAAAAATTATCTCAATCCTAAAACCGCACGACATTCGAACTCAATGTATAATAATCTGAATAATTAGACGTTGATTATTCAATATGAAGTTCATGACAAAAATAAGGAATCTAGAACTTGATTTGGGAGAAACTTGAGGCGAAATCCTAGGTAAGGTAATTCCGGAGATGTGATTTAGGCCGTCATTTTTTCGCTTGAACCGTTGTAGTTAACCTGAAAAATTTCTTCCCTTATTTCCCCTGTTGAAGCCGATAACGTAATCAATTCTGAAAACGTTCAAATACTCTTTTCATTTAAATTTTTCCTAACCCAATGTCGCTAAGCCTAATTTTCAAATTGAGTGAAATCAAGTGAGCGGTCGGGTTTTGGATGAAATTTTTATTGATTCGGTATTAAGTGTATTCACTTGTCACTTTAGTATTTCTTTTTGCACGCTCCTAAAATAAGTTTGGGGATATGTTTCTATCATTTCTTTTTTACATATTCCTAAAATTTTATAAATTCTAGAACACCACTTGGTGTGAGTTATTTCCCGAACTTGATCAGATTTAGGGATATTGAGGGAGGAACAAATTGGTCCTTTCGATTGAACTTTATATTTACGTGCATGTACTTCTTTTGTGTTTAAGTTTTTCATTTTTTTGTTAGTTAATTCATTAGTTAGTTTAGTTTAGTGTTAATGTTTTGCTCGAGGACTAGCAAAATTCTAAGTTTGAGAATATTTGATAGGTGAAAATAACATATCTACTTTTAAACCGAATTTGTTAGTTTTTTAGCGTATTAGTTATATTTAATTTCGTTTTAGTTTGTTTTAGTGTAAAATAGGTGAAGGAACGAAAACAAGTGATAAACAAGAGAAAATGGGAGAAAAACGGTGAACAAAACGTGAAGAACAAGGTTTCGGTGCATAAAGACCACCGCCTAGGCCGAGATTCCATCGCCTAGGCAAAGAAGTGGCAGGAAGTTGGGTTGCTAAACCACCGCCTAGGCGGAGATCTGTCAGAATGTTTGTGCCAGCAACCACCGCCTAGGCGGTGACACTCTGCGAGAAATATCTAATTTTAGATATTTTGAATATATTTTCAAAACCTTTTTTTTAACCCTTTTTCTCCCCATTTTTGTCTTATGCCCTAGGATGTTTTGGGACCCCTTTTCACCTTAGATAGGATTAGATCATTTAAGAAGTAGATTAGATTAGTTTTAGGAAGTGATTTTGGCCAATTCTTGAAGAGCTAAAAAAGAAAGTTCATCAATGGAGAAGAGAAAACTCGGGAGGATCGTTCTTTAGCGAAAGTAGACTACTCCACTTTAAGATTTGGCTTTTCTTTCCTTGTTTTCATCTTTGTACTTAATGTTTATTATTGATGTTGATGATCTCCTCTTGATTTAATATTGTAATGGCTAAGATCATGTTAGTTTAGTTAGAGATTAGTTAGGGTTAGATGAAATTCATGTAAATATCTCTTTGATTGAATATAAGTTATTCTAATGGTTTGTTAACCAATTCCAATTTTGCTTACCGTTATTTCACGTTTATTATGCTTATTACGATAAACCAAGAATACAGAGTTTGACACTCGGGAGAGGTAACCCCAAATTCGGACTAGGGATAAACACAACGCGACGATCCAATAACCCGGGAGGGAGTTGGATTGTGTGCAATCCATGAGGTTGGGTCAAGACTCACGTGGCTATGTGTTCGGAAAGGCGTTCGAGGGGGACTTCGGCGTCAATGCGAAGTCATGTATTCGCTCACTTTTCACTCGGAAGAGGGAGCGAGTGAGTTATAGATACCGAGATTGTTGGATGTGATAATAACCGTTATCGATAACTAAATTAATCCAAACAGGTACTAAGTGAATGAAATCGATCCCTAGTTAATTAGTGTAATTAGAATTAATCCTTAGGAGTAGTTTTAATTAGTTTAATTTAAATAATTAATTTAATCGTCAGGATAATATGAGACTACGTAACTTCGGTATTCAATTATTCACACTTTCCTTGTGGGAACGATATCCGATCTTCAAAGATCCACTATATTAAAACTTATACCTCGTATACTTACGAGAGTAAGTAGCGGCATATTCCACGCCCAACCAACTATCGAATACCGCGTTTGTCGTGACCTAACTTTATCTAGGCGAAAAATAAAGGTATTTAATTAATTAAACTAATACTAATATAACCTAAATTAACTACAGTAATATGCTAATATGTTTTAGGGTAAAGAATTTCCTAGGGATTAACGTGTTTACAAATACGTGTTCAATCTCGATTTACTCACGTTTATGGTGTTCGACCTATTTGACAATCTCGGTACGTAAATTCCACCGCCACCTCTCCCAAGTGTAAGACGGGGAAAAACATGACTTCGAGTCAACGAAGAAGTCCCCCTCAATGTCTTAACGACCCTAGGTCACGTGAGTCTCGCCCAGCATCATTAATTGCACACAATCCAACTCCCGACCGGGTCATTGGATCATGCGTTGTATTTACCCTATCGACAATCTCCGTTCTAAAACTCTCTCGTCACCTCTCCGGAGTGTAAGACAAGGGATATAACACGACTTTGTGTTAACGAAAAAGTCCTCCTCGACGACTTAACGACCCTAGGTCGCGTAAGTCTTGCCCCAACGTCATCGATTGTCCACGATTCAAACCCCGACCGGGTTATAGAATCGTGGCGTTTGTTTACCCTGATCCAAATCCAAAGTTTTCAAAACCCCGTATTCTCCATTTATCTAACTAAGTATGATAAACAAACAATACGATAAATACAATCAAACTACAAAGAACAATCACAAACGAAACACAGAAATCGTCCAAACAACGTATTTATAAATTATATGTTAATCCCTACTACAATCCATATTTAGCTATGGTCATAGCCGCATTTACAATGAAATAACAAGTTAAACATGCTCACATGATCCTAAGATAAAGAAATAAGGAAAAACAATCGAAAAATTTAGCCTCGTCCGAAGATAAACTGCTAAGAACACTCAACGATCGATTCATCGTCTTCTCCACTTAGGGATGTGAGCTCCACATCTAAAACTCCTAAACCCTAGCCTAAATATGGCTTAAGGTGCCCAAATGGCCGGGGGGTTCAAGATAGGGGGAGAGGGGATGGTATTTATAAGCAAAATATCTAAATAAATATCCTAAAAATATCTAGGTTGTGCAGAGGCTCTCCGCCTAGGCGAAGGGATCCACCGCCTAGGCAGAGACACAGTCGGTTGGTGACCACCACGGAGATGAAGACAGTAGTGGCTTAAGAAAAACTTATGTTGGATTTTCGCCTTGGCGATGGAATTTTCCGCCTAGGCAGTGGGCTGTCAGTAGCCTATCTTTGTTTTCTCTGCTGAATTTTTGCCTTGGTGGTAGATTTCTCCGCCTAAGCGGTGGTTCATCAGTAACATTTTCCTTTCTCAGCTTCTTCACCGCCGTGGCGGTGGGCTTGTTTCACAATTTTGCCTCCGAGCTTGTTTTTCCACCGTTCTTCAATCACTTTTGGTTTGATCTCATCGTTTTCGCTCCAGTTTCCTATCTTTTTGCTCCACACACCTGATTTATACAAAAAGTATGAAAACTAATTAAAACATAATAAAATACTATATAAACGCTCAAAAACTAACTTAATTCGGTTTGTAATTATGTAGGTGGATCACACCTATCACCTAACCCTACCTTCTATCCTTACTACCTCCTACCTCATGCCCTCCTTCCCCTAGCCCCTAGCCCCTATCTCTCTTCCACCCCTCCCATATATCTCCTACCCGGCCCTTTCCCTACCCCCTACCCCCACCCTCTACCCACTCTCCTTACCCCTTCTTCATCCCCACCCCTTACCCTATCTTATCCCTTCTACTTTTCTTTATCCCTTCTCGCCTCTTCTTTACCCTACCCTACCCTACCTATCCCGCTACCCTCCCCCCTACCCCTAACCTTACCACCCTCTCCCTAACCTACCCCCCTATGCCTAACCCTACCGCCTATCCTTACCTACCTCCTACCTCTTGCCCTCATTCCCCTAGCCCCCACCCCCTATCTCTCCCACCCTTCCACTCTCTCCCCTACCCCTACACCTTCTACCTTTCTTTATCCCTTGTCGCCTCCTCTATAGCCTACCCTACCCTACCTATCTCGCTACCCTCTCCCCTACCCCTAACCTTACCACCCTCTCCCTAACCTACCCCTCTACGCCTAACCCTACCCCATATCCTTACCTACCTCCTACCTCTTGCCCTCCTTCCCCTAGCCCCTACCCCCTATCTCTCCCACCCTTCCACTCTCTCCCCTACCCCTACACCTTCTACCTTTCTTTATCCCTTGTCGCCTCCTCTATAGCCTACTCTACCCTACCTATCTCGCTACCCTCTCCCCTACCCCTAACCTTACCACCCTCTCCCTAACCTACCCCTCTACGCCTAACCCTACCCCATATCATTACCTACCTCCTACCTCTTGCCCTCCTTCCCCTAGCCCCTAGCCCCTATCTCTCCCACCCTTTCCCTCTCTCCCCTACCCTTGCCCCTTACCCCACCCCCTACCCCCTCACCATACCCCCTATATCCTACCCTCTACCCACTCTCCCTACCTCTCACTCCCCACTCCTACCCCTACATCTTACCCTCTCTACCCACTCCCTCTACCCCTCTCCCTCCCCACCCCTACCCCCTTCCCGCCCACGTCCTACCCTCTAGAACAGCGTCCGAACAGCCCAGATCGAGAGCAAACCGAAGGCGAAGATGTTCTTGAGATCGATCCATTCTGGATGACGGTGAAAACCGAGATTTTCTTCTCCAATTTTTCCCATCTTCTCATTTCTTGACTAGCGATCCCCGTAATTCTCCTGATAACACAAATCATATATAAATCAAACATTAACTATCAATATATCAACGAGATGAAATGAAAATAAACATTATTCTACAGTTCAAACTTCAAATTTACCATGGTGTCAAATTCCCACGAGCTGAATCCTTTGATTTCTCCTAAATCTAATAAAAAAACAACGAAATTCCACCTTCACACATATTCACGTATGACTCCTTTGATTTCTCAGAAATTGATCGAAACAAAGAACGAAACTCCTTCATGTTGTGATTGTTATTAAATTCTTCATAGGATAACCATTGACAAACACAGAAGATTATAATCTTCAAACAAAGAAGATTCATGAACAAAATAAAACAAAAACGATGATTTGGAGAGAAATCAAGACAAAACAAAAACGATGGACATTTGAGAGAAAGAGAAAGGATGAAAATAGTGAAGAACACTCAACTGGCGCGGGGGTAAAGCAAATAGAGGGCATTTTGCTTGCTGAGCGAAATGACGAACTAGCCCTAGAGGTTTCTTCAATAAAATGCGTCTGATTGGGGCAAATACGTAATTTTACATAATTAGTCTAACTTTTTAACGGCTAATTTGACTCCGAACCAAATTAATTACCTTTGACTCCCCTCTATTTTGATCTTATTTTATTTTGTTCCATTTACTTTAAAAACTTACATTTTATACCCTTCTACTTATAGTAAATTATATAACTAGCTTTTATTTTTATTTAACTTAACCAAATGAACAAATTAGTTTTTATTTTAATATTTTATTTTATTTTACTTTATTAAAAAAAAAAAACAAAAGTAGAAGTAGAGTTAGAAAGAGAAAATGTTATTTTTTTTCTTGTTATACCCTTAAAAATTTTAATTAGAAAAAAGAATAATATGAAATTAATGCACTATTGAATGTTTTCATTTTCATTTTGTTCATCTCGTTTTCAAACGAATTTTTCAACATATATCCTACTACTACACCTGTATTTTTAGATCATTGTTGACCGCTGCTTCCAAACAGTTAAGTATCACAAACTAACATGCCTATTGTTCGATTTGTTAAACTGAAATCAATCTATTGTTGTGAAGTGAAAATTGATTTTCTATCTTTTGTTTCTTTTGGGGATTTAGAGACATTGGGCTGCAGATTAAAGGTTTCTAATTTACACATCTTTAGGTATTTTTTCTCTATTCTACTCGACTATGTTTAGTAGAGGAATATGGTATTCTCTACATAGTATCACAAGCTCGTAGGTGCGGTTGACTCAACAAGTTGGATCAACTTTTGGGTTTTAAGGAAATATGAAAAATGCACCATCCGAGTTCAACCCATGAACATGATGCAAGAAATCCAATTTGACCCACAAACATAAAAGAATATCAAACAATATTAGACTTGGCCCGCTGAATATTATTTTTAGTTTTTAGACTAATAAATTAAATTAAAAAAAAAAAAAAAATAGATTCTTGGTGAATAATTCACAACTTAAATTTCATGTCCATACAATACACATACTGTAAAAAGTTTTCAAAATTAGTGTAACGTACGGATGTAAACAGCTCGGTTTAGTTTGGTTTACTAAATCAAACTGAAACTAAATTCCTAAAACGGTTCAATTTGGCGTAAATTTTTCAGAAAACCAAATAGAACATAGTTGAACTAAAACAGTTGATTTTCGGTTTGATTTTTGGAGCAAAACAAATAAGTTTGGACCTCTCTCTCACTACTGCTAGGTGGTGGTGATGGTAGTGAGGAAATGGGAGGGGGATGAGAATGAGGGTTAGTAAGTAGGTTTGGTAAGGTAAAAAACATTCAATTTAACCAAACCAAATTTTTTCCAAACTGAAGTTAATAGACTACTTAATGGAACCAAACCGAATTGCTTGAATTTCTTTAAGTCTAAAACAACATGGTTCAACTTTTCAATTTTCTTTTTTTTTAATTTTCCCTTACATACCTAGTTACTAACAAGGGCCTCAAGGTGGGTATTTGATGATGTTAATCTTGCTAATCTACTTTCGAAGCACAATAATAATAAAAGAGATATTGTGTATGTTTCTCATAATGAACAACCCACCCTTCTTCCGCAATTGCAGAATTTGGTCGTGAATCAATTATCAAATTGGAACACCCAGTTAGTTCAATTTTGGAGTAATTATTTTTTAGTTATTTTCAACTATGGAAATAATAAAAATGTATGTAAAGTAATAAAAATAATTTTGTCAAATGACAGAGAGATGGTTGATTTAAAATATAATAAAAATATATATATATTTATATACAAATTATTTAATTATTTTACATAAAATTTAAATTTTAAAAACACAAAATTAGTCTCATTTTTTTCCATATATTTGCCTATGTTTCATTAAAAAATTAAATGTCTTATTTCATTACAAATTAAATTTTCAAAAATATAAAACAAAATATATATAGATTATAAAAAATAAATAAATAAATAAAATTAACTTCATATTTTAAAATTTCGTAAACAATTTAGATATTAAATTTTAATATTTTACTAAAATCTCTAGGACAACCATTTTTGTTTTAGATCATCCAAAACAAGATCATTTAAGTAGTCAATTTGTGTTTTAGAGTTCAAGACTTGATAGGCATTAAGGAGATTTCAGTCTTTCTGCCAATTCCATTAAATTTACCCAATAAACAAAATAACTTTTGCACAGCTAAATCTTAAGGAAGTAAAGCGCCTACTTTTAAAGTATAAGAAGTGAAACTAAATCTAAATATAACTGCACTTACCCCATTAACACAACTGCACTTACCCCATTAACACACAACATTTCTATCACTATAACAATGTCCAATGTAGCATTGACTCCATCAGAACAACATTCACCATAAGAGATGCTCTTAGCAATTCTTGACAAAGTTATATCCTACTATCATTTACATATAACAATGGATATAAGATTACCAAATACCACATCCCAAAAGGAATCAACAAACATCAAAAAGTAAACATAAATGCTTCCCAATTTTTAGAACAAATTTTGGGAATCAAAATAGAAACATGTTTTTTCTCTTCCGAAAAAATAGAAACGAACAAACAAAAATAAAAACAATAACCAAACGCCACCTAATAGCTTCTAAACCATCACATATAGGTGGACTAAACAAATCAAAAAAGGAAAATCAATGCTAACCTATATCCTCATTAGAAAATCTAACTGCTGCCAAGTTATCTTTCACACAGAAACAGCAGCCAAACCAATAGTTCTTCTTGTGAACAATTCGAGACAAACTTGAAAAAACAACACCACAGAAGAATAAGAACTACATTCCAAAGAGCTTTTCATTTGCTTCCCCCACCCCCCAATAAAAAATAAAAAATAAAGTTTTTGAAAAAAAAATTTCCCTTGTTTTCATGTTTTTCCTTTAAAATGTACAACAATGCATTGTATGTTACAGTTTCTTGATTGCAGATCACAAAGGGAAAGAGGAATGAAGAAAATATGTTATTGCTACACTACTTAGGGATGCTTCCGGGCTATACTACTCTACATGTATCGGCAACCTGGTACATGATCTATGTATCAAGAAAACCAAATCCCAAGTACCTTCATAAAATTCAAGCATAGCCCTCCTCGTCAGCTCCCCGGGACATAAACCTGCATTGTCAAAAAATAAAAATAAAACAAAATCAGTACTTCACCTTTTCATTTCCTTCTTTTTCTTGTTTTCTGGAAGTGTAAAAACATTCGGATAGTAGAATATATGATAAGAGAGCAGGAAAAGACAAAGTTAGAATCATCAAATCTTCAACTTATTAGCCAAGAGGCAGGCAATGGAAAAAATTAAGGGGCATTATGGAAAACAGTATGAGTTGCTGTCCGGTTACGTGGCTCAAATTAGGAAAACAAACAAATGGGAATGTGGCGCAACTTAGGCATTTTAAGCCTACAGTCCATTCAAATCCAAAAAATTTTAGAATTTTTATTTCATTTGAAGCAATGGAAAAAGGGTTCAGATCGGTAGACGCTTGCTTACTTGAGGGAGGATTTCCAGTTGCTTATGGGGTAATAGAGGGCAAGTGTGATGGAAATTGGGGTTGGTTTCTTCAAAATTTGAAAAAAATAGTTGGTGGGGGTGTTCTGACGGTCAATTTATAGTGTTTCAGACTCGCACAGATCAATAGAGGCTGGTGTGACAAAAATATTTCCAAATGCTTCACAGAGGAGATGTTTCCAACATCATCAATGTAAGTTTAAAAAGAAATATCCTGGACTAGTACTTAGAAAATTATTTGGGAAGGCCACAAGAGTTTACAACTATACCGATTTTAAAGAAGCTATGGAACGGATTGAAGCAATTGATTCAAATGCATGTGAATGTCTTATGGGGCATCAAGTACAATTGGGAAAGACATACTTTTGATATACAAGAGTAAAATCAGACCATTTGACTAGTAATATTGCAGAATCTTTCAACAATTGGGTTGGTGCTCTTAGAGGAAAACCTATATTATCCATGTTAGAAGGAATTAGAAGCAAGATCGTGGTTAGGATCCCAAAGAGGTTTCAAAGGATGCACATGGGAGTAGCATGTAACTAAAAACTTAAGGGAAAAAATTAACAAAAATAGAACTGCGGGATACAAGTGTAAGGTGCTCTTTGCTGGTGGAGATGTGTTTGCCATAAACGATGAGAACGGATATGGTTATGTTGTTGACTTAGATACGAGGGAATGTATATGTAGAGAGTGGCAACTTAGTAGAGTACCATGCCAGCATGCAACTCAAGCTATAAATTCTCAGAGAGGTCTCTTAATAAAACACCACATAGCTTGTGGAGAGAGTTCAATTTCTCCCCGTAGACTTGAACCCCTTCCACAGAGGCTACTGTCTTACCTATTTAATAGGATATATATGGCACGAACTTGGATGGTGATATAATTCTTTTTACTGAGGCCTAATCAACGTAAAAATCCTCAGACGTGTGTATCAAAACTTAGAACTGGGTAATCATTGTCATCTTCTACTATCAAAAAATTACCGAGGCTCATGGTTGTGTTGAGTGTTTGATGATAATCGACTCTATTACTGAGGTAGTTTTTGGTAGAAATTTGAGGCTTTTAAATGAAATCAAACAATACCTAATGGAATTTGCATGTGAGAATGAAGAAGTGGTTTTATTCAGCATCAAGTGCTGCAGTTAAAAAAAATGACTCCCCACGTATGAAATTGAGCACACATGTCAATGGACGGTTCAATATTTCTAACAAAACGATAACCTCCAAATAAGAAAAAAAAATAGCAGCATGAATGAATCGCTTTCGTTTATCAATCTATAAGAAGTGTTTAAAAGGTTGATCAATTAGTGGTAATACCGTCCACGTTGAAAGTTGCACTTGAACGCAATTGCAAGAACCAGCATTTAGCCCTAGCCTTCTAAAGCATATGTCTGAACCTGTCAGGAAGAAAACTACTTAGCTACTTTTACAGTTTCCATGATTAGACTAACAAATAACACACATCAAGAGAACAAATCAACCAAAGATTGCAAAGGTTTTGAATTCACATTCTTTATTTTCAGGGCAAAAATACACTATTTTTACTTTTACAAAGTAACGCGGAAACTATACTACAAAACAATTTTCTCAATTCTCAATCAATCACATCACCTTTTTCTTAACATTACAATTTTCATCTTATTTTTCTCTCTACTCTTATTATTTTTAAAAATTTGCCTTTAGTTTCTATGTTTTGGAATAATCTTTCTTTTTTTTTTTTTTTTTACTTTTTGCAAAAATTTCTAACACATTTTTTATATAAATTCTGTTTACAAAAATCAAACCATACAAGTTGGCACATTTTTCAAAAATTGTTTTCAAATTTCTCA
The DNA here is from genome assembly GCA_016647705.1 of Eucommia ulmoides. Taxonomy (NCBI): domain Eukaryota; kingdom Viridiplantae; phylum Streptophyta; class Magnoliopsida; order Garryales; family Eucommiaceae; genus Eucommia; species Eucommia ulmoides. The sequence goes on from CM028329.1 coordinate 44,032,206, forward strand.
GAAAACCTTTCTCGGATTCTAAACCAAGTGCAATTGTAATCCATAACAAAAGGAAAAATATCAAAAATCAAAGAACTCCATAACTACATCAATCTACATGGAAAAATATTATTAAGATCAAATACATCAGAATTGGTAGAAAGAAATATGTAAGCTTTGCTAATAATTCCAAAGGCCAGCAAAAAAAAATTACAATGAAAATGGAAAGTGCTACTTATATTATTTTTTTATCTTTTTCTGGTCAGATTGCCTATGCTATTCAAATCATCAAATTTATGGCCTGCAGGCAATTAAACATGCAAAAGAAAATTCAACATTTCAACAGCTATGCCAAGACGGGAGTCTATATACTGATATATGTACCATGTTCACTTCATGGTACTTCTTCAGGGCTTTCATTAATTTCTATACTGCAACCCTAGGTCGTGTGTCCATATTTTTGTAAGACAAATACTAAATCTCTTCGAGGCTGTGAAAATAGAAGTGGGACACATTCTTCTTTACTCATATTATGATCCCTACCAGTCTCTATTGCTAATCATAAAATTTGATATGGATAAAAGATCAGCGGAATATATTGATGCAATTCGATATTATCTTCCATCCGAGGTTTTAAATTGCGGTATCATGTTACATAACGATAACAGTCGTGGTGTAACGGTATCAGGAGTATTGACCTATCCGTAACGGGAATCGGTCTTAACTGTGGTAATTTTTTTAAAATCACTAGAAAATCCTCATAAACTCGATAATTGTAATTCTTCTACTTATTTAACCCTTGATAAACGCATTCTAATAGATATTATGATATTTAACTATATATACAACGCATTCAAAATATAAAAAAACGAAAAATAAAAATTAAGAACTATCGAAATGAACAATCTTAAAAGAAAAAGAAGATTCACAACATTTAATGAAAAATATGCAACACAAACATAATAAAACTATGAAAGAGTAAACTAAATATTATTTGTAGGGCTGGAATTAAACCAAATATAGGCAGAAATTTAAAAGATATATATTTTAATCCAAATATGGCCAAAAATTAAACTGAATGTTGACAAAAATTTCAAATATATATACATATATATAACTTACAAATCTGCCCAAAAACAAAGAAATCCCTTTGTTTTCACGAAGAGGTTCCACTAAAAATGCTTGGATTTGGACGAAAAAGGAGTGAAAGGTTTGGATTTGGCCAAAATGGAGTGGTGGAGAGCTAGATAGACAGGATCTAGCCGAAACTTGGCCGATTGAGTTGGAGAGATGGAGAAGGGTTGGGTATAAGGAGAAAGGTGAGCAAAAAGAGTTGTCTGGACACAAATATGCAAAATTGGCCGTAACGGCCGTTAGTCCCGTTAGGGGCCATTACTATACCGATAGGGTTATTACGGGTGTAAATCGGTTTGCAACCCATTTATCGGCCAGTAACGGTGACGGAAGGCCGAAAACTTGTTACATATCGGTCGTTACGCTACGTAACGGCCAATACTTAAATCCATGCTTCCATCGTGTTAATGATCACACAAAGAAATACATATTCTGACAAACCAGTTAGTGCTGTTGATATATATTCCTAGTCCAACATATTTGAAATATTTGAAACGGATGCCCAGCTCCTGACATTACAGGGTCTGAGGAGGGTCAAATATACGTAACCTTACCCCTGAGTGGTTGTTTCCAAGAAAATATTTGAAATATTAATTTCTTAAATTCAAATTGCGTAGTTCAACAACTGAACAAGTTCACATTAAAAGAAAATGGAGACCTCTTGGACAAGGGCAGATTACCATAACCATATGCATGTCTAAAGAAAACAAATCTTCCGTTTTTTAAATCTTGAACCTCTTAGCCCTTTAAAATTTAAAATAAGAAGAATCCCCTATCAAATATCAATTCCATGATTAAAACAAGAGGCAAAGTTATAAAACAAATGCTATAAATAGTTAACATAGAGAGATGGGGTTGAGCAAGAAAAGAGAAGCACATGGAGAAGTAGGTAAAGACAACAAAAGATTAAAACCATATAAAAAATTAAACATGCCTTCAATAGAACCACCAGGATTTGCCCAAATATATATGATGCAACAGCTGAACTTTCCAATGGAACAGGTGGATTTCATCCACCTGTAATCCAGTGATTCCCTATAAACCCGACTAAAAAGAAAAAAGAATCTTCTTATCTAAAACCATCAAATCTATTAAAATTAAAATTCCAACACACAATCAACCTCCTCCCACTTGAAATGATTACTTATACTCAAAAGTCCAAAAAAAAAAAGAGTGAACTACTTGCTTACATTATTAGTCACTAATCCACAGATTTTTTTCTTAAATTATAAAATTATTATCTTAATTCTTAAAATGATGAAAATACTTTATGTTGGACTCGGCCAAAAAAAACTTCCTATTGGAGCGTGCTTCTAATAAGCATGGGTAATTGCTAGCATATCTTCATGCAAACACAGAAACTCATCATAAAAAACAAGCATCCACAACAACCAGGAATACCGTTCTACCTCAACCATGTTGTTCTCCGTGAAGAAATTTGGCCCAATGTCATTTAAGTCATGAGTACCAGCATACTGTAGGACCCTCAGCTTCCCTTCCTGCATTAAGCAGTAAATGGTTATACAGTTTAAAAGAATGCATCACACATGAAAGGAAACTTCCAGTAACATTCAGAATGCAAACCTTGGTTCCATATACAAGACCACCCCCGGCAGAAGGGTGAAAGCAAGCTACATTGACCTCATCTTCTGCACTAGGAAGTATACTTACAAGCTCCATATCTGAAACCCTGTATATCTGGAACAAGATATTTTAAAAATTACTACATAAACAAGGAAATAAATGTTTGATTGTAGATCTCTAATGATCTTTCTCCATACAATTCAAATTACTAAAATGCCTCGAGAAGGGGAAAAAAACAGGTGAAGCATAGTTCATTCAGGGAACATAAAGAAAACAACCAGCTTTAAACAAGCTTTGACATGGAAAGAGGAAAAGTAATCACTTTGATAAATATATTTTAGAACATGTAAATGAAACCATGAAGGTTTACCTCCAAAACTGTGTAGATAGGCAACGATGTTTCCCCATTGATGACAATACTTTTGAGAAGAGAACTATGACGCCGACCATAAGCAAGCAATATGTGCTCAGAGGTGGGCGAGAACTGTAAATAGAAAGAAACAATCCTTCATATATTGTAGTCTACAACCAATTGTATATTTAAAATTGAACAATTAAATTAAGGAACAAGATCCATTGTTTACATGCTGCCACCTAATCAAAATTAGGGTACTTAAAAAATTGGAAATACCTACTGGCTAAAAGATACAAGGTGCAACATGTTTCAACTTACCATAAAAAATTCAATTCAATGCTTAAAGTTTTCAATTTTAATGGCTATATTGATGAAGCATTTGCTTTATTAATGTTCTATAATTAGAATTTATCTACATTGTTACTTGCATCTTTAGTAATCTCCTAGGGGGATGTCATTTAGGAATGAAGACTAAAACAAAAGAGAAATTCAAACATTAATAAAAATCCATGCAGGAAATTGTTATTTTCAAGAGACCCAACAATTCAAAGAACCAAAGCAATTAATGGATTGGCTTCCGCCAGTACTTATAAATTTCTAGAAGCCTAGCGCACCCAGTTTATGCCAACCCCCTCCACACGCAATTTCTATCAGTATAATAGAATTCAGACATTGCAACAAATTCCATTAGCCAATAAAGAAGAAAACATGAATTGCTAAAGTTGGAACGCCTTTAGTGCATCCGTAGCTTAAAAATTAAGTGAATATACGAAAAATAAATAAAATGGAAAGATTGAAATAAGAAACAATATTAAAGAGAAAGGTAACATTACATCAATGAAATAGGTAATTTTTCACATAAGGAAAACTCGCCTGTATAGAAGTCAAACAGTGAGCAGCTCGAATTGCTCTTGAGATGAGCACCATACCAAACCTACATAAGATAAAATGTTTAAGATTACTTGGATCTCATAGGGAAAGGAGTTGCATCAGTTTAATGAAGTGATAAAAGGATGAAGTTTTACGTTGACTCCTCGAGCGAATATATCCGAAGCTCATACATGATTTGGCGAGCAGATATTGGGTGTCTGGTTGGGGACATTGCAGCCCCCGTGAAATCTTGATTAAGTTGTGTCAGCGGTCCAGGATCAGCTTCCATTTGCGGAAGTACGCACGCAACACATGCAGCCAAATACCTCCCACAAGGTGAAAAATGGGCCCCCATTTCACTGTAAGCACATTTGCCAAATAAGAGATTGTTGCAATTACTGTTAGAGTGGACAGTTCACGCCATATATAATGTCACAAATATGCTTCTGAAATCGCATTCATAATTAATATTCCCTCCTTTCCAAAGTAATAGTCATGTTTCCCTTTTCAAGATGTTCCAAAACAATTGTCCACCTTTCCTTTTTTCGAAATACATTTTAACTATTCCCAAACTAACCCTCTTCTCAAACACTCATTTAATTTTAAAAAAAAATTACCACTTCCATACATTTTTTAATAAGGGCAACATCATAAAGTAAAATATATTCAACCACAACCAAAAAAAATTGAGGAAAGTCAAATAGGACTTTAATCTAGGACCCGAGGGAATAAGAATACTATAGGCTATTTTCATTGGGGTAAAGAAAATGCACATCGCACACTTAAGATGTACCCAAAAACAATCAAATAACACATCTAAATACGTCAATACAGTGACAATGCAATATGACCTGTTTAAAAATAACAAACAATTACCGGAGCAGAAAGTTAATGAAGCTGAACTCTTATAATTCTAACAATACCTGCATAAAACAGCATGCGGTATAGCTAGGCGACAACTTCCGGAATTAAGTGGGGCATATGGATTTTTTATGTCATGTGGCCATATTTTTAGCTTGACAGTGCAGGGCATCTCTGCGGCAGCCGTACCAGCAAGTGATGCAGCAAGTTCAGACTGTATTCTACTAATAATGGGGCCAGAATCACCCCCCTCATGTGGGGTACTGATAGAAGCAGCACTATGCCGGATTTCAGAAGGGGAAATAAAGTTGGTATGAATAGAATGGCCGCGTAAACCAGATCTTCCAGAAACAATAGGTTGGCTTGTGATAGGTGGCATATTCAAAGAAGCCATTGGAATCTCCCTACCAGAAGAATGTGAGTCATGATACCCTGATGAATATTCATGAGTACCACCACCATCAAGGGGAAGCATCTGTTGCATGCCAGCTTGACTTTGACCCATTAACCATCCCTGCAGAAACGGTAGTGACCAACATGATTGGTTTCTAGAAGGTAAATGTTGATTTTGTCTAATTCCGGTGGGAAGCATATCCAGCTGGTTAGGGACTGAGCCAGGCACCCCATAAGATGAGGGATTGAATGGATGATACTCCTCCGATGGTCCAGCTTCACTGGTCATGACACCACCCGTTCCCATTTCTGAGCTTTGCATTCCATCCCCATAATCATCAGCTGAAGTGTCAGCAACGAATGCCTCAAGCGGAACAGGAGACATCTCCATGAGAGGCGCCACATCGCGTTGCTGCATTGGAGCAGAAGATTCCACTTGCATGCTACTTGAACCAAGAGATCTACTATATACCTGCAAATATGCCCTCATATCATTCCTGGTAAATGAAGTAGAGAAAATGTGGAAGATATAATAAGTGAAGTAGTTTGGTATCAAAATCAGGATGACAGCTGGAACTCACATTTGCCAAATATACAGCAGGCGGGGGGTAAGTCAAGCAACCCAGAGATGTTGCGCGGGCCATCGTTGAATCTGAAGAGTCAAGATCATTGACCTGCAGAATATCAGTCCAATAGTGTAATCTATAAGATAATAAAAGTGCAAAACAATTGAATCCCCATTATGATTATATTACCTCAGCAGTTAAGAGAAATGGAGCGCCATGTGGATGAAAATGCACAGCACGAAGTGAACGCCTTGTCTTTAACACAATATTAGGTGAGGATGTCTCTTCTTTCCCATTGTAGTGCCATATGTATAGCTAAAATAAAATTCCATATGTTAATACTACAGAACTCAAAAGCTAGAATGTATTACCAAAAAAAATAATGAAAAATTATCATGATAGAAACACGTTATAAGCAACCGACTAATACCTTGTGACCAGAAGCAACAGCAAGGAGCTTCCCTTCAGCATGAAACGCGATGGAAGCAATAGGACGATCTAAAAAGGAGGTAAAAAGGATAAACAAAAATCCACAATACACATAATATAAAATTAAGACATATAACATACTACAGATGCTCCTCGAAAATGACAATAAAAAACAGCAGAACAAAAGAAGAAAGAAAATTAGCAGAGAACCAAAATTTACAGAAATCACGAGATCCTATACACTCTGAAGTATTTGCATCCCACAAGCGAACTTCATGGTCCAAGCTTCCGCTTGCAATTATTTCTGGATGTTGTGGATGGAATCTAACCTGTAAAACGTCCACGGTTTATGAGAGAAGAAAGGGGGCAAGAGTTATAACACTGTCCATCTAAATGACAAGCAAAATCCTGCTTACAACCATATTATTCTCAACTTCAACAGGAAAGAAAACTAGATAAATGTTGAGTTCATCGAAATTGGCTAAACTACCATATTATTCTCAACTTCAACAGGAAAGAAAACTAGATAAATGTTGAGTTCATTGAAATTGGCTAAACTAGCAATTTTCTTTGGCACACGTCCAGATCCCCAGTGCAGTCACACGTCTTTGACTCCCAAAGATCACAACACATAATAAGGAAGGGAAGGGAGATATGAAGATAATGTCAAAAAATATCGAGGAAGAACAAGATATAACTGAGGATATGAACTATAGAAGGCTCCTAACATAACATATAAAAGATACTAAAAATGGAAGATTTTAAACTTGCAAAGGAAAACAAAATGTAATCAGAAAGAGTAAAGTCACTACACATGCAATCTTATGAACTGCAATACTAGAAGATAGAGCCAACATTAGTAATCTCAAGACTCATACTACGCAAGCAAAACATTTACACGAGCCACATGAAAAATGTGAAAAAAAAGAAAAAAAAGCATTAATTTGGGGTTGCATGATACAGAGGTGCCATTACATGTGAACAAGCTGAAGGAATTTATTTAGTCAGTCAAGGACTGACATAATTGCATTTCGCGGTGAGAAAATTGGCTCGTCTTCTAAAGTTATCTCAAATAACTAGTTACTATTTATCAAGAAATACGTGCTCATTCAAAGGATATCAAATAATGATTACAATATTTAATGTGCAATCCGCCAGTATCATTACTCGACATTTACAAGGCTAAACTACAACAAGCAAGCAACACAAAAAAGGTATTTAATAATATACAAATGAATCTTACCACCCAAGGTGTTCTTCGATGACCACTTAGCACCTTTAAACATTTTCCACTTAACCAATCAATTATCTTGACTGTGTGATCACCACTGAAAAATATTAGGTCAATATTTAGTTAACATTGCACACAAGCTACAAAAATATGAAAATTAATTTTTACATGCTTCCTTACTGCGTAGAAGCAAGTGTCCTCCCATCAGGACTAAATGCTGCAGCAATTGTTGACCTTGGAGGAGGCACAAAAGGACAGTATTTGGCTGAGAAATGATGCAAAGATTCCGCTTCTACCCTGAAATGAAATTAAAGTTATTTTCAAGAGCCTGTTGATATTATCGGCGGCCTCATATAACTAATTGAGGAGAAAAATGAAATATAAGAATCATTTGAGTACCATGAAAAAAGGTCGTTCCTTGCATCACTAAGCCCTAAGGTGGACTCAGAAGTATGTTTTGGAGATTCACCCCACAGCCTTCTGGGTAGGCATTTTGTTCGTGGAGATATCTCTCTCCTTGCTAATAGATGGAAGACGTTCCTACCACTGGGAAAAAATAGAGACTACTTACCATAAGTAAAATTAAATAAGAAAAAGTATCAGTTGCATAAACTTTTCAAAAGAAAATCATAAATAGAACATTACCCCGGACTATTAGGAAAGCAAGTTGCTACTGAAAAACAAGTAGAGCAATATTAATACGCAACGTAGGTGAGCATCAATCCTCCTTAAATTTGAAACCCAATTCTAATTAGGAGATAAATCCAAAATCTCTAGAGATTGGGGCTACCCCAGAGGAGTGAAGGATTAGGTGTCTTGCGTCTAGCTATGTTGGTGTAACGACTTTATGGGATTACCAGCAGTGCCCAACAAAGTGGTAGTTACCAAAGAATTATACAACAGCAGTAGCATCAGAGTGCAAAAGACAAGACATAATATAAGAGGTTGATAGAGGTTGATATCAATATCTCAAAGATTAAGAAAGAAATAGAACATCCACAATTTTATGATTTTATATGATCATGATAGTATAAGTGAGGTCCAAGTGTCTGAGGGTATTGTGGTATTTAAATTCCCAACACTCCAGCTGTGCAATTTAAGCATTTGCCAATGCTCTGGTGACTTGTAAAATGCTTTTGACACAAGACACTATAAGAGGAAGAAAACTAGAAATCATGAAAATAATCGGGAATTTTAAGAGTGCAAGTCCTTTTCCTGTTAAGACCTATGCTCCAAAACAAAACATACAACTAAATACACAGATAATTAGACACGCATACGCCTGATATACATTATAATATATGGTTACAATTATTGGTCCAAAGCTGCGTTTGAACACGGTTGATGCATGTAATTGAGTAAAAAAAAATATACTTATTCCTTTACATGTGCATTAAAAGATCAAATGCGATATGCATGTTCTCATTCATTTGTGTTACTGCATAATTGTATATTATCAGTGTACGGTTATAATCATTGGTCCAAAGCTGTGTTTAAACACAGTTGATGCATGCAATTGAGTAAAAAAAATATAATTATTCCTTTATATGTGCATTAAAAGATCAAATGCGATATGCACGTTCTCATTCATTTGTGTGACTGCATAATTGTATATTACCGGTGTACATATTTAATCATGTCCATATAAGAGCTTATTTACATCCTTCTAAGGATCTTACTGATATTGAGGAATTTTTGTCAGACAAATACCGGGAAAATCATATACACCCAATCTTTTCCATGCAAAACCTTTTTATTGACCACTTTCTCCAATGCACCAGCAGAACCAAAACATTAAAATTATAACACTTACAGTACTGGCACAATAATTGCAAATACCTACAAACTTAAATTCGAAACTATGGAGAATAAGCTCAAAAAGGCAACTGTTGACAACAGTTACTACAGTTAAATAAATGTACGTATCATTAATTCATAGTATAAATCAAATCACCAACTTTTGAACCAAGCAATCAAACCTATAATTAGGTAAATTGGTCAGTGGAACATCCGTATAATACATAAATCAAACAAACAGTTAATTTCGTCACAGCCCAGCTGTTGCAAAACTACCGGATGCGTGAAAATTAATTTCAGCTACAATCATACAAACAAGGTAATTGAACATTGAAAACATACAGCCAAAAACTCTGATTCAGAATTCTATACACTAGATCCAAAATTCGACAAAATTCTTATAGGATTCAACAAAAATTGTTGCGAAAATCATGAAATTGGCCAGACCTGTGATGAATTTGGCTTGGCGATGAAGGCAAATTCAGGAGTGTGTTCGAATCGTCAAGCCATGAACAACCACCTGACATCTGAACAAAAATCCTTCTAAAAAACAGATGGATGCATCAACTGGAACCCCCAAGTCGTTGTGTTCAATCGAAATCTACCTTCGTTCTCGCCCTAAAACTATATCTTTTTGAATATTTTATCTGTCCCGTTGAAATGCTCGTATGCGTTTGTATCTGGATTAGTTTCCGGATTCGGATTTCAAATGCCGAGGAACCCTAGAGAGGCAAATTCGCACGTTGTGGGCGTTTAAAGAAGTAGCTCTACCCTATCAGGAATATACTAGATCGACGATCGGGTTATGGAATAAAAAGAAAAACATAAATAACAAAAATATCTATATTTATATCTGTCTATATGTCTATATCTATCTAAATAAGAAATTAAAAGCCAAGTTTAACTATATTATAAAATAAATTAAAAAAAAAAATATATATATATATATATATATATAGTATTTGTCATTTATCTCCCTTGTTGTTTTGTCTAAAATCACATTTTCTATTTCATTTTTATCAGTCAATTCTTTTGACTCATTTTTTTTTGCAAAAAGACACAAATGCGCATTTTTTATTTCTATATATAGTTTGTCATTTGAAAAAAATAATAATTTAGCAACGTGATTAGCTACATTCACCTATAAGATAACTATAATTTTGAAGTTTTGTTAAAAAGGAAAAAAAGATAAAAAAAAAAAAATTGCATCGTGGTATGTAGTACTCCAATGTTTGATGGTTTTTACATTATAAATTATTAATGCAAATTGCTTAAATGCGAAATTCACTCTTACAATTCAATATTGATATTTCTTCGTACATTTACTATGGCGCATGTTTTAGTGGTTTCACAGTCTCCAATATCAATAATTTTCCCAGCGACATCTATAATTAGTGAAAAAGATAAATAAGTAAATATTTTTTATAAAATATGTATTAGTGTTAGAGTTTGTTGTTATTTTTAAGAATAAATTTGTTCCTACCGATTAAATTCAAGGTGCTTTTAATTCTACTTGATAGTTCGTTGTATGATGAAAAGTGAAATTTGTTTTGCAGGATGATGCTACATTTCGAAATGAACTTTTTGACCGATATTGTTACTAAAAAATCATCATTTGAGTATTTGGAGTTAGTCGGTACTGAGAATTTTTTATATCTAACTTGAAGTTTGCGATCATGTAAACATTCCCTTCATAAAATTGATGGTTGAACTTGTCAACCAATGATTTTCTCACATAGTCATAAAAATCATTTTCCTATAATAATACTACACATTATACATTAAATAGAAAAGTAAGATTTATGTTATTTATTTAAAGTTAGTAACAAATATGTCTCATCATCAATAAGTATCGTTTCGAGGCTTAGTAGTTTGTGGTTTTTCCTAAAATTGAAAGCTTCTCATATGGGGCTTACACGGACAATTATTGTTCATGCATAACGTGCAATCGAAAGTTCACTTATCTAGCTATAGTGAGATATCATGCACATGAGTAAAATAAAGTTATTTTATGTCGTAATAATATATAAAATGTGATTTTTTTTTAAAAAATAAAATTAAATGACAATAATTTTTTAATGCAAAGTAAATGGACATTTTTTTAAGTATTATTAATTTAAGATTATGTGTATGTGGGAGTATGTTGAAATATTATTTTTTTAATATTTGAAAATGAAGAAAAGCAAAAAAATAATAATTTGTATGTGGTTGTATTTTATAGGAGTTTATTGAACCTGTTATCTTGTTATGCTTGTGAGGTTTGTGAAAACTTCCTTTATGACAATGTTTGTGAAGCTCGAGTCATGGAGGCACGATCGTTCAAATCAAGAATGGCTATACAACAAAAACTGCCTTTTTGAGGCAGCAAAAAGTGTTGTAGTAGACACTTTATTGTGACACTTGATCTTTTGGGGTACTCGTACTTTTGTCCTATAAAAGGCCGCCCTAATAAGTTATTACGACATAAAATAGTGTCTTTTTAGTTTGAACTTGTGAAGGCAATAACAAGTGTCCCATGAACTAACTTTTTGGGGCACTATATATTCCCACTATACCATTTTATATTTTCAAATTAAATATATTATGGCACTACAAAGAGTCATAAGAAAACACTATTAGGACACTATTTAGTGTCTCAAAAAATATCCAAATTATTTTTTTATATATAATTTAAAATAATAAAATATTCTAAATCTAAATAATAAATACTACAAATTCATCACAATACAAAATATAAAAAATAATTCAAATTACCCAAATACACAAGCTAAATAACAACCAAAAAGAACATAACCAATATATTAACAAAAAAATAATGTCAACTTGTTTTTGTTCCCAATAAGTTAAATCAAAATAAGATTCATAAATTAAAAACTTCTTGCACCCAAAACTACCAACAAAATTGTTGGCCCAGTGATCTACCCGAAAGGGGGGGTGAAATAGGTAGTTCTAAAAATTAAAGCAAATTGTTATCTTTCAACACTTAAATTTTCAAATAATTAATTTAATCATAAATTATTATTATCTTTATATAGCACCGGATAAGTGTAATTAGCTCTAAATGCACACCCAAACAACAATAAATAAATAAATTAACAATATAAAACACCTCGATATATCCTGGTTCACCAAACTACTCTTAACTAATCCAGTCCTCCGAGTCCCATGGAGATTCGCACCCACTAAACCACTAAGATTTCTTTAAACAAGTAGAATCAAACTTTTACACAATAATTCTTTTACAGACTCAAAATCAACCTTTACAGTTTTCTTTTCGTAGGCTAAAGAAAAACCTCTATCTTTTTAACAAGTTAAAGACTAACCTAATTATTTTATACTTAGGCTAAGAATCAAACCTCACCAAAATCACTCCAAGTATCATTTTCACCGGTAAGGATGGAACTGTTACAAATCATACAAATTAATTCTATTCATGAAGAATTAACACTTATCTCTTTTCAAAGGAAAATAGTAACTTAATATTTTTATGTACTTTAGGTAAAGATCAAATCTCAATCTTTTTATCAGAAGAGATTGAAACCTAGCTACCCCTGATTAGATATTCCCAACAATATCTAATCTATACAAAACTCATCAATTATAATAAATCGATAAGTTTATTTCCACTCGGAACTTCTACCACCTTAAGTCTATTTAAACTCAATTAATGTCCCGATAAATACTAGTGATAGAATTAAGTGAGGAATTTAAAATCTGATTATAAAATAAACGGGTAGCACAGAATCAAGCACGTAATCAGATTACCATAAAAATCATTTTAAAATAATTTTTATGCACTTTAAGGTTTAAAAACGATTTCACAAGATCGAAAATCCAAGCAAACAGAATAATATATATAATCACAAAAAATAATGAAAGCTTGGAACGATCTCACCAGGATATCATCAAAGGAATGAAAATTGATTAGCAATAAACCTTAGATCGGTGAAGCCAAAATAATCAATATTTATTCTCAAGAATGATCTCACAATATAATCTCAGAATAACAACTCTTAGAAAGCACATGAACTGAAAATTCTTGATAGAATGATATATTGATATGTGAAAAACGTAGGTCTATCTAAACAAATTTGAAACATGCCCTCTAACAGTTAGTTCCCACAAGATATGACATTTAAATGCTCATACCCTATATATCAATATTACTCAATCCTAATTCAATTCACTTAAATATAACTTTTAAATTATTCAATTTAGTCCCCAATTTATTTCACATTCTCAAATCAAAAGGATAGAAAATATTAAAATAGACTAAATTGATAAACACTTAAAATAAGTGTATCATATCTATAGGGATATGTAAGTATGAATGATATATCTATAATATGTTCAAGTCCCCAGAATATCTCCAAGATATCAGCCAAAAAACAGCTAGTTTTGGATTAGATCCCTAAAACCCTTAAACACTGAAACTGCCTAGTCGGTTGACCGACCAATGAACCATCGGTCGACCAATCATTTCAGGTTGTAGCCCAAGACATTTTCATACGTTGGTCGGTTGACTGATCCCCTATAGGTCGGTTGACCGATCGATTCAGGATGCTCCCCATGCCATTTTTTACCCCTGGTCGGTTGATCGATCATCAATAGTTGGTTGACCGATCAATTCAGAGAGTTCATTTCTCAACCATCGGTTGATCGATCTCTCTTGGTCAATTGACAGATCGATTCAAAGACTTCTCCAATTCCCAGCTATTGCCCTTCGGTTAACCGATCCTCTCGTGATTGGTTGACCAATCAGTGCTAGATCATTCATTCTCAATTATATTTCAACTCCAATCTTCAATGTTTTCGACCCTTTAACTGTTTTCTTTTCTCGCTTAACTTAATTGATACTATTAATCAATTTTAAACATTAATCTTTCTTAGGTCAATTTTTTTTTCAATTTCGCATTGGAGCAAACATGTGAACTAATTAGGATCCTAATAAAAATACACATAAATATAAATCATTTTTGTGTCGTGTGTGATTCTAATCGAGATACATTAAGAGTAAAAAATAACTTAAGTTGTTTTCACCTAAATTCTTCAGAATCTTCAATCTCTTAATGTCTGTCTCTTTATTTGTCTCTTTGCGTCCTCAACAATTACTTTATGATAACATCATCAATGGAACTTTTACACTGAAACACTTAATAAACTCGTTAGTTCCACCAAAAACATCAACACTTAATTATCCATCAAAATTTTGGGATCAACAAAAACTATATTTCTAAAGTTTAATACTCCATAAATAATAATATATCATGCTTTCTCCAATATTCATCCTACTTATTTCAATCTTCTACCAAATAAACTTATATTATCAAAACATATGTATAAAAAAATAATAAGTTATAACACTTAATGAATACATAATACCGTCCACCACTGCATTAACCTTTTGATCAATGTTGCTCTTGGCCTCATCATCCTTTATTAAAGACAAGGAATTAAATAAATGACGTAGAACAAGCAAAAAAATAATAAAAATATCAAGAGACTACAATAAGATTTTGGAAAAACCAAACCCTACATGAAATTGGAGGACGTCAAACTCGCCAAAGAAGGCAGAAGATCTTTCAAAGATCACTCCAGACAGAGCGAGAAGGATGGAAGCAAGACGAAAGCCAGCACCACGGATAGGCGTAAAGATCGAGCTAGGAGTTCGAATTCAAGATCAGAAGCCCGTCAAGAGCCAAACCTACATGGTCTGCGAATGTCGTTCTCAAGAATCTTGCATGAGATACGCGCCTTTGAAGTAATTCAGTGGCCTCGCAGGTAGACTACCAAATCAAACAGAAAAAATAGGTTTAAGTATTGTGATTTCCATAGGGATCATGGTCACGATACGAATGACTGCTGGGAACTCAAAAAGGAGATCAAACGTTTAGCGGGTATGGGTTAGATGCGCGATTATCTACAAAAATGTCCAAGGGATAAGAAGAGGCCCAAAAATGAGGGTCATCATGAGGAACATCGCGAAAAATAACGAAAAGAAGAGCATCCCAGAGAGAATCGTGAAGTAATCTTCATGATAAATTTTGTTGGGCCAACCACTGGACAGTCTAATCAAGAACAAAAAACGAAGGTCTGCAAAATAGCATTGGACCGATGCTTTGGAGAAGCAATAGCGGTGACAACAAATCCAGGACCAATTATTGCTTTTTCGGAGGAGGATTGCAAAGAAATTGTTCATCCACATGAGGATGCCCTGATCATTAATCTGTGGATCTTTAACTTCCAGGTAAGATGGATCCTGATCGATAACGGTAGTTCTGCTAATATTATTTTTGTCAGTACTTTAAAACAGATGGGAGTACCAAGTTCGAACGTTAGTTTTACGCAAACCGTTATGGTGGGATTCAATGACGATCTCACATCGCCATGTGGAAAGATCATTTTTTCCGTTAATTCCAACAAAGAAAAACAGGGATACACAAAATCCATGGAGTTCATGGTGGTGTACTCAGTGTCACCCTATAATGCAATTTTTGGGCGTCCATGGTTACATGCAATGAGAGCTGTTGCATCAACGTACCACCAGTGTGTCAAGTACACAAGGGATGGTTCTGTGACAATGATAAGAGGTGATCAAGTGGTCGCAAGGCAATGTTTTGCCGTAGCAATGAACGGCAGGGGTACATCCTTATAGCAATTAAAGAAAGTCTAGGAAGCAGTTCCGCAGACACACTTGGTAGGAGAAATTGACGATTTCAGGGAACACGCAAGTGTGATTCAGCCCGTCGAACAAGTGAAATAGGTTGCCTTCAATGAAGGGGCTTAAAAACTTATGATTTGAGATTTATTAAGCCAAACTAAGACCAAAGAGATTAGCGAGCTGCTCCAAAAGAACTTGGACGTTTTCGCCTGGGCTCTTGAAGATATAAAATGAATCAGTCTAGAGATTGCGGTACATCGCCTGGATATTTCTAGATCATACCCTTCAGTCCGACAGAAAATGAGGACCTTCAGTCCTGAGAAAGAACAAGTGATTGAAGCCGAAGTAAAGAGACTACTCTCCATTGGCCACATAAGAGAAGTGATGTACCCAAAATGATTAGCCAATCCAGTTCTAGTTAAAAAGAAAAATGAAAAGTGGAGAATATGTGTGGACTTCACTGATCTTAACCAAGCATGCCCGAAAGACTATTATCCAATGCCGAGAATAGACCAGATGGTCGATGCTACAGTTGGACATTAACGCTTGACCATGATGGATGCTTATGCAGGCTACAATCAGATCCGTATAGATCAGTAAAACGAGAAAGGGACATAATTCATTAGACCAAAAAGTACTTACTGTTATAAGGTAATGTCATTCGGTTTAAGAAATGCAGGAGCTACTTACCAACGGTTGGTGAACCGCATTTTCCAGGATCAAATTGGGGCCACCATAGAGGTTTATATAGACGATATGCTTATCAAAAACTCTAGGCAGGAGAATTACGTCAGCCATGTGGTTAAGGCTTTTGTTGTTCTAAGAAAGTATAACATGAAATTAAACCCTAAAAAGTGTATTTTTGGTGTCACATCTAGCAAGTTCCTGAGTTTTGTGGTTAACCAGTCTGACATCATGGTGGATTCTGGACAGATAGAAGCTGTCAAAAATTTAAAATCTCCTGCAACCATAAGAGAAGTCCAGGTGTTGACTAGTAGATTAGCGGCGCTAAACAAATTCATCTCGAAATTTACTAATAGGTGTGCCCCTTTCTTTAAGATTTTGAAGGGAAATAAAATCTTTCAGTAGGATGATGACTGTGAGCATACTCTTCAATCCATCAAAGAATACTTGGGCTCAGTGGAGACGTTGGCCAAAGTAAATCCAAGAGAAGAGCTGAACCTCTATTTGGCGGTGACACCTGTAGCAGTAAGTGCTACACTAGTCCAAGACCTCGTAGGAGGGCAAAGACCGGTGTACTACATCAGCAAATTGCTAGTACCAGTAGAAACTCGTTATACGGAGTTGGAAAAGCTGGCTTTGGCTCTGGTAACTGCAGCACGTAAGCTCAGACCATATTTTCAGGCGCATGTGATTAATGTGCTGACCTTGTACCCACTCTGAGCGATAATGCACATGTCAAAAGCTTCTGGTCGCCTAATGAAATGGGCTGTGGAACTTGGGAAATTCTTCATCAAGTACAAGTCTAGGGCTGTAATCAAAGGACAAACTCTAGCTGACTTCATTGTTGAACTGACCCCTCTATTGAACAAGAACGCGACTTCCCTATCCGTTACTCCATAGAATTTATGGGTTGATGGTACTTCAAAGATGAAGCAGTGTGGTGTAAGAATAGTCCCTACAGACGCCCGAATGAGATCGGGTTAAAAAAGTGGTACAACTTTGCTTTCAGACCTCCAAATCCATATCTAATTTATCTTTCGCATAAATTAGCAAATACGCTTAAAGAAATACAAATGATCGAAACATAAAATTCAAGTAATAAAATCTTAAAGTCACAAAGCATAATTCGCACAAAACTATTCAAATCCCCCTAAATAGAAACGATTTAACCGAGCATGTTCTGATATGGAAAAACTCCCGCTCATAACTAACATAGGCATTTAGCCTTAAACGGATCAGATTGGATATGAAACTTAATCCAGAACAAACAGACCCAATGGGTTATCTAGGCCGAAGCATGACAGGCCCACTTGGGTGTTAGCTTCGACGGTCTTCTGAGCAAGACTAACGGCCCCATAAGGAGGCCCATATTTGGGTATATTCAACCCACGATGTCCAAGGCCAAGGAACTAATAGGTCAGCTCAACATGAACGACTCCCCTACACTTGAGGTGATGAGCCAGATTAACTGTAACGGCCCATAATTAATGAGAACCGTTACAGAGATCTCACTTGAGATAATAGAAATATTATTCATCTTCTAAACTATTAGGAGCGTATCAGGGAATTGGCAACCTCCTCAAAGTAACGACAACATATCTCTGAGCCTATAAAAAGGGTAGATATCACTGGTAATAATTACGATTCAATTTGTGTACAACTTTCTGCATATACCAGATTAACTTATTCTCACGTCGGAGGTTCTTTGGCCAACACCACACTGGTGTCCCCCATTAGAACTCACGATTTTGTTGGTATCAAGAGGAAGGTGAATAGATTTCCAATACGTGCAGAGCTATTGCACGCTTTGAAGATTTTTTGGCATCATCACGTTCATATTATTCGTCAACATCCTTAATACCATCTAAAAATAAACTCATGATTCGTAAACAATTAACAATCATAGATTCCAAGTTTAGCATGCACAAGAAGTAAAGAGATAAGAGAGGGAAGAAAAATTAGGTTCGGCCAAGTTTTAGGAATCTTCAGTTTCTATTCCAATCTCTTAACATCCAAATCTGTGATTTTTCCTCTTGACGTCTCTGAATTCGGCTCCCAAAAAATTCTTTTCAATCTCAACTCGCTTCGCCTTAAATATCCCTCCAAAACCGTTACATTTCAACTTAAAACGCTCCTCCTGCATCAGAAAGGGCGCTTCGGAGGGGTAGAAGCGTGCTGCAGCACCGCCACAATGCCTAGGATTATAAAGGAGGTGTGTTGGAGCGCGCATCCGTCAGTTTGTTTGGTCTGGAGCGCGGTTCAAGCAGAACATTTGGTCTGGAAGTGCGCTGGAGCAGAGAAAAGGTTCACTCCAACCGAGTTTGGGCAGTGCTCTGGTTTGGGAATGCGTTGGAGTGGAGGAAAAGCCCGCTGGAGCAGGGGTTATGCAATAATTGGCTCTTAAGCGCACTGGAGCAGGAATTAGGTAGTGTGTCTGGTTATCTTTGGTTCCTTCCAAAAACATTGATTTTCAATCAATTCCACCAAATTTACCTTACCTACAACAACACATTTAAAACGCATTAAAAACACAAATAAAAATGATGCAAAAATCATAAAATTCATTAGGAGATAAATTGAGAAATATCAATTTATCAATACAAAAAAATTTAGAATTTTGCTAGTTCTTAAGCAAAATCAACCACGCGAGAAAATAAAGACGACCACAACAAAGATCACACACAAATATTAAAACAAAAGACATACGAAAATACCAACAACAACGATGTGTGAGTTTTGAATTTTAACTGATAACCAATAAATTATCATCAACAACCCCCGATTATCTCGAGTTCAAAAAATAATACTACTCCTTGTGATGTTCTAAAATTTCAACTCTCAACATTTGTATAAGCCATTCTAGATACTCACTCATATGTATGTGTGCTAAGACCCTCATCACATAACCATCCAAAGATAGGATTGAATTATCCACCAACGAGGTTCATGACTAAATCTCATGTGGCATAGGATTTTCATAGGCCTAACTAAGTTCCACTCTCCACTAATGTAAGCTAAGTACGTCTCAGAAATCAATAGGACTTTTATAGGTTTGTAAAAACGGGCAAGGGTAAAAAGGGTATAAAGAACGGATTATAACAATGGATGAAGGATACCTAGGCACGATACTTGCCTCTCGACCTCACTAATCTCTGACAGATAATCTCGAGATGAGCCCCAAACTTACTTCATTACTACAGTACTCACTTATTCAGTGGAAACAACAAAAATGACAAATGCATGATTTTTTTTTTTAAGAACACCCCCAAACTTATTTAATTTATATATTTTCTTGGGTATAGAACAATGAGACACTAAACAAGTGAGCATTGAGCAATGAAATATCGAACTAAGTAAAAGTTCATCTTAACGCAAATCGCATGCTTTTATGGGCCTAAAACACATACCAATGAAGTAACAATTTGACTTGTGCCTAAGGTTTAAGGATAAGGATTTGGGAAATTTTTTCATTTGGCTAAGGTCTTTGAATGTGTGTTAAGAACAAATGTTACACCCCTCCTCGAGCCCCCCATCACTTGAGGTCAGACGTGACACTAACTTGACGTCACCTGATCAGTCAACAAATATATATATATATATATATATATATATATACATGCACCGTTATATATATTTTTTTCAAAAATATATAATATATTTACTCACTCCAAAATTTGGGAATACATCTATCCCAAATATTCACAACAAAACCACAAAAAAGAAAACTGAACCTTCCATGGGTCACACCTGTCCAGCTAACCCTCCAAAATAACACCACCTCTTGACTCTACCTAGTGCTAGTAGTGGACCCACTCCTAACTGTGGCACCTGAAACTAAATATTTTATTGGTATACTATCTTCATAATATAAAATATTTCATGGATCAAGCATAATTATCAAATATCACCTTTCAAAACATAATATAATATAATCGCATACTACGCCGAAATAAATTTTCATTGTCATCATTGCAATAAGATAATATATTTAAATCAACCAATTTAATATTTTGACATATAATAAAATACTGCACTCATATTTCCTATTATCCATAGGATCGTTTCACCTCACGATTGGGAGTTACGATGGTACCGTAACCTGTATAACTGTGTCATCTAAAGTGACTATCAGTGTCAGGGCCATTTAATATCCTCAATGGTAGGGGCAACTACTCGCAGGATTTGCACTCCTGACAGGTCTACATATATCCACCCTACATGACTTGCCTGACAAGTAACAACATATACACACTGCAGGACTTGCTTGACAGGTAACAATAAATATCCACTATATAGGACTTGCCTGACAGGTAACAACAAATATCCACCCTACAGGTCTTGCCTGATAGGTAATCCATATCTCACAGGACATGCCCTCCTGACAAGAAGACAAATATGACATAGTCGGATAACAAAAACCACTTTTCACAATTAAAAATCTACTTGATCAACATAACGTTATAATACCGTCCATTTTAATAAATGTTTTTTCCCACAATTTATACAAAAATATACTTTGTCAATTCACATATAAGACAGTACACTCACCTCGATTTTCGCGCTACAAAAATACTGTCGTCAAAAGACTACGCGGGCGGCGTTGCCTGTGAACCTAACAACGATAGGGCCTAAATTAATGATTTATTTAAAATAAACCTAATGTGCAATGCATGACCCTAAAATACGAATTTTTCCATTCCCCAAATTTTGATTATACAAAATTACTATACACCCTATTTTCTATTTCAATATTAATTGTACGAAAATTATTGTAGTAATAATTACAAAAAAAAAATCGCATTAATAATTTAATTTGTAGAAAAATATAAATCAATTGTTAAAATTTTTATTAATCGACGAAATATTAAAAACTATCGTTTTAGTAAAATTTACAATTTTTATTTTAAACTGTATTCTTCGCAAATTAAATATTTCTATATCAGTTGTATTTCTCAAACCCACTATATATATATATTGACATAATTATACATGTATATTTGTTCGCATAGTTAACCTCATGAATTGAACGTGTGATATATTTTATTCTAGACACACACACATACACATATATATAGACAGATACATATACAAATGGAAAGAACAAAAAAAAAATAGGAATTACTTGTAGCTGCGTTTCTGCTTTTGTTTTTTTTTTCTCTCTTTTCTTTTCTTGCAGTACCAGACACACAATACATATCTAAGAGTTGATCCTTTCATCCTTTCTTCTTTTTTTTTTTTTTTTTGGAGATGACACATGTCATCTTGTCTCAATAACTCTATCTAAATGGATAGAGTTTTGTAACGAATTCTACCCTTTTTTTTTTGGATCTTATCTCTAAAATATATTATTTTATTTTTTCTCAAATTACATTAATCTCCCCCAATTACTTTTAAGTTATCATTTAAGCTCAAAATCTAAAATTAATATTCTAAACTTGCTAATTGACCCCTAAAATTTTAAAATAAATATTAAATGACACAATGCACCCTGTTATTTTCTAAATGTTCTAAAATACAACTAAAAATTATGCACATACAACACATCGGGTCTTACAACCCTTTCCCCCTAAAAGAAATTTCGTCTCAAATTTTAGTTATCTTGAATGAATAAATACGGATATTTATTCCTCATCTCATCTTCTTGCTCCTACGTCGCTTCATGCACCAAGTGACTGTGCCATAACACTTTACCAATGGAATCATTTTCGTCTGCAACACTTGATCTTTGTGGTTCAAAATTTGGACCGGCTCTTCAACATACGTCAAATCCTTTTTCAATTCGATTGGTTGGAAAGTCAACACATGCGAAGGGTCTGGCACATATTTCCTAAGCATCGACACGTGAAAAACATCGTGTAATCTGAACAATTCTAGTGGTAGGGCTAGTCGATAAGCCACCATGCCAACTCGTTCTAGAATCGTATGGCCCGATATACCCCAGACTTAGCTTTTCCTTTTTCCTGAATCTCATTATGCCCTTCCACGGGGATATACGCAAAAACAAATGGTCACCCACTTCAAATTCCAACTTCCGCCTACGCTTGTCAGCATAACTTTTTTGCCGACTCTAAGTAGTCTTCAACCTTTCTTGAATCACTTTCACCTTGTCCGCCATCATCTGGGCTATATCCGACATCAATAATTTTTGTTCTCCTACTTCAGTCCAATAGACTGGAGTTCTGCATCTCCTGCCATACAACACTTCATATGGTGTCATCTCGATTGTCAAATGGTAGCTGTTATTATAGGCAAATTCAATCAACGTCAAATGATCGTCCCAACTACCAGGAAATTCTAGAACACAACCCCTCAATATGTCCTCCAACGTCTGAATCGTACACTCTAATTGGCCATCAGTCTGAGGAAGAAAGGTTGTGCTAAATTTCAGCTTGGTACCCAGAGCGGCTTAGAGACTCGGCCAGAATTTTGACGTAAATCTCATATCTCTATCTGACACTATGGAAATCGGCGTGTCGTGCAATCGAACAATCTCGTCAATATACAATTTTGCATACTTGTCCAAGGAGTACGTCGTCTTTACGGCCAGAAAATAAACAGACTTGGTGAGCCTATCAACAATTACCCAAATGGAATTATGCCCCTTTTGAGTGCGAGATAATATCGAAACAAAATCTATCGTGATATATTCCCATTTCCACTCCAAGATAGGTATAGGCTGTAATAATCCACTTGGATGTTGGTACTCAATCTTAACTTATTAACAAACGAGACACCTAACAACAAATTCAGCAATTTCCCATTTAATTCCATTACACCAATAGTGTTCTCGCAAATCCTGAGATATTTTGGTACTGCCTTGGTGCATTGCGTATACTGAGCTATGCGCGTCCTCCAATATATCTTTCTTCAAATTGATATTATCAGGCACACACAATCTATTCCAAACCATCAAAGTTTCATCATTATCCCTGATGTGATAGTCAGCTCTGTGACCATTTTTTACTTCATCTTTGATCTTCCCCAATTGGGCATCTGACTTTTGTGCTTCTTTAATACGATCGATCAATGTCGGTCTCAAAGTCAAAGTCGCAAGCAACGCTGCCGTCTGACCAACCGCCAACTGGACTCGCAAAGATCTTAACTCAGCATATAGGTTAGTGTGAACAACTTGAAGATGTGCAATTGAACCTACCAATTTTTGACTCAGCGCATCTACTACAATATTGGCATTTCCAAGATGATAGTGGATAGTGCAGTCGTAATCCTTGATTAGCTCTATTAAACGTCTCTGCCTCAGATTTAGTTTCTTCTGTGTAAATAAATATTTCAAACTCTGGTGGTCAGTGTATACCTCGTAAGTCTTACCATACAAATAATGTCTCTAGAGTTTTTAGGCAAACACAATTGTCGCTAACTCCAAACCATGCATCGGGTAGTTACGCTCATCATTCTTTAATTATCGGGAGGCATATGCAATCACGTGACCATGTTGCATCAGTACACACCCTAGCCCTTGATGTGAAGCATCACTGTAGATCACAAAGCCGCCGCCTTCTGTCGGGAAAGAGATTATTAGCGCAGATATCAGTCTACTTTTCAGCTCTTGGAAACTTTGTTCATATTTGTCAGTCCACTCAAATTTAGATTCCTTGCGGGTTAATTGAGTTAACGGGACAGTTATAACAGAAAATCTCTGCAGAAATCGACGATAATAACCCGCCAATCCCAAAAAGCTTCGAACCTCGGTCACGCTTTTTGGCATTTCCCACTGAACAACAACTTCGACTTTCTTTGGGTCAACTTGAATACCATCCCCCAAGATAACATGCCCTAAAAATACAACTCTATCCAACCAAAACTCACATTTACTGAATTTTGCATACAACTGCTTCTCTCGCAAAGTCTACAACACAATCTTGAGATGCTCTGCATGTTTTTTTATTTATTTTGGGAATAGATCAATATATCATCAATGAACATGATAATAAACTGATCTATATAAGGCTGGAAGATCCGATTCATCAAATCTATAAAGGCAACAGGGGCATTCGTCAACCCAAACAGCATAACTAGAAATTCATAATGCTCATACCTCGTACGAAACGCCATGTTCGACACATCACTGTCTCTGACTTTCAGTTGATGATAGCCCGATTGAAGATCTATTTTGGAAAACGACTTGGCCTTTTGCAATCGGTCGAACAGATCATCAATTCTAGGCAACGAGTATTTATTATGAATCGTTACCTTATTCAACTGCATGTAATCAATACATATCCTCAGCGTGCCATCATTATTCTTTACAAATAACACGGGGGCTCCCCATGGAGAGACACTAGGTTTGATAAACCCACGGTCCAACAGATACTGTAACTGAATCTTCAATTCCTTTAGCTCGGTAGGCACCATACGATAAGGTGGAATTGATATGGTAGAAGTTCCTAGAAGTAACTCGATAATTAATTCAATTTTCCTATCCAGTGGCAACCTTTGCAATTCTTCTGGAAATACATCGAAAAAACTCCCGACCATTGGGATATCCACCACCTGTACTTCATTATGAGTGGTGTCAATCACATACGCGAGGTATCCCTAGCATCCCTTCTTTAATGATTTCCTGACCTCTAGAATTGAAATCAAACTGACAAGGGTGATGATTCTGTCCCCCAAAAATATAAACTCTGATTTGCCTGAAACATGGAATGTAACTTTCTTTTTAAAACAATCCACTGTGGCATGATAACCTGTTAGCAAATCCATACCCATTATCGCATCAAAATCGTGAATACTCAAGGGTAATAGATCCACCAACAATTCTCTATCACCAATACGAAGCGAACTGTCTTTCTACACACTATCTATCAACACGAACTCGCCCATAGGAGTAGAGCTAATAATATTATATGACAAAGAAGTAGGAAATTTGTCTACATGCATCATAAAAGTCGTCGAAACAAATGAAGGAGTAGAACCGGAATCAATAAGTATACATGCATCACTATCATATAAAGACATGATACCTGTAATCACATCCAGGGTAGCCTGGCCATCCTGCCTAGTAGTAGTAAATACACGACCTCAAGTCGGAGGTCTACCAACCGATCTTCTACCGCGCCCTTGAATACTGCTAGGGCCAACACTACCTATACTGCTCGCAGAATGTGTAAATATAATAGCAGATTTCAGACAATTCGGAGATATATGACCCGGCTCATGACAACGAAAACAGATTGGGCCTCCCATGGGACAGTCCCTAGAAAAATGATCCGGTGATCCACATTGATAGCATACAGGCATCCCGGCTCAACTAACCATCTGGCTCCTACCTTTCCTTTGCTGACCCAAACTCCGTCCATATACATTCTACTATCGCCCGGAGTATGATTGTCCTGGACCTCGGCTCCTAGCGGATTGGTCGGTTGTTGGGGCCCGAGTAAATTTCGGTTAAACTACAGTTTCTCGAGAAGTGCCACCTGGATATTTGTTAGGTGACTCGAATCTACTCTTCTTATACTGCTCACGGTTCTCGGCTGCTTCCTGGACATCATTCTCTATTAATTTCGCCGTGTTTACCAATTTCGCATAACTCTTAATCTATCTACCCATAAACCTAGAATGTATTTCTAAATCAAATCTTTTATGGATTCGTCTACACCTTGCCTCTTCCGTTTTTACCAAATCATGAGCAAATCGAGACAGGGCATCAAATTTGATCTCATACTACAAGACGATCATCTTCCCCTGTTTCAGTGATATTAATTCATCATCCATCTAAAACTGATAGGATTCAGAAAAATATTTTTCATTAAACACCGCAACAAATCGATCCCAAGAAATATCTTCACCCGAAACTGAGATTAACCTTTTCATTTCTTCCCGCCAATGTTCGGCTTCTTTTTTCAACTGGAAGGTGACAAAAGGAACTCGGCTGTCATCGGTAATTCCCATTGCCTCGAATACGTGCCCTACGCTCCTCAACCAATTTTCAGCATCAGTAGGACCCACAGTTCCCGTGAAAGCCAGGGGGGTCCAATTCCTTGAATCGTTTCAGGAGTACTACCTGAGATTTGGCTGTTTTGGTTTGGGCCTTCTGACATTACCTCATTTTTGCCTACAGCTCTGTCAGTTGCGCAATAGCCAGTAAAATTTGCTCAACAGCATCCAAACTTTCCTGCTTCCTATCCTTTTTCTTCTGGGGTCCAATACTCCCAGTACTTTCATTTTCACGCTCCATACTCAAAATCTGAAATAAAATAAGCAATAGTTCTAACAAGGCAAACGACAGTGCATGACGCAAATATGTTATTTAATCCAGTAAAATAACTACCACTCATGTATCGAACTCACCTATTGACACCCTATCTCATGGCCCACTACTGGCAAGAAAATCTGACACGACTACAGAACCTATAACCTAAACTCTGATAGCAAAAAGTATCACACCCCTTCTCGAGCCCCCCATCGCCCAAGGTCAAAAGTGACACTGACTTGACGTCACTTGACCAATCAACAAATACACACACACACACACACACACACACACATATATACATGTACCGTTATATATATATATATATATTTTAAAATATATAATATATTTACTCACTCCAAAATTTAGGAATACAACTGTCCCAAATATTCACAACAAAATCACAAAAAAGAAAACTGAACCTTTCACGGTTCACACATGTCTAGCCAACCCTCCTAAATAACACCACCTCCTGACTCTACCTAGTGCCAGCAGTGGACCCACTCCTAATTGCGACACTTGAAATCAAATATTTTATCGGTGTACTTTCTTCATAATATAAAAATATTTCACGAATCAAGTATAATTATCAAATACCACCTTTCAAAATATAATATAATATAACCGCATACCACGCCGAAATAAATTTTCACTGTCATCATTGCAATAAGATAATATATTTAAATCAACCAATCTAATATTTTGACATATAATAAAATACCGCACTCATATTTTCTACTAGTCATATGATCGTTTCACCTCACGATCGGAAGTTACGATGGTACCGTAAGCTGTACAATTGTGTCATCTAAAGTGATTATCAGTGCCAGGGCCATTTAATATCCCCAATGGTAGGGAAAACCACCCGCAGGATTTGCATTCCTGACAGGTCCACATATATCCATCCTACAAAACTTGCCTGACAAGTAACACCATATCCACCCTGTAGAACTTACTTGATAGGTAACAACAAATATCCACCTTGTAGGACTTGCCTGATAGGTAATAACAAATATCCACCTTGCAGGTCTTTCCTAACAGGTAATTCACATCTTGCAGGACATGCCCTCCTGACGATAAGACAATTATAGCATAATTGGATAACGAAAACCACTTTTCGCATTTAAAAATCTACTTGATCCACATAACATTATAATATCGTCCATTTTAATAAACATTTTTCCCACAATTTATACAAAAATATATTTTGTCAATTTACATAGAAAATAGTATACTCACCTCGATTTTCGCACTACAAAAATACTGTCGTCAAAAGATTACGCGGACGGCGTTGCTTGTGAACCTAACAGCGATAAGGCCTAAATTAATGATTTATTTAAAATAAACCCAATGTGCAATGCATGGCCCTAAAATGCGAACTTTTTCATTCCCCAAATTTTGATTATATACAATTATTATACACCCTACTTTCTATGTCAATATTAATTGTACGAAAATTATTATAGTAATAATTACAAAAAAAAAATCTCATTAATAATTTAATTTATAGAAAAATATAAATCAACTGTTAATTTTTTTATTAATCTACGAAATACTAAAAATTATCGATTTAGTAAAATTTACAATTTTTATTTTAAACTGTATTCTTTGCAAATTAAATATTTCTATATCAGTTGTATTTCTTGAACCCACTATATATATATTTTGACATAATTCTATATTTATATTTGTCCGCATAGTTAGCCCCATAAATTGAACGTGTGATATATTTTATTCTAGATACACACACACACACACACACACACACATATATATTTACAAATGGAAAGAACAAAAAAAAAAAAATAGGAATTACCTGTAGCTGCGTTTCTGCTTCTGTTTTTTTTTTTTTTCTCTCTTTTCTTTTCTCGTGGTACCCCCCCTCCCACACACACAAAATAAATATCTAACATTTGATCCTTTCATCTTTTCTTCCTCTTTTTTTTTGGAGATGACACGTGTCATCTTGTCCCAATAACTCTATCCATATGGATAGAGTTTTGTAACGAATTCTACCTTTTTTTTTTTTTTTTTGGATCTTATCTCTAAAATATATTATTTTATTTTTTCTCAAATTACATTAATCTCCCACAATTACCTTTAAGTAATCATTTAAGCTCAAAATCTAAAATTAATATTCTAAAATTGCTAATTGACACCTAAAATTTTAAAATAAATATTAAATGACACAATACACCCCATTATTTCTAAATGTTATAAAATGCAACTAAAAATTATATCATGCAACATATTGGGTCTTACAACAAAACAGCTAATGGGCTTCAACAAGGGAAACGAGGAGTAGAGTTCTCAGGGTAGGCTTCAAAGGCTCAAACAATCCAAATTGAATGCTTAAGTCATCTCTCCTGAACTACCTATCCTAAGATTTCGCCTCAAGTTTCCCTTAATCAGGTTCTGGAATCCTTATTTGTGCCATGAACCTAGCTAATTAAATAATTATCGTCAAATCATTTGGATGGTCAATACACAGGGTCTAAGTGCTTGTGCAATTGAGAATCATTGATGACTTATACCAATACAAAATGTCAAGCACACAAAAAGCACACAGATAAACATTATGATTGACCTCAATTAGGGAATAATACTATTATCGGTTTTATGGTCATCATGATCAACAAAACTCATACACACGAAAACACAGATAACATCCCCCAAACTTGAAACAGGCATTGTCCTCAATGACCCAACATCATACACAAAGTCTTTGCTAACCAACTCAATGTCATATGTCTCATGAACTCTAACTATAAAAGTACTGATGAAGGGAAATTAGAACACGTACCTTGGAGGCGAGATGTTTAAGTCTCGTCTCTTGCTAATCATCATCTTGCATGTCGTCCCCACAGTCTCCATGAAGGGGAAGAGTTGGTTGCTGCGGCTGATAAGGAGACACATAGGGTTGATGAATATTTTTAGGAAATTGTGGCATTTGAGGATAGTCACTCATGTCGTAACCGGCTGCCATTCCAAAGTACTGGAATGCCTGATGCATCGATTGTAAGTAGGATGCTTTATAAGTCACGTGGTCAAGCCGCCACTGACAATCATAGGCGGCTTGAGCCTAGAACTCAGCGTTTTCATCGCATAGGGATTGGATTTGTTCTCCGTGATATTCTACCATTTAGTAAAGATCATCCATATCTTTTTTATGGCTTTGAAATCCAGAGCTCAAATAGGCTTGGATATGTGGTCATCCGTAGTGTCAATACCTACCGCCTAGAATAGCTCATTGAGTAATGAGGGGAATGGCAGGTCGACATGAACATTCTGGATGGCATAATGGATAGAGGAATTGATAATGGCACCGACATTCAATGGTTTTTCTCTCTATAGAAAATAGCACCAGCGCTCGTTCTTTCATCACTTCCGACGTGAGAGTTGTTGGATATAATCTGGTGTAGACGAAATGGAACCAGATTTTTGGGATATTTATTAGATTCTTGAAGTCAAATGCATATTATTTAGTCCTTGTGACCATCTAGATTGTCTGTCTTGAGCATAATTCCTTTAGGATTGCTTGTAGATCGGGTTCATTCTCTTCATCGGGCTCCTCGTTAACCTCTGGTTCAGACAAGCCTATGTAACGATTGATCATCTTAGAGTCGAATGTGACCCAGCGGTTCCGAACCTTAGTTCTGTGGTGAGTGTACCCCATTTCATTTGCATAAAATTCTCAAACCAGTGTGATAGAACTTAGTTGTGGAAGGCTGAAATATTTATTCTATTTCCTTGCTCGAATAACTACAGCTATCTCATTTGGTAAATCGTCTAGATCAGCGTCAAAACCCCTTTCACAAAGGCAATATTGGAATTTTACATGACTATTGAAATGATCTTCAGCCTCATTTGATACAAATCAGTTCGAATCAAAATTTGGGGCTTGATCTGGGGTTCTTGAACTAGACCCATCACCCCTTTGTCTCTTCACAATTGATTTTAACATGGTTTTTAGCGGCCAAAGAGAAATTACACAATTAAAGAGCCAAGTACCCCACTTCCAATGTACTCAAAAGTCCCCAAATCCAACACAAAACTAACTTTAATTAGCTAAATCAATCCTCAAAAATTTCAAATCGATGCTCAAAATCCACACTCCACCAACAATGATATTAGGGCTTCTCAAATTCTAATTTCTTTCTCAAAACAACTTACTTGATGATTTTTGTTGACAAAATGTGACGACTTGGTTTCTCAGAGTCGCTACTAGGTTTCTCCTAAAGAAAAATCAACCAATAATAACGTAACTTAGACAAAACCTATATATATATACAACACACTTGGATTTTTTTATTTTTTATTTTTATTTTTAATGTTCACCAACTCAAAATACAACGATTATACATACACAACCATTCCATAAAACGAAACCACAAAAGTTTGAAACCTTTATTACCAACAACTTTCTCAAAAATCACATCACCTTCTAACTCTATCTAGTGCCAGTATTGGATCCGTCTCTAACTGGAGTACCTGAGACCAAATATTTTATCAGTGTACTGTTTTCATAATATAAAAATGGTTTATGGATCAAGCATGCTTATTCGAAATAATTTTCCAAAACATAATACAACTATAATGATATTTTTCAACCAATATAAAATCATACTGAGCAGTATTAAATCCATAGATATCGTTAAGATATAGAGCTGAATATAAATCAACCAATCAAGTAACTTTTATATAATAAAATACCAGAAATATATTTTTCTACTAGCCATAGGATCATTTCACTTCACGATCGGGAGTTATAACGGTACCGTAATCTGTACAACTGTGCAATCTAAGGTTGTCCTCAGTGTCAGGGCCATTTAATATCTCCAATGGTAGGAGCCAACATGTAGTATAAACCACCATATCGTGATGATAATCATCATCGTCAATAACAACAACAACATGCAAGATTTTTCCTCTTGTCAGGTCAAAACATAAGGTCCTACAGGACATGCCCTCCTGTTAGGAACAGCAATATCCCGCAGGACTACCCTTCTATTGGGACCAGACTATGACATAATCGGATAATAGTAAAAAAATCACTTTCCCAATCAACTTTTTACTTGATCCATTTAAATATTATAAAACAACCCATTTTAAATAAATCTTTTCTTTTCACAATTATGTACGAAAATATAATTTGATAATTTACTTAGAAGACAGTACACTCACCTTGATAGTTGCACCACTATAACACTACTGTCAAAATACTATCGTAGTCGGCGATACCTAAAAACCTAACATACGACAAGTTCTAAACCAAGTATTTATCTAAATATGAAACAAAATGCATGCCAACTAATGAAATGCATTATTTCCAACCCTTAACATAATTTTTCCCAAATTTTATATAAATTTTGAAAATAACATTTTTTTTTTCACTAACTTCAAATAAATAATTAAAGTAGATTGTCCATATGAAATTAAAAATAAACTTAAATAAATAATCCAATTCACTAAATTATTTAATTAAAAAATAGAAATTCAACCCCATAATTTTAGTAATTTTTAACATAAAAATTGAACCCATTAAATTCTTACAACAAGATAACTCTAAAAATATCACATATTGTCTACTAACTATAATTTAATACTAATGATAATCAAAATAATATTCACTTGCTAATTAATTAGATTCCTACATAAAATATCAATAATTTGGTGATTTAATTTAAATTTAATTAGCAATTTTTCATTTAACAAAAACATCTATTAATAATCTAACTCAATATTTATTAAACTAATACCAATAAAATTGTTAATAATTAGATTTCTAAATAATTTTTGCTATCATTTGATTAATTTATTTCATTGAAATTTTATTCACCTATATATTAATTTAAACATGATCTACATTAAATTCCAACTAAATATACATATATGTATACACGAGAATAAGAAGTATGCATACCTTGTTTTTTTTGTTTTTTTTTTTTGTGTGTGTTTTGGGAACAAACGGTTCAAGGATGGAGAGAATAATTACTCTTTTCTCTTTTTTCTTTTTCTTTTTAATCTCTGTCTATATATATACGCACATAGAGATAATTATATATAGAGAGAGGACGAAAAATCATTATTATTGATATTATGTCTTCATTGCTACCCACTGAATCCATGCCTCAATCTTCCATTTTTTATTTATTTTTAATTATTATTATTATTATTTTTTTAATCAAGATCAAATGCCTTAATAATTCCAAGACAACTTTTAATAATTTATACCTAATTATGTCCATATATAAAGAATTACATATATCTCTCCACTTGATTCTTTAAAACTCAATTTAAACCCAAAAGTAAAATTTACATTTTTTAAAATAGCAATTGAGACCCCAAAATTCAAAAAAATAAATTTTAATTACTATATTATCCCTAAAATTTTAAGGTGAATTTAAAATATCCTATTAAACTCAAGTATTTTCTAAATGTTCAAACATGTAATTAAATATGTGCATTCAAAATAGGGTCTTACACAAAACCTTGAGAAAAGAAGTCCACTTCGCACCTTTTTCCCCTCGAAAGAGTCCTTGTTGAGAAAGTTGAAGCGAGTTGGGTTATAGGGTGTTTGAGCGTTGATTTGTTGTAAGACCCCGATCTCTGATATACGTATAGTTGAAGTCGCATTTTAAAATATTTCAAAAATAACGGGGTAGATGGTGTTATTTATTGTTTAAAAAAAAGAATAAAAATTTGAGGGGTTAATTTGTCATTTTAAAAAATATTAAAATTTGAATTGGATTTAATTAAAATTCCAACAAAGATAGAGAGGAGGTTAGGGTAATTTAAGCAAAGATATTATATATATATGTATATGTATTTGTGCGTGTGTCAGTGGAAGAGGGTAGAAGGATCGAGAATGGAGGGAGGAGAAGCGAACAGAGAAGGAAACAGAACAGGAACGAAATAGAGAGAGAGGAGAACCGGAGAAGAGAGGGAGAGGATCGGTGGGTGTGTCTCATCGTTGGCATGGGTGTGTGGGTAATCATCGCCGCAGTCTATAAGTGTGTATGTGTGATTCCTCTGTTTGTTTTAGTGTGGGTATATGTATGGGTTGGGTCATTCCGTCGCTGGTGGTGGCAATGATCGTGTGTATGTGTGTGTTTCTGAGTATGATTATGTGTGTGTATTTCATTGTGTGTATGATGTGTATGTGTTGTCCGTCCAATCGATGGCATGGTCGATCACTCCGGTGGGATGTCGCCGGCGGGAGAGTTAGAGAGAAAGAAAGCAGTGGGTGTGTGTGTGTTTTGTGTCGGTAGTTAGAGTTGATCATTTGGTCGGTGGTGATGGTTCGGTTGTTGCCGTTGGTGGGTTCGTTGTTGTTCCTCCGACGGTGTCAATCGTCGACGGTGTTGGTGGTGTGTGTTCTGGCGTGGGTGTGCTGCCGTGTGTGCCGTGTGGGTGATCGTCGGTGTAGGGGGGCCGGCAACGAGTGAGATCGCTAGAGTGGAGAGAGAAATGAGAGTCAGCTGCAGGAAACAGAAAACAGCACAGAAATCGAAACAGTAGGAAAAAGAAAGAAGAAAGAGAAAAGAAAGAAAAAGGAAGAAGAAAAGAAAAAATGGGGAATTTGCAGAAACCACCCCAGGAAAATCCAAAACCCATCTCGTGGCCGCCAAACAATTCGAAAACAGGTAAAATTTCAATCGATTATTAATTTTCGTTATATTAAATTTTATTTAGCGTTATAATTCCTGAAATTGTAATAATTTCGTAATAATTAATTAATTTTAATAACGTGTACATAAAATAGTAACGATTCAGAGCAGGTAAAACCTAAATCGATTATTATTTTCGTTAAATTAAATTATTAGCATTAACAGTTTCGCAATCGTAATAGTAATCCCCGTAATCGTAATAATATGTTAATAATCGCAAATCTGAATAAATTGGTCAATAAATATGAACGAGGCAAAACGGACAAAATAATAATCCTTCGTAATAGAATAATTGGGAATAGAAAATTACAAAAATTAGGGCCTGCATTGTATGGTTAGGATATTTTTTTACATAAAATATTAATTTAGGCCCTGTCACTATTAGGTTCGCAGTCACCGGAGTACCGGGAGAGGGTAATTGGTAAAAATCTTCAGAGCAAAAAACGAGGTGAGTATACTGTCTTCTTGTAAACCTATTATCATATATATATATATATATATATATATGATGGAAAAATATGTTTACTTGAAAATTGGATTAATTTTCTAACTTACATAAATCAAGCGTTATTTTGGGTATTTCTGATATTGTGGATTTTATTGTTTGTTGTTGAGGTGACAGTTGATGGTGGGCGGAGTTGTTGTTGTTGAGGTGAGGTAGAGATTGGTGGTGGATATTTACCCGCTTGGCATAGTCTAGCGGAGCGGTGTTTCACCCGTATGACATAGTCTAGCAGAGCGTTGTTTCACCCGTCTGGTATAGTCCAGCGGAGCGTTGTTATATCCCGCTAGGAAGGCATATCCTACGGGGTACGGTACCATTGCAACTCCCGATCATGAGATTAAAACGATCACATGGCTCGCCGAGGTATGGGGGTGGTATGATGTGGTGTGGTGTTGTGTAGTGTGATGTAATGTGGTATGGTGAGACGTGGTGTCATATGTGGTGTTTTGTTGTATGTGGTGCTTTGTCGTATTTGATGTTTTGTCATATATGATGATCTAGTGTTTTATTATATCGTCTTTGGTGTATTATCATATTATGTTATGCTAATGGTTTGGATGGATTTCATATATTTGATATGTATATATATATATGATGATTCTGTATGGTAGGAAGAAGGAGTTTTCTCATGGTATCTGATTTTTATACTAATGTTCAAAATATGTTTGTTTATATGTGTTAAGCTTGATCCATTTAAATATTGTATTATTTAGAACGTATTATTATTTTAAAATATTTTTATTAAGAAGACAGTACATTCGCAGGTACAATAGTTAGGAGTCGGTCCCCTACTGGCACTAGGTAGAGTTTGGCAATGGTGTAGAGGGGAGTATTTTGGGAGGAGTTATCTGCGGCGAACCTGTGAGAGGTTCTTTGTCATTATATTTTGTGTTGTTATTATAATCTATGGGCGGGGGTGTCCCCAACTAGAGAGGATATATCTGGTGACATTTTGTGGTTGTATATTTGTGTATGCCATTTTGTTGTTTTTCTTAGAGTGTTTGTCGTTCGGGTAAAGTCATATCGACGTCACACCGAGCCCCAAGGTGATGGGTGTCCGGGATGGGGTGTGATAATTTTGGTATTAGAGCCTAGATTATAGGTTCTATAGACTTGTCAGTTGTTGTGTCAATAGAGGACCATGAGATAGAAAGACGTGTCAGTTGTCTAGTCAGTAGGGGACATGAGATAGGGTGTCGATAGACAAGTTCGGTACATGAGTGTTAGTTATTTCATTATATTAGTTAGTGCATTGGCTTCGTGTATGGTTGGTTGTCTTGTCGGCGAGTGGTGATGCGACAAAATGGTGATATTGTCAGTCGGTGGAGTTGAGTGATGCTGTGTTAATGGTAGTGGTAATGGGTGGATCGCGATTGTGAGAGTACTAGTAGTGGGGAATGTGAGATTATAAATGAGAAACAATCATATGCGTAATACTTGAGGTTGAGACCTATCAGTAATATTTAATATGCTAGTTGTTAAAATATTCAACAGTATAGCAGAACACATTCAAGTCCAATTGTGAAAGCAAAAGGAGAGTTTGTACTAATTGAAAATAAAGATGTGAGAAAACTGTGGCGAAAAGATGTAATTTGGTAGTACATTCTAGGTTGACTGGAAGGTAGAGATAACAAACGTAATAGATTATGATATGAAGAAAGTAGCCGAGAATTGTGGGTCTGGGATGATAGTAAGTGAGCATAAATATAGTTAATTGGTATAAGTAATATAGAGTTGCTGGTAGAGTCAAATCTTAGATGAATCAAAGTGTGTATTGTCAGGGAGGCGTAATTAATACCCCAGTTAATTGATAGTAGGTCCAGGAGGTCCGAAAAGTGTGAAAGAAATGATATTAGAATACTATACACAGGTGCGGGGCACCAGTCAGAACAAGTTCAAGCGATGGATATTTTAGTAGCTAATGATGTTTCCCTATGTAGTTCCGAGAGGAATGGTTGGGGTGCTAGTATGCATGATAGATAATTGTAGTTGTTGTAAACTATTTTCCAAAATTTTAAATGGATTGAACGTTCGGTTCATGTAGTTAGTTAAATATAATCGCATTGATAAAATATGGTAACTTGGGACTTTAAATTATAACCTTGGGATTTTAAAAGTGGTTACCGTTATGTAAAAAAATGAGCGGATTAATTTTAAGTAGAAGATTGATTGCACTTAGTTGTATTTAATAATTTCCATTGTAAAATCAGTAATTGTTGAGTATGGGGAATTTGAGTGAGTTGGTTTTAGGTGAAGTAAGTCTCTATGGGAGAAGCTGTATGACGGCCCTAGGAAATTGGGTCTTTACAACAAATTAGGCTGTTAACTCATGATTAAGTTAGACTTGGTGTTTCTCTCTATGAAGATTCGGTATTATTCGTAAAGGAAAAAGAAAGGTAAGTTGAGGATGTGTGTTGGTCACTCATCGTGAAGAATTGATGGTTTGTTTAACCAACTGCGGAAGACCAGGGTGTTTTCTCAATTAGATTTATGGAGTAGGATATTACCAATTGGCGGTCAGGGACTGTGACATGGTGAAAACGGTAATTCGGTCGAGAATAGAAAAGAACATATAGAATATTTCCAGATTGTGTTGTTGATGCTGCGAGAAAAGCAATTGTATGCCAAGTACAATAAATGCGAGTTTTGGTTGGGTCGAGTGGTAAATTTGGGGCATGTAATCTTGAGAAATAATATTCACATAAAACCAAAGAAAGTCGAAGCTATGGTTTAACGAGAAAGGTCAAAAAGTGTAACTGGAACTCGAAACTTTTGGGGTTGGCAGTGATCGTAGTTGCTTTGACGTTTTAGTAGTATTATCTATATGGCGAGACTTATGGGATATGCACCGATCACCAGAGCTTGAAATAATTGCTTATTCAAAGAAGGGCTAAATCTGAGGCAGAGGCGTTGACTAAAATTGATCAAAAACTACAGTCGTATCATCCATTATTATTCAGGAAAGAGCTCATGTTGTAAGGGATTCTTGGGTCAGAAATTTGAAAGGCTTGGTTGCGTTCAAATTTATGTGTTGAGTTGAGACTCTTGTGAGTTTAGTGGGCGATCGGTCATATAGCAACGTTGCTTGAGATTTGACTTTGAAACCGATATTGATCGATCGTGTTGTAGGAAGTACAGAAGTCGGATGTCTAGTTGGGAAAGATTAGAGATGAAGTGGAAAATGGTTACAGAGCTGACTATTGTGTCCGAATGAAGGATGAAAAAGATTGTGTGTTCCTAATGATACTTACTTACCAAAAGATACCTTAAAGGATAGTTCAATATACGCAATGCACCCGGTAGTATCATAATGTATCGAGATTGAGTAAGCATTATTGGTAGATTGGAATGGAATGGGGAATTGCAGAATGGGGAATTGCAGAATTTGTTGCTAGAGTCTCATTTGTTAGCAAGTTAAGGTTGAGCATTAACATCCAGGGGGGGTTATTGATGTTTTTACCCATTCCAGAATGGAACGGGAGCGTAACACGATAAAATTTGTTTCGGGATTACCTCGCATTTGAATAGGGACATAAATACATTAAAGTGATTGTAGCTGGGCTTTCTAAAGTCTACTTATTTCCTTATTTGAAATTGACGTATTCTTTTGATACGTATGCTCAAGAGTATAAGTGACGAGATTGTTAGGTTGCAAGGTGCACCGGTTCAGTATAATTGTCAAATATAATTAAGTTAACATAACTATTTTAAATCAAAGGTGAAAATTGGATTTCGAATTATACGTTTGATAATTATTGGTTGCTCCCGAATTGAACATATTTTTGATAAATTGAAGTATTAATTATCTATCGCCGATATATTCAAAAAACTAATGGTGATTTTTATATAAAATTATAAAATTACCGTCGTACAATCGGTATGTGCAGTTGTTGTCATTATTATTAAATTCACGGCCTATTATAAAAATGAAAAGTTGGGTAGTTGATTCTGGGTAATAATTCTTTATAGAAGAAACCATAGTACCCGTTGTCATAAGGTCGGATAGAGATTTGAGATTTATTTCGAAGTTCTGATCGAGTTCCCAAACTGCGTTGGGTGCCAAGTTGAAACTTCGGTATCTCTTTTTATTTGCAGACTAGCGGTCAATCGAAAAGTGCGAATCAGACGTTGGAGGATATGTTGAAGAGTTGCGTTTTGGAATACTTTGATAGTAAAGCTGATTATGTGGCGCTGATGGAATTTGTTTAAAATAATATATACTTTTTTGGAGATTGAAGTGGCATCGTATAGAGTGTTGTATGAAAAGGGATGCATGACTTCAGTCAAATAGACTGAACTAAGATAGGAGAATAGAAAATTATTGAGTTCTAGAGATAGCCGGTGTGGTTATATTTTTATTAAGACATAGAATTAATGAAAAGAACTCAACTAGATCTATTGATTCACTACTAATATTAGGCGGAGTCAACATGAAGAGAATTCTTATAGATAAACTGTTTTGTCACACTCCACCTCGGATATCCGTCACCGTGGGGCCGGCGTGACGTCGACATAACATCACTTAACTAACTAACTTAAATACGACAATATACAAACTTTTATCTACACATCATGTATATATAATAACTTCATACTATAGGGATATATCTGTCTCCAAAAAAATAGAAACAATAAATAGAATTCATGAACCTCCCTTAGGTTCATCCTCTGACAGCTCATCTCAAATTACTCTCGTATGACTCCAACGCTTAACCCGCATAACTTTAACTAGTGCCAGTAGGGGACCAACCGACTCCTATCTGCTCCACCTGCGAGTGTACTATCTTCTTAGTAAAAATATTTTATAATAATAATTTATTCTACAACATCTAAATGGATCAAGCGTAAGTATATAGATAACACGTAGCTAGTAAAATTCTTTATAATATAAGTAGTAAAAATAAATCAATATATATGAGTTCCATTTAAAGCCATCTAGTATAAAATAATATCAATCACCATAATAAATAATAAATCACCCAATATAAGTAAAACACCACATCTCAAAACACCACTCCACCACAACACACACTAGCTAGCCATAGTGATCGTTTTAACCTCACGATCGAGAGTTGCAACGGTACCATACCATCCGTAGGATATGCTTTCCTACGAACACACATCACTCTGCCGAAGCGGATAATCACTGCGCAGTATAATCACCACGCTGCTGAAGTAGATAAATCACCACTCCGCCGAAGCGGATAACATTACTTTGCCGAAGCAGATAAACACCACTCCGCCGAAACGGATAAATACTATGGTATCGTCAAATCAATAACATCATCATCAAATCACAATATAATGACATCGTCTAATCAATATCGTCAGATCACACATCCACCTCTCTTTTCCAAAATCGACTTTTTATCCGAAAATCATATTTCTCACTTTCTTTTAAAAGGAAACGTCTAATTTTACCAAAATCACTTTTCCACTCTTTATTTTTAGAAAATCAGACATGTTTAAAAAAATAGATATTTTTCACTCTCTTTTAAAACCACCAAATCCAACGAAAAACCATTTTCACATTCCTTTCGAAAATCATAGTAATCTCATGAAAATCCATTTTACCAACTCACCCAAAACCTGCTTGATCCACAAAATTTTAAAAGCATCTAATATAAATACCACAATTTTCTATCATATATAAATATAAAAATAGTTTGGTAAGAAGACAGTACACTCACCTGAATATCCGTTTCCGTAAACTCTCGCCAACTATCCTCTACCGATACTCCAGTGCCTGCGAACCTAATAGGGATAGGGCTTAAATTAATATTTTATATAAACATATCTAAATCACGAATTGTAGATCCTAAATTTCGTAATTCCCTATTCCCCGTGCTTTATTATAAAATTACTATATCGATCTATTTCCTATCGTCATTTTCAATTTAGGCATTTAAATACATATATTAAAGAAGTTCGAAATTCTATATTTTTTTCAAATTTTTTCGTCGGCTGCGAGATTGGATCATTAATTTTAGTGGGGTGGTTTGTACAAATTTTTCTTTTTCCTTTTCCTTCTTTTTCTTTTCTTTTTCGCGCCTGTTCCCTATGTCCGTTTCGGCTCCGTTTTCACGGTCGACGAACTCGCTCACTCCTCTCTGCCACCGGCCTCTGGCCACCCTGCACTGTTCTTCATACACACACCCCACAGTAGCAACACACACATACCTGACAAAACACATGCTGGCGATGCCACACCTCTGATCACAGCCCCACGATCACCAATGGCCCATGCCCACTGGCGACACCCATACGCACACCCACACGACCGACACACACCACCGGAGGAACATACCCATACCGACAACACTGAAGAACACCCACACGCATACGTTCACCATCTGAACACAACAACCCACGAAATCGACGATGTCCACTAGTCGACGACACCCTCTCTCTACTTTCCACTCCGGCGACGACAGCGACCACACTAACACACCCATCTGACCGAACAATCACACACTAGTGACGCTGAACGAACCACACAGAACATACACACATACTTTACCGAACGACAGTGATGATTACGCACCACCAGACGAACGACGATCCCACACCCACCGGAGCGAACCGCCTTCTCTCTTTCTCTAAAATTTGACGACGACACCCACCCACACGAAGAACACGAACACATACCCACGCTGCATTTTTATTTTCTATTTTGAATTTTCGCCGTCGGCGAGTTTTCTCTCTCTAACCCACCGCTGGTGATCAAAACCCACACCACCGAATTAAACAGCCGTCAAGCAAACCGAACACACACACACACACACTAAGTCACATACACACACTGATCACAATTGAACACACACATAGAACACTCATACACACGCAAACCCACATGATTTTCGACCACTGATCACTTACCGGCGAATCCCACCGCCGATTCTCTCTCTCTCTCTTTGTTTTCTGTTTCGGTTTCCTGTTAACCGACCAATGGAGACTCACAAACCATCGCCAGCGAAACCATAACGACGTCGACTGCCTTCTCTCTCTCTTCTCCGGTTCTCCTCTTTCTCTTTTCCTCTCCTCTTCTCGATCCTTCTCCATTCTTCTTTGTTCTCTTCTATGTGTGTATATGTGTGTGTGTGTGTGATCTGATGGCAGGCCAGGAGTCCTATTTCTCTCTTCTCCGCTTCCACCGACTTAAGATATATATCAATAATTACACCAAGCCCCCCTTATTTTTGTTAAGTTTCATATTTTTATTTTTAATGTTTTTGAAGATTTATACTTTGACCCCCTAAACTTTTAAATCACAATTTAGCTAGGATCGTAATTTAAACTCATTCTAAATTTTAATATTTATGAAGATTGTCATTTATCCCCTTAATGTTTGAAAACATTTACGAATTAACCCCTTAAATTCATAATTAACACCATCAACCCTGTTATTTTCAAGGTAATTTTAAATGCGACTTAAATTATACGTATGCCCAAGGTCGGGGTCTTACACGTTTGCTGTATTTTGATACGTATCTACGTGGTTTGGTGTATTATGGGAATTTTTTTTTTATTAGTTAACGTTGGAATATAGTAATATTTATAGAACTTTTATAAGAGTATTGAAGATCTGTCGTCAATATTAAAATTGAGGATTTTTAGGCTATTTGTGCCTATGAGATTGGTGGTGAGTATTGTTGGTTTAAATGTTGAATGGATAAGTGTTAGTTATGGAAAAATTATTATCGGAATGATATAGGTCCAATCAACTGAGATTACCGCGATATTTTAAGCATATATATATATATATATATATATATATATATTATTTTTTATTTTCTTTTGTTGATCATTTTTTTTTCAGAGTAGCGCAACGGAAGCAGTTATAAACATGAGATTCTTTGACAGTTGGTTGTCCGTGTTAAGTGTAACCGACCAAGTGCACCCTATTTGTTGGGTATTGGATACAATATTGACCACTGCAAATAAAAATGTTGCAATGAGTGGATATGATTTGATAAAAACTGTTGGTTATAAATTTTGCGCGACTTGTGATTATGGGACCCTAAATAGGAAACAATTGTTCTTAAATCACGTAAGACGAATATAACCTTGTGATGCGACTTTGTTGTATTAGTAGTTTGACGAAAATTTCGAGACGAAATTTCTTTTAGGGGGGAAGAGTTGTAAGACCCCGATCTCTGATATACGTATAGTTGAAATCGCATTTTAAAATATTTCAAAAATAACGGGGTAAATGGTGTTATTTATTGTTTAAAAAAAAAGAATAAAAATTTGAGGGGTTAATTTGTAATTTAAAAAAATATTAAAATTTGAATTGGGTTTAATTAAAATTCCAACAAAGATGGAGGGGAGGTTAGGGTAATTTAAGCAAAGATATTATATAAATATATATATATATATATATATATATATATATATATATACAG
Organism: Eucommia ulmoides; assembly: GCA_016647705.1. Lineage (NCBI taxonomy): Eukaryota > Viridiplantae > Streptophyta > Magnoliopsida > Garryales > Eucommiaceae > Eucommia > Eucommia ulmoides. The sequence goes on from CM028329.1 coordinate 44,075,540, forward strand.
TTACATACACACGCAAGAGGGGGGAGAAGCGAATAGAGAAGGAAACAGAACATGAACGAAATAGAGAGAGAGGAGAACCGGAGGAGAGAGAGAGATGAACGGTTGGCGTGTCTCGTCGTCGGCATGGGTGTGTGGGTAATCGTCGCCGCCGTCGGTAAGTATGTGTGTAAGATTCTTCTATTTGTTTTAGTATGGGTATATGTGTGGGTTGGGTCGTTCCGTCGCCGGTGGTAGCGATGATCGTGTATATGATTGTGTGTATGTGTGTGTTTCTGAGCGTGATTATGTGTGTGTTTCATTATGTGTATGATATGTGTGTGCTGTCCATCCAATCGATGGCATGGTCGTTCACTTCGGTGGGATGTCGCTGGCCGGAGAGTTAGAGAGAGAGAGAGAGCAGTAGGGGTATGTGTGTTTTGTGTCGGTGGTTAGTGTCGATCATTTGGTCGGCGGTGATGGGTTCGATTGTTGTTGTTGGTGGGTTCGTCGTTGTTCTTCCGGCGATTGTGTGTGAGTGGGTGTAGCGATGTCAATCATCGACGGTGTTGGTGGTGTATGTTCCGACATGGGTGTGCTGCCATGTGTATGTAGTGTGTGCCGTGTGGGTGATCGTCGGTGTAGGGCGATTGGCGATGAGTGAGATCACCGGAGTGGAGAGTGGAGAGAGAAAAGGGAGCTGGCTGCAGGAAACAAAAAACAGAGCAGAAACCGAAACAGTAGGAAAAAGAAAGAAGAAAGAGAAAAGAAAGAAAAAGGAAAAAGAAAAGGACAAATGGGGAATTTGCAGAAACCACTCCAGGAAAATCCAAAACCCATCTCGTAGCTGCCAAACGATTCGGAAACAGGTAAAATTTCAATCAATTATTAATTTTTGTTAAATTAAATTTTATTTAGCGTTACAATTCCTGAAATTGTAATAATTTTGTAATAATTAATTAATTTTAATAACGTGTACATAAAATAGTAACGATTCAGAGCAAGTAAAACCTAAATCAATTATTATTTTTGTTAAATTAAATTATTAGCATTAACGGTTTTGCAATCGTAATAGTAATCCCCGTAATCGTAATAATATGTTAATAATCGCAAATCTGAATAAATTGATACAATAAATATGAATGAGGAAATTACAGAAATTAGGGCCTGCATTACATGGTTAGGATTTTTTTTACATAAAATATTAATTTAGGCCTTGTCATTATTAGGTTTGCAGGCACCGGAATATCGGGAGAGGATAATTGGTAAAAGTCTTCGGAGCAAAAAACGAGGTGAGTGCACTGTCTTTTTGTAAACCTATTTTCATATATATATATATATATATATATATATATATATATATATATATATATATATATATATATATATATATATATATATATATATGCTGGAAAAATATGTTTACTTGCAAATTGGATGAATTTTCTAACTTACACGAATCAAGCGTTATTTTGGGTATTTCTGATATTGTGGATTTCATTGTTTGTTGTTGAGGTGGCAGTTGATGGTGGACGGAGTTGTTGTTGTTGAGGTGGAGATGAGTTGTTGTTGTTGAAGTGAGGTGGAGATTGGTGGTGGATATTCACCCGCTTGGCATAGTCCAGCGAAGCGGTGTTTCACCAGTCTAGTATAGTCCAGCAGAGCGTTGTTTCACCCATTTGGCATAGTCCAACGGAGCATTGTTATATCCCGCTATGAAGGCATATCCTACGGGGTACGGTACCGTTGTAACTCCCGATATTGAGATTAAAACGATCACATAGCTAGTCAAGGTATGGGGGTGGTGTGATGTGGTGTGGTGTGATGTAATATGGTGTGGTGTGGTGAGATGTGGTATTTTATCGTATGTGGTACTTTGTCGTATTTTATGTTTTGTCATATATGATGATGTGATGTTTTATTATATCGTTTTTGGTGTATTATTATATTATGTTATGCTGATGGTTTGAATGGATTTCATATATTTGATATATATATATATATGATGATTCTGAATGGTAGGAAGAAGGAGTTTTCTCGTGGTATTTAATTTTTATACTAATGTTCAAAATATGTTTGTTTATACGTGTTAAGCTTGATCTATTTAAATGTTGTATTATTTAGAACGTATTATTATTTTAAAATATTTTTATTAAGAAGACAATACACTCGCAGGTACAGCAGTTAGAAGTTGGTCCCCTACTGGCACTAGGTAGAGTCCGGCGATGGTGTAGCATGGGAGTATTTTGGGACGAGCTGTCTGCGGTAAACCTGTGAGAGGTTCTTTGTCGTTATATTTTATGTTATTATAATCCAAGGGCGGGGGTGTCCCTAACTAGAGATAATGTATCTAGTGACATTTTGTGGTTGTATATTTGGGTATGCCCTTTTGTTGTTTTTCTTAGAGTGTTTGTCGTTCGGCTGAAGTTATATCGATGTCACACCGGGCCCCAGGGTGATGGGTGTCCGGGGTGGGATGTGACATTTGTGGTGTTGGAAGGTAGAAATTTAGGTTTTATGGAGAATGGAAAGTGATTTTGGAAGATTTGAAGTGAGTTGTAGGGTTGAATTAGGGTTTTAAGACGTTTGGAAGGAAAAGGCTGCAACGGTTAGGGTTTTGGAATGAAGAAGGAGGGAGAAATTTGTTACATTTATAGCCAAACTGAAGGGAGCACGGTGTAGCGAGGTCTTAGCATGCTGGAGCGTACTTATTCAATGCACCTGGTTCTGATGAAATTGCACTACAGTGGGGTGAGGATCGCATTGTGGCGCATTTTAGATAGTGTGATCTCCATAATTACGCATTGCAGCGCGTATACAGTCCTCTAGAGCGAGTTTATGTTAGATTGTGCACTGGATGCACTGACTAGAGCGCGCTGCAGCGAGCTGAATGTCCGCTGGGGCACGTTTCTTCCCACTTGGCTTTTTCAATTTACTTCATTTCATTAGTGTAATTTTTATTTTTATTTTACAACGAGAAAGTTTAAAAACTTAGGTTTCCTCCCAAGAAGCGCTTGATTTAACTTCCGTAATTGGACTCAACTATCAATCTCAATTTGTATCTTTAAGCATGATTTTCTCCACGAAACGATCACTTCCTCTATAGTAATGTTTGAGTTTTTGACCATTTACTCGTAAAAACTGTAAGACCGTCATCGTAGCAGGTACGTCATTTCAGTGGTGTGGTAAAGTAATGGTGAAAATTCGGGGTGAAACTAGGACCATTAAAAATTCAAATAAAAAGTTTAGGGGTCAAATTGAAAATATAGAAATAGTAAATCCCAATTTAAGGAAGTAAATTGACATGTAACATTTAAGTTAAACTTTCAGGGGTGGAATTGAAAATGTTAGAAACCTTTAAAATTAAAAAGGAGTAAAATCAGGGTTTAAAGGAAATTGGGGGGAGGAAAGAGCAATTAAGGGAAAATGTTTTTTTTTATTATTATTTATACCCACCCACACGCCGACGGTCGGACAAAACGCATGGCCGACAAGGAATCCGAAGCCACTAATTACATGCACCGGTGGTTGTGATCAAAAACCGAATCCTATGATCAAGAGAAAAAAAAATGGGAAAGGAAGGAAAAACATGGAAGAGAGAAAGAAGAGAGAGAAGGTGGGTATCGGTTCGGGTAGGTGTTCCGGTCGACGTCACGGGTGTTCCGTCTTCGGAAAGGTGGGGCGTGATCGGAGCACGGTCGGTCGCCGGCGAGTCCCAAAGCAGAAAACAGAAAACGAAGTGAGGGAGAGGGAGTCGTCGGTGACGTCGTCGTCCGGCGGTAGGTTAGAGAGAGAGCTTGCCGGCGACGAAAACGCAAAACAGAAAAATTGAAACGCAGCATGGGTAGGTGTTAGGGTTCTTCGTATGAGTGTGTGTCGGTCATGTGGCGTGTGCATGGCAGTATGGGGTGTCGCCGGAGTTGTCGCCGGAGTTGGTTAGTTGAGAGAAAGGTTCAGCCGGTGGACAGTTCATCCGGTTGGTGAGGTGGGTGTTCGGTCGGTCCGTCCAGTTCGTCGGCGGAGTGGTAAGACGTGTGTGTGTGTATGTGATCGCCGGAGGGGACTTCGTCGACGGTGAGCCGCCGATCGGTGAGTTAGAGAGAGAAAGTTGTGTGTATGCGGGTGTGTCTGCTGTGCGTGTGATAGCGAGTATCATGGTTGTTGTGGGTGAGAGTTCCGAACGTCGAGTGTGGATGTGTGGGGGGCAACGTGAGTGGCCGTCAATGGTGGTGGCGGTAATTTGGTGGGTAGGTGCACAGGGTGATGGGGTGGTCGGAGAAGGTTGGTGATCGGTAGTAGGGGATGGAGTAGGGCCGGCGGTGAGGGCGGCAAGGCGTGGGAAGCCTCCGGTGGGTGGTAATGGTAGAGAGAGAGAGAGATGGCCGGCCGGGAAAGGTTGAACGGAAACAGGAAACCGAAACAGGCCCGACCAGAACAAGAAAGAAGGAAAAAAAAAAAAGAAAAAAAAAGAAAGAAAGAGGAATTGCAGAAACTACCCCAGGGGAATCCAAAATCCATCTTGTGGTCGCCAAATGTTTCGGAAACAGGTGAAGCTTCGATCGATTATTTAATTTTTATTAAATTAAATTTTAATTAGTATTATAAATCCTAAAACCATAATAATGTCGTAACGATTAATTAATTTTAAGTACGTGGTATGTAAAATTAGTAACGATTCGGGAAATAGGGTTTGCATTACATGATTAGGATATTTTAGATAAGATATTAATTTAGACTCTACCACTATTAGGTTCGCAGGCACTGGCGTCCAAATAGAGTGCGGACAATGTCAGTGGTGCAAAACGGGGATCGAGGTGAGTGTACTGTCTTCTTACCAAATTATTTTTTTATATAAATATGAGATGAAAATTGTGATTACCTAAACTGTATGAATTTATAAATGATGTGGATCAAGCAGGATTTAAATGAATTGGTAACTGGACTGCGATAGATTTCGAAAAGAAAGCCGGAAATGAATTCCGCTAAATTTGGTGAAATTAGACGGTGGTTTTAAAAAGAAAATAAGAAATATTTATTTTCCTAAAAATACCTGGTTTTATAAAAATAACGGATGGAAAAATGGTTTCGATAAAAATCGGATGTTTCTTTAAAAGGAAGTGCAAACTATGATTTTTGAATTTAAAAGTGGAGATTGGTGGTGGATATTCACCCGTCTGGCATAGTCCAGCGGAGCGTTGTTTCACCCGTCTGGCATAGTTCAGCGGAGCGTTGTTTCACCCGTCTGGCATAGTCCAGCGGAGCGTTGTTTCACCCGTCTGGCATAGTCTAGCGGAGCGTTGTTATATCCCGCTAGGAAGGCATATCCTACGGGATACGGTACCGTTGCAACTCCTGATCGTGAGGTTAAAACGATCACTAGGGCTGGCCAGTGTGTGTGTGTTGGAGGTGGGTGTTTGAGATTGGTGCTTAAGATGTGGTGTGTTACGTATATTGATTTATTTGATATTATTTATTATGATGATTGGTATGATTTTATACTAAGATGAATCTGGCTAGAACTTATCTATAGCGCCTATTTCCATTGCTTAAATACCTGTGTTTGATCCATACTAAATTGTGGAAATATTTGGAACGTATTAATATGATAAAAATGTTTTACTAAGAAGGCAGTACACTCGCAGGTACAACGGCTAGGAGTCGGTCCCCTACTGGCACTAGGTAGAGCTGCGTAATGGAGTCTTAGAGGTGTTTGAGAGAAGCTGTCCTAGACGAACCTGTAAAAAAGTTCATAGATGAATACTGTTTGTTAGTAATAATTTGGGAAGGGTGTGTCCCCTTTTTTTTTAAATGTTTGTATTATATGGTGGAAACATATTGTAATTTAAATTTGGTTGTTTGGGTATTAGTGATGTCATGTTGTGGTCACGCCAGCCTCGGGATGACGGATTTCGGGACGGGTCGTGACAAAAACAATCCATTTTTTTCTTCTAATTCCACTGCACCGAATAGAAACACTTACTTTACCTTGAATGGTCCGGACTATTTTGATCTCAGTTTTCTCGAGAAGAGTTTCATTCGGGAATTGAAAAGTAGTACTTGTTGTCCTGGACTTAACTATCTTCTCAAGATCTGCTTGTCATGCTATTTCTTAGTCCTCTCATTGTAGATCCGGGTGTTTTCATACGCTTCGTGTCAGAATTCTTCTTACTTGTTGAGTTGTAGAAGTTGTTGCTCCTCGAAAGTCTTAAGATTTAAGTTGAGCTTCTTAATTGCCCAAAACGCACGGTGCTCCAACTCCACTGGTAAGTGGCACGCCTTTCCAAACACCAATCGATATGAGGGCATTCCAATTGGTATTTTGAAAGTAGTACGGTACGCCCACAAGGCATCGTCACGTTTAATCGCCTAATCTTTTCGGTTTACATTAACTGTTTTCTCAAGGATTTATTTAACTTCCTGATTAGAGACTTTGGCTTGCCCGTTAGTTTGAGGGTAGCAGGCTAATGCTACATTGTGCCTCACTCCATACTTAGCTAAGAGAGTATCCAACACCTTATTACAGAATTGAGTTCCTTCATCACTGATAATAGCCCTTGGAGTGCCAAATCGTGTTAAAATATTTCGGTGGATGAACTTCAAGACAGTTTTGGCATTTTTTGTAAGAGTGGCTACAACTTCCACCTACTTGGATACATAATCGACCGTCAGTAGAATGTATTCTTTGCTAAAAGAATGAGGAAATATCCCCATAAAATCCATACCCCAAACATAAAAAATCTCCACCTCCAAAATACTAGTCAACAGAAATTCATATCGCCTTGAGATGCTACCAACCCTTTAACATCGGTCACAAGTCTTTACAAAAGCATAAGTGTCTCAAAAGAAGGTCGGCTAATAAAATCCGGACTGAAGCACCTTAGATATGGTCCTTGTTGTTCCAAAATGTCCTCCATAAGGTGACGCATGACAATGGTAAAGGATATTCTGGATTTTTTCTTTAGGAACACATCTTCGAATCACTTGATAGGAACATCTTTTGAACAAGATAGGATAATCCCAAAGATAGTTCTTCACATCATGCACAAATTTCTTCTTTTGAAAGCTAGACATATCCGAGGGTAACACATTGCAAGTAAGGAAGTTAACAATATTTGCAAACCAAGTAAGTCTTACCTCGGCATTGAGGAACTGTTCATCTGGAAAGACTTCAATGATGCATTCGTTACTACCAACATCTTCGATCTCGAGTCTTGAGAGATGATCTGCAACGACATTCTCACTACCCTTCTTATCACGAATTTTCACATCAAATTCTTGAAGCAAGAGAATCCATTGAATTAAATGACGTTTTGCTTCTTTTTTCACGAACAAATAACATATGGCCGTATGGTTTGTATAAACAATTACCTTGGAACCAATAATGCATGACCGAAACTTGTCACATACTAATACAACCGCCAACATCTCTTTTTCCATAGTAGTGTAATTATCTTGCACATAATCAAATTTTACTTGCATAGTATATTGCGCGAAAGATCTTTTCTCTTCATTAGCCTAAGACTGCTCCAGTTGCATAATCACTTGCATCACACAATCTTGAACGGTTCGTTCCAATTGGGTGTGACAATAATTGGTGCCGAGATTAATTTCTCCTTCAACATATTGAAGGCCTTCAAACACGAATTATCAAATACAAATGGAGTATTTTCTCTAGTAAATTGTATAAACGCTTTACAATTTTCGAAAAAATCCTTTATGAATCTTTGATAGAAATCGACATGGCCTAAAAAACTCAGGACCCCTTTTATATTAGTCGGTGGAGGTAGTTTCTCAATTGTCTCAATTTTCGCTCGATCCACTTCAAGTCCTTTGGAATAAACTTGATGGCCTAAGACAATGCTCTCCTTGACCATAAAGTGACATTTCTCTTAATTGAGAACAAGATTCTTCTCTTTACATTGCTTTAACACAAGTGATAAATTATGGAGATAATGGTCAAAAAATGAACTGAAAATCGAGAAATCATCCATAAATACCTCCAAAATCTCTTCTACCATATTGGAGAAGATTGCATCATACATTTTTGAAAAATCGCAATTTCTATAAGCAAGTGCACGAGGTCGAACAAATAATAAAGTGTATAAGTATCATTCCCTTGAGGATTGGTGGAAAGAAATTAACTAAGTACCACAATCAGAATGACCTAATTTTATTTAAGCGATTGAGATTAAATTGGTGGAAAATTTGATTAATAACTGAATAACGATTGACAAAGAAATTAACTAACTAATGGAGTTTTATAGGAACTTCAATGGGAAAAAAAAAATAAAAAAATCTAGGGGAGGTTTGAAATCACTTTGCTAAACTATATTTTTCCTCAAGTTTGTTAATTGAATTAATTCTCAATCATTAACTTTGGATGTCTAAATTAAACTCACTTCTACCTCTCGAATGCCAAGTAAGATAATTTGTATAATTATTCGAATTAATATCTCTATTCAACTCAACTAATTATCCAATCTTTAAGTTTCACCCATCAAATGGCTATCCAAATTATATTAATCTCTCACACTCAATATAATAAGAGTTGTATTTCTCCGATCTCAATATGCAAGATTATCATCTCTAGCACTCGATATAATAAGGGTTGTATTTTTCTTTTCTTAATATGCAAGACATCATCTCTCGAATGTCTAATCTTACACATCTATGATATCTAATTTACCTTTCGCAAGCGAGATAGGAACGTGCCATAGATGAAGGTGGCTAAATCGCGACGATGATGGTGGTTTCGTAGAGGCAGTAGCCATAAGGGCAAGAAAGAGAGATGAATGAGGGACTGGAATTTGGGGAAAAGAGTGAGCGTGTGAGAGGAGAGGATTGAGAATAATATCAAATTGCAAATCCTAATTTTTATATTTTAGTTTATAAGTGGGTTAAATGATTTAATGATCTAAAGTATAGATTTGTTTGTTTTTGATTTGGTGATTATATTTATAAATGTCATAGATACTTAAAATTTTAATTTTTAAAAGTATAAAAATATTAAAATGTCTATATTTTTTTTGCGAGACATCATATGCTCTTCTATTTCCTCCTAAATATAAATGTACCTTCATTTTAAAAAAAAAAGAAAGAAAAAATTATCGGAACCACTAGACCACTACATCTCGACTGATATCCCAATACCAGAGCACTTCGTAATGTGGCCCAAATTCTGCGACCAGTATTCGACTACCGATCGGCTCTAACCGTCAAGAGGCCTCCGTCTCCGGCTGTTCACGTTCTCTTGCCGAAACCGGTAGGCACTATTGCCGCCACGCTGCAATTGAGATCTTGAAAGAGACAATCATGTTCTCGAGTTCAAGCCCGGCGTTTCTGAAATCTCCGAATTCTCTATACTCAACGTTTCCTCCAGCGTTTTATTCTTCAATTGCTTCTCCAGCATCACGTTCCGGCGTCTCTCCCATGGCTTCGAAAATCAGGTGTATATCTCTATTCAGTGCACATTGTTAGTTAGCTTCAATAGCCATAGCTAATTTTTGTCGTATTCTTACAATTATATATAATCCAACAGTCATATTTATATTAATATATAGGCATGGTTCTTTATCGTAACTGTTGCTTTTGACCGGAGATACCTTTAGGGCGAAAATGGCGTCTTCCTCTACTCAGGCTCCCACTCCCGCAGCGCTTCCTGCTCTACCCGAAAATCGCGTCGTTGTAAGTCCTCTCTCCGTCTCTCACACGCACACACGTGACAATCACATAAACACGCTTTTACGGAGTGCTGGGAAATGTTGGCCTACGGTAGCAATCTTGCATGATATGGTCAGGATAACAGGGTTACCACTTACCAGTCAAATAATCTAATGTAAATTAGCGGGAGTATGCTGGCAGCTAGGTTGCGGTGCTGCGGTGGTCGACTTACTGGCAACAGTGGCTACTTTTCCGAAGCCCGATGACAAGATCAGGAGCACAAGCTTGAAGGTACTAGTCAATTCTTATTTCGTAGTTCGTATCATCATACGTGTATGAATAAGTACTGATATGCTATTTGCTCTCTTATCTTCTGCATCTTCTGTTAATATGTGATGGTCTCTCATCTTCTGTAACTACTAAATATTTGCACTAGCGGAAGTAGTTTTCCCCTTTTCCCTTTCTTATTGTCAGTTTTTGGTGGATACCTTACGAATGTTGCTGTGGTGGACGTTGACTATAGTCTTAATTTTATTGTAAAGAAATATAATCATATCGGATGTTTGTGTTAATAGGTTCAAGGAGGTGGAAATGCAGGCAATGCTCTAACTTGTGCTGCTCGGTTGGGCTTAAATCCAAGGCTGATTTCAAAGGTTCTGATTCTAAGTTGCCTACAATTCTCAGTCAACATGGGAATAAGTAACATCTTAATATTGTTTTGTTTAGTATTAAATCTCTTATACTCTCTTCGGGAACTATATATGTTGCTGCATGTCTGAATTATGCATGCTTTAAGATAGAAGGCTATAGCTCTATGCAAATGTTTTCCTCATTTTCACATGCTAAATATGTTCACTAATCAAACAAGATACTTTTCAATCTATTGGGAAACAATGTTGTTAATGTTGTATGAATTCCCTAAACAAGTAGCGAACTACAAAACGGATCACGTGAACCCATTAATGTTTTTAGCGTATCAATTTTTCATATATTGCGTGCCCGCTGTTGCGGACCTATAAAAAATAAGTTAACTTGAATATCGTAAATGGCTTTTATTTAATCGGTAAATGGGGGAGCAAGTGGGTAAGAAAGAAGAAAAGGAACCTATTATTTTGGGCTTCAGGAGTGTGTATTATACATAATATTATTTAACTTAATACAAGAATTTGAAAAACAACCTAAATTTATGTACCAAAGTGAATTGCGTATCGTGAAAGTGGACCAGAGGAGTCTACCCCTTGCATACCGCGTACCTTCCTCACCAATGCATTGTGTTCTCGAACCTGTACCATGTACCACACCGATTCGTGTTTAGTGTAACATTGTTCTTTTTCCTTGTCAGGTTATAATCTTTGATGATGAGAGGAGGGCAAAAAATTATTATTTTTGTCTATTGCTTTCTAGAGAAACCAAAATATTCTATTGTGTTTTTGGAGGAAAATAATTGTTTCCAAATCTGAATTACTTTTTTTTTTTTGTCCTCTATCTAGATTACGAGTACTACCCAAATAAAAATCTTGTTATATTAATATGTCATACATCTTCTCCTTTATCGGGCTCCCCCCCTTCCTCTATTTTATGATTTAGATTTAGAAATGAGTTTCTCAAAGGCTCAGCTGGTCTTCACAAACTACTAGGTTGCTGATGATGCACAAGGGAGAGGAATATTGGCAGAACTCGAAGCGGATGGGGTTGATAGTTCCTTTTTTGTGGTATGATGAAGACCTGTTATTAATGATTATATCTTTTAGTCTTTATTCATATTTTTTTGAGGTATGATGAAGATCTGTTATTAATGATTATATCTTTTAGTCTTTACTCATTTTGTAATAGTTTTAGTGATAGTATCAATCTTCTTTATATTTGAGTTCCAATAGACATTTTTCCTTGTTACAGGTATCTGAAGAGGGCAATTCACCATTTACCTATATCATTGTTGACAACCAAACGTGAGGGTCTTGCTGTGATGCCTTTCTCTTCCTCCTAATGGTTATTGCATTGGAAAAGTAGATGTGATTTGCATCGGATTCTTCTATCAATTTATTCAAGATTGACTTCCATTTAAAGATTACAAAGGATTTTAAAATGCAAAGTAACTATGTGATTTTAATTTATAGCTGAGTTATGCATTTTGTTCATATTACTGTTCACTGGATAAGAGAACCCATTCAAAACTAGTCATAAAATGTTGAGATAAACCTCGAGAATGCAGCTTAATCAGATTCATTGACATTGCCATATAATTTTTTCTCATCTTTATGTGAGAAACTCCGGATTGCTACATGAATATTTTTCTGTTAATTCAATCTGGAGGTATCTATTTGGAAGAGTTAGATATTATTACAACAAAGTATATGCTCAGATCGTTCATCAAGGCACTGCATCATACATGGGAAGCTGGCTGAACACTTTTATGGTGCATTTTATCCATTCCTTTCAAAATACTTATGTAGCTCTATACAAATTTAAACAACTTTAGGAATTGTGCTCAAATTTTTATATTGTTTTAGTATAGTTTCTTCTCCAGGATGATGGCAGTTGCACAATCTTTTCAGGAAAACCCGCACGTGTATTCACACTCCAGGATTCCCTCCCATGATACCTGATGACCTATCTAAGTCAAAATTGTATTCTGCATTGGAAGGGAATAGGCTTGTCTACTTTGACGGGAGATTGCACGAAACTGCTTTAGTGGTTGCCCGTGAGGTAATTTCAATTGATTCCCCCCCCCCCCCCCAAAAAAAATAAAATAAAATAAAATAAAATAAAATAAAATAAAAAATGAAATGGCAATCTCTGTTTCATTCTTACTTATTTTTCCTGTCTCTGGTAGCCAATTTGATGTTTGTTAATATTTCTTTTCCCCCTTGATGTTAATATAATAAAAGAATTGGAAGTTATGTTAAGTTAAATACTGTAAAAATAAAATGAACTTGGTAGGTCATTAATGAAATGCAAAAATCAACTAGAAATGCATGCACACATGGCAATGTGAACACACTACTGCAACATGTACTCCTAAAAATATTGTACAGAACAACATATAAACATGGAAAATGGAAGTGTAATTACTTGCAAGTCGAAGTATCTCTATAAGAGTGGTTACCATATTCACATGTTTTTCTTAACGCTAGCATGGTTGCATCCACGATATTTGTAGCAATGAAAGTATTCTGCCAAAGAAACCTTACAGATGATTAGTTATCTGTTTTTTTCTAATACAAAGGATTTTGGGGTTTCTCTTCTCGTTATAGTCATGTACACTTGTAATGTTTGTTTTGCATATACTCTGTTTAGCTTAAAAACCTAAATTAATAGAGAACTTAGTTGGACATTCTGTGAAGGTGCGACCTTGGAGGTCAATCTGCAAGTGGCAAGGTTTTTACATCTAAACGGCAATTTTGGCTGCCTCATCTTTTAGGTTCGCCTCATGTTTGCCTACAATAAAATTGATGCAGTTGAATAGTTCTATATTTTTTATCCAGTTCTTGAAATATAAAGTTCATGTCATATACGAGGAGAAGCAATAAATTTTTTACCAAAACTGATGCCTAAAAGACCATGTAGAATCACAGGCTCGGTTCATTCTGTGGAGGTGTTGAATGTGTAATAATGTCATCTCCGATAGTTTACAAATGTCTTATAAGATTGAGTCTGGAAATGAAGTTCGAGGTTACCTTCTCTGGAGTTCCAATTAATAGTGAGACCGTCGTTTTTTCAGAACTGATTTGAAATCTTTGGGGAAGTGAATGTTTTTTAACGTAGTGGTTTTACCCATTAAGCTCACGACATGCCTGAAAAAAGAGAAAGATTGAACTATGTCAGAGTCTTTAGATAGGGCATGCTTCTATAATGATTTCCAAAAACTTGTCTTCATACAAATGCAACACAACCTTGAGCATGGCTTATACGAAGAAGGAAATATGAATAGCTCTTTAACTAATCATCCCATTAATTAAATTTAAGCACTTCTTATTTCTTTCTTGTTGTAGCTTACTTTTTGTTTCCCTAATTGTAAACTACATCTTTAAGCAGCTATATTCTGTTTATTACGTGTTACCAAAATATAAGTGCACTTTTTATTCTCTTCATGTTATAACTTTTTTTTTTTTTTTTAACATATTATTCCAAATAGTAATTAATTGACAGAGTGCAGTGTCTCTTTGATTTTTCCAGTGCAGGCAAGACGCAGGAGTATACCTATTCTAATTGATGCAGAGAAAAAGAGGGATGGTTTGGATGATCTTCTGCTTTTATCAGATTATGTTGTATGCTCAGCTAGTTTCCCACAGGTAAGCTAACCCATTTTCTCCCGCTAATTTTGTTGTTTTACCTGTTGGCAACTTACTGCATGGCCTTGCATAATGGTTGAGTTTCATGGATCTGCATCTGTACAAATTTTGTATTCCTTATGGTTCTCTGTGGAGTTGTTCACATTTTAAATCCAGTTTGTTGAAACTTCGTGAATTTTCTTTTACTACTTCTATAGGATTTCTGTTTCTATAATGTTTTACTGATTTATTATTCTTCTCCAAGCCGCTAGATGTTCATATTTGCAACCTAATTGGTAGTTGGTAGCAATGAAGTCGTTGGATTTTCTTTACTTCAAGAATATTTTTGAGTTTGTGAACGAAGTCAATTATATGTTTGAGGTGATGTCGAGGTGTGTTGGTATGATATCGAGCTCTTACCATAAATATAGAATGGAATCAGGAATAAGGCAATCTTTGGATTGTTTTTCTTTTTCTTTTTTGTTCCTTTTTCAGCTCATTGAGTACTTCAACGAGAGATCATTGACTTCCTTCCCAGGATTATCCATTTTAGCACGCGATCTTTATTTGCCAATATAGTTGATTGGTGGTGTATTTTGGAATATTCTGAACCATTGAATACAAAGACCATTTTATAAAGAGCTTTTTACACTTTGCACCCCTAAAGTTTGCCCGAAATCCCACAATGGTCCCTATAGTTTCAATTTGGATATATAACACCCTAAAGTATTTCAATTGTTTCATTTAAGGCCAGATCGTTAACCATTTGAAAATTATTTATAGCATGTGCCAATCCTTTTGATGACATATATTTTGCATTTTGTCTTGGAAAACTTACTATTGTTGATATGGTTGAAATTTTTTCAATTTGACATAAAAAATTTACTTTTGATGTCAAATGTTGTTTGGAATTTATTTCATCCCAAGTTAAGAAATGACAAAAGTTCTCTAACAAGTTCATTAATCAAAAGTTCCAAATACAAATCAAAATTCATTACATAATCACCTACTTTATTTTATGTAATAAAGTAGGTGATTATGTAATGAATTTTGTTTGTTTTTGGAACTTTTGATTAATGAACTTGTTAGAGAACTTTTGTCATTTGATAAGATAAAAACAACAAATGCTCTCTGACTACTTCATTACATAACCTGAAAAATAACATAGGCTCAGAGACTTATCCCAGCTAACAAAAACAACCACGAAACAAGAAACACGATCAACCACTTTCTTCCCTTTCTCTTGGCATTCTCCAAATGATTCTTCATTCCATCCTGTCGTCTAAGCAATCCAGGTATGATTATCACTGATCTTTCACACATGGGAGGGTCAATCCATTGAAAAAACCCACGTGATCCCTGCGAAAAATAAAAAATACAGCTTTTACACTTTGCACCCATGAAGTTTGACCTTAGTCCCACATTGGTCCCTATGTTTATAGAAAAATCTGCAGGTGCAGATGTGAAGAATACAAAAATATTGAACAAAGTTGTCATTGTTACACAAATTGAAAATAAAAAAAATAAAAAATAAAAACTTGAACCTCCAAATTTCTTATGCAAATCTTGAATCAAAATCTTGTCATTTTACCAAAATAAAAAAACAACTTTTTTACCCGATACGGTGAATTTGGGCCATCATATATGTGGGTATTTGGATTTAGCGGGAAATGGTTGATGGGGGGAAGAAGAAAGGCTAAGGGTTGTGTGGACAATAAAGCCTTTAATCAAAAGGTCATGTGCCAGATACATGACCTTTTTCCTTCCCTTTTTTAACAGTTAAAGATTTGGCCTTAAATGAAATGATTGAAATGCTATAGGGCGTTATGTGTCCAAATTGAAACCATAGGGATTAATGTGGGATTTAGGCAAATTTCAGGGGTGCAAAGTGTAAACTGCTCTTTTATATATAATACACCTACCATATTTGAAATTTAATATTTTGGAACATTTATAAGGATCTAACAATATTAAATATGATTTTGATGATGATTTCTTCCATAATCATCTTCAATCTGTTAAGATGTTTCGGAAATTTTCCTTCAGTTTCCAGTTGCCATGTGGTTCTTTGAGACAATTTTATTCACTGTAGAATCAATACTGATGCAACTATTTCATTTCTGGTATCATTGTAATTTCAAGTTTTAAGTTTCTCTCTACTTTTTCCTATGAGTTCAATTCATTTCTTGTTGGTCTGCATCATTTTTTTTTTTTTTTTTTTTTTTTGTGTGTGTAATATGTTGTTGCAATAACATTCAAATATCTTACAGGCATGGAGCGAGGCCCCTTCTGTTCCTAGTGCACTTGTCTCTATGCTTTTGAAGCTGCCAAACATCAAATTTATTATTGTAACCTTAGGTGAAGAAGGATGTCTAATGCTTGAAAGAAGTGTTAGTGGTGTGTCTACTTATCCTTCTTGCTCTTCTATCAAAGATTTAAAATTATTCTCACCGGCCATGGAATCAGGGCTTGCATTGAGGAAAACAAACCGCATAAGATTTTTCTCTTTTTTAAAAAAAATAAAAATAAAAAGATTCTGTCATTTTTGCTCATAATTGATAGTTAACCTTTTGCAGAGGATGTTCAATCAGAAAAAATGGATGTAGACAAATTATTTGATTCACTGAAGCAGAAAAAGGATGATAAGACATCCAAGCCAATTTGTATTCATTCGGTAATCACTTTTTCACCTGAAAGGTCCTCTTTGTTTATATGGATTACATTTATTCACCTAATACTAGCGGGGTTAGTATCTATGCACATATATGATGTGTGTGTGTGTCTGGTGGGTGCACTCATTTGTTTCTCTAAAGTTTTTAGCAAAGGTTTTTTAATACTGCTTGCACCTAATAAACTCTGAAATCACCTATGAAGATCAAAATATCGATTAACATTCTGCTGGATGCATAAGTAAACTTTCATGAATCCATTGTTGTTTCATGTGTACTTTTTCTGATTTTTGTGGGGACAAAATAGCTAATTCTTTTCTTGTATCCACCCTTTTATTTTATTAAGCTTTAACACAAAAAAAAGGCTGCTTGGTACTACAAAACTCCCGCTATGTGTGGGGTCCGGGAAGGGTCTTAACACAAATGAATTTTTTTATTTTTATTTTATTAAGCTTTAACACAAACGAGTTTTTTTTTGAATAATTAATCGATGTATATCTTATACACGGCAATAAAATGATTATCCTGATGAAGAAAGCATGCACAAATTTGAATGTTGGGGTGAATGGATGGTTATACAAGAAAAAGTAAAACATGTGCTTATAAGAGCTCTAGATGCATCCTGAGAAAGGATGGGTGTGCCACAAAGAGTAATAGTCTATTTAGTCGCCCCCAAGATTTTTTATTTTTTATTTATTTTTATTTTTATTTTTTTATGTTCTTCCTTGTTTGTCTCAGGCACGGGAAAAGGGGAAAAATTGTAGCATGATAACTTTCCATATATTGCAATTCCAGTTTAATAACATTACTTGCATTTATCTGCTATTTGATGATTTTTCATTGCGATTTTATTCCTTTCAGAGAGTATCAAAATTGCAAGCTAATGGAATAGGGAGTGTCAATGGGAGGCTCCTTGTGGGAACAGCTGAGAAGATACCACCCTCGGAACTTGTTGATACAACCGGTGCTGGAGATGCATTTATAGGAGCAGTTCTTTATGGTAATATGAGATTGTTTAACACCAACTTCAATTCCATGATTATATCCATGTCTTATTTTCTTATTCTCCTGCTATTGCATTCCATCTTTTCTATGGTTTATGATCTTTTGTACGTCATTCAAGAAAACCCTTGTTATCTTCTAGAGACCTGAGCATGCAATAAGTACTACCACTACTAATTAGCTAGGAATCTTAGGCACCTTTTCTTAACGTTTTCTCAAAGTAAGTTTGTTTGTTCCCCCCCTCCTCTTCTTTAAGTCAGGAAAAACAACACCTTGGAAAGTAGTGTTTGTTTTGTGCAAAGAAAATTTCCACTAGATAAGATTACCAGGAGACCATTCTGTTACGTTTCTAAGCATTTTTAAGACTTTTTATGATAAAAATAAAAAATGTTAATGGCGTGGATATCTTGGTGTTACCCATTTCTAAATTCTCTTCATTTAAAGGAATTTCATTGATGGTAGAGAGAATTTAGGCACATTGTTCCTAAAACATTTTTTTTAGCTTTTCAAAAAAGATATTAAAATCACTTTTGATTTTTTTTTTAAATTTTTAAAAATATTTTTTAGCTCCAAAATAAACGCTATTTTATCTTATCTTATTTTATTTTTTGCTTTAAAAAAACGAAAAAAATAAAAAACTTAAAAGGTGTTACCAAACCGTGCTAAGGTTAATATTTGCTATAGTATTGTCTTTTTAGTTTGATCACTTCAAGGGATTTGAACTTTCTTTGATTCGGTTCTTTTATCTGTAGCTATATGCGCTGATATGCAACCGGAAAAAATGCTACCATTTGCTGCTCAGGTGGTCAGTGAACATTCTTTGTGCTTCTTGAATATTGAAATAATGAAATTATAACCATGTTGGTGATGAATTTTATTTTTTTTCCTTCAAAATTTTCAATTTTTGCGGAATGATTTTAGGCAGGGGCTAGCTGTAGAGCATTGGGAGCTAGAACTGGTCTTCCCTATCGAACAGATCCACGACTTCCATCTTTTTTACATTAGAATCTACCAAACGTGTCCTTGCTACTCATTGGTTTGTGGTATTTCTTCTCTTGTTTCTAACTCTTTTCGTTTGGACCGATATATTGTTTCTTTTGTTGCATCTGCTTTGTTGGGCTCAACCCCCTTCCCGCACCACCACCATTGCCACCAGTGGACGATTTAATAATTATTGGTGAAAGACTGAGAGTGGTGAATATAGTTCTGATGATGAGAATGGGAAAATGCTACTCACTAGTTTCAATTTAAAACTTGTCTTTTACACTTCAAATCATTTAGTATATACATATTATTGATCCTCCTGTATGGGGACTATGAAAAGATCATTTATATATTTCATTGAAGATCGTCTGCAAATTTTTGTCTTGTTGAATTCAACTCAATGAGATTCTAAATGCAAAATTATAACATAAATTGTGATTTGATAAGCTGAATACAGAATCAGATTTGCTATAAGCAAATATTCAAAAACGTTTGTATATATTTTGGTCCAAAATTTAGGATTTGTTGAATTCAATACAATATTGAATTAACAATATATGTAACTATAAATCAGTCCAATCATGGAAAAAAAATAGATGTGATTTTTTTTCTTGAATTAAAATACATTTATGCTGATGTTTCTTTAGTTTGAATATAAATGGAAAGAAAAGTTGTAATGAGGAATGGAAGAGCTAGTCGATGACCTAACTCGACCTGACCTAGCCGACCCAGGCAAAACAATCCTAAATCAGATGGATTTTTGGCATTTTTTTAAAAGAAGTGAACCAAATCGATCCATCCAACCCCTAAACTCATCTAAATCGCGCACCTCACTACCCTAATCCAAACCAGAAGTCCACCTAAAATTCATATAAATGTTAACCTATGTTGCCAAACACCCCCTAAAACTTGTGTTATTGTTACCAAACGTCCCCTTAATTTCTTGAATTGAAAGCCCAAACAAAGTAATCAAATGATCCCTCATCCTATTACACATTGTCAGTCGCCTTATCCCCGCTTAACTTTCAACCTTTCCTTGCATCTTCTCAACTCTTCTCAGTTCTTAGCAAGCAACCGAGCAACATGACCGTCATCACTCCTTGGCATCGACGATACTCCTCTCAATCCTCTTTTGCATAACGACACTATTTTACTCCTCTCGCCAGTCTCTTCATCGTTGTCATTGTTATTCCTGCCACCCTACTCCTGCGTTAACGATGCTTCTCATGCTTCGACAACACTTCTCATGCTTCAGCAACGCTGCACTCCTCCGACGTTGCTCCTGTACCAACGTACACCCATACTCATTGTTTTAACTTGTACCTTTATTAATTTGTTTTGTTAGTTTGTTTTCACTTTTTAGGTGGCGTTTGGTGCACGAGATTCGAGACGGGATTGGAATGACTATGAGAATGATCATTGCCTTCTTATGTTTGTTACATGGGATTAAATTCCATTCTCATTATCAAAGATTCTCTAATCCCACAAAACGTTGGATTAACTAATAGCAAGATAAACTTGGTATTAGTTAAATTCTAATTATATGGGATTATATTTTAATCCTTCATCGGTCAAAAAACGCGACCAAATATTTAAATTGCAATTATATTTAATTAAATTAACTATCATACCGTTTGAAAATTTAATTAAATTATTATTTTCCCCTTTGATGTCATTCCAATCCCACATGTAATCCTTTTTGTCATCAAACATAGGAATAGTAATGATTATTTCATTCCATTACCATTCTAATTCCAATCTTATTGTCATTCTATTTCATTCCAGCGTATCAAACGCAACCTTAAATCCTAATGTTATGTTTTCTGAATTTCTTTGTTCCCTTTGTGCAAACTTTAAAATTTCAAAATCATTCAATTAATTTTGGGAAAAATACCAAAAAGCCTAGGTGGCGTTTGATTAGTGTTCCCACTTTTCTGAACCCAACTGGAATGGGTTGGGTTGAGTTGGATTGAGTTGGGTTGAGAATTTTGGGAACAGAATTGCGTTTGGTAACGACAATTTTTATTTTATGTTGAGAACATAATTGTGTTTGGTAACAATTTTATCCTAAAATTAAATTTTTTTTTTTGAATTTTTTTTTTTGTGTTTGGCGGCAGACGGCGGCGGTGGTGTCAGACGGTGGCCGGACGGCTAGACGCCGGCGACGGCGGTGGTGTCGGACGGTGGCTGGTGGCAGCGGACGGAGGTGACGCACGGTGTCAGGAGACGGTCGCCGGACGGCGGCGGGTGGTCGTCCGACGGTGGCCAGAGTTGAGAACTTTGGGTTGAATTTTTTGGGCACAAAAAAAAAAGTTTTTTTTGTTTCTCATTTCCTTAACATTTTGAGAATCAATTCCTATTTTTTGGGTTGGGTTGGGTTTGGTTGGGAACACTAACCAAACGGGGCCCTAGTTGAAAGACTAAATCTACAATATGACCCCACAACTTTTATTTTACACATAATAGTCCTACATAATGCGCTGATTGTATCCAGATAGTCCTTTTTTTAAGCTTGATTTTTTGGTTGGACAATTTTACCCTTTGGTGTGTGTATATATATATATATATATATATATGGCAATTTGAAACATAGACTCTTCTGTAAGAGTTTTCGTATTTGTGAAAGAGTTTCCGTTGAGCTCGGCAAAGATTTTGACTCGACGAACACCTCGCACCAAGTTTTTTATTGGCACGAACATGGAGTGAGGGCGGAACATTTTTTTTTTTTTTTGGCAAGAACGAACAGGAAGCAACTGCATGTAAGTAATTCGAACTTTTTACGATGTATTTATGATCGTTTTTTTGAGTTTCGATAATGCAGTAGATTGATTTTATTGAGTAGATCTGATTGATATGATTTTAAGAATAACTAATTAAAACCTAATTAGATCGATTTTATTTTGTAGATCGATATAGTAAATCATTTGTGTTGTAGCATATTGAAAAGGAAAATTAGGTTACTAGAATATGACAATAAACAATGTATAATTGATCGATACGTTTATTAAAAGACATGTTGATTTTTCAAGATTCTAATGGCGTGGATCAAAATTTTGAATTGATTGCAACGGTGTGGTGTTGAAGATTTTGAGTTGAAAGAGATTTTGAGGTGGATTTGAATTTGATTTGGTTGAATAATATGCAAATTCTAATGGCGTGGATCAAGATTCATTTGATTGTAACAATATGATGTTGAATATAACATATTATTTTTTATCATAATGCATTAATTTGGGAAGAGTTTGCAGAGATTTTTAATTTTGATTGTTTGAATTTTGTAAATAGTTTGTGTATTTGAGTTGTTTGTATTGTAGCACATTCAATAATATAAGATTTTTTATTTTTGTGTTTTATGATAATATAAGATGTTGATTTGTCGTATCCATTTTCCCCACACAGTGATAGCCAAATGTCAGCATCATTTGCTGCACTATGTAAGTATGAAGGTGTTATAACAGTTTTACGTCTTAACAGGGAAAGTGCGAAAGGGACTGTTGTTGAACGAATAGCAAAAAGATGGCCAGAATTGTCAGATGACAAGTTTGCCATGACATATGCTCTTCTAGGACACCTAAAATGCATATTATCAGGTCAGAATGATTACTTAGAAATGATTTTTCTTGCTGGACACATGAAGATTAATATTCTGGAAATTAATGTGGCAAGGACGGACAATGATGATGTGGGATCAACCCTCGCATCATCGTTTGCAATTGTACCTTTTACAACTATTTCAAGTGGCTACAAATGATGAATTAGATTATATAGGAAGTTATGGTAATATGTTGTCGAAGAATGGCAATAAACTAGTGTTATCAGCTGAATGGGCGAAGAAGATACAAGATGAGGGTCAGAAATTTAGGGGTGAAAGGAATGAATTTAGGATAGTCCTTAGAAAATACGCAATAGAGGTGAGATTTAATTTCAGGCAAAATACATTTTAAACCCTCTAACTATTGACACGTTTCTATATAGTCGAAAATTTTTTTTCGTTTCAGTTTAAACCCTCTAAGTACGAAGGTGGTCTTAAAAGGTCATTCTGTTATATTTTTCATCCAAACTAATAGAATTGGGGCAAAATCGTATTATTTTTTTTTTTTTCCTTTTCTCTTTTTCTTTTTTTTTCTTCTTTTTTCTTCCTCCATCTTCAATCGTGAAGAGCTCTCTCTTTCTTTCTTTCCCTCTCTTTTCACCAAACCTTTTTCTCTTTCTCTCCACCACCTTCTTCTGCCTTCACCACGAAAGTCGCTGCCGCCACCCGCTTTAATAGGGGGTAATTCACTTATAGGGAATTACCTCCTGTTACAGGGGTGATTACCCATGTTATAGGGGTGATTCCCCTTGTTACAAGGGTTGAACCACCCCCTGTTTTGGGAGAGAATGGGGAATCACCCCCGTAACAAGGGGTGAATAACCTCGTAATAGGGGATGGTTCACCCCCAGCCATCCCCCATTACGGGGTGATTCCCCCAGTAATAGGGGGTGAACTACCCACTGTTATGGGGGAAATCACCCTTTGTAATAAGGGGTGAATTACCCCTTGTTACAGAGGGTAACGGCGAGTGGCGGCAACTACTTCTGTAGTGGCGACAAAAGAAGGTAGGGGAGAGAGAGAGAAAGGTTTGGTGAAGAAAAGGGAGACAAAGAGAGCTCTTTACCATTGAAGATGGAGGAAGAGAAAAGAGAAAAGAGAAAATTGATTAAAAAATGAAAAAAATAGAAAATTGCAATTTTGCCTCTTAATTCTGTTAGTTTGAATGGAAAATCTAACAGATGGACCTTTTAAAATTACCTTCATACTTAGAGAGTTTAAATTGAAATGAAAAAACTTATTGGACTACATAGAAACGTGTTAATAATTAGAGGGTTTAAAATGTATTTTATCCTTTAATTTTCATTACATGAAAAATGATAAGACGCGTATAATAGCAACATGTTCATTACGAGAGTTGAAGGGTTGGCTTTGGTTTGTCCATGGAAGGGTGAGACCTGAAAATGGATTTTTTTACATACTCAACTTGATAAATGATCATACGTGTAGTGTTGCATTTCGAACATTGAAGAACAAAAAGATGAGGTCGGACGTTATATCCAACTGTTTGATAGATGAGATGCGTGAAAAATCGAAAACGAGACTTATTTATGTGGTTCAAACATTTAAATAGCAATATGGTCTTGAGATAACATACCATCATGCGTGGCTTGCTGTGGAAAAGGCTTGAAGCAGTGTATTTGGAGACCCTTCATCATCGTATGATCAATTACGATGGTATGTTGCGACGTGTAAGAGAACAAACTTCGACAACCATCTTTTATTGGATTACGACACGAGCACAGGCCATTTCAAACATGTTTTTGTGGCATTCTATGCATGCATATATGGTTTCAATTACTGTAGGCCTGCCATATTTTTAGATGGCACATTTCTCACGGGGCGATACAAAAGAACTTTACTAGCAATATGCCCAAAGGATGGGAATTAAGGTAAGTAATTAGATGTTTTAAATCATGCTATATTCAACACATAGTATGTTATATTCAACATGATTTCTATTTGGCAGGAATAGTCTCAGTTGCGTTTGCTATCTTAGATGCGGAGAATGATGATAATTGAGAGTGGTTTCTTTTGGAGTTCAAAAAAATTGTGGATCTAAGTCGGGTAATAAAGTTTATATCAGACTGTCACAATGAAATTGTACAAGGAATACATAAGGTGTTTCCTGATTGTCCCCATGGATATTGCTTGGTTCATTTGAAAATGAATTTAAGGGCAACGATGTTTGGAAGGTATACAGCATGGAAGGAGACAATGATTCACAAGCTAACTGGCTTAGCATTTGCGCACAACATGAATGTGTACATGATGCTATATAATCAAATAATGGTAAAGGGTGATGGAAAAGTTCAGAGGTTCATGAATGAGTTACCTGCCTTGAATTTTAGTAATACCTGTTTTAGGGGAAAGCGTTATGGGGAGATGTCGTCAAACTTGACAAAGTGTTTCAATTCATGGATAACTGATTATCGACATTTGCCTGTAATTTTATTGATTGATAAGATTAAGGTATGATGAATGGAAGTGATGACGGAGATAAGAGAATTGGCTAAACGGATGAAGGGTAAAATAACACCGTATTGGGATAACAAAATGAATGAAATGATAAGTGATGGAAAGAAGTGGAATGTAAGTATTTCGGCAAATAGTGTTTTTGAAGTAAATTCATCCCCATCAGTATTGGTGAACACTATAGAGATGACATGTTCTTGCCGCCAATGGAAGTTAAAGGGATTTTTGTGTGTCCATGCGAGCACCTTGTTACAACGTAGTAGATTTCCTATATATTCATATATTGAGGATTATTTTCACACGTCATTCTATCAAGAGACATTCAAAAGGTATATATCCAATGCCAACAATGGAGCGGCCGATAGATTTCGAGAATGAAACATTAATAATCCCTCCGATGACAAAAAAAACCCAACTTGGACAACCTAGTAAAATAAGGATTCTGTCGAGGGGGAAATAATAGAAAGAAAATGCGGTAGGTATGGGAAATATGGACGCCACAATAAAAAAACTTGCAAGGTTGTATTGACGTAGAAGATTTATGTTTTTTATAGTTTTTTTAGATTACTTTTTTTTTATTCATTTGGTTCATTTGTAAAAGTGGCGCATTTAATTCATTAATTTTTATAGGTTTTTGTTTGATTTTTTAACATTGCAAATAGCTGTGTTATATTCAACATAAAGTCTTGTTATATACAACACATCATATATTTTTTGTTATATTGAACAGAAACCAATAAAATAAAATAATTAAAATGTTATATTTGTGTTATATTTAACATACAAATTTTATTGTCAACAAAAATATGGTGGTGTTATATTTAACACCACTATTTGTAGACAACAAAAAGAGAAAGCATTTAACAGATTGTCTAGTAGTCAACAAACACAAAAAACATGGTCTCTGCTATAAAATAATAACGAAAATGATTGTCTTTTAGTTTTCGGTATTCATTGTTCGGATTTTTGTTGGCATGCCAAATATGAGTCAAGAGTCCAAGTTCTAGCACCATCATTCAAAAAATTATGGACAATTTGTGCTCTTTCCGATCTAAAGTCGCTAATGTCCATGTTTGTATTGATTTCTAAACCATTGCATATTTGTGTCATAACATGGATCACCGCTATTCCACAATCAACTCTGTCAATAGATTTTAGGAGACTATTAGTTTGACATATATAATAGTAATATAATAGTAACAATTTGATAAGATGAAGATATTGTTCCTTACTCAGAAATCCCTTGATCAGGGACATCTTGCATGTTGACGATATCTACCCTTTTTGATCGAGCGGTCTTTAACTTCTTTGTGAAGAGCACATCGACATATTTCGTCTACATTTTTATGGATTAGGGGGTGTAGGATGACAGATGAATGATTATATGTTATAAAACATGATAACTAGCATGTTGAATATAACATGATCTGGTGTTATATTCAACATGATTTTTTCTTATTTGTCGCATTATATTTTTTTTACCAAGATATATGTTTCATTGTTATAAAAGAAATAAAAAAAAATATGAATAAAAAATAAAAACACAAAGTATGCTACATGAGTAGGTTTACCATCAGTTTTGCATTTTTGTAGAAATGATCCACCATCCCAGGGTCCCTTAAGTTTATTAAATTGTAATGTCTCCAGATATTATCAACTTTATCATAAACCAACAATGTCCAATGACAGTTTGAACTAGTTGACCTCTGCGTGTTGATGGGAAAGCAAATAAACCTTGCGTCACCCAAAAACGCTAAAATAATGTTTGGCTCCAATATTTTTTTTCAAGAATTCAGTGTTATTTGTTGATACACACGTCTAAAAAATCAAATATAGATGGATAAAGAGTATTTACGTGAGATCAGAATCAATATGAAAATAATGAAAAAATACAAGTTACCACTTACCCAACAAGCATTGTTTAGAAAGGCAAATTGTGCTTGATGATCGATGCCCAATAATTTCATCTATTGTGTTAGGGTGTGTTGTTCGTTCCATAACATTTCCGCGTAGGCATTAATAACCTTTGGATAAACATATTTGAGTTATATATATGTGTTGAATATAACACAAATTGGTGATGAAATGAATATAACAATTTGGTGTAATAAAAAAATGGCATTTTCCTCCAAAGGTCCTATTTTGAAAACCAACAACTTTTTCAATCTCATACAAATAAAACAACTTTTTTCACTCCTATTTTTAAAAAAAGTTGGCACAAACTCCTATTAATAAATTTTGAGGACAAAAATACTTCTAGCTCATTTAACCCTAAAATCCCTAATTTCATTTCATCTAGAATGAAATATGAGCTCCTCTTTCTCTCTCTTATCTCTCACCTATCACGCTCTCTCTCAACGTTGCACTTCCAAGTTGCCGTCGTTACTGCCAACTGTCGTCTTCCCCGCCGCAAGCAACCAGCCGTCGTCTTCATCACCGTATGCAACCGTCTTCGTCGCCGTCATCGCCGCAAGCTTGGTGCTCGTCTTGTTGGCGAACCAACGCTCCTCCTTCCCCATAGTGTGCCTCTCTGCCCGTCGTCACCCACCGTCGCCTTAGATCTTGCCAGATCTAAGTAGATCTACTCAGATCTAAACAGATCTACTTAGATCTTACCCATCTGGCCAGATCTAGGTTCGATCTTTGCCATCGCTGCCGCGCCTGTTATTTGTTGTCGTTTCCATCTCTTCCTCGTCGTCTCTATCTTCACTACCGTCACCAATTTTATTTTATTTTTTATTTTTTTGTTTATGTTTGGAAATACATTTTGGCTCAGAAGATTTGGGATATCTGATTGATTTAGCGTTGATTTTCACTTTAATTATGTTTTAGTAGATATCTACTTAGATTAATTTTAGTGGATATCCATTTAAGATTAGATCTGATTAGTTGTGAGCAGATATGATTAGACTAGATTAAATTAGATTAGTGGATATCCATTAGATTATATCTTATTAGATTAATTTTGATTGGTTTGCCAGTGAAAAAATGCATTATGATTACGAGCCTCAAAATATCGGTGCACCAAAGTGTGGCTGCCTATGATAATGTTTTCGGGATATTTCCTCTATAGTATTCTAGTGTTTTTTTTTTTTTAGCTTTTTTCTCTTTTTTCTTTTGGGCTGGGGTTGGGATCGACTATAGTTATTTTGTTTGTTCTTTTGGTTTCACGTAACCAATGAAAATGCAACTTCATGTGTGGTAGAATTGGTAAAGTAATTTGGTGACTTCAAGTTATGAGATGCTCCATGTTTAAGTGACCAAATTTCAAAGACGAAGGGAGCGCAACAGTGTGACAATTGATGAAGACGACATACGTCAATCGTCTTAATTTTCAGTTGATTTTTACTTAATTTTTTTAGTGGATTTCCACTAAGGGTTTAAGTGGATTTATGTAAATTTCTAGTAGAATGTAACTGAAGATTAATATTCAGTGGAATTTTTTATTTTCTGGTTTCTAATTTTCACTTCATTTTTCATGCATGTTTTTGCCCAAATACATTTGGTGGTGTGTGTTTTATTTTCTGATTTATTTTTTTGAATCGTTTTCATTTGAGTTCACCAATTTTCGCGAGAATGTGATAATGTAAAGGCTTATTTGTTGATGGTTCGAGTTTCTGATTGTTTCCATTATGTGGATATCAACTTAATTATATTTAGTAGATATCCACTTAATTATATTTAGTTAATTTTGAAAGTATTTTTAATGGATTTTTAATTTAAATAGAATTTAATATTTAATATTTTTATATTTTAAAATGTTCATAGAATATTTCAAAAAATAAATTAAAATTCAATGAAATACATGTAAGGGTATTTAAGGTATTTTTAAAAAGTTATATATTTTGAATAAAAAATAAATTTCAGTTATTTTTTTATTAAGAATTAAAATTTGGTGGAATTATAAAACAAATTGAAATAAAATTATGTGAAACATAATTAGGCTATTTATGATATTTTACAAAAAAAATTATTATTTTTTAAGAAAAATAAAATTAATTGAAAATTTTATTAAAAAACAAAATTATGTGAAATTTTAAATATTATATATATATATATATATATATATATACATTTTAGGATTTTTGAAACAAAAAAAAAAAAAAAAAAAGGTCAAAATTACATTTTTGTAAATTTTGTAGCTATTGAAGGGTAATATAGAAAGATTAAACATGATAGTACTTTTGGAATGGACTAAAAAACACATGGTCCTTAAAAAGTTATTTTTTGAACAAATAGGACCCCTCAAAATTTTTCTCTAAAAAAATTGATAAACTACTTACGAAATTTGTTATTTGTCTTTTGGCAAGGACATCAATAAAATCAACCATTGAAACTTATGTCATTAACCATTCTTCTCCTGAGACATATGCACTGTTTTTTTTTTTAGAAAGTGTAAGAATAACAAATAGAGTGTGTAATAATAAACATATATATTTTTATGAGATATATAGGGGGATGTACCTTGAACCTTCATTTTCCAATATGAAATGGATTTTGTTCCAATCATCTTCGGCAATGTATGTCCCAACGGAATAGTCTCTTGGGGGCAATATTTGTGATTTGACACAAGATTTTTCATTTTTGCCTTTTTCAACAGCAAAAGCAGAAATAGGGGCAGGGGTCGATGTAATGTCAACGGTAGGAGCGGATGTAACATGGGCAGGACAAGTTAATTGAACAGGCAAAGGTTGGCGTGCAGCACGAGCACGTGTTTTCTTTACTGGACGTTCATATTCATGTACTGAGTCGCTCTTACCTTTAGTCTGTCTACGTTTTAATCCATTTAGCAATTGAACTTGGTGTCACCGGAGTACGCATAAAGTGCGCAACTCTTTTTTTTGGGGAGAGGGGGGAAGGAGGGGCGCTCAGATGATTGTGGTAATTCTATATCTTTTGAAAGCCATGTTATCTTCTTCTATTACTCTTCAATAATCTTATTTCTATCATGCATTTCCATATGATAAAACTCCTTGATTCTTTCAATTGTCTCATTGTGCTTTGTCTTCATTTCTTCTGTTTGAGTGACTGAATGCATGACAATTTCTATCAACTCCTCTTTCAGCTGCTTGTTCTCTCCAACTAACCTTTCTTTCTGAGTCACAACATGGACTCTAGTCTCCAACAACATGTCATCTAGGCGCATTCGTTCAATATTCAATTCATGGATCACTCCTTGTAATCTTTCAATTTTTTTCTTTATCTTCCTTCGAAGCTCCTGTTTTTTCTCCTTGACGCGTTGATATTTCTCTCTTAACCTTTGATTTTCTTCCATTAATTCCTTCACATTGGTTGTTTGAGCAGAAACATCGCTCTCAAAATCTTGACTGATTCTTAGGTCAAAAGACGGAATCTTATCTATTTTTTGCTTACCCATAGCCACGGGCTCCACATCCATTTTCGTCTTGCCCTTATCAACAGGCTTTTCATCAACATCAATATTTGCTGGAAGGGCAATCCCCATCCTCACTTCCTCAATTTTTTCTTCCAATTCACCAACAATAATTTGCAAAACAACAACAGTGTTGTTTATATATGACATATATATATATATATATATATATATATATATATATATATATGTAAAATAAATGCGATGTTGAATATAACACAACACATATTATTGTTTGAATATAATACAATTCTATGTTGAATACAACACACAACACATTGGCATGTTGTTGAATGTAACGTAATTTTTAAGATATATTCAACGCAAACATTCATAGTTCTGTGTACCTCTTTTGGCTGTAGTTCAGACAGCTATCGCGTGTTGATTGTATATGACATGTGTACCATGTCCCACGTCGCCCACCTTGGCACAAGGGTGTTACGAGCCGATGAACGCTCGATCAAGGTTTTATGCTCGCAAAGCCAAAACTGATTTGAAATAAAATTAGGGATAAAGACCTTTTTGGTCCCTGAGAAATACCTTGGGTGTCCAATTGGCTCCTAAGAAATGCAATTTGACAATTTGACCCTCGACATTTTAAAATAGTGTCCAATTGGTCCTTGCGTCGGGTTCCATTAGTAAAATTTGGGAATTTTGGATGGAAAAAGTTACGTGACAAGCACATGATGTCTGGCCAAGGGTAAATACGTCATTGTATGCTTACTAATAGAATGTGACCTATTTACATATTTTATAAAACTTAAGGGGCTAAAAATGTTTTTTTTCTTTAATTTTTTTTTTAGGTCTTCTTCCTCTCCGATCCTTCGCCACTAACCTCCAATCCTTCGTTCTCCTTCGCCACTTGCTGGAGTCATGGTCCCTAAGGATGGTGCCATCGGAGCCCTAGGCGGTGGGGTCGCTTAGGGTTTCGAGCGGGTGCGGGGAGTTGAGAAATGCTCTGACGGCTTTCGCAACGGAGGTGGAGGCAGTGTTTTCCAAGGCGTAAAGGGAGATTCCGGGAGGGAGTAGTGGGTGGGGAGGAGCGTCGTCTTCGTCTTCTTCGCGATCACCTGCGTCGTCTTCGTCGTCGTCTTCTCCATCACGTTCCTTGTCTTCGTCTTCTTCTCTATTTCCGTTTCGATCTATTTCCGTTTCGATTTCGAAACTAGGTTTAGTTTGGAAATCGATTTACTAGGTTTAGTTTCGAAATCGTGGTTCGATTTCGATGGTGTTCGTCATTTTGGTGGCGATGTTCGGCGGTGTTCTTCGATTTTGGTGTTCTTCGATTTTGATTTCGATTTCGAAATCGAAATCGATTTCCTGTTTCGATTTCGAAATAGAAATCGAAACCCTAAGGTTCGATTTCGGAAGTGTTCATCATTTTGGTGGTGGTGTTCGGCGGTGTTCTTCGTGCCATGTTCTTTGGTTTCGATTTCGAAAACAAAATCAATTTCCTGTTTCGATTTCGAAATCGAAATGGAAACCTAGTTTCGAAATCGATTTTGAAATCTAAATCAAAATTGAAACCTAGTTTCGAAATCTAAATCGAAACCCTATTTCGATTTCGATGGTGTTTGTCGTTTTGGTGGCGATGTTCGGTGGTGTTCTTCGATTTCGATTTCCTGTTTTGATTTCGAAATCGAAATCGAAACCCTAAGGTTCGGCGGTGTTATTCATTTTCGATTTCGGTGTTCGTCGGTAGTGTTGTTCGTTTCGATAGTGGTGTTCATTTTAGTATTTTTGTTCTCAGATTTGTGTTTTAATATGGGAGCGAAAAAAATATATATGATTTTCTTTTGCTCTCTTATTTTTAGCACAAAATTCTTAGAACATGTTTAATGGTTGATTTCTATTTTTTGATATGTATTATATTATTTTTTTAGGACTTGATGTATTGTATTATTTTTTTTAAGACTTGTTATATTGCTTTAGTTGTTTATCAGGACCTGATGTATTGTACTATTTTTTAAGGACCTATTGTATTATTCTGATTGTTTAAGAGGACCTGATGTATTGTACTGTTTTTTTTAGGATCTGTTATATTGTTCTTATTTTTTATAACATGATGTATTATTTGTGTTTTCTAAAATATAAAAAAAAATTGTGTTTGTTTTTTTTTTTTTTTGTGAATATATTATTCTGATTTTTTTATAGTTCAAAAATACAAAAAAAGTTCTTCCGATCAGTGTTAGAATCGATCAATATAGTGTTTGATTATATTAAATCTTGTAATTATGGTCAATAATTTATTTTAATTGTTCTGTATTTTTTTAAAAATATATATATAATAAAAAATATATAAAGTGGAAATGAAGAATAAACTATTAATATGGGGGTAGGAAGAGTATTTAAAAGTTTAAAGAAATATTGAGTGGGAAGGATGATAAGAAATAGAAAAAAAATATTTTGACCCCTTGAAGTTTAGATGGCTTTTCAAACTAATCCTAATGAATGAAAACACCAAAATACCCTTAAATTAACGTTGACCGTTAGATTGACTTTACAAAATTCGCTTGAATGATCAATTGGACACTATTTTGAAATATCAATAGTCAAATTGTCGAATTGCATTTCTTAGGGGCCAATTGAATACCTAAAGCATTTTTCAGGGACCAAAAAGGTATTTATCCCATAAAATTAGTAGGGAAAACATTTTTTTTTTAGAGAGAAGTATGGTGTCAATCAATGGGAAAAAAACATACCTATAACGTAACAACACAACCTGTGACGGACGATGCGTTCTAGTAACCTGTTTCGATTGACGACATCAACATTCCATGTATTTTCTCAGCCCAAGCGAAACTAGACATCATATCAAGGTCTTCTACCATGATTGGGTTAGTGGAACGACTGGCTTATCCCTTGTTTGCTAGAAAACATGTCGTCAAAAGGTGGACACATACAAGACATACTACGTCTTCATGATCATCTTTTATCTTTCCAAGAAGAGCTTGTCTTATCTTTTTTTTTCACCTCTACAACACTAAGTTTGTTATCATTAATACCGTGGCAGGTTAAAAATGAACTTTTACCCTTCCTCGCGTGCCTCCCAACAATTTGTACACCACCTGATGGCAACCCAAATATCAATTGGACATCACTGACTCGGAATAGGACATATGAGTTACCAATTTTAAATGGTTTCCTTGTAGGGTTGTATAATCGAATAATAGAAGTAATGAGGTTGTCCAATTTGTAAAAATTGTCTTAACTCATAAATCGATCCATTAAGGCATTTATGGTGTACCGAAACGGAGTTTTTCGCAAGAGGGTTTTATGCACATCATTCATCTCAACTGTCGCAAGCAACCAATATGTTTACAAAAGGTTTGATCTATACCGAACTGCAACTTGACCTTTAACGCCATGGTGTACTAAAAGAAAATGTTGAGAAAAAACACACGAATAACTCCTATTGAAGTACAAATTTCAAAAATCACATAGTACGGTTGAAAAGTGCAAAACCAGGTGAGGACACAGCAGCAAAGCAGGATTAGTGGCTCTTTCTAAAGCTTTTTCTTTCTTTGATGGTGAAGCAACCTCGAGTTGTGTTGATTCTAGGGGTACACAAAATAAGAAATCAAAAGACAAGTATTCAATTTTTTCGATTTGTTAATGTTATATTTTAAATTTTTATGTATGGTATAGGTCAATTTAATTTGTTTACCTTTAGGTTGCAAAAAAGGTAGTCTGGAAACAATTTGATATATGTCTCCTGACAATATTGAATTCAACACAGATAAAACCTATTTTTTTGGGCATGTATGTTGAATGCAACACGAGTTTGTATTATATTCAACACACATTACCGTTAGAAAAATAGGTGTTGTGTTACATTCAACACAACATCGGCAACATGTGTTTTTTTTTTTTTTAAACATGATTTCTTTTTTAAAAACATTTTGCTAATACATAAGCATGACAACGGTGAATACAACATGATATCATGTTGAATATAACATGGCCTCCTGTTATATTCAACACAGTTTTATTTTCAGACATTATTTCTTTTTAAAATAATTTGCTAGTATAAAAGCATGACAATGGTGAATACAACATGATATCATATTGAATATAATACGCCCTTGTATTATATTCAACACAGTTTTATTTTTAAACATTGTTTCTTTTTCAAAATATTTTCCTAATATATAAGCATAACAATGATGAATACAACATGATATCACGTTGAATATAATACGATCTCGTATTATATTCAACACGGTTTTATTTTCAAACATTATTTTTAAAAAAAAATATTTTCTTATTTTTTCACCAGATTTTTCGTGTTGAATATAACACGATATCGTGTTATATTCAACACAAGGTCTCGTGTTATGAACGTAATAACACGATCACGAATCGATCTGTTCGGATGTAAGAAATTCAAATATGATTGTGTTCGTTACTTAGAATCGATCATAAATGTGGTTTTTTTTTTTTTCTTCAGATTTATGCAATG
The DNA here is from genome assembly GCA_016647705.1 of Eucommia ulmoides. NCBI lineage: Eukaryota > Viridiplantae > Streptophyta > Magnoliopsida > Garryales > Eucommiaceae > Eucommia > Eucommia ulmoides. The sequence goes on from CM028329.1 coordinate 44,110,023, forward strand.
GATCGATGTGTTTTTGTTGATTTGAGGATGGCATTTGAGTTGCAACGGTAAGAGAATCGACATGTTTAGATCTTAGAGAATTCAGATCTTATTTGTGTTCGTTAGTTTGAATCGATCATGAATATGTTTTTCTTTTCAGATTTTATGCAATGAATCGATGTGTTTTTGTTGATTCGATGACGGATTTTGAGTGTGAACTAGTAAGGGAAATAAGTTTTGAGTATGGAGACAGAGGGGTAAAATTGTCCGAAAAACGAAAAGGATTATCTGGTAACGTATTTTTAGAAAAGGTTTATGCGGTAGTTTTGAGCATTATTCGTGGCCTTTTCTGTTCAAATATGCTAACCCTGTTTCTTTATTGAACATAACTGAAATGAAAGCAGAATTTCAGGGTACAAATGTGTATTTATGGGACTACTTGAACACCCATCCAAACTTTAATGGTAGAAAGTATAATTTTCCCCTGTCAACGTGTGAACTATGTTGTTTTAATTTTTTTTGTTTCAAAATTAAATGAATTAAATTGGTTGACCCCGTCTGTCAAGGCGGTGATACGAAGACGACTTTTTCACGGAATCCGTGTGATTCCAACGGCGAAGATCGCACCGATCGCTTGTTGAGAGATCTAAGCCGTTGGTTCAGATTCTTGGTTAAAATAATAGTTTCTTCCTTCCTAAGCATCTCCTCTGTCAAAGACGTGCTCTAAAGTGATTTCCACACAGATTATGTATTGCCCCACTCTCATCTATTTCACGCGCGCAATAGCATATGTTCCCTTTTTTTTTTTTTTTTTTTAATTATTATTATTATTATTATTATATTTTCAGAGGGAGAATACTCTTATACAAATTTCTACTAAAATTTACAGTTTCTAAAAACAAATTGAATTTTTTGCATCTAGTAAATGATGGTTATTTTCTGTGACAAATGCGACGTGCAAACAAAATCTGATAGCATGTTTTTTTTTTTTTTTAATTATTATTATTATTTTCATATTCTAATATAGGATTAACCTGACAAATCTCTATAGCATTTCAAAAAATGGAATCAAGACTTCAGAAATTTCAGACACAATGCTTTTCTAGACTGACAATAAAGGCTCATTTTCAATAGTTGACAGCGAAGGGATAGGCTTTGCAAAGTAGCCCACCTTTATTCATTTATACCTAAACTTGAGTGAACCCTAGGGAATTTCATTATTAATAGAGGTAGGGCAATCTAGTACTATAGGTAAGTCACTGCGCCTTAACACAACAATTTAGATGGAACTCTAGTAGAACGTGGGTCTCCAAAACCCAATACGTATCCCTTACAGAGCCTTTTGTACTAGCTCACTGTCGGCTAGTAGCTACCAAAGCTACGAGTCCCGGAGAAAACAATGTCTAGAAAGTTATTCAAAACTTGATCAAAATAATCTTGCACAATTGTGAAGTATGGTATACTTTAGAGAACGGCTTTATCCAAGATTATGGGTATCGAGCTTAGCTCTTGCTTGTCCCCTCATGCTAAGCTTCTCACTTTTAAGCAAATGAAGTTTTTCTAATGGTATGCTTCTAGGTATCTTTAATACTTTCTCTTCGATTGAATCTTAGCAAAAAGAAACTCTAGTAAAGACGTGTGGTTGTTTATGGAAGTCCATTGAGAGCACCGTAGATAAGCTTGTGCAATCATTTTTATCTTTTAGATTTTTTTAATTTTTAAACAAAAAATGCATATATTAAAACAAATAAATATTCACCTAAAACCAAAATTATAACCATTGTTTAATATTAAACAAACTAAAATGTATAAAATATAAATTCTACTAGTTTTTTAAGTTGAGAAAAAAGATAATTACAAGTGTTCAAATTAATAATAAAATGATAATTTATTTATTTTTTCACATAAATAAAATATATATGAAGATTTTCTCCATCCCATGGCACCTTTTAAAAAGTAAAATAGACATTAACTAAAAGCCCATCTATAAAATTGAAGAGGCCCATGAGGATGGTCCTTGGCCCAACTCCAACCCCAACAAAGGCGCGTGCAACTTACAGTTACCGGAACACGTAGCGAAATCCCATATTTTCAGACAGAGTAACGCCGGTTGTACGAAAGGGTCCACTGACACGTGGCTCAATGTCATTAGATGTTTCCTAATCAGAAGGCGATGGGGTTTTGTCATAAATCTGTGTCATGTTATCCCACCACCAACAACAGCTAATTTTTTTTTTTTTTTTTTCCACATAAGGTCAATTACATAAATCCGTTTACACCATAATGAACAATCAAGAATCATTCTCTCAGTCAAGTTCAATATCATCAAATCAATTTTAATAGTCTCGTCTCAAATTTTTTTAGGCCTACCTCTTCCTCTAATAACCTCTTACATTTGAACTAAATCGCATTTTTTTATTAGTGTTACTATGGGTTTTCTATGCATATGTTCAAACCATCATAAACGATTCTCTCATCTTCTCTTCAATAGATGATATTTTTAAATTCTCTCTAATAGTTTCATTATTAATTTTATTCATCTTCGTCTTCTTACTCATCCATCAGAATGTCTTCACTTCTGTCACACTTATTTTTTAGACATGTTTTGTTTTTATTATCTAACATTCTGAATCATATAGAAACAATGATGTTATTATAGTTTTGTAGTTTGTAGAATTTTTTTTTGAATTTTAACGGTATCCTAAGATCGTATATCATCTAAATTATACTTCTTCACTTCATCTCAATTTTTCTTTGTCACGTTACGCCCTCAAATGTAAATTGAATTTCAAAATTTGTATGTTTTGTCTATATTTGTGAATTGATGTCTTTGAATCGGAATCTTAAATCTACTCTATTTATCACATTTAAATTATAACATATTTAATCTGAAATTTAGTTGAATTAAAAGTTAAGGGTACAAAGTGAAATTGAGTAAAACATTCGGGGTTATAATTTAAGATTCTTCTATTTACCGTTCGTCCCTATATATTCTGCGACTGCTGACGTTGTGGCACCGTCAATTTTCAATCCTAATTTACGGCGAGTTTTTCAGCTCTAATTAAAAGTTATGAGAAAAAGCATTATTACTTATTAATCAGCAGTGAATTTCCATAAATACCCATCTGGGTAGGTACAATTACAATTCTATTCATTGGATTCATCATCTTCACGTGCCACTTGGATTTATCATTTGTCTTTTTTTTTTTAAATGCAATAAATCTCTAAAAATAATAATAATAATGAGAAATGGTCACATTTTTCCAACTCAATTATTTTTAACATCCATTCATTACAATTCAAAATCTTACATGTATTTAATTATTAGTTTTTTTTCATGATTTTTAATTTTCTGTTCATCCAACCCACTTGCTACTGTATTTTTAATTAAAAGTCCAATAATTCTGTCAATACAAAATTAGTGTAAATTATAAAAATTATTGTATGAGAAAATTATAGTGATTTTCATGTAATAATTTAGTACTTTTGAAAAAATTATTATAACACATAGACTGCATGATTAATAATTTTAAGTTCATGGATTATTCACTAAAAATCTCTTATTAATATATTTTAAAGTACGATTTGAAATATTTTGAGTAGTTTGAACTCAATAACAATTCTGAATTTAAAAATAAAAAGTTAATTTTAAGATTTCACTCAAAATCATCTTTAATTTAACAAAATTTATGGTTAAAAATATTTTAAATTATGTAACACCATTAAAAAAAAAGTGTTATCAACTAAAAAATTCAAACTTTGTAGCACGATTGATGCCTCAAATTCAAAAATATCTTTATATAGTTTATGAAAAAGACATGAACTTCTTTTCCCTTTGAACTTTTATTTTCGGACACAATTCAAGGGGTTCATGCCTTTTGAGTGTGAATTTATTTTTTTGAACATGTCTTTTGGGTGGGAAATTTGTTTGACTACTTTCTAAAATTAATTAAATATAATAGTAAAATAGTGAAATATAATATAATGAGGACAGAAATAGAATAATAAAATATAATAAAATTTTATTATAAGAACATAATAAATTTTTTATTATATTTTATTATTTCATTCATTCTCTCGTTCTATAAAAATTATTCAATGTTAGCATCGAGAATATTCTAATAAAAAATTAATATAATTTTTAAATATTAAAATTTTGGTAAATGTTTTTTTGGTGGGTTTAGTGTAAAAAATAATTAAGCCTTTGGGGTGGTTACCAAATCACCAAAAATATCAAAATTTTAACAGGGAAAGAAAGCCACAATCTTTATTGCCTTGATTGGAACTTTTTGTCGGCCACCACCACATCATACCACCACACGACGTCGCATTGGACGACTCCTGCCAACTCTTAGCGCTCTGGCATTTCAAATGTGTGGGACCCAGACAAACATTGCCCGCGTCGTCTATAGTTCACATTCCCCGAGGCCACCGTGTGTAATTAAACCGACCAATCAGGGGCATTTAAGTAATTCAGTTCAATTAATAAAACATTTATTATAGTTACCAATTAATGACTCTTGAATTTTTATTATTTATTAAACTTAGACCAAATCCCTAACGACGTGGGAAGAGAGAGAAAAAACGAAGACACGAAACAGAAACGAGAAGAAAGAATTTTCCATTTTGCTTCGGCGGAGCAGAGGGTTTCGATTTGAAAACCAGTGCCGATTTTTCCATTTTTCGCCGGAAAATCGGACTGGTTAAGGAATTTGAAGCTCATTCTGCTGCCGGATCGTGTTTATTGTTGTTGTTTTCCGGTCAGCATTTGGTCGAATCGATAGAATCGGTGACTTGCAGTAGAGAAAGAAGGTCAAGGAAGGTTTTTGTTTATGTTGTATTGGTTTTGGAGGAGATTGGGGCAGGAATAAGAGAGATATTGTGGATTCTTCGGATCCTAGGCCTCACTGTGGCTACTGAAAGAATCGCTCGTTCATTGATTGGAGCTAGATTGAATTATTGTTTTTCATAACGAGGACTGAAAAGCGGATCCAGACGCAGTTCAAGTGCCGGATCTGATTGAAGTTATTTAAAAATGGTATTGAATCTCATTTCCTGTAGTGTTTCTCATTTGGCATCGTTTTAGTTGGATTGCATTGCATCAATTTTTGTTGTTTTTGGTTACTGATTACTTGATCTGCTCTTACTTCTAGCGAGATTCTATCCTGCTAGCGGTAATGGGTATTCTAATTTCGATGAGCCGTCAGCTTAGTGTCTTGGTGCAATAATTTGTTGAAGAAATGTATTGGAAATACATGGGTTTGATCAATTCAGCTAACGCTCCTTCGACTAATCAATCCGTGAAATTTTATATTTTACTCTGACAGAACTGATGTGAAAGGTGCAGTACAAAATCAGCTGTCATTCCACTTTCAGAAAATTTTGGGGCTGATACTTAATTCTTCTGAATTTGATGACTTTGCCGAACATACTATCAAAAGTTTAATCTTTAAAAAATTAATAGCTAAAGTTGAGGAGCTTTGTCTGGGGTTGAATATTTACTCGGCAATGCTAGTGTATAACATAGCATTTCTGTTTGATCATTTGTTTTCATTTATAATTTTTTTTTACACATTTGTGCTATACCCAAATTATGGGAGCGGAACTACAAATGACTCTTTTATCTTTTCTGTGCATTCTTTTGTTCCTGGAACTAAAAGCCCCCCCACCCCACCCCCACGCAGGCCGAGAGCTTTTGTGGTAGAATGTGGTTTCAGAAGTTGATTTAAGCAACAATATTGCCTGTACTCTCAAGTCTTATTGTCCTTATTTTCTCAAACATATTGCTTTTCGATTCAAAGTTGAAATGCCATTCAGACCCATCAGACAGTTGTTTTCTGGCCCTTTGTAATATTAGTTGCGATCTTTAGAAGCAAACTTCTGCAGCAACAGTTCATGAGATTACATTGTGGTTCTATTTTGATAATGGTATCTGGCGGTTTCTTCTGATTTGGGTTGTTCTGAAACTGAAAGAATATAATTGCCTCAATTGCTAACATTAGTCAATGTTACCATGTTCATTTTAATGTATTAATGCCATCACAGTATGCTCACATTCTGTGACTAAATTTATCTGTTGCCACTGGCTCTTTTGTTTTTCGGAGTGCATTGGCATTCTTGGGTCTTTGCAAATTAATTCCCTCTTTGCTCAGGCATTCAGGAATAGATTGGCAATATGAACTCTTGTTGAACTTCATATTATTGTGATTCATAAATTTCAACTTTTTTGATACTGTTGGATCTGTAGGTTGCTCCATTTAGCCTAGGGGTTGGATCTCTTGTTTGGGCGGAGGATCCTGATGATGCCTGGGTAGATGGGGAAGTTGTGGAGCTCAGCACTGGAGACATTAAGATTCTTTGTAGTTCAGGGAAGAAGGTGAGTGGTATTTGGTTATTATTGTCAAAATGTTGAATCATAGAGTTTCTGTGTGTTTGTTATTTTTTTTGTTGTACGGGTTTCTGTCATATTCTAGTATTCTTATGCATGTATTTTTAAAATGAATGGACATGAGCGATTCACTGAATTTGGACCCCCTTTGTAATGTTAAATATCAATTACAGATTGTTGTCAAGTCTTCCAGTGTGTATCCCAAAGATGCAGAAGCGCCAGCATGCGGAGTGGATGATATGACGAAGTTGGCTTATTTGCACGAACCTGGGGTTCTGCATAATTTAAAATCTAGATATGATATCAATGAAATATATGTAAGTTTACTTTTTTCACTTTTAAGTTGATTCTGAAACATCTAGTTCATCTTTTCTCCATAGAGATTTATTTTACCTAATCAGCTCATTTGTGCTTCCAGACTTACACGGGGAATATATTAATTGCTGTGAACCCTTTTAGAAGATTACCTCACTTATATGATAGCCATATGATGGCACAATATAAAGGGGCAGCCTTCGGTGAATTGAGTCCCCATCCTTTTGCTGTTGCAGATGCTGCATACAGGTACTTCACCACATTATTGTTGTAAGTTGATTGCTTCACAATTTCTTTTTCTTTCTCATGACAGAAAGGTCATTTTTGTGATGCAGACTTATGATCAACGAGGGAGTAAGCCAGTCAATTTTGGTTAGTGGTGAAAGTGGGGCTGGTAAAACAGAGAGCACAAAATTGCTCATGCGTTATCTTGCTTACATGGGAGGGAGAGCTGCATCGGAGGGGAGAAGTGTTGAGCAACAAGTCCTGGAGGTAACATTCCAAGCTGCTATGTAGATGGATAATTGTTTTTCATTTTTTAATATATGTAAATCATACATGTTTCATGGTGTGTGTCCCTTGCAGTCGAATCCCGTTCTAGAAGCATTTGGAAATGCGAAGACAGTGAGGAATAATAACTCGAGGTGGGAAGTTATTTTGTTCATGATTTTTAATAGTTCTTCTTGTAGTGTATTTCTTATTTTCTTTAAGCCAATGCCCATACATGTTGCAGTCGTTTTGGTAAATTTGTGGAGCTTCAATTTGATCAGCGAGGAAGGATTTCAGGAGCTGCTATTCGAACTTATTTGCTAGAAAGATCTCGTGTTTGTCAAGTGTCTGATCCTGAGAGAAATTATCACTGCTTTTACATGCTCTGTGCTGCACCTCCTGAGGTAATGACTGACCATTCGCTAACCAAGATATACCCATTGTTGAGAACTGCGAGATTTGACATTTTTAATGCTGCATTATAGTGCGATTCTATATTTCGTAAGTCTTTTGAGTTAGAGTTGATAAATAGCAGTTTCATAGATGAACGTTGTGGAAGTTTAGAGCAACCACTTTGAAATTTATTGGTTCTGCTATTGCTGGTGAGAATCTCAACTTCAGATCAGTCTCCCTCCTGATTTTTTTATCACTACCAGCTGAATCTTTTTAGTTTCTTGGCTATAATATTGATCTTGTTTTGTTGGAGGCTGCTTTTGTATTTGGCGATTGACCCTAGATAGTTTCTTTTGGTTGACTCCATGCTTTCAATCAATAATTGCTTCAGCTAATTTTATGGGTTGTTTGTTCACCACTCCACCCTGGATTTAATTAATTCATTTATAATCGGCTTTGTTAGTGAAATGATATTTCTTGATTTTGGCTCTAACAAGTAGAAGAATGAGAGTAGCCTTTTGTGCTGGGAAGGGTTTCATTGTTGCTAGTTTTTCGTTCTTCTTTTTTGTATTTTCACTTTTCCCTGTGATATTATGGCTGCGTTTTACGAAAAATGCGGCTGTAATTCATGGATGGCTGTTGCGTAGATTTTGGGAACCCCCCCCCCCCCCCCCCGCAGAGAGAGTAGTTGGCTGATTATGTTTCGAAAGAAAGCTGTTTCCGAGCTGTGGAGTGTACTTCTTAAAGTATACTAGTGACGGAAGTACATGCAATGCATGCACGAAGTAGTTATAAGTGAGAGGAGATACCGTGACACTAAAGTTTCTCTCCCTTAGTATATAGTAGTTCAATTTATTACACAGTTTTGATTGATGGGCTCGACTCAGTGATGAAGATAAGCTTTAAAGTTGTCAGAGCAGATTTTTGAGCTTTTTCGAGTTGCGGTGGAGGTCTTCTCCTTGGTCTGATATGCAGAACACTAAAAAAAAAGGGTACACATGTTGAAAAGCAAGTAGGTACCACTAGGATTCTGCCTTTTCGTTGAGGGTTAGGATTATCACTTTGTCCTGCCCCTGAGTGCTTTAGAAGCTTGGCAAGTGCACTGGAAGAGTACATATTCATATAGTTGTGCTTACTTGTCCCCAAAATCTTGTCCCCAAAATAAAAACCTTGAGAGATAGATTCACAAAAATTTATCCAAATAAATTAAAATAGGACTGGATGTTGAATCTGGTCATCTATCATTTCTGCATGAATATATGCCGCATTCTGATTTGGTATTCTTTTTCAAGTGATCAATAAAGTCTCCCTCGCACTGCAGAGGTTTTCCTTAAAAAAAAAATATTCCACATCCTGAAAATCTTTGGGCTAGGAAAATATGTTGCTTTCGATGGTGAAACACATACTCGCTCTTAGTTATTGAGCAAGTTTCATCTTTCTTATAATCCCATGTCTCTTGGAGAATACATCAAGTACTCTCGAGTAGATTTAGCTTCTCTTGGAGTTCTGATAGACCATTGATTAAAAGCACTTATGTGCGACAAAGGCTAAGTAAGGGGATGAAGAATTAGTTCCCATTTTTCTGTTAGCAGGGAGTTAGTTGAGAATTGTTGAGTTTGTTATGGGTTGGTCAGTTGAGTTTGTTAGCTGTGAGCTGGAGCTTGAGTTGCTGCTTCAACTATAAATAGCCATGGGGAGGGAAGAGAAGGGCATCGAAATAGTGAGATCAAAAGGGAGAGACTAGGCTCTCGAATTCCTAGCTTTCATTTACTGTTTTTCCTGTATTTTTCATTCAATCGTTGATTGAAACCAATTCAGTCTTCCTTTATTTCACTCTATCTGTCAGTTTTCCTATCTTAATTGTTGAGTTTTATCCATCTGTTGAGAGTGTTTTATCAAGTTGGTAATTAGAGCAGTTCTTTTTTGGGATAAGATGGCACAAAGGAAAATGGAGGCGTTGGAGGAGAAAATGGAAATTGAAGCTCAAAAAATCGGTGGGTTGGAGAAGTCAGTAGGGAGTTTGGAGAAGTCATTTGGGAGCATGAGAAATCAGTAGGGAGTTTAGAGAAGTCAATGGCTATTTTGATGGAGAAGATGGATCAAATGGCAAGGAGGGATGATTCGTGCTCTTCGTCACGAATGGAAGAGAAGCAGAAACAATCACAGCTGACGGAGTCGCAACCGATGGGAGGTGAAGTTACGATGAAACAACTGCAGTTGATGGAGACGCAGACTATGGGAGGAGGAGCTGTGACAGAGACGATTGGGAATAGGGCGTTTCGAAGATTGGAATTAGCAATTTTCACGGGAGTAGATCCGGATGGGTGGTTCTTTCAAGCTGAAAGGTATTTTTCTTTGAGTAAGATGAACGATGGGGAGAAATTGGAAGCTGTGGTTTTAAGCATGGAAGGGAAAGCCCTTGCATGGTTTCAATATGTAGAAGACAGGTTTAGATTTCGTACCTGGAATGAATTCAAAATGGCCTTATTAAATCGATTCCGATCGAAGATGGAGGGATCTTTGTGTGAGCAGTTTCTCGCCGTACAGCAAGAAACCATCGTCGAAGAATATCAAGAGCATTTTGAAGTCCTGGCTTAACCATTGAAGGGGCTGTCGGAGGAAGTTCTTGAAAGTACCTACCTCAATGGCTTGAAATCGATGATCTGAGCGGAGGTAAGGCTTCTCAGACCCAACAATCTAATCGAGATGATGGAAGCTGCGAGAATGATCGAAGATAAGAACAATATCTTCCAAACGTTGTGGGTCGGACCTCGATCCAATGGGTCATGGAGCAGATCAACAGGTTACGGATTGGGTTCCTCTTATTCGAACCCAAGGTATACAACAAATAGTGCAACGATGGCATTTCGACCTTCAAACTCAGTACGACCATCTTCGACGGCGAGCACAGGACACGCCGGTCCTGACCAGAGAAAAACGGCACCAGAGGCAACGACGAACCGAAATCGATCAACCTATAGGCAGTTCACCGATTCTGAGTTGTTGAGCCGACGCGCGAGAGGGTTATGTTTTCGTTGTGATGAAAAATTTTCGCCTGGTCATTTGTGCAAGAATCGGCAACTGCAAGTGTTGATTGTTGATGATGCTGGTGCGATTGAAGAAACTGGGGAGGAAGAACTGGAAGCAGAAGTTCTTGAGCTGGTGGAAGGAGCAATTGAGCTTTCTATGAATTCAGTAATGGGGTTTATCGATCCCCATACTATGAAATTGCGAGGGGAGAATGGAACCCAAATGGTGATGGTATTGATAGATTGCGGCGCATCGCAGAATTTCATCTCTAAAGATGTAGTACAGCAGCTGAATCTACCAATAATGGCAACCACGGCGTACAAAGTGATAATGGGAACATGAGGCACAGTGTGTACTGATGGCATTTGTAAAGGTGTGTTACTATCTCTTCCTGAAGTAGAAGTGGTAGAGGATTTTCTACCCTTGGAGTTAGGGAAAGAAGACGTCATTCTAGGCATGCAATGGTTAACAAAACTGGGAGCGATGCAAGTCAATTGGAAAACATTAACTATGAAATTTACCTTGGGGCAAACCACGGTAACATTGAAGGGAGAACCGGGACTTTGCAAAAGATAGATATCGCTCAAGGCAATGATGCGTACTGTGCAGCATGAAGGACGTGGGTATTTGCTTGAATTGGGGACCTTAGTGTTAGGGAATGGAGAAGAAGAAGTAGCTATGGAGGTGTCCCAAGCTGTCAACACACTGCTACAAGAATATCCGGAAGTGTTGAAGGAGCCGAGGGGATTACCCCCTCAACGGGAGTTGGATCATTGTATCACTTTGAAGGAAGACGTTGAACTGGTGAGTGTGAGATCATATCGGTATCCACAGGTGCAAAAAGATGAGATCGAGCGTTTGGTCAGTGACATGCTGTCAGCCGGTATCATACAGCCGAGCCACAACCCATTTTCGAGTCCTGTGATTTTTAGTAAAGAAGAAAGATGGTAGCTGGAGATTCTGTGTTGATTATAGAGCTTTGAATCGAGTGACTGTTCCAGACAAATTTCCAATACTGGTGATAGAGGAGCTCTTAGATGAACTACATGGAGCACGGTTCTTTTCTAAATTGGATCTCAAGTCGGGATATCACCAAATTAGAGTGAGCCCTCGAGATGTGCCAAAGATGGCCTTCAGGACTCATGAAGGCCACTATGAGTTCTTGGTGATGCCGTTTGGGTTGATGAATGCACCGATGACTTTCCAAGCTTTGATGAACGAGGTATTTAAACAGTATTTTCGGAAGTTTGTATTGGTATTCTTTGATGACATTTTGGTGTATAGCAAATCTATGGAGGATCATCTGGAACACTTGAGGACGGTTTTTGAGACGATGAAGATTCATTCATTGGTGGTTAACCTCAAGAAATGCGTTTTTGAACAGAATGAGCTGGAATACTTGGGTCACATTGTATCGGCTACAGGGGTGGCAGCAGTCCTTAGGAAAATCCAAGCGATGGTGGAATGGCCAACTCCTCCTAACCTAAAAGCCCTATGAGGATTCTTGGGTTTAAGGGGGTACTATCGGAAATTTGTCCACAATTATGGGCACATAGCGGCGCCACTCACCAATCAACTCAAGAAGGATCGTTTTGGGTGGAATAAGGAAGCACAAAAGGCATTCGAGGCTTTGAAGGTGGCAATGACAACTGTTCCCGTATTAGTTCTTCCTAATTTCCATCAACCGTTTGTGGTGGAAACGGACGCTTTTGGTTTTGGCATCGGCGCGGTATTAATGCAAAACCAGAGACCAATCGCATTCTTTAGTCAAGCCCTTAACCAACGGGATCGATCTAGGTCGTTATATGAGCGCGAGCTGATGGCTATTGTTTTAGAGATCCAAAAGTGGCGACCTTATCTTTTGGGACGCAAATTCATTGTGCGTACCGACCAAAGGAGTTTGCGATTTTTGCTTGACCAATGGCTGGTATCTAACGAGCATCAAAAATGGGTTACGAAACTGTGGAGTTACAATTTTGACATCGAATACCGACCTGGTCCTGAGAACAAAGCAGCTGATGTGTTATCATGAAGAGAAGAAGGTTGCGAGTTGGCTGTCCTCACTGTTTCATGTTGTGTACAAGACGATGAGCTGAACAACGCCGTTGATTCCGACATCCTTTATGGCCCGATCAAACAGTAGCTATTACGAGGATTAAACTCATTTCCGGACTACAGCATATCGCACCACATTTTATTATACAAAGGATAGATGGTGATTCCGTCGGCATCCACTCTCATTCCAACATTGCTAGCAGAATATCATGGGGGAAAAATGGGAGGACATTCTGGGGTCTTACGGACATTTCAACGGCTGTCCTGAGATGTTTATTGGCGGGGTATGAGGAAACAAGTGCAGCGTTACGTGGCCGAATGCTCAATTTGTCAACAGAATAAACATGTGGCTCTAAGTCCTGCAGGGCTACTGCGACCACTACCAATTCCGAAACAAGTTTTTGAAGACTTATCCATGGACTTTGTGGAGGGGCTGCCTAAATCCAATGGGTTCAATTGTTTATTTGTTGTGGTTGACCATCTTTCGAAATACGCTCACTTTATTCCACTCAAACACCCTTTCAGTGCCCCATATGTTGCAGCGGTATTCGTGAAGAAGATTATCCGCTTATATGGGGTACCCCGCTCCATTGTTTCGGATCCCGATAAGGTGTTTCTAAGCAAATTTTGGACGGAGCTATTCCGTTTACAGGGTACATTGTTGAAGCACTGCACCGCTTATCACCCGCAAACAGATAGACAAACCGAAGTGGTCAATTGGAGTATTGAGACCTACTTAAGGTGTTTTGCGGGAGACAAACCCAAGCAGTGAGTTACATGGTTACCTTGGGCGGAGTATTGGTACAATACCTCATTCCACTCTTCCACGCACATTACTTCATTTTGCGTTTTATATCGTCGTGATCCACCACTGTTGTTACGTTTTGAAGTGGGTTCCATTCTTATGTCCGTGGTGGATGCTCAATTACAAGCTCGGGATCACATTTTAGAAGAACTCAAATTTCACTTGAATCGCTCTCAGAAACGCATGAAGGACTGCGGATAAGATGCACCGCGAAGTCGAACTTGAGGCTGGAGATTGGGTCTATATTAAGCTGTGTCCTTATCGTCACAAGTCTTTGGCAAGGAAAGCAAATGAGAAGTTATTTCCTAAGTTTTTCGGTCCTTATTAGGTGCTATCTCGAGTTGGCGTTGTGGCATACAAGTTGGACTTGCCTTCTACTACCTCCATTCACCTAGTGTTTCATATTTCGGTGTTGAAGAAAACAGTAGGCGTGACTACCAGGGTGCAACCCATCCCTGAGGTCCTTACGGAGGAGATGGAGTGGCAGGTGGAGCCAAAAGCGGTGAACGGACTACGCTACAATGCATGCGGGAAGTTGGAGGTATTGATTAAGTGGAAGTATCTTCCGGCTTTTGAGACATCGTGGGAAGAGTTCGAGTTTCTCAACGCGCAATTTCCCACCTTTCACCTTGAGGACAAGGTGAGATTCCGAGGGGGCGGTATTGATAGACCACTGATTAAAAGCACTTATGTGCGGCAAAGGCTAAGTAAGGGGATGAAGAATTAGTTCCCATTTTTCTGTTAGCAGGGAGTTAGTTGAGAATTGTTGAGTTTGTTATGGGTTGATTAGTTGAGTTTGTTAGCTGTGAGCTGGAGCTTGAGTTGCTGCTTTAACTATAAATAGCCATGGGGAGGGAGGAGAAGGGCATCGAAATAGTGAGATCAAAAGGGAGAGACTAGGCTCTCGAATTCCTAGCTTTCATTTACTGTTTTTCCTGTATTTTTCATTCAATCGTTGATTAATACCAATTCAGTCTTCCTTTATTTCACTCTATCTGTCAGTTTTCCTATCTTAATTGTTGAGTTTTATCCATCTGTTGAGAGTGTTCTATCAAGTTCTATTTTGCCTCGGAATTCATAGATATGTCTTGACACCTTAGGCCCATATGTAAACCATCTCTCTTCCTGTTCATGTTTTTCTCAATATTATATTTTACTCTTCATATTAATCAAGTGATTTTAATACTTTCTTTTTTTTTTTTGGGGGGGGGGGGGAGGGTAGGTTTTTGGGGCTTGAGCAATTTATAACGTTAGACCACATAATTCAAATGTTAATGCAAACAATTAAGGGCGTGTTTGGAGAAGGATTGGAAGGAGGGATTTCATTTGGGGAAGGGATGCCGAAAATTCCTCCATTAAAATCCTTTGTTTGGCGACCTTTAAAAGGGATTTGTAAAATTCCAAAGGATTTCAAAATGGTATGGACTTTTAATGGGGTCTAAAATGACACTTCCTAATCCTTCCAAAGCATAGGTTTTTTTACAAATCCACTGAAGGAGGGATTTGCCCTTAGCTTCTATCTCTTTTGGAAGAATGTTATTTTTTTCTTCATTTAAATGATTTATTTGCTCCAAAAAAAAAATAAGGAAATAAGAGTCAAATTTCTCATCCAAACAAACAATTTATAAATGACGGGAGTTTGAAATTCGGAATTTTGTAATCCCATCATTTATAAAATCCAGGGATTCATCAAATCGCTTACTCCGATGCACCCTAGTTGTCTCCTTGGGTTAACAGAGTCCTTAATGCTGATATGATCTGCATGGCAAGGACCTTTTACTGATTAACTTCTCAATGTTCATGTCGAGAAACAATTGTGGCTAATATCTTAAGCTTCCGTGTTTATGTAGTACTTGCAGATGAATCTTATTTGTGTCTTTGTTGCTCTTAGGATATTCAACGGTACAAACTAGGAAATCCAAGGACATTCCATTATCTGAATCAATCAAACTGTCACGAGTTGGATGGGGTTGATGATGCTGAAGAATATCTTGCAACAAGGAGGGCAATGGATGTTGTTGGAATAAGTTCAGAAGAGCAGGTATTGTTGAGGGAATGGTTAGACTTGGAATGTTATTACTTTGAGTATTAGGTCTGTTTCATGTCTTCTTAATTATCTTTGCCTTTCTCAGGATGCGATCTTTCGAGTAGTGGCTGCAATCCTCCATCTAGGAAATGTCGAATTTGCAAAGGGAAAGGAAATAGACTCTTCTGTGCCGAAAGATGAAAAATCTATGTTCCACTTAAGAGCTGCTGCGGAGCTTTTCATGTAAATAGTTAATTTCTTTCATACGCGCATGCATTAAGTATAGAACTTTTTTATTTTTCTGGACTAAAATACACAACTACTCAAGGCTATGTAACTCCTAAAAATTTCGAGTTTTGTTCAGGTGTGATCTAAATGCTTTAGAGGATTCCCTTTGCAAACGTGTCATCGTAACTCGTGACGAAACAATCATCAAACTGCTAGATCCAGAAGCTGCAGCTGTAAGTAGAGATGCTCTGGCGAAGACTGTGTACTCAAGGTTATTTGACTGGTAAGCTTCACGTTCGTGCTTTGAGAAATTCCCATGACAGACCTTTCGATCTTGAATGTGCTACACTGTTAATCCTTTGGTCAGCTTCGTACCCTTTAATTTGTTTTGTTACTTAATTTCTCTTCTTTAATTAAAATTGCAGGCTTGTGGATAAGATTAATAGTTCAATTGGTCAAGACCCGGACTCTAAATTCTTGATTGGGGTCCTGGATATTTATGGATTTGAGAGTTTCAAGACAAACAGGTGCTTAACCGGTATGCCTGTTGTTTTTATTATGATGAGATGTGATTTCCTGCATTTATCTGCAAAAAGATTGTAATTTACTTGTATGAACACCTAAGAAACAAAGACATCTTTTGAAATTCAACTGCAACCGAGTCCGATTCACACCTGAATGGGATTCTTTAGGATTTTGGAGATTCATATCCTATCCCAAAAACGAAATCATCCTTCCTTGCCCGTGATGAATCCACCCATACTTTCCTGTATTTTTCACAAATAATGTTTGACAAATAAATGATTATTATGATTTATACCCTCCTAGCTTGCCCATTGGAGTTCTTCTTCTTCTTCTTCTTTTGTTTTTTTTTAAATTTACATTTTTTTTGGGTAATTGACACCAAGGAGATTTTACTTCTTAGTTCACATCTGGAAACATATGTTATGTCGGCAAAATGAGTCATTATGCAAGGATTATGAAAGTTAGATGTTGCCCTTTCATTTGGGACATCATTGTGCAAGATTCTGCTTGCTTCCTATTTTTTGATGTATAGATATTGTAGGTTGCAGCATAATGATAATCATCCAGTTAAAAACAAAGTTGCTTTATATTCATAGAAATACTCATGTTTTGTGTTTTTGACCATTAACTCATGTCAAAACTTCTACAGTTTCGCCGATCCTGGAGTTTATCTCCAGTTGCACAGATAGACATGAATATTTGCTGGTGGATTTCAGTGCTTAAATATTTTCATGCTATATGTTGGACTTATGATTGAATTTGCGGTGTGATATTGTTGACCTAATATGGTGCATCTTTAGTTCTAGATGGGAATTAGGTTTTGGATTTGTCATGTCATTCGTGATGATGATCTGAATATATATTGGTCGAGAGATATGTGGCAACTTCAATAACAGTTCAGTTATAAGCGGTTCCTGTGATTTGTTTAGAATAGATGACTGCTGGCGGACTCATGCTTATTAGGCCTGTTCATGTTATTCTTAGTATTCTGTGCTTTTGTGCAGCTTTGAGCAATTTTGTATAAATCTGACGAATGAGAAACTTCAGCAGCACTTCAATCAGGTTATTGTAGAAGGAATTTGCATCCTTTTTATCTGCCTAAAAATTTCTGGCATATGTCGATATGATACAGGTCGATGATATAAAAATCTTGTTTTACAGCATGTCTTTAAAATGGAGCAAGAAGAATATACAAAAGAAGAGATTAATTGGAGCTACATTGAATTCATTGATAATCAAGATGTCTTAGATCTTATTGAAAAGGTTTGTCTAACTGTGTTAATCATACTTGTCGTTTAACAGTTATATCACCTTTTGTTTATAATCAAGATTGGTATCATAACCTTCTCATTCAGAAGACACTTTGATCTATTTGTAATCATAACCTTCAAGATTATGATACAGATATCATTTTCTGTGGCATTTTTTTTGTTGGTTGAATTCCTTTTTTCTTTTCCCCTCCCCTTATTTATTTATATTCCTTCTAATGCTCAGAAACCGGGTGGCATTATTGCTCTTCTGGATGAAGCTTGGTAAGTATACTACCACAAAGCTCTATTGCTTTAAGTTTCTCATTAATTTCATGTGTGGTTCGTTGCTGAGCAAAAAAATTCATGTGGTCTAGTCACAGTTATTGCTAGAACTCTTTTGGCTGTGTTCTGCCCCCCACACCCACACCCCTACAGACACAAGCCTCTCTTAGGAACCCCATTAAGGGTTTAGAAGTCGGGAAGACATTATTTCTTCTTTTTTTCTCACGAAGTGTGGGTGATTAACCATTGGGCTAGAAACCGGTGTTTTATTTGCTCGTGTTCATTATTGGATTAATGGTTCTTGTATTGAGATGGTATAATTTGCTTGTTGATAGCATGTTTCCAAGATCAACACACGACACCTTTGCGCAGAAGCTGTACCAAACATTCAAGAACCATAAAAGGTTCAGCAAGCCAAAACTGTCTCGTTCTGACTTCACCATTTGCCACTATGCTGGTGATGTAAGTTTCTGTTGTCTACAGTGCTCTATTTATTAGCTGGATCTTGACTTTGAAGTCTTTGGAAGAAATGTTGGTATACTCTACTGAAAATGAAAATAATCTTTTTATTCATATTTTAGGTCACTTATCAAACTGAACAGTTTTTGGACAAAAATAAAGACTACGTTATAGCTGAGCATCAAGCACTCCTTACTGCTTCGAAATGTTCCTTTGTGGTGGGTTTGTTTCCGGTTTCAAATGAAGAGTCGTCTAAACAGTCAAAGTTCTCTTCAATAGGTACACGATTTAAGGTGTGATAGTCTCTCTCTCTCTCTCTTAAATTGTTCGCTTATAGTGGGTATTACCTCAAGTTCTGAAGTTCTCTTTTTGTACTTTCTGCAGCAACAATTGCAGGCATTGCTTGAAACCCTGAGTTCCACTGAGCCACACTATATTCGGTGTGTGAAGCCCAATAATCTTCTTAAGCCTGCGATCTTTGAGAACATAAGTGTTCTGCAGCAACTACGATGCGGGGTAAGGAAGTTGATTTTTTTCTTTTGGTTCCTTTCTTCAGCAATTTAGAGCTTATGCATGTCCCGTCTATCCTTAGGGCGTCATGGAGGCAATCAGGATAAGCTGTGCTGGATATCCAACTAGGCGACCTTTTTATGAATTTCTAGATCGATTTGGTATCCTTGCACCGGAAGTTTTGGATGGCAGGTAGGTTCATGGTCTTCTTTTTCTGCTTATACATGCTCGCCATACTATTAATGACGCTAACTCTCTTGTAATTGAATTTATAGTACGGACGAAGTAGCAGCTTGTAAGAGGCTTCTGGAGAAGGTGGGACTTGAAGGCTACCAGGTACGAAACATGTTGCATGAATGTACTTTACAGAAATAGATGTATCTAGTTTTTGTTTTTGATTACTAGAATGCTGTGCAAGTGTTCGGAAGCAGGATGTTGCCTGTTTTAACCCGTTGTCAGTTATCTATTGTGTTGTAAGAAGAATATAAGATTGGTGCTCTTTGTCGGTTTCTTGCAGTAAAATGTGTGGAATTTTAAGCATCTGTCCTTTCGTATAATTTTTTATCCTCTTCCCTCTGGAGGATACTTAGTGTCTCTGACAATTTGTAAGATTTTTTCACTTTTGCGCCTGTTTCATACATGATGGATTGACACTATATTTCCGTTCCCTTCTCTTTAAGCTTTTGATGGTCCAATAGTCCTTCAAATCAGTAGTCTAACTGCTGCGGTCAATTATGCTACTATTTTACAGAGTTATAGTACATTTACTGTGTTATATTTTACCTCGTTTTATCCTGATCGAAATTCTATTAATCTTCTTTTTTATTTAATCTTCTCAAAGTGTTGGTGTTTTTTCATGGTTGTATTAGGTGCTTTTTGTTTTGTTTTTTTTAAGAAGTTATTTTAGCAATTATCAGGTGATATTAAGTAGTAACCACTCTCATTGAGTTGCTACTACATATGATGATGTTAGCTTTGAGCTACTAAATTCTCAGGCGGTACATATCGCTTTCCTATAATTGTTTGCAGATATGGACTGATGCATTTTTTCTATACAGATAGGTAAGACTAAGGTCTTCTTGAGAGCTGGTCAGATGGCAGAATTGGATGCTCGCAGGACAGAAGTCTTAGGAAGATCAGCAAGCATTATCCAGAGGAAAATACGTTCTTACATGGGTCGGAAAAGTTTTTTGTTGTTGCGTCGGTCTGCAATACAGATGCAATCTATTTGCAGAGGTACCTCTGCTAGAGACATGCCATGGTTTCTGCCCAAGTCTTTCAAAGCCATATGTGATTTCATGGTAATTTTTCTCATTTTGATTGCAGGACAACTTGCTAGGCAAGTCTATGAGAGCATGCGAAGAGAAGCTGCTTGTCTAAGGATTCAAAGAGATTTACGCATGCATCTTGCTAGGAGAGCTTACAAGAATTTGTGCTCTTCTGCAGTTTCTATTCAGGCAGGCATGCGTGGGATGGCCACACGTGATGAACTTAGATTCAAAAGACGAACAAAAGCAGCAATCATCATTCAGGTACACTTGCGTTTGCACTATGCAAATGATTTTGTTGGAACGTGCAGCCACCTAGTTGCCAAAAATTTTATTTCTGAGGAAAAAACTGCAAATGGTTCTTGGAAGTGCACCCTGGACTGCCACCTTCCCTGAAGTTACCCAGCGCATGTAGATAGGAGGGATTGCATATGTCCCAGGGATAGATAAGGTCATTGAGGAGGGCTGGATGCCCTGGGTTAGCCCCCATCAGCCCTACAAAAAATTGGGAGAAAGAAAAATCACTGTTTAAAATTGGAGTTTAGTTCTTACATGTTGTCCTTGGTTTTATATTGTTTTTAATCTTTACATTGAACGTGGGTTCATACTTTTGGAAGGCTAGTGCTAGGCATATGCCTTATACTTCTTTTTGGTTGTGAATTTACATGCTCAATACTTTATGCCTGTAAAGATGATTCTATTGCTGCTGTATCTATCCTGATTAGCCTCTTTTTATCATGTGAGATTCTAACTTCAAAATTGTCATCCAGAGCAATTGTCGCAGATTCTTAGCCCGCTTGCACTATAAGAACATAAAGAAAGCTGCAATTACCACACAATGTGCATGGAGGGGAAAGATTGCTCGTAGAGAATTGCGAAAGCTTAAGATGGTGACCTCCCTTTCTAACGTCTTTTTGTTTATCTCATGTTCTTTTCCTTATCTCTCTCTCTCTCTCTAATTTTTTTTTTTCTTTTCTATTTCTTTTGTTTTATATTGTATTGCTGTATTTTTCCGGGTTTGTGCTATTGCTCCCTGTGCTGCTAGAAAGTCCTAATTACTGCATAATAAGGATAGGCAACATATTGATGCTCTATAGCTGTATTAAGCAAAAAATGTATAAATAAATGCGACAAGGAGCAACTCCTATTAGCATCTCAAAGAAACAAAGGAACTAATGGCGATCAAGATCCTCCAAAATATTCAAGAAAAACTATCCAATGGTCTACATTGCCTAGACCTGGAAAAAATGGGATGAGCCAAAAGTTCTCGTTAGCCTTTAGGCCTACCTAGAGACGACTTGTGCACTTCAAAATTCTGTGTTTCCTTTCCTGATCTCTGGGCACCCAAGATGAGTATAATATCAGTTACAACCACTTGAAGGGTGGTCAATTAATTGTATAATAAAATTCCGATGGACTTGGGAAAGTGGGCAGGAGCGTAGGATCTTCTAAATAACTAACTTATAATTGGACAATTGGAAGAGCATCCTGTACCTTGCGAAACATTTCAATACCCACAAATACAATAATTGGTTGACTTTTTGAAGGCTGTTGGCATTTCTGTTTGCTGATACATCGCTCTTCATTTGTGGGAGCTGCGGGATCAAGTGTATTACATCTGCTGTTTTTCATCAGATGTACAGAATTAGCTAGAGACTAGCAATAAAGGCTGCTTTGCGTCCCGGTTTTATTTTGTTGAATTGCTAGTTTTTGTATGTTAGAATTTTTTATGGTCTGATTAAAGCTGTGAATTATGTCAGGTACTTCCTTTTTGTTCTTAAATGGAGTTATTTATGACTTATATATTTTACTTATATCTATGCCTATATAATTTCTTACTTATTACAAACAGGCTGCACGGGAAACTGGTGCTCTACAAGCTGCCAAAAACAAATTAGAGAAGCAAGTGGAGGAGCTAACTTGGCGATTACAGCTAGAGAAACGCATAAGGGTAAGCACATATATATGTGAGTCTTGTCAACTAAACCTGGGAAATGTTTCATCAAAGTATGTGCCACTCTAATAGGTGCACTGTGGCACTACTAGATTTTTATGCATAGATATCTTGATTATGTTCAAATTGTGCTTTATAAATGACTAACAGTATCTTGAAAATTAAATAATAACAAGCACTTGCAATGGCATATGCAAACTGGGAGAAAGATGAAACAACATCATGCTGCTGGAAGAAGTTGGACTCCCTCTTTCCCCTTAATTACATTGTGGCATGATACTTGTAAATGTCTGGAATTAAGACTTGCTCAGTGCTTTTCTAGTGCTGTTGTGGGGGGTAAATATAATTTTAGTAATTCATTAGATTTGGTTCCCCTAGCTTATTGAATTAATTCTCATCTGGCTTAGATTCCTTTCGGAGAATGGGATCAGTATTGTTCATATCAGAGAATGGGTTCACAAATGTTCATTGGCTTGGTTGGGATGCCTGATACCAGCCAAATATACCACTTGGTGTATTATAGAATACCGAATAATGTAGCAGCAGTAGTTTCAAATTTAACACTTTTTATGTTAAAGAAAATGCCATGGAAATTGGTGGTGTCACTTTCCCTCTCTTTTACCCGCCAATGAATAATGAATAGCTCCTTTAAGATTCTTTTGATCTCTGTGTTTATGATATCTTCCTCTTTCTTACCTTGGGATACACTTAATATGGTTGTAGGCTGATCTGGAAGAAGCTAAAACACAAGAAAATTCAAAACTACAGTCTTCGTTGCAAGAGATACAACTTCAATTTAAAGAAACTAAAGAAATGCTCATAAAGGAACGTGAAGCTGCCAAAAAGGCAGCAGAACAAGTTCCCACCATACAGGAGGTCGCAGTTATTGACCATGCAGCAATGGATAAGCTTGCCGCTGAAAATGACAAACTCAAGGTAAAGGGGCTTAATTTCAAAAGTATAATTTTGTTTCCAGATGTGTTGATCTGGTGTTAAAAGTAGTTCAGGTTGGTCTCCCTTGTATTTGGCTACTGAAACATGTCTTCTCTATATTGGTGCATAATACTTTCAGGCAATGGTTAACTCCTTAGAAAAGAAAATTGGTGAAACGGAGAAAAAGTATGAAGAGACAAACAGACTTAGTGAGGACAGATTGAAGCAGGCCATGGAGGCAGAGTCAAATATAATTCAGTTGAAGACTGCTATGCAAAGGTTGTGAAATCAACTTCAATTCGAATTATTACTTTCAATTTTGGCTCTTGAATTGTTTTTGTTCAATATGTCATGGCAAGGCTACTGCTCACTTTCACCTGTACCAACCTATTGTTTAGTAATTTTTGTTTCCTGTTACAGGCTTCAAGAAAAGGTTTCTGACATGGAATCTGAAAACCAGATTCTTAGGCAGCAAGCCTTGCTGGCTACTCCTGTTAAAAGAGTCTCAGACCTTCTATCAACTCCAACTAAGGTATCATTTCTTTAGAATCAACCCTTATCTTTCTCTCCTCTCTCTATGTGTACGTGGGAGTGTCTTTTTATCTTATCGTACATGTTCTCATTCTGTGATTGCACTTCAATGCAGATATTGGAAAACGGTCACCATGTTAATGAAGAAAGTAGAACCAACGTAAAATACAATTTTTTTGAAGTCATTAGTTAAATGTTTCTAAGTCATCTATCATACTTTATTTCTCGTTTCCATGTTGACGTCAGAGATCTATGATGCAGGAACCACAAAGCAGCACACCAGCTAAGACTATGGAGTCAGATAGCAAGTTTAAGAGACCACCAATTGATCGGCAGCATGTATGTGGCAACCTTCATCCATTTTCCTTCCTCGTGGACTCTAGGTTGACTGATTGTGATGTGTTTCATTTTAACCTTGCTGCAGGAGGATGTTGATTCTCTTATCAACTGTGTTGTGAAAAATATTGGTTTCAGTCAAGGCAAGCCTGTTGCAGCATTTACCATTTACAAATGTCTTCTCCACTGGAAATCCTTTGAAGCAGAAAGGACTAGTGTGTTTGATCGTCTCATTCAGATGATAGGTTCTGCAATTGAGGTAATTCCATAAAAATCTTCAAAGTGATTATTGTGGGGATCTTAGAAGCTCATGATATGTTCCACGGACTTGTACACGTCACATGGGCATGCCACTACAACGCAACATGAGACTTTATGTCATGATATGAAGATGATATATCATTTTCCTAAGTTTGTTTATCATTTGTTGGTGATGGTCCTGAAGTTTTTTGCTTTATCTTTTTATTATAGGTTTTTTCCCCTTAACTGGTGTAGCCACATGCAAGTATACTGAAAATTTTCAAGGTGTTGGAGAGATGTAGGTGTTTGTTATCAATCATCCTGGGTTAGTTTTGGCTTGGATTTGATTGAATTGAGCTCAAATTATAATAGCCATAGTAACCCCTTCCTAGCCTTAGTAGGATCGGCCATAAATTATTACAGCCGTAGTGAGCTGGGCCAAAATGTTCGGCAGTGCTAGCTACATTTGTCTCTTTGTCTATGTTTTATTTTATCTGTAGTGTTAGATTTCTCCACTAACCATTTTAAGTTTCAGTATTATTGTTTTTACTTGAAGTCCGTGAATTGCAATTTTTGTATTATTATTGTTTCTTTTAGGAGTTCCATGGATGATTTTCCTCTTAATGTCATTTGAGTGCCTAACGAATTTTGAATGCATTGTGTTTAGGGATTGTCCTAACCTTGTAAGAGTAACTTTTACAATGTGACCCGTCTTAAATGTAATATAATAAAGATTCACTTTGATTGCAGAATCAAGACGATACTGATGATATGGCCTATTGGTTATCAAATACATCTACACTGTTGTTCTTGCTCCAAAGAAGTTTGACAGCGTCTGGAGCTTCTGGTGCAACTCCAGCCAGGAAACCCCCACCTGCTACATCCCTGTTCGGGAGAATGACAATGGTATTTGAACTTGTCCCATTCCTCTTTTCTTTATATGACTGGATTTCCGGAATGATGCAATTCTAGTAATTGAGTTCTCATACTGCTCTATAATATTTGATTTTTTTGATAACCCAGGGGTTCCGTTCATCCCCTTCCTCCGTCAACCTTGCTGCAGCTGCGGCTGCACTTGAGGTAGTACGTCAAGTTGAAGCCAAATACCCAGCTTTGCTTTTTAAGCAGCAACTCACGGCATATGTTGAGAAAATATATGGAATTATTCGAGATAACTTGAGAAAGGAGTTGGGATCGTTGCTATCTCTCTGTATCCAGGTATTCTTGAGCTTGAGCCAATTCGTGCTTCCCTCTTCATTGGATGTTCTCTATTATATGTTTTTAGCGTGATTTCTTCTCAATAAAAGTTGACTTCGTAATGGAGAACTGTTTAAACTTAAACTCTCAGCCCTTTCTCTCTCTCTCTCTCTCTCTCTCTCTCCATTGATTATGTGGAATTGTGTCGTGTCAGTAAATGCTCATTAAGGGTCTTCCTTTATTTTTGGGGGAAACAGAGCTCATTGGTTGCCGGTCATTCTATAATGATGTCTTAATGGTTAATAGAAACATGTTGTGAAAGGCCAATATTAATGGGTAGGTAGTTAAAGACTCCTGTAGGATGTGAAGGAAGTTGGAGAAGGATTTTTTAAACAATAGCCGAGTGGCAATGCCTTGTATTTAGTGATGGATTTTACTGTGGATGTACAATTGAAAAAATTCACTCTTTCGTTTGTCTTATAGCCCAAGTACTTGCTTTTCAAGATTGCACTCTGATAGGACCCTCCACCTCATACCTATGGTGAAATTGTATAGATAGTTCGTAAGTAGTTGAATGTTGGACCTCAAAAGTCTTATTTATTGTATGTGCTGGCTATATTTGTGTTTGGTCTGCTATAGTTTTCGGTGATTGGATCGAACTCAATTAAGATTTTTAAATCAATCCAAAATCTACTATGAGTTAAGCAAGCTATTATATAGGTTACTCGAGCGTAAGTTGTAACAATGAATGTATTCAGCCTTTTGACTTCAATAGTGTGATTGTGATGAGGATCACCAAAGATGGATTAACTTCGGCATAGGCTTCTACTTCTAACTTGTCAGAAATGAGTTACTTTAGTATTTTTTTTTTTGTGAACTATAACATGATTGCATGCTATACATTGATTAAAAAAATCTTAACGGGGCTCACACTTACTGCACATAAGCCTTCAAATCGAACTCTTTAGTTCAAATTTTGCTATGTGGATAAAGAACTTGGAAAATTAAGAAGCTAAAATAAGAATATGTGGCCAATTTCAGACACCTTTCTGAGAAAGTAGAAGAGAATCATTTGTGTTTGATGTATCTCCACAATTTATTTCAACTCACGGAAATGATAAAAACATGCTGAACAGGGGAGAGAGGGTCAACACGTGGGAGTTTTTATGGTTCGGTGTGTGGTAGTTCGGTCTACAAGACAAACTTGTGATTCTCTTAGAAGTATCCATGCTTTTTGGTTAACTGGATTAAAGACAACATTTCTTTCTGTTATTGATGGCGAGATCATAAAGTGCTCAAATATTGATTGTCAATTTAACACTGTGTTGAATATATGTACTTCCTTATTTAATTACATGATATAAATGTGTATGTGATTGAGTATAAAACAGCGATTGTTCTCATTTTTCTCATATGATAGTTAAAAATTTCTATGAACTGGAGCCAAGGTGGTAATTCTTCAGACTAACACATAATGCTGAGGTTTCAGGCACCAAGAACCTCCAAAGGAAGTGTGCTAAGATCTGGGAGGTCATTTGGCAAAGATTCTTCAACAAATCATTGGCAGACCATTATTGAGTGTCTCAACAATCTTCTCAGCACATTAAAAGGGAACTTTGTACGACCTGTTCTTTATTACATACTGCATTTTCTTCACAAGGTGCACTAGACTAGAGGCTGATAACTGTTTGGTTTCAGGTTCCTCCTATTCTTGTTCAGAAGATATTCACTCAAGTTTTCTCCTACATAAATGTACAACTTTTTAACAGGTATTGCTTTATCAACTTAATATTTCATTTCCCCCTTTTGCGGCGTGATATCTTCTAATTTGTGCTATGCGAAACGGTACTTTATGCAAACAATTGTGTGAATTATGCAGTCTTCTCCTACGTCGTGAGTGTTGTACCTTCAGCAATGGTGAGTATGTGAAAGCTGGTTTGGCAGAGCTGGAGTTATGGTGTGCCCAAGCAAAAGAAGAGGTAATTTCTCCCGTATGTGGTGAACCTTTTCTGCTACTCCTTGCTGCTTCTATATTTGATGAATGCATGATTCTTAGCCATTTATTGGAAGAATTGATCCATGTTGGCACAGACATGGTTTTATGGCCTGCTACTCTCCTCACTAGAACCTTTGAATGCAGTATGCTGGCTCAGCATGGGATGAACTCAAGCATATTAGACAAGCTGTTGGATTCTTGGTAAATGGTTCTCCTTGTTTATTTTGTTTATTTTATGCATGGATGCGGGTGTGTATGCAATGTTTAGCAGGTGATTTTTAGCTTAATACGTGCTGTTATCTTGAATCATAGGTTATTCATCAGAAATACAGAATTTCGTATGATGAGATAACCAACGATCTCTGCCCTGTTAGTTCTCTCTCTCTCTCTCTCTCTCTCTCTCTGCACATTGTGCTTTCTGTGGTCAATTGGGCCAAGGCTCAGTTATCAGCTGAATGCTTTCAATATCTAGTTTCCTCGCGCACTCGTAATGTATATTTCTATTTTGTTTGGATAAATTGAATAAATATTTATATCTAATCTTAAATCTTGGTTTTATCAGATTCTCAGCGTCCAGCAGCTGTACAGAATATGTACTTTATATTGGGATGACAACTATAATACTCGAAGTGTATCTCCAGACGTAAGTTTTTCCTATTGCCATAAATAAGCCTTCTCCGATATAAGTTGTATTTTGTTGATGTTTTTCCGGGTAAAGTTTTCTTCCCCCCCCCCCCCCCCCCCCCTCCTAATTGCTAAGGATGTTCATATGATCTATCGTCTATGTACAGGTTATTTCCAGCATGAGGGTACTAATGACGGAGGACTCCAACAACGCTGTCAGCAATTCCTTTCTATTGGATGACAATTCCAGGTGAAAATTTCTCCTCTTGCATGATTTATTACTTTCTATACTTCCCAAACTTAGGAGGTAGTAAAAGGATAAACATTGTTCACCCAAGTCAAAATGCTGAATTTAAACCTTACATTTACCCGAAACAATCATAGGCATTAAAATATATACATTTTCAAAAATAGTTTTGATTTTGTTATATAGATTTTTAATTTGTTATTTTAGGAGGAAAATGGGTTGAAAGAATTAATGAAAACATAATCCATCCATAATACCGACGGAAAAGAAGAATTGTAAGGAAGAAACAAGAAAGAAAACTCGTTCTTCTTTCCATTGAAAGAAAGAAAAATGCTAACACTGGGTTTTAACCTGTTGGTCTCATTGCAGCATCCCTTTCTCGGTTGATGATCTTTCTAATTCGCTCCAAGTCAAAGATTTCTCGGATGTCAAACCCTCCGAAGAACTTCTCGAGAATGCATCCTTCCAATTTTTGCACGATTAAGGCTGAGGAACTGAATTGTTTTTCCAATAGTACAGGCAAATTCGCTTGTTGTAAATCCATTTTTTTTTTCCCCTTTCAATTTTTAATTTTTTAAGTTCTTCATATATGGTTCTTTTCCGTCACCCCTATTATGTAAAATTATTCGTGTCATTGAAATCTGTAAAAAAATATAGTATTGAGGGTGGGGAAGTATTTTTTTTGGGGGTGTTTTTTATTTTCAAATTTTTTGATTTTTGGGGTATTGTTTTGTTCTCTCTTTATACATGGGAGTTAGGAAGCAAAGCATATTTTTTGAAGTCAGTTTTGCTGTCATTTTACACACTGGTAAGTTGTAATGGAAAAATCACATAACACTCATTATGTGGGAAGATATATATTGTAAGATTGTTTTCTGTAACCTCTTCTGTTCCTTGTTACTTGTTCTCTACTCTTCTTTGTGGTAAATTTTCTCTAGCATTTAGCTCTATTTTTTGGTTACTTCGGTAGACTTTCATCCCAATGTCTTTGATACTAAATATTGTACGATGGCTTTTTCACACTTGAAGTTTGGACACAATTTCACTTTCTTTTCCTCTCTACCTCTCACTTTCTCCATTTCTATATATATACACACGCCCACACACTGGGGGGGGGGGGGGGGGGAGGGAGAGAGAGACATGAGAGTCAGGGAGGGAGGGCGAGTGACGAAGAGAGGACGGGGGACAGGGTTGGCGGGAGAAAATGGTTGACCATAGGGGGTGCTGCTGGGGCAGGGGACAAATGTGTTGGGTGGTGATAAGGGCTGGTTTGTGGGGGTAAAAATGGAAAGGGGGGTAAAAAAAAGTAAACTTATTTTAAAAGGTGTAAAATGATAGTTTCAACTTTTTTAGGGGGAGTACATTTAGGAAAACAAAGTGTACATTTAGGAAAATGGGAAGTACATATAGAATTATCCAATTAAATAAAGAAAAAGTCAAGTAATGCTTTGTGCCCCCGCAAGTATTTCGTGGTTGGATTTTGCTCGACAGTATTAGAATTGTGCAATTGGATAAATTAGACAAAAATAATATCATTTTGTTTTGCCCCTTCAACTTATTAATTACGAGGGATTTGGTAATAGTGTAATGATGAATTTTGCCTTACCAATTTGATTTCCACATGCATCAAAACACTATCTCACCATATAATCAACAAATTTAAACTAACATTGAGTTTGGCAAGTTTGGAAGGACTGATCAATGAGCCCCTGAAATCTCACACCAAGGTCCATCTTTAACACTTCTGTCATGTTAGGATGACCGAAGGATCGGGGTGCACACTTTGAGCACTATCAAAGTAGGGCTACTGTGGGAGGTCCTCCCTATTTGTTGAGTTCTCGAGCCCCAGAGTCATCTTGGGGACTGAGATATAGAACTCGGATGACAAAAAGGATTGGGATAGGGGTTTCCAAGCAATTATGCTACCAGTGCTTGAGGTTGCCAAGGACTCGGGCTGTAGGGAGCTGAGGCAAACAAGGATTGGGACTGCTAGGGGTTGAGGCCGCTAGGAGTTAAGGTTGTCAAGAATTAGGGCTCTCACGGCTTACACTATCACTATAGCCAATCAAGATACCGATCTAATTGTTGTAAAGTTATTACTTTATTGAGTGGATCTGCTACGTTATCCACTCTGTTCATTTTCTTAATGTTGACATCATTTCTTCCAATGTTTTTTTAATCAAATAGAAGTGTCGCTCAATGGGTTTGGATTTCTGATGAGAATCGCGTTCCCTTTCTTGAGCTATAACACTCTTGTTGTTACAATACAAATGTATCGATGACTCAATGTTTGAAACCATTCTAAGTTCAAAAACGAACTTCTTTACATAGATACCTTCCTTAGTGCATTGGATGTGACAATGTACTTGGCCCTAGTAGTGGAATCTATATTTGTAGATTGCTTACAACTCCTTTAGCTAACGGCTCCCACCATTTAGGATAAATATATATCCCAAGGTAAACAATCAGTCACCCACATTTTCTTTCTGGAAATGATGAGTCTCAAATGATTAATATGAGATATTAGAACAACTACAAGAGAACTTATTAGTGTAGTAAGGGATCAAATGCAATCATCCTTGATATCCTACATGGTAATTTTGCTTAATGTCAAAATAGGATATCTTAGGTATATGATTGTATTTGTGATTTTTTGACTTGATGTACTATATGTTACATGTATGGGTAACTATATTTTGATAATACTAAGTGTTGTTCTCTAACCATGATACTTCAAAAGTATTTATTGGGTATAGTGGGACATACATGTGAATGTATGAGTATGCGAGACCTGATCTATCACTCTCAACAAAGAGGGACATATCTTATGTGATTTAATTTAATATAATTCACCGAAACCTCTAGACAGAGTAGTGTGATGATTGGGATGAGATTCCAATTGGTGTTAAAAAAGTCATAATTGGAACAACTATAGTAATATGCAATCAAACAAACTGAAAACGAAACGTACATAATTTCTCCCAATTGCAATGGTTGATCAATAATTTGTTTACACAACAATAATGTATGAATCATGCTCTTTATAAAGAGATAACAAATTTTTTTTTTAGAATTCTAGATTAAAATTCATGTTATATTCAATATGAATTACCTGTGAATGTCACATACAACATTAACTGCGATGTTAATGTTACATATAATGTAACTAAAATCTGTGCTAGTTATTTGTGTATGTTTATTCCGCGATACATCAAATGATATCCTTTTACTCGCATAAGTGTTGAATATAACATTCACTATATCAAATTATTTGACATGTTTCGCTATCTCACACAATCAAAATCTCCCTATTTTTTGTGTTGGTGTTATATTTAACATAATTTAAGTTAAAAACACGAGAAAATACAGTATTACGTTTGTGTGTTTGTGTTACATATAACATGACTACTTGACAAAAATGTGGTATATCTCTTCTGTGAAACGCCAAAATCATATCCCATATATTTGTGTTTGTGTTGAATATAATATCTTTTTTTTCTATGACGGAGCTGTGCACATGTTTCGCCCCTCACAAGATCGAAATCTCTCATTTTTTGTCGGATGTTGAATATAACATTAACCAAATATGAAAAAATAGAAAATGAAAAAGAAAATCTCCTATGTAGGGGTTGGCGGTGGGCAGCGGGCAGATTGGGGTGGGTTGGGCCAAAACCGCGAACCAAACCAATACTAGGCTAGTTGGGTTAGTTTAAACCGTAGACCGCCCAATGATGTACGAGTTTGGCCGGGTTGGATTGTACGGGTTAGTTAGTTTAAACAATGGGTTACCCAATAGTGTACGGGTTGAGCTTATTTTCGGGTTGGATTAATTAGAACCGTAGATTGATCTTGAAATATAATAAATGTTGCTAAATATAAAAACCATTATATTACAAAAAAATTGTAGAAAAATTGCGACAAAATTATAGCAACACAAAAACAAGAAAAAAACTATAATGTAATTTGTAAATCATCACAAAAATAGAAAAAAAATTACAAACGTAAATAATAAAGTCTAAAACGGTGTCATTTTATATCTACTTGGGCGGGCGGGTTGAACCCGTAAAAACATGGGCCAAACTATAACCCACTCATACATGTGCATGTTTCAAGATTTAATATCCACGCAATGCGCGGGTTAGTATTGGGTGATTTTTTTTGCGGTACGGGTATGGCGGTTTGAGCGGGTTTGGCAGGTTGACCCGATCCATTGCACACCCCTACTCCTATGTTTTTATTTGTGGAAACTGTTTTTTTTTAATTTTTTTTTAGAATTTTGAATGCAACTGAAAATGGAAAAATTCCTATGTTGTGAAACCCTTTTTTTTTTTGTTGCTAAAACTGCTTAATAAGGAAAATTCTAAATCCCACAAATCTTGCAATGTTATTTTAGTTATCGAAAATTCAGATTTTTTTTTTTATTTGGGACTAAGCGGTTCAAAAAGTCATGTCAATGAGGTTAGATGGTTTAATCTAAAACATATGGTATTGATTGGTAATTTGGACCTTGATATGGGTCTATCCGGGAAATTTTTCAAAAAAAAAAAAAGAGGAGAGAAATGACATAGTGATAGATAGGACAGATATGTAGACATGTAAGAGACAGAGTGATGTTGGAGAGATGCGGATTGATAAGAAAAATAAATAAATAAAGAAAAAGGAATGACAAGGGGAAAGAAAAATTTGCACTTTACTCCCATTTATTTTAATACTTTAACATTAAGAGGTAGGACACATGAAATGATGGAAATACCCAAAAATTAATGGATTTTGTCCAATATTTTTAACAGAATTTTTGATTAGATCAAATTGAAATGAAATTAAAACTTGAGGGACCAAATGTGTTATTTCTAGAATCTCAAGATCCATTTAAACACCCACCTCATACTTAATATAATTTTCTACAATTTTCTCTTAGGATTAATGTAAAATGCAACCTCCTACGTCCTTTCTTTCAGTTTATATATTGTGTACACTCTCGTCGTCTATCTTTTCACATTCATCTTTTCCTATCGGTTGACTCTCTACATCCTTCTCATTTCTCACACCACTGTTCACTTGCTTTCCCTTTTGCTATCGGGTCCAATCTTATCTACCGAAGGTACGAAGAGAAGTGATTGAGATTGAATGGAAATCTATTTTTGAGATCTGAAATTTTCAATTTGTTTTTTACACTACAAATTTGAGAGCATTTTCTTTTTAAAAATAAATCGATCGGTCTAAAAGGTGATAGCCAGAGTTTTGCATTGGTGTTCCAAGTTAAGATCTAAGACTGAGGCAATCGAGGCAATGATAGGTGACCGTAGCTGGGGTTTGGCAATGGTGGGTGGCTTCAGGTTTTGTGGTCGGTGCCTCGGTGCTAATATTGAGGATTGGGTTTATGGTCTCAAAGAGTGAGAAGTGTCAGTCAACAGTGACTTGATTTAGATCTATACGAGAGAGGAAGGTGTTTGGCAGGCGGTGACCTACTGAGACAGAGGTTGAACGGTGGTGGAATGTTGTAGTAACCTGCGGAGGGAGAACGGCGTTGTGTAGCAGTGGAATAGAGAGATGACTTGCAAGTTCAAGATTTGAGATAATTACAGTTTGTACCTCTAAAGTTTGTCTTGAATTGCACTTTATTTCTTTATAATTTAATTGAGAGCGGTGTTGTATTACCGTACTAAAAAGGTGACTTCCATATTCAAAATTTGAGATAATTACAGTTTGTACCCCTAAAATTTATCTTGAGATACACATTCTTTCTTCATATTTTAATTGTTACATGTAAAAGTAATTTAATCTTTGGCTAAAGTATGAAAAGGTTAATTGAAAAAAAGTAGAACATAAGTTTATTTTCAAGGGGGTATGATAGGCAATTTGTAGTTAATTTTTTATTTAATTTTTTTTTTTTTTAAATCCTCTTACATCTATATAATAAGACAGGACAAGTATAAAAGACATGGATATCCTTTAACCTCTAATGTCGTATAAGACAAAAAATTTGATTTTATGGTTCATAATGATTTTGTTATATTTTATGGTTTATTTAATTTAAAATCGTGTCTTTAGACACGGATACATGTAATACAAATATCAAATGTCATGATTTACATCACAAATGGTAAATTGCCATAAGCATCAATTCCCTAAAAAATTAAAACAATAAAAAAAAAAAATTATCTATTGAATCATTGAAAGAAAAAAAAATCATCAATGATCAATGATATATATATATATATATTATGTATGAGTTGGTCAAAGAATTGAATAGAAGGTTAGTTAGTTGGTCAGCAGCATTATCATCAGCTGGTAAGATATTAATCAACTGTGCACATGTCAATTTGGTAACTGATGCATAATTTTATGTAAACTTTAACTCAATAAATAATTTTTATAAATAAATAAATAAATAAATTCCATGCAAATGGTCTTAATATTCCCCCCCAGTTTTTAAACTGCCAATTCCATGTGGTCTCATGTGTTTCCTCTCTCTCTCTAGGTGGTCAAAGTGGTTTCATGTTCTTGAGATTTCATTGTCAATATATACTGGGAAATATTCTTCTGTTTTTAATGTTATGACAGTTATTGCAGTTATCATGTTAGTTGATACTATTTTTAAAGATACACTTAATTAGTGATGTATTATCAAAACATATTTTTGAGGTTGTTTGACTGGATTAATGATTAGCATGACTAATACATTTGTGGCAGTTCTAATGTGGGAAAACTATATATTTAGACCTTGAAGTTTGGCAAATTGTATATGTGGTCCATCAAGCTTTATATTTGTTTCAAGTCCTCAAAATTGAAAATATTATTAATGATTTTGGACGGAACATTGGTTGTGCTCAATACGTGGTCTTCTAATTGGATTTTTTTAATCATTTCATTATTCTATTGAATTTGACAACAATTTAGATTTATCTCTCTTATTTTTTTAAACGAATCGTTGTTAAAAAAAATTTAAGTGAAAACGTATTACACTTAGTGGAGTAATGAAATGACAAAAATATCTCCATTAGAAGACCATGCGCGGATCATATTTTATTTTTCATTCAAAATCATTCAAAATATTTTTAATTTTGAGGGTTGAATGTGCAATTTAGCAAACATCATGATTCACATAGACACCCATCCCATACTTTAGGGATAAAAAATATAATTTTTCCTTCAAATCTAATGTGCTAGTCTTACCAATTATGAGTTAAATAAAGAAAAAAAAAATGTTTTTTATGTCTTTAAGTTTGGGGTGAATATTTAAGTCATCCTTGATATTTAGCCCTCGATGCATTTGGTCCCTAAACTATTAAATTGATTTTAATGTGGTCAAAATTCTCTATTTTACACTAAAAAATAACTACACATATATCCCTATAAATTTTTTATTTTATATTTTCCTCCTTTTTTCCCCTTCGTCCCCTTTCTTCTCTGGGCAAAAACCACCACCAACATGGCTGTCGGTGACGTCTCTCTCTCTCTCCGGTAAAAAAGAGAAATGATTGTGAGAAGAAAGGGGGACGACGGGACATGATGGTTGGCGGGGATGACCAATGGTTGCAACAAGGGCGGAGGAGACAGGATGGCGTCGAAAATTGCAGGGTGAAAGGGTTGAGGGTGGGAGATTGTTAGTGTTATTTTATTTATTTTTTTGAATATATTATTATTATTGTTTGCCGGAGAGAGAAAGAGGGAGAGAGAGAGAGAATGAATTGCCAAAGCCATCACATACGGCGGCGCCGACGATGGTTTTCGCCGAGAAAGGGGAGGAAGAAGAGAAGAAAATATAAAATAAAAAATTCATAAAAAAATATGTGTAATTAATTTTAATAGTAAAATAGAAAATGTGGACCATATTGAAAATAATTTCTTCATAAACAATAGACTTTATAGATATGACAGAAAGTGAGAGTAATAAATCTAGGTATAGTTGGTGATGGAACAAAATTAATAAAAACTCTCAAAATCAAACAAATAATTTAGTTTAAGTCTTTTTATTAGAATTCATAGAAACACTAATATTTCACTTAGGGTTGTCTAATAAATCGCCGTCCCACCATCGCCGGCGCTAGACATCGGTTGTCAGATTCCAGCGACCATCGAGTGCCAGATGCCGAAACTCTGGTCATTGGTTATTGATTTTTTTTTTTTTTTAATTATACTCAACTAATTTTTTAGTAAGATTTTTTTATATATTTTTTACTTACATTTTCAGTTAATTTTTTCGGTTGTCTCGCCTGGAAATTATATGAATCTAAATAAAAAACATCCTAAAAAATATAATTAAAAAATATACTAAAATATAATTGAAATACACTTAAAAATATAACTAAAAATTTATTTAAAAAAATAGTTATATGTAACTAAAAAAAACAATTACATGTAACTAAAAATCTTTCGGTGATCGATGACTGGACTTTAGCAGGCAGTGGCGGGGTGACAATGGGGGGGGGGGGGGACGATGGCGGCTGATGATGCAAATCTTAATTGAAAACATTAGAAAATAGAAGATAGTATTGTCCGAAGGACTAAAACAAATGACAAAATATAATTAAAAACCAAAATAAGATAAATTATGAATTGGATTCTCTAATTGTGATTATTGACCAATTATTCCATAAATCTATTCTAAACATATCATCAAAATAATAAAATTACAAATAAATAATTTTACAGTGGCAAATTAAGTAGAGATTTAGACTAAATAGTTGACTTAGAAAATAAAATAAAAAAATTATTACCGGGAATTTCCTAACTGGGAAAGTAAATTAAATAGGGGGCACAAGGAAAGGCTTGACTTTTCTCAATAAAGGCATATTGGGACGGCAAACTGGGCCGAGCCCGTCACCGGCCCAGTGGTCGCATGTGCGTACTTTACGTTTACTTCCGCTTTTATTGAAATTGGCTGAATTTTAAATTGAATTCAAATAAAATACTTATCGGAAAAAAAAAAAAATAGTGGAGATATTCCCAAAAAATTTATTCCCAAAAAAAGAACATTTATCATAATTAGTTATACTAAAAACTCTTATAAGTATTCACGCAATAAATCAATTTTATTTTGTTCTTTTACATAAATAAATTACAAAACTATGATTGTGTGTTTTAAAGTTTCAAAATGACATTCCAATCATATATTTTGCATGAAGGAAATATAATTCGTGTTGAATTCAATTATTTATGAAATTTGAAATTAGTCATTCACGAAATTCGTGTTGAATTACACGCGTAAAACCGTTGTATTTTGATAAATACAAAACCAAGGGCAGATGGGGATATGATATTATATTCAACATGATAATATTGTATTTTGTTTTATATATTCATTGTGTTTCAATGTTATATTCACCATAATTGTGTCCAGAAATTCAGTCACGTTTCAAACAAATACAAATCTTATGTAAATATGAGTTAACATGTCAAATTTAACACAACTAGATTCAACCACTAAAATAAATACATTGTGTTGAATTCACCATGAACATGATTTTTTTTCTTCAATTCAACACATACAATTAAGATATCATTTTAAAATAAAAAAACAGACGATTGTTTCGATATAATTTGTTGATAAAAAGAAAAATTGTAAAATGATTAATTGACCTTAGATTTTGGAATATATATTTACAAAAAATTTTGGGGATGTAAAAATGGAATGCAATTGATATTCAGAGAGTTCATTTGGTAGTTTTGGGTCCAAAAATGGACTCTCCAGTAAACCTGCGCCCCTTTCTTCTGGTCAATTGGATTGACATTATTATTTTTTTTAACAAATTTACCCCTATTGAACCTATTGTAGTTATTGTTGAATAAAATTAATTATTTACCTTTACTAATTCTTTTTCATTATATTGTTTGATTTCCTTAATTCTATCTTTTATTATTTTTCTAATATTAACTTTTTTTTTACTTTTTTTTTGTTCACTTTTTTTTTTTTTACATCGTTTTTCTTCCTCATCTATTTTTGTATTTTTAATTTTTATTATTTTTATCTTCTTTGTCACCCATTTATTTTTGGAAAATATATAAAAAAAATTGAACTCAAAATATATATATATATATATATATATATATATATATATATTAAAAAAAAGCAAAGTAAAAAGTCGAAAATAAAACAAAGAAAGAAAATGATAAATAAATTAAAAAAAAATAAAAATATTAAAACCAGAAAAATCGAACAAATAAGGGAAAAAAAGAAAATCAAAAGTAAAAAAATAGTAAACAAAAACCAAAACCAAAACCAAAACAAAAAATATAAAAAAAATAAAATATAAAACATGAAAAAAAAAAAAAAATCAAAACAAGAAGAATAAAACATAAATAATAATAAAACTGAAAATGAAAAATAAATATTGAAAATAAAAAGAGAAAAAATAAAATAAAAAATCATAAAAAAAGATTTAAAAAATAGGAAGATAAAAACACACATAAAAAATAGAAGACAAGAAAACATTAAATGAAAAATAAAAATAGAACACAAAAACAAATAAATAAATGAATAATGGGTATTAAAATTAATAATTAAAATAACAAAAACTATATAGTAACAATGGGTGATTTTACTTTTCAAACGGCAGAGATTCTCAGCGTTACTTTTCAAACAGAATCCCTCTCTCTGTTACTTTTGTAAATGATAGAGGGTCTATTGAAATATTCCCTTGAAGAGTGTTTATTAAATAGACTTTTATTTTTATTTTTATTTTTGCTTTGTATTTTATGTAATTTATTTTATAGTTTATATCAATTTATTATTCAATTTTGACTAATATTTTTGTTGACTCTAATGATGATATCAAATATTATCTCACCATATAGTTGATTGATTTTTTTATTTATTTTTATATCAACCTAGCAAAATAAAAAATTGATTGAATGATCTATAAATATCTAAATAAATGAGAATAAAAAATTATAAATGAATTATTTTAAAGATAATGTAATAATATTTTCCTAAATTAGTTGTTGAATACTAATTAATGTATTTATTGAGTGATAATTATGTTTATCAATACATAATAAGAAATAGAAGCTTATAATGATTGCTTGGTGAATATAAAAATAGAGAACAATAATAAATAAGTAAGTTATATATATAAAAAAAGTTTATGATTTCAAATTATATATTTTAAAATTTTTAAATGACAATTGGCCGTTTGTAAAATGGGACGTAAAATGATTATAAATCGTTTTTAAACTCTGCCGGAAAAAGATCAAGTTCATCTGGTCTTCTTGGAAAATTGGATGGCGTTTGGTGCTTTGGTTAGTGTTTCAGCTTTTCTGTTTCTACAAGGATGGGAATTCTGTTATATCCTGGAATATTTAAGGACTAAAAACATATTTGGTAATACTAAAATTATTTCGTTGCGAACATAAATAATAAACATGTTTGGTTACAGTGGTGACCGGCCGAGTGATAGTAGAAATAATTTTTTTAATTTTTTTAAAAAATTCAAGAATTATTCTTAATTTTTTTTGAACAAAAACGTGTTTATCAAACATGTTTTTGTATAATAATTCCAAATTTTTTAGAGTCATGATAGGAATCCGAAAACGAAAATAGTAACCAAACGGAGCTTGATTGCCATAAATATGGCATTCTTGTTCTAGAAATAATAAATGGTCATTCGGTGGGAGGACTCTTATTTCACCCTTAATTTTAAAAAAATCCTAGAGACGGAAGAAACTTATATTTTAGTCTCGCCTATTTTAAAAAGACGGAAGCCCATTAACACGCGCTTACAAATGCGCGGTTACATGTAACAACTTTGTGTGTAAATTCTTGTTAGATGTAACAAATATTACTGTATTTTATAACATGTAACTAATTTGTGTGTAAAAATTTGTTAGATGTAACAAAAATCACATAAAATATATATAATCAGTTACATATAACTAAATATACAAAAATACATATAATTAATATTAAATTAATTTTTGTGTGTAATATTTGTTAATATCACAAATATTACATAAATATATGTAATTGTAACATGCAACTAATACACATATCCAAAATATAACAATTATTAAATTGTAACTAATATTCGTTACATATAACTAATATTCACTATAAATCGAATTTATTCATCAAGTTCTCCCTACAGTCCCTACAACGCGGGGCTAAAACTCAGGCGAAATTCAACTTAAGGGACTAAATCAAAACTTAGATCTTAGGTGAGATTTTTTTAAAATTAGATCTGTTTTTTGAGAGTTTCGGCCAATTAATCCAATAATAATTGTCCCATAAAAGAGGGTGAAATTAAATATTAAAACTCGCATGATAATGTTTTTCAATTAGAAAGAAAAAAAAAGTAGTATCAATTTTGTAAAGAAGAAAATATATTTACGAGACTAAAAATAAATATTATGAGAATTTTCCACTAGTTATGAGACAATAATATTTATGATTAATAATTTATTCTTTAGTTATAGTATTTTTTTTAAATACAAATTATTGACTATTAATTATACTTAAAAATCTACCTAAGTATGCCTGAAAAACTTATTTAATTATTTTTGATCAGGAATATATACAATTGAAAATAAAGAAAATAATATATATTTTTGGGTGAAACAAAAGGGTTAAAAAATAGTGTGGTTACATAGAATATAACGATCTTGGAGGGACCAAATACTAAAATAATAGAAATAACAAGCATGAAATTTGAATGCATGTTGATCGACGTGCATGGACTGCTTTTATCCATGCAGACTCTCTCTCTTCTCATCGGGGGTAGAGTTTACTTGGTGAAGTATTAACTGCGTCTCTTTTGTTGCGCTGACAACAGCGCCGCCGGTGGAGGAACCAAGTCGGAATTTAAATTTATTAGATATTTTTTTTTAATAAGGTCTTCTATCTAATATTTTTATAATTGTTTTAACTTATTTTCAGTTATAGTTACTATTGTACCAAAAAAAAAAAAAAAAGGTTATAGTCACTATTATCTATATAACTATACAAATTTAATAATTAGTTAGTAGCAATTGTAAATCAAACAATTTGTTAATTATGACTAAAGAATTAAAAATTGAGGAGTAAAAAATAATAAATGCCTTATTTCACGGACAATCTCATAATTTTTTCTTATTTTATTTAATTTTACTAAACCTTAATGGCATATTTGGTACACATGATTCAACAAGGGGTTTGAATGGACATGGGAATGACAATTTCATTCCTAGGTTTGGTTCACGGAATTAATTTCATTCTCGTTATCAATGATTTTTTATCCTCACAAAATTTGGAACTAATCCCACGATAAATTTGGTATTAGTTAATCCTCGGGAAGGGTGTCGTTCTCAAGATACTAGAAGATTGGATCTGTCCAAGTCGGTTCATCGTTGAGCTAGCAGATTGTAGCTATCTAGTTGGAGCTGCCTTTGCTTGGAGCGTCTAGATACTCCACGACCACAATCCTCATTAGGGTCCACTCCACCGTGGAGGCCAGATTGGCCAAGGCGTTTGCGT
Source organism: Eucommia ulmoides (assembly GCA_016647705.1). Classification (NCBI taxonomy): domain Eukaryota; kingdom Viridiplantae; phylum Streptophyta; class Magnoliopsida; order Garryales; family Eucommiaceae; genus Eucommia; species Eucommia ulmoides. The sequence continues at coordinate 44,151,533 of CM028329.1, forward strand.
GTTTGTTCTCTTCTCGGGGAATTTGTACGACTTGGATTTTTTTCCCTTTCCAAGTAAGCTGTCATGCTCGGGTACTTTACCATGTAATCTCTGTTTACTTGGTTAGCCGCGAGCTGAGAGTCACAGAGGATGGTGAGGGTCTTTACATTGAAATCCCCTGCTAAGCGAAAGCTAGCGAGGAGGCCAGCCTCATATTCGGCCTTGTTGTTCATAGTACATAAACCCAACCTCAGGGCATACTCGACCTCTTCTTTGTCCAAGGCCACGAGGACCATCCCTACCCTATAAACATTCACGTTAGAGGATCTGTCCATTCAGAGGTAGCAAGTCTCTGGTTGGGCCGGCCAGTGGGGGTTCCTTGGTTATCTGTGGTTTGAGAGTTCTGGTCGCTACCTTCTGCTCGCTGGTTCTCGGGAAAGATGAGCTTAGCTATGAAGTCAACGAGGACTTGTCATTTGATGGCGGCCCTTGGCCGATACTTTCTGTGGCATTGGTCGAGCTCAAATCTCCACTTCATGAGCCTTCTTGAAGTGTTCGAAGAGTGTAAGATCTTCCTCAGGGGCTAGCTGGTGAGCATCATGATGGTGTGGGCTTGGAAATATTGCCTCAACTTCTTGGAGGTGACCAACAAGGCATAAGTAGGCTTCTCGAACATCGTGTACCTTGTCTCAGCATCATTGAGCACTCTATTGGAGTAATACACCGGGCTCTGCATACCTCTCTCTTCTCTCACTAATGCTGCACTCATTGCGGTCAAAGATGTAGAAATATACAAGTATAGCTCTTCCCCTATTTGATGTGCTGATCAAGGAAACTGAGAAAATGTAAGTCTTGAGCTTGCGGAACGCATCCTTACGCTCTTATGTCTACTCAAAATTCTTATTGCCTCGTAGAACTTTGAAAAATGGTAGAGACTTCTCCGAGGACCGAGCTATGAACCTCTTCAAGGCAGCTAACTTACCGATGAGTATTTGAACCTTTTTTTTTTGTGCGACGTGAGGACATGCCTAGCACCGCGCTAATCTAGTGGGGATTGGAATCGATGCCACTTACAGGACCATGTAGCCGATGAACTTTCCCACAAAACCTCTAAAGATGCATTTGTTTAGATTGAGCTTCATACGGTGAGCTCCAAACTTGTCGAAGTAGCCTTGGAGATGATCTGAGTGGCCGAAAGCTCGGAGGCTCTTGACTAGTATGTCATCAATGTACACCTCCATAGTCTTTCTGATCTTCTCCTTGAACATTTTATTCACAAGGTGCTGATAAATGGCCTAAGCGTTGCACAGGCCGAAGGGCATCACCTTATGGCAACATGTTCCCTGATTAGTAATGAACGATGTATTGCTCTTATCTAGTAGGAATATTAGGATCTGGTTGTACTATGCGTAGGAGTAGGGTTGGAAAAATAGGTATTTACATGATGACACGATACGAGACCGACACAAAATTATCAAGTCTAGATTTTGCTTATCAGGTATCGGGTCGTTATCGTGTCAGACCCGATAACCCGATAAGAAATAATGCAGGTTATCAGGTTGACCTGATAATCCAATATGTTACACGATAAGACACAATAAGAATTTCGTGTATTTAGATTACACGATAACCTAAGATCTAATAGGTTACCCGTTAATTTAATAAATTATTTTTACACCCCCAAATTATCAAATATTATAATTTAGTACATAATATATATATATTCACATTTTCCTAACCCTACTCATTTAGTCAACTTAACAGGTTAACATGTCATTAACGTGTAATGGGTTAACGTGTAATGTAGGTTAATGTGTAATGAAAACCTATCAGGTCTTATCGTGTCGTGTTCGTGTTTGAGTCTTATCGTGTTTTGTATTATCGTGTAATGATCTGTTACACGACCTGTTACCTATTTTTTCAGCCCTACGTAGGAGTCGAAAAAGCTTAAGACCTCATAGTCCGCTGTAGCATCGATGACAATGTTTATCCTTGGAAAATGAAAGAAGTCCCTGGGGCACCTTTTCTTCAGGTCCTTGAAGTCCATGTAGAGTCCCCATGTGTTCAAGGCCTTCGGGGTGAGGATCACGTTGAACAACCATTCCGGGAACTTCACCTCTTCCACTACGTTTGATTTTATTAACTTGTTAATTTCTTCTTCAATGGTCTTTTGCCAATCAGGATGGGACTTTCTCATCTTTTGCCTGACGGGTGGGTGGTGTGTCGGTGCATGTCCAACATTGGGTCGATCTTGGGGATCTCGTCGTGTGACCATGCGAAGACGTCACAGTTCTTGTGTATGAGCTCAGTGTGTGCAACTCGCAACTTGACTCCTATCCTCATTGTTTTGGCCTTATAGGTCAGATGGATGGGTACTTCCATCAGGTCCTCATGTAGTCGAGGACCTAGCTCTTCATCACGGGGGTCCTTGATGAGAAACTTGGTGTCCTTGAAGATTCTTGGTCCCCCCGGACTTTGCCCATATTGTGGTCGGTGGGGAACTTCTTGATTTGATGATAAATGGAGCTCATAGCCTTGAGGGCGGAGATCGTTGGTTAGCCCATCATAGCATTGTAGGACGACGGTCTGTCCACCACTAGGAATGGAATGGGTCCACTGTAACGAGAAGAGATACCTAGCCCATCAATGTGATGATATCCCTACCAAAATTGACTAGGGGGGACTTCTTGGGTTGGAGCGAGATCGGATCCATCTTTATCTTATCGAAGACCCACTTGAATATGATATCCACGAAGTTCTCTCTGTCTACCAAGATGTGCCCGATTTTGAAATGGTTGATCAAGGCAGTGATCACCAAGGCGTCATCATAGGGAACATGTACTCGGAGGTTGGCCTTGCTGAATGAGATGACATTGTGCGATGTGGCGTCCACAATACTCACCCTGTACACGTCCTCATTAACCTTCCTTTTAGCTCACTGCGCATGAGCTTGGAGGGAGGATGAGGTCTCTCATCCTAAGCTGAAACCATTGTAGATGACATTGATTTCACCATCCATGCGCTGAGTATTATCGTTCTCGGTGTCTTTTTCCCTAACCTAAGGTCGGTCATGATTTTCTCTTTTTATATGACCCCGATGATCTTCACGGTGGTTATTATCTTCCAGTTGCTGCTCTTTGTCCACTCTCCAAGCGTAGTTCCCAAGATATCCCTTTTTGAAGAGGGCCTCGATTTGTTTACGGAGATAGAAACAATTCTCGGTGGATTGCCACGGTCATGATGAAACTCACAATATTTGTTCAATGACCTCCCCATTGGTTTTCTCTTTAGAGGTGGGAAAGGTAGAAAGATTTTTTTTTCCGGAGTTCTCTGTGTAGATCATTGAGATGGATGAGGTGAATGGCGTATAATCTTGTTGGCGGTGCCTTAGGGGGGCATAAATGGCCTTCGATCTATGGGCAAAAGTCCTAATATCTTTTCATCTTGTAGTCTCTTCGAGCCTTGAGCTCGATTGGGACCTTCCTCATTATTTCCCTTCTTCTTTTCGTTCTCCTTCTGCCCCCATTCTGGCTGCAACTTGTAAGTCGACATTGTGGAAGTGAGTGACGCGATCGATAGCTTGGTCAAGGTTGGCGGATAACCTCTGATGTCGGAGCCCATCAATGAAGGTGACCATCGCCACACCATCAGTGAGCTCATCACAAACATCTGCTTCCCGGTTGAAGTAGTCAACATAATCTCTGAGGGACTTATTGGGCTCTTACTGGAGGACGAGGATGTGAGCCATGATCTTTGGCCTCCGCCAAGAATGATTGAAGCTAGCAAGGAAGAGGTGCTCGAGCTCCCAAAACGTACGATAGACACCGGTCTGAGACCATGAAACCAGTTATTCGTTGCACCCGAGAGGGTGAATGAAAAACATTTACCCATCATTGCCATAAAAGTGCATGTCCATATGGCACTTGAAGATGTACAAGTAGTCCACAGGGTCCGTGGTCCCATTATAGGTGCTCATTTGGGGGTGTACAAAGTGTCATGACACCAACTCGTTCAACACCTCATCTATGGAGGGTAACCTCACTTCGATCGGGAGACCAATTGTTCATTTCCTTATGTGCATCTCTTGAAGGAGAGCCTTCATATTAGCGAGGCGACACTTCATTAAACCTTCTCTGCGGGGCTCTTCTCGCATGTTATTGCCTGTTGCTTGGATACCATGGTAACGTGAGGTTGGGGAGTAAGAGTCGACCTTTAGCTCACGCCAGTCTTGCAGGTTAGACCTTGCCACATGGTTGGGTGCTTTGCCTAGGGGGTATTTTAATAGGTCCTTGGCACCGTGTCTTCTCGGAGGAGAGGAAGGGGACCTTGACACAACTAGGGGAGCCCTTTTTCGTTCCCTTGACTCGTGCTCGTGGGGTTGAGGTTGGTCCCTGGGCACATGCTCATTGGAGGAAATCACGCTGTCTTTAGAGTTCTTATCTCATTCTTCGTGCACTACAATTTGGAGAGTCGATGTTCCCATCATAGGGGCCGACGGTAAGCAAGCGATGAGGACTTGAATGTCGGTCTGGAATTCACCCAATTGGCGTTCCAGGAGGTCGACACGAGAGAACTTGATGACTCCTAAGGTCTGCTTCCACGAAGGCACCGGAGGGCAAGATCGACAAGCCCACCTGCTTGGTGAGCGCAACAATGTCCTCGTTTGCCGAAGTCTGGGCATTAGATTTAGGGATCTTAGATATTCCCTCTGTTTTGTTAGGTTTTGGTTGTTTTGAGGGATGTTCAACGGTTTTTGTGTATTCGTTCGATTATCTGACCAGATCTAGTGATCATCAAGTCCTATCGAGCTAGAGAGAAGATCAAATGGAGGCTTTTAGTAACGTTCCCACAGACGATGCCAAACTGTTGGTGTCTAAAATAACACTCGCAGTTGGTCTAGTTAGCATGCACGCAAAGTTTTTTTGCTGAGGTGGAGGTCTTGAGTATGGAGGTCATTGTTCTCAATGCGGTCCACGGTCAACAATCAAAGCTCAACGGTTAAATCTTTAAGTCAGGGTTGGCACCTGGACAAAGACCCACAAGAGTGTGCCCAACGAAGTCCCTCCAGCGTAAAAGTAAGAGCTCGGTGGAAAAGACAATCATTTGCTTCAAGTAAGTAGTTGAGCATTACATGAGGCATTGAATGCTAGGCTATTTATAGGTGAGGAGCACAATTAGTGCAACAAAATTAGGCCTTTGAGTGCGGTTCATTAAGTTAACCCGACGCGTGGCCAATGAGGAGGTGCATGAGGTGATTAGACCATTAGGCTTTGTCCTTCAGCCTACCAGGAGGAGCCCTTGGGCCAGCCTAGATGATCACGAGAGAGAACCCAACCCATATGGACGATGGAGCCTCTATTGATGGCACATGAGGTCGCTAGTATGAAGTCATTGGTGGAGAACAATTAGCGTTGTTCGCTGGATGGTGTTCATCACGCTGAGCTTGGCTAGGTCATGTAGGCCATACGAGGCCATCGTCCTGAGGTTGGAGCTTGACAAGGAAAAAGTCAACAAATCGAGAGAGGGCCCCTGATCGCTGGTCATAGATCGCACAAAACACCCCACTGGAAGTTACTCAGCTCACAGGTCGGTAAATGGAGCACTGTATTGCTGTTGTGGTGGAAGTCAACACGACGCCACTCTGCCACATGTTGGTCTTTAAGCCACGTCACTGTTCTAGAAATATGTTTGTATATTTGTATTGCTGTTTTTATCGCACAGCACACTCATGTTTAATTAGCACCACGTCTTCCACCCCTAATTTAAATTAACCTTTCCAAATGCAAACCCTCTCTCTTCTCTCCTCTCTTTCTCTCTCACACACACACTTGGGAAGACCAAATCTACGTGGCCGTGATTTGTGTGCTAAAACATGAAGGGGGCGGCACCTAGGTTAAAGAGAGCAGGCCATTAATTAACGTGAAAAAATTCTTGTAATATTTTAGAGAAAGATGACGATAGAGAGAGGGAGGTGCCACATGCAGGGCTATGGTTGCGCCAGGTGCAGTGCTTCTAACATGGAATCTGGATGACTAATGAGTTTCAGACAGAACAGACTTCTTTCTAACGGTTTTACCGACCTCGAACTCAATATTTATAGCTGTTGGGAACTGCTCTTTCTAATAATAAAAGGAGTTGAAGGAATGAAGTGAGAAGAGGGACACCCACAATATATATATATATATATATATATATTTTTTTTTTAAAGAAAAAAACCCTGATTGATTAATCAATTAATTAGCTCCATTATTGATCATGCCTTCTAATTAATTATCTTGTTTAAGTATAAGTAGTCATGTTCTCCACCATGTGATTAACCCAAAAATTGGGATCCTTTTAATCACAATTAATTTTTTTTTACCATTTTTGGAGAATATTCATTGTTTCCTATTTTTTTATTTATTTTTAATTACGAAATGCTAGTCAAAAGGGAACATGTGCAGTGAAATTTTGGGCCATTATATGGAGGCAAATTTCAAATTTAAAATTGGCTTTGATTTTCATGAAAAAAGAAAAAAGGTTATATATATGGTTTTAAAATTAAAATTTTAGTCCATACTACCATAATTTTTTTAAAAGTTTAAAATTATTATTAAAAAATAAAAAATTACAATAATTGTAATTTTTTATATGTAAAAATTATAATAACTTTAAAAAATTTATTGTAATACGTTTATTCATTATAACAAAGTTCACTTTCTGTACGAATATATACTCTTTTGGGATGCATTAATTATTAAAATAATTCAAAGTTTTCCCATAAAAACCTCTCCTAATAACTTATAAGGATAATTATTTTGTCTCATTATTATATATTTATTAAGGTATTTTTATTTTTGTTTTTTTATTATATATTTTTTAATATGTGTTTATTAAATAATTATAAGTAGATTATGATTGAGTGTCTTAATAAGAATTTAAAAGGACACTAATTACAAATTATTTCTGAAAATATTGTCTATAATTTTTGTTGTAGTGATTACATGACATTAAATTTTAATTTTGTATATTGTCCAACGAAATCCTTTTTTTTAGTAAAATGATGTATTCTCCTTTATTTAATTTATATTAAAAAAAAATCAATATCAACTAACAAATGCTTTACAAGTATGTTTCCTTTGGACCTTTATTGAATTTCTATTTATTTTGATGTGGAATACCCTTGACAATAATCCTATTTGTTTCTCTGTGAAAATTAATATTTTAAAAAAAATATAAGGAGGAGAAAATCATCACCCATATTATTCCTAATCATTGCCACTAAAATTTATTTTTTTAATTACCTTCTCTCATAAAATTACACAACAAATCCAAACACATGCAAGCAAATATTCTGAGCATCTATTTTAGTTGGCTAATTTCATATTAGATTATTGGAAGATTTAGTGTCACACACACTAGATAGCACAAGAAGGAGGCCTCCAAAAATTAGGATTTTCTAAATCTTTCAAAGGTTTCCAAATATACCCACATAGATTTTTCTTTTAATTTTTTCTGGGTTTCTTTTTTCTTTTTCCCCATGCCATGCCATGTGATATCTACCTTTCATAAGGGTCTGAAAAGATTGAAATTCCCAATTAAGTGAGGAATTTCCATTGAAATATTAGTTGTTCTAATGATTGAGTAGCTACCTAGTTGGTGTATATATATTCTTAAAAGTTCAGGGTTGTGGGTGCAATGAATATGTGATAAATAAGTTAGAGAGAGGAGAGAGAGAGCCTATTGAAATCTCTATAGGGCCATTTGTAATCATGATTTTAGCCTAACTCCAAAAGGACCATAACCAAGAGAGCTTACATTTAAGGTTGTCATAAATAGAGATTTTGAGATTTAAACAGATAGATGTATATTCCACAGATACGATGTATATTCGAATTCTAATTGAAATCTCTTGACACATGATGACATTAGTTTTTATATACATCATCAAAAGGTTAATAATCCATAAATTAGATAAAAGTTGATCTATAAAGTTGTGCCCTACAATTGTCCATTAGAGTATGACACTCGAGTATAATTGTCCTTTTATGTAAATTATCAAATATTTTTACAGTTAATTAGTAAACCTTGATGGATAATTTCCCTCGAATCACCTAACTAATGTCAGTGCGCATTTGACAATTTCCCTTACTACAAAACTTACGAATTTGCAATGTAGCCCGCAAGATCACATTGGCCGATCACTTTACAAACACACACCTAGTAATCAAAAAGGGCATCACAAATAACCGAAAATCAATCCAAAAAGAGCATTAAAATTAGTCCAGTTCAACTACAATTCCTAATCTTTTTAAATCAAGTATTGAGAAGCACTCTACTACACATATTGATGCTTATGATTATTTGTTGGAAGGTCTCCAAAATTGCGAGGCTTTTAATCGGAGATTTGATTTGTAAATATACTTGAATCCCCCTACCATCTACTCAGGCCAACTCTTGAAAACTGTTCTTCCCTATATAACACTTAAGCCACATCAACCAGTTACTTCACTAATCAACAAAAACAAAAAAACAATTATATCAAAACTTCACTCAAAAGAATCAGAGGAATATGTGACTTAGACAACTAAACCTTCAGAAATCATTTCATGATTTTCTATTCTCTGTACACCAGTTTAGAATTTTTTTTCCTCAAAAATTCATTTTTCTCAACGTCTAAAATTCTACCCAATCTCTGAAAAATTATCTTTACGCACTCGATAATCTTTCCATAAGAAGTTGAGATGTCACATATAAGATCATTGAAACTAACGCAATTTCTCCTGACCTTTCTTATTAGTTTATTCTTTAAAGAGCTTTTGGATGATCTTTTCATATTGTTACAAATAATATTAACCATCTTTAACTGACTCGAATGAAAGAATATGCCAACTTCTACACGAGAAGATTTTAGAATATTGCAAATATCCATCAACCCAAATTTCACCCCTCTTCCTTGAACCTCTATCACCATCGGATCAACCTCATCCAAGTCCTTAGTTCTAGTTTCACAATTGGTTCCTTCAACAAGAAGTCCAAACCCCTCTTCTATCGTAGTCTTCACACTCAATTCATTATTAATATTTTGCATTTCTACTTAAGCAATCGACAATGCTTTCTCAAGAGATTTAAGTTCAAAATCACATAGACTTTAATTCTCTGTTTTTCTCCAAATTGTCTTGCTCCTAATTACTTGGGATTTTCTATGAATTTTGAGGTTGTTATCAAGATAATAGATGAAAGAAGAGCACCAAACCTTATGGTTTTTTTAGCATAATTTCTTCCTTTTAACCCAAAATCTAGAAACTTTACTTTGATTCCATGCCCACAAATAATAAACCCATTTAATGTATTAATAGCGGCCCTAACTTCATAGAGTGACGAAAATCTAATAAAATCATCGGCAAAATTCACACCAAATCCCTTTCTTCTTGATACCAAACATCAACTATTCTCCAAAAAGTTTAAATGGTGTGACGGAGCCAAAGATTATCATGGAGAAGGAAAGAAAATCGGCAAAGATACACATCTCTAGAAAGAAAGGTATCTTCTCTATGATGAAATCCCTTGCGAGAGTTCAAAACGAATTTGTCCCCTTTTGCAATGCTTTTCTAGGCAGAAAACAGACACATGTCTAGATAGTTGGCAGGCTAACGACACAACAGTTACCTGCCTTATATGTCAACAACTGTCATTACATGATCTGCACATGCACCATAATTTTCAACACACATAGACTTTCATGAGCTAGTACTCAAGTACTGCGTTCTAGTAACTTAACTCTATGCTAACACGTTGCTTGGTATGTTGTCTCATTCATATGGTCATGCCGATATTTGTCGACACCTTTCAATGTCGCTCGCATGACCAGAAATTGTCTTGCGACTATGTTCTACCTCATTAGCTTGTCCTCGTGCTCAAGCTTGCCTTCTTATTGCGTCCATGAATGCCAATCATAGAATTGCTCCTACGATTATTGTGTCTTGTTTTAACGATGCTCAATGTCCACCAACACGGTCCAATGATGCCCATGTGTTGCAATGCATGCCAATGCCCATGAGTGTTGATCTTAGTTATGTGCCTAGGATCATCTTGTGCCTTACCTTGGCATCACCCAATGTCCGCTAGCATTACCCCATAACGCCCTATTTTATCGACCCTTGTTGCATACCGTTTTTCCACCTGTGTCGAGAATCTTGGGTAAGCCTTGCCTTTAACTTCCCATGACGCCTTGGTCCTTAGATATACCTTATCCAGTTGTGCTGACAAACATTAACAGGCCTAGGGTCCCACCTTGCGGAGAGTTTGGAGGGAGGGGCATCACTCTTATAGTACTTTATGTCAAAAAACTCAAGTGGCAATAATAAATATTAAAATGCCTGAGGAGGCATAATGGAGTCAAGAGTAGGCCCAACCCACGATTGACTCTGTTGGTGCAGACCAACGTTAAGTTCCAATGTTAGCATATCACAAGACTTCAAAATATGCAACCATCTTCTTTTTAGCCAAAGTTAATCGAGCTCAACTAATATGGAAAAGACATTGGCTTGGATATGGTACCAAAATCCAAGCCTTAGTTTTGTCTCACCTTCAAGGAGTTTACAAACCACACCCACGAGATGAGACCGATGTTATCTTCGAATGGTGTTTATACAATACTCCTTTATTTGTTTTTCAAATTATTAGAGAATCACATCTTTCTCCCAACTAACATCAACTTATGTTTACTTTTTCCACTGAACTAGGAAATGGGTCATTCTATTCTTCTTACTCATCCCTTTAGTCTTATGAGCCAAGATCTTTTCTATTTCTTTCTCAAATTGTTCGTAAATTACTGGCGGTTCTCATCTTTCTTGTTTTTGGCCCAAGTTCAGCAAGTTTTCATTGAACGATTTTAAAAAACTTATATGGAAGGGGTGGATCTTCAACAGATCCGAAAACTTCACCCGGTAAGCAACGTTTTCGACACGCTTGACCACCTCAAATAGTCTGTCGTACTTCGATATCAAGCTACGGTGTACTGTCTTGTTGTTTATTTTCTTCCGAATTCGCAAAGTGAGTTTCAACATAACTCAATCTCTTATCTGAATTTCAACTCTCTGTGGTGTTGATCTGTATATTTCTTCATTCTCTAGGTCAGCTTCGCTAAGTTTTCATTTGTCACATGGATAAGTTCATGTTTTGCACGAGTAAATTGATAGGTAGCAGGACAACTTCCACTAGTACGCTGGGAAACCACCTCATTTGGGGTAAGAGGTTGTTGTCCGCTTGCAATCTCAAACGTGTTTATCCCTGTTGTTGACAATTTGTGTAGATTGTAGTAAAATTGCGTACTATCAAACAACTTAACCTAATTCTTCTAGCTTGCCGTAAAGTAATGTCTCAATTATTCTTCCAATAGCTGGTTCATCCTCTTTGTTTGTCCATCCGTCTGAGGATGATTTGTGGCAGAGAACTTCAACTCCGTGCCCATCATGTTAAACAATACGGTCCAAAAAAATCGATGAACACAAGTGTCTCTATCACTAATAATGTCTGCCGACTATCCAAAGTATTTCACAACATTTTTTGTAGAAGAACTCCACAGTAACATAAGCAGGACATGCATGTGGGACATGGATAAAAACAACATACTTTGAAAAATGATCTACTATATCAAATATAGAAGTTGTTCCATTTATTTTTGGAAATCCAGAATTAAAGTCCATTGAAATGAAATTCCATGGTATTTTTGAGATGGGTAACGGTGGTAACAATCTAGCTTATTTCTTCATTTTTAACTTATCTTATTGGTACACAAGACAAGTATTGAGATAAGTTTCAATATCATCTTTTATTTTCGGCAATAAAAATGATTGAGATAGCAATACATACATTATCTCAATTCCCAGGTGACCCGCCCATTGAAGATCGTATGTATCTCAAAGCAACTTTCTCTTTAGTCCCCCTCCATTAAAGACGTAGGGTTTGCTCCCATTGAAATACAACAAACTATCTTTGACCCAATATCTTCGAAAGAAGCCATCCTTTACTTGTTGTAGAAGCTTTTGATAGGTAGGGTCGTGTGGAGACTGATATTTGATTTTCTGCAAAAAATAAGTCTTTACTTACGTTATTGACACCACATACTCCAGAACCTCTCTCCGACTTAAAGCATCAACTACCAAATTTGATTTCCCTAGTTTGTGCAACCAAGTAAAATCAAATTCAGCCAAAACTTCTTGCCAATGTGCTTGTTTCAGGGTTAACTTCTTCTGGGTTTTGAAGTAAGTGTTTGCAATATTGTCCGCCATTATTGTAAACTTCGTTCCCTCAAATAATACTTCCAATTGTCAAGACAATGGACAACCACCATCATTTTCTTCTCATGTGTTGAATAATATTGTTCATTATCCTTCAACTTTTGATTCTCATAACTAATAGGGCATTTTTTCTGCACAAGAACATTGCCAATTGATCTGTCTGATGCATCCTTCTGTACCTCAAAAGTCACCTCAAATTGTGGCAACTTCAAAATCGGTTCCCTTAAAATTGCTTCTTTCAGTCTCTCCAAAGCTTGTTGGCACTTCACAGTCCAATCCCATTTAGCATACTTTCTCAACAAACCAATAAGGGGATTCACCTTTCTCGAATTCCCTTTTATAAACCTTCAATGATAGTTTGTGAGTCTAAGGAAAAAACGTAGTTCAACAACTTTCTTAAGTGTTTCCCAATCGATGATGGCTTGCACCTTCCGTTCATCCATATGCACTTGTCCTTGACTCACCCAATGTCCAAGGAACATTACCTTCTCACGGAAAGCCTTATATTTCTCATTCTTCACATATATATAGTTCTCTTTCATTGTAGAGAGAACCTTCCTCAAATGTGTGAGGTGATCTTCAATTATCTCACTATAGATCACAGTGTCATCAAGATAAGCGACAACAAAACGGTCCAAGAACTAGTATAATACATTGTTCATAAGGTTATAGAATATAGCATGGGTGTTGGTTAAGACAAACGACATCACCAAAAACTCATAGAAACCATTACCATGTCACACACGCCATTTTTGGTTCATCACCTATTGCTATCCGAACCTTTCAGTACCTCGATCTTAAGTCTAAATTCGTGAAGTACTTGGCTTGAGCAAGTCGATCAAACAGGTCCTAACGTTAGGAATATGATACTTGTTCTTGATCGTAACCTTGTTTAGTGTCCCGTAATCAACGTATAGCCTCATTGAGCTAATTGCCTTCTTTTTAATAATACCAGTGCACCACATGGAGCTTTAGAAGACTTCATATATCCAAAATTCGGCAATCACCCAATTTGTTTCCTTAATTCTGCCAACTTCGCTAAGGACATCCGGTACATGTGTAGGGAGCCTTACACTAGGTTTAAACTCGATATTGTGATCAACAACACGTCTAGGAGGAAGGATTTTCGAGAGTTCAAGAGGCATCCACTCATTTAACTCTTTTAACATGTTAGCTACCACATTGGGTATTTAGAGCATCTGATGGGGTTTAATTTCATTCAGTGTTGCAAGGTAAGTTTCCTTACTGTGCCTCAAACCGATTTGACTTACAAAGCTAACAGCATGCCAACTTTCATCTTTACCTCCTTCTTATATAGATCATGTTCCACTGCATGAACAAATGTAGGGCCCTACTCAGAAATTAGTAATCCTCCGGGGTAGGGCATTACTGCAACTTTGGTTACAACCAAAAACTCGATACCCAAGATGTCATCAAAGTCATCCAAGGGTCCTACCATCATTTTAGTCTTTTATTTCCAAGATATGATCTTTAGATTAACACATGCTAAGACACAAATAGGCTTAGCTTTCGAGTTCACCGCCTTGATTATGTTGTTATTTCTTACCATATCTTGCTTCAAGTTACCAGCTTCTTGATTAGCCTTGCGCCAATATCAACCATGGTCAATACCTTACAACCGTTTACTAATGCCTTTACATACAACTGCCTCTGTTATTGCGATAAGTGTTTCTCGACATGAATGGCGCTAAGAATTTGTGTTGGGAAATCATCATTGTCATCATTCGAGTCTTAAGTAACTACAACACTAATTTTTTCCTTCTTCGGATAATCCTTCATATGATGCGACTCGTTACACAAGAAGCAACCTTAATTCCTATTGTCTTTGAATTGGGATTGTCCATTGCCTTTGGACTTATTTTGGGAATTGCCTAATTTTTCCTTCTTCTTATGGTCATGGGATTTTTTTTTTTTTTTTTTTTTTCTATCTTTAGATCCGCCATACTTATCTTTGTTCTTCTTACTAATAGAAAGCTTGTGTTGCTTGCCAATGTTGGTAAGTTTGTAGTCGATAAGGCTATATGTTGCAACAACTGTGGCAGGCAAGTAGCGCACATCTTGTCGTCTAAGCTTTACTTGTGCCCACGGTGTAATCCCAATATGAAATTAAACAACTTGTGTTCATCAAACATGTTCTTTATGTCCGACATCATTGAAGAAAAGCTCTTCATGTAATCACAAATGGTACCAGTTTGTTTCCAATTCTTCAAGGACTTCCGAGCAACCCACGATGTGTTGCTGGGCAAGAACTACTCCATGAGTTCTTTATGCAGATAACTCTATTCCATAATATGTGCTCGATCAACATCTGAAACACTTGTCCTCCATCATGACTTAACATCGCTACATAGGTACATGGTGTTTATCGTTACATGTTCAGAATTTGGAACACGCGCTGCCTTAAAATAATATTTGACGTCCCATAATTCTTTGGCATTTCTAATGCAAGAGAATGGCTTGGGATCTAGTACCTTGACCTTCGTTGGACCATCTCGTGTTCCCTGTTCATCGACAACCTTCTTCAAGATAAAAATATCTTTCTCCATGCATTTGAGGTTTATTTTCTAGACATCAGCAGGAATGATTATGTCTTTTTCCATGGTCTTAATTCTAGCTGTAATATTGATGCAGAACTCTTTGAACAAAACTCAAAGGTTCGCGATAAAAACAATGGTTTCAATATTCTGAACAGATAGGTTCACTTCATTGTTGTTAAAAGACATTCTGACTTAATCCTCTAGTGCTTCAAGTTGACCTTTCACATTTAATGCATAGGCCATTTTTGTAGCCCTTCTCTAATACTCACTGTCACAGGGTTAACTTTTGAATTTTGAATTTTAACCGTGTGATGACTCGATTGACACCACAATCAGTAAGTCCAGTGCACTCTCGCACCACCACATAGTATTACCAAAACAGGTATCGAAAACGCACCACACAGGCACACAGAACTTATAGGCAAAGCCCAACCTTGTATTTAGCTCATGAAAAAAAGAGCCTAAGTTCTATTGAACTAAATATGCAAAACAAGTATTAAAAGACACATAAATAGTTGACAGTCTGCAACTACTATTACATGATCTACACATGCACCATAATTTCTCAACACACTTAGCTTTTCACGAGCTAGTACTCAAGTATTGCGTTCAAGTAACTTGACGTCGTGCCAACACACTGCCCAATATTTTTATCTCGTTCCCTTGGTCATGCTGACATTTATTGACACCTTGCCATGCCGCCTGCATGTCTAAACGTGTCTTGTACCCACGTTCTATATCGTTAGCTTGGCCTCTTGCTCAAGCTTGCCTTCATGTTGCGCTAATGAATGTTGATCTTAATATTGGGCCTAGGATTGTCGTGCCTTGTTTTAGCGATGCCCGACGTCTACCAGCGTTGTCCAGTGACGCCCATGTATGCCCAAGCATGCCAATGCATGTTGACGCCCATGAGTGTTGATCTTAGCAGTGTGCCTAGGATCATCTTGTGCCTTACCTCGGCGTCTCCTAATGCCTGCTAGCATTGACCCTGTGAAGCCATTTTTTATCGACGCTCGTTGTTTCTCATTTTTTCACTCGTGCCAAGAGTCCTGGGTAAACCTTGCCCATTACTTCTCATCATTCCTTGGTCCTTGGATATACGTTGCCTTGTTATGCTGACGTCCCTTAACACACTTAGGGTTCCACCTTACCGAGGGTTAAGAGGGAAGGACACTCCCTTATAATCCTTTATGTAAAAAAAAACTCAAACGGCAGCAGTAGACATCAAAATGTCTGATGAGGCATAAAGAAGTCAACAGTGGGGCCCAACCACGGTTGACTCCATCGGTGTAGACTGACGATGAGTCCCGGTGTTTGCATTCACAAGACTTCAAAACATGGCACCATCCTTGTTTAACCAAAGTTAACCGAACCCGGTTAACATGTCAAAGATGTTGGCTTGGATATAGTACTGAAATCGAAAAGTGTCCCCTTATCCCACCTTCAAGGCGCCAACACGATATCTCAAGTCAAAAGATCACAAATATAATCGTATCTGTAGCATCATATTTTGACATTGTGTAAAGCTACTATGTAGGATATTAAGGATGATCATGTTCGGTTCCTTACTGGACTAGTACATCCCCTTGTGGTTGTTCTAATATCTTGATGTGGGAAAACTTCTTGTATGCAAGTCAGAGCAGACAATGATGAAGTAGCGGGTCGGAGCTGCTTAAGAGATCTTACCCGAAAGAAACAACCCATTATCAAGTAATGGTCTGGCTACTCTAATAGCCCAAAAAATGAAGCATCCGGCCTGCTAAGTGCAGCTCAGCCACGTATGGGCCTATTCGGTGTGAGATAAAGCTGCCTAATAAAGGCCTAATTGCCAGATCTAAGGATGATAAGTTGATGGTAACCGTTACCTCACCTACCACCCTCCCCATGCACGAACATGATTGATGCAACTTCCCGTAATGAGAGCAAAGTCAACATTTATGGCGGTTGAGTATGGAATGTGGAGAAGATCATGGTGGAGACAATTACCAGATGTACGATCTATTGTTGGCCCAGTGAGCTACCCAAGAGGGGAGGTGAATTGGGTAGTGATAAAATTTATCAGAATATAACACTTCAAAAATTAAAACAATTAATTTTATCCTAGAATTAATTATTATCTTTATAGCAGCGGATATATGTTATCAAACTAGGTGTACACCAAACAACAATATATAATTAAAATCACACCACGATATATCCTGGTTCACCAAGTTGTTCTTGGCTAATCTAGTTCTCCGAGCCCTACGGAGATTTGCACCCACTAAACTCAATATCCCTTTAAAGATAGGAACCAAACCCTCACAATGATTCTTTTCGCAGGCTCAAAATCAACCTTTATAATTCTTTTTTTCAGGCTCAGGAATAACCTTTTTTTTTTTTTTTTTTTCCCCCAGACTCAAGAATAACCTATCTTTTTACAGGTTAAAAATTAACCTAATTCTATTACAGGGAGAATCACGATCTAATCTTTTTTATATCTTAAGCTCAAGAATCAAAACCTCACAATCACTCCAAGTATCCTTTTCCCAAGTAAGGATGGAATCTTTACAATTCACTCACAAATTCAATCAAGGAAGAATTAACACATAATCTTTTTATACTCTAGGCAAATATTAAAACCTCAATATTTTTACAAACAATTGATAAGTGATTTTTCCACTACGAGTTTCTACAACCCCAGATAAATTCAAACTCAATTAATATCCCAATACTAGTGATAGAAAAGTGAGAATTTCAAAATCTGATAAATAAAGATGGGTAGCAAGCAATTAAGCACATAATATGATTTTCTCAAGAAATTATTTCAAAAATAATTTTCAATAAAAAGTGCAGAAAATAATTTCAAAGATCAAATTCCAAATAATAAATAATATAAGCAACAATTAATAGTAAGTAATTTGGAAAGATCTCACCAGGAAGCAGTGAAACTTCAGATCGGTAGTAGTAATAATCCACAACAAATATTTCTTAAGAACAATTCTTAGAAAAGATCTCACAATTCACTCATTATGATTACTCTTAGAAAGCATGAGAGCTGAATAACTCAGAATAATTTGGATTCTCTTGATATCTGATTTTTTTTTTTAATGTTAAATCCGCAGGTCTATTTAAATTCTCTTAAAACAAGCCCTATAACGGTTAGATCCCATAAATCATGATACTTAATTATACCAATAGACCCTCTATATCATAATGATTTATTCCTGATATAATTCACTTAAAATATCTCTTAAAATATTCAATTAAGTCCCTCAAACTTTTACTCAAACTTAATTAGATAAGATTGAAAGAATTATATGTACCAAATTGAGAAATATCAAAACTACTTAAACCATATCTATAGAGATAATTAAATATTAATTAAATAACTCAAAACATATTAGATCCCTAAGATATCTTACATATTTTAACCATAAAACGGCTAGTAACGACTACTTTTTGAATAAAATCTGAAATTCCATAAATCCTGAAATAGCTTCATCTGTCGACTGACCAAGACCCATTGGTCAACCGCCCAGTTCAGGATATAGCCAAGTCAAAATCTCTACGCCCATCGGTCGACTGCCCATTCATCACCTGTCGACTAGACGATTTAGAGAGTTTCATAAGTCGACCTATCTGTCAACTTAGAGATTCAGAGAGTTCATTTTCTGATCACAAGTCGACTCACTTGTTGACCTAGAGATTCAGAGACTTATTGTTTTAAGCTCAGGTTGACCTATCTGTCGACCAACAAATTCAACAACTTCATTCATTAATCATCGGTCGACTTACCTGTCGACTGAGAGATACTGGAATCCTTTCCTGAATTCGTTTTAAATCCAATTTCATTGACGTTTTTGCCCTTTTAATCAATTTCTTTTATCGGTTAGCTCTACTAAATACTTAAGTTCAATTTTAGTCAATTATTTTTATTTCTTTTTCAATTACACATAGAAGCAAATAATTTAACTAATTAGGATTCTATAAAAACACACATAATTTTGAAAAACATTTTGTGTAGTGTGTGATCCTAACCGGGATACATTAAGAGTTAGTATTTAACTTGAGTTGTTTTTCCTATGTTTTTCAATTTCATCAAACTCTTAATCTTCCATCATCTTTGTCATCATTTTTAGAATTGTCACAATATCTTCATGGTCATTTTCATAACTGGAACTAATAAACTGAAACACTCAATAAAATAGTTAGTTCTAAAAAAATTATCAACATTTAATTGTACATCAAAATCTTTGGATCAACACCCATATATACAGCAGGGAAGGAGGTATTAAAACACAGCTCTCAATAATATAATTAATGTATCCTAAAGTTTTCATTATCTCTTTAGAGAAATTTGATCTTATTCTCATACCGTAGGTTTTTTAGCCAACGCCACACTGGTATCCCCCATAGAACTAATTAGTTTTGCAAGTTGTGGAGGTTTCTGCCATGTGAGGAACAAGAGCAAAAAGAGGTTCATCGGCGAGATGAGATAACTATGATCAAGAATGACTGGTTTGAGCCAGGACAGTGAAGTCCCATTGCCAGTAAGCACGGGAGCACATATGGAGGCCTCAGACGGAGTGAATATCGTACTTCCCCTAAAGCATAGACTGCAAATACAAGAATTGATACCCTAACAGAGAAGATCACTATCATAGAAGGGATGATGATGCAGATCGCCAGACAAATGGTTGGGTATGCTCAATAGTCTCCTCTCTTTAGTAACGATTTCGGGGAATAAGTGGAGTCGCCAAAATATCTGGATCTATCACAGGGAAGATGAACAGAATAGAGAGATATGAGTACCTGCCCAGGTGGGGGATGGATGCTGACTCGAAATGAGCCGGTAGATTCCCATCAGTGACGTAGGGCAATGGAAGGTAGAGATCTACCGATGGACGAGCTGGACGTGCTGCGAAGGGGAACCGAGATGCCCTTCACCTCAGACATTCTGGAAGTACCGTTGTTCGATAAGTTTGACCCCACCAAGTTTTAGAAGTACAACCGAAGAACAGATCTAGTAGACCATATTCGATAGTTTAGGCATCTGATGTTGATCTATGGAGCTGGTAATTCTGCACTGTGCAAAACATTTGCGACAACCTTAAAAGGGTCGCCCGCCCTAGAGTGGTTGTACTCGTTACCACCTAACTCAATCTCATCCTTTATGGATTTCGAAAAGCAGTTCATTAATCAATTTATCACGTGCCAAAGGCTGATGAAGGGCACTGACTACCTGCTAACATTGCAACAAGAAAATGGCAAATCTTTACGTTAATATATTAATCATTTCAATGAAGAGTTGACGTGCATCGAGGGTTGTGATTCAAAACTTATTATAAACGTGTTCACCTCAGGATTGAGTCAGGTTGGTTCTTGGATTCGTTGACGAAGCACACCCTGAAGACCATGACTGAACTGATGGAAAAGACAAAACCCTATTGAAATTAGAAGACGTCAAATATGCATGTGACGACAGGTCAGCAATGAGAAACAACCCCAGGACTAACGAAACAAGTCATCAGAGAACTAAGAACAATACTTTGGATCGGTAGAGAGAGCATCCTAGGAGCTCAATGACAAGAGCAGGGGTACATCAGGAGCTAGACCTTCCAAGTTTATGTATGTCGATCTCTTGAATACTTCATGAGATCAAATCATTCGCAGTTATACAGTGGCCTCCTAAACTCCCGACGAAATCCACCAAGAACAAGGATAAGTATTGCGAATTCCACAAAGATTATGGACATGATACTAGTAACTTCCAGGAGCTTCAAAGGGAGATCAAGCAATTGATTGACATGGGACGACTATGTGGATATCTACAGGAGCAGATGAGGGAAATAAAAATATGAAAAAACAAAGATCGTTCAGAGAACCGCGATAATGAAAGAAAGAATGATGACCCAAACACTTGAACAACACTCGTGGGGTCATCTACATAATAAACACGATAAGTCCCTATGTTAGAAATTCAAATCGCGGGTGAAAAATGAAGGTCCGTAAGGCAGTAGAGGAGCGATGCTACGGGGAAGTGATGACTTTAACCAATAATACTGGGTCAGTGATCACTTTCAATGACGAAGATCATAGGGGGGTAGCTCACCCTCATGATGATGCCTCAGCAATAATACTTTGGATTTCCAGCTTCGAAGTTAAGAGAATCCTGATTGACACCGGCAATTCAGCCAACATTATTTTTGTAAATACACTTAATTAGATGGGTGTTCCCAGCTCGAACATTGGGTCAACCCAAACAGTAATAGTAGGCTTCAATAGGAATCTGAGCTCCCTAAAGGAAAAAATCACCTTATCCGTTACTGCGAACAAAGATGAAGGTAGAGTGACCAAAGCTATCGAGTTCATGATAACGACTCTACATCTTCATACAACGATATCCTAGGGCGACCCTGGATCCATGTAATAGGGGCTGTAGCGTTGACTCTCCATCAATACATCAAGTATGTGAAAGATGGCAGGGTGACCATAATCAGAAGAGACTAAGTAGTGTCCAGACAATGTTTAGCGATAGCCATGAGGGAAAGAGAGTTATACACTGACGACAAACGTAGAGACATGAAAAAGTGCAAGTTAGTAGCCCAGATCGAGGACAAGAGTTCTTTACATAATAAATATTTTTTTAAAAAAAAAAAAATTCCTGTCAACACACGAGTTTGAAGTTATTTACTAGGCCTGAGTATCCCGGTGTTGCGAACACTGGGACCACAACGTCAGGACTAAGTCCCCTTTTTTTTTTTGCCAACAGAAAGAGCAGAGAGAGGAGAGAGAGCAAAGAGGGGAGAGAGAGAGAGAGAGAGAGAGAGCAGAGATGAGAGGCATGAAAATGAAATGGGTTGAAAATCCAAGTATTTTTTTACATTTTATACCCCTAACGTTTTACCATTATTTCATCTTAAATTTTTTTTTTTGTTTTTTACTTTTTACTTCTTTTTTTTTTTTTTTAATTTCGTTTTTTTTTTTTTTTTATAAAAAAAAACTTTTTTTGTTTGTTAATTTTAATTTCTTTGATTGTTGTAATTTAAATTTAAAAGTGATGTCAAAAGGTCGATCGAATAAGTCAAACGTTTAATTGGTTAAAATAGTGAGGTAAAAAGTTCTGCAAACTAATCAAGTCGGTCGACCGACTTGACAAATCAGTCAACCATTAAAAATAGTAGATTTAAATTGCATGTCTTGATCTAACCTGTCAACTGAATAGGGCATCTTGTCAACCAAATTGAATTTTTTACTTGAATTCA
Organism: Eucommia ulmoides; assembly: GCA_016647705.1. Taxonomy (NCBI): domain Eukaryota; kingdom Viridiplantae; phylum Streptophyta; class Magnoliopsida; order Garryales; family Eucommiaceae; genus Eucommia; species Eucommia ulmoides. Next base: position 44,173,595 of record CM028329.1, read on the forward strand.
ATTGAAAATAAAAAAATATTTTTACTTCAATTGAAAAAAGATAAATATATTTTTTGCTTTAACAATATTTCTACTTCAAAAATATTTTTTGTAAAAATATTTTACTTCCAGTCCAAAATATTTTTACTTTAAAATAACATACTTCCTTGCCAATCATAGAATCGTTTACCTCATAATCAGAAGTTATAACGGTACTATAACAAAAAATCATACTATATTTTTTAAAGCAAAAAATATATTTATCTTTTTTCAATTGAAGTAAAATATATTTTTTTATTTTCAATTGAATTAAAATAAAAATTCAATTTAGTCGACAGAATATCCCATTCGGTTGATAGGTTAGATTAAGACATGCAATTTAAACCCACTATTTTTAACGGTTGACTGATTTGTCAAGTCGATCGATCGACTTGATTAGTTTGTAGAATTTTTTACCTCACTGATTTAACCAGTTAAACGTTTAACTTATTCGATCGACCTTTTGACCCACTCTTAAATTTAAATTACAACAATCAAAGAAATTAAAATTAACAAACAAAAAATTTTTTTTTTTTTTTTTTAAAAAAAATTGTTTAAGGTGAAATAATGGTGAAACTTTAGGGGTATAAAATGTAAAAAAATACTTGGGTTTTCAACCCATTTTATTTTCGTGCCTCTCTCTCTCTCTGCTCTTTCTGTTGGCAAAAAAAAAAAAGGGACTTAGTCCCGGCGTTGTGAACGCCGGGACTAAGCGAAGGAATATTATTTTTAAGGTCTCGACGTTCTGAACGCTAGGATAAAACTAAATAAATAAATAGAAAAATTGGAAACGGTCCCTGTGCTGTGAACACCGGGACCAAAGTGGTCCCAGTGTTCACAATACCGGGATACTCGGGCTTGGTAAATGACTTCAAACGCGCATGTTGTCAGGATTTTTTTTTTTAAAAAAATATTTATTATGTAAAGAACTCGGAGCTCTACAGATCTAGAATCCACAACCCAATTCATTTAATTTACTTTAAGACCTTTTTTGTGAGTTTTTGTTTTCTGATTTTTGTTTTGTGATTTTTTGCTCAAGTTTAGAAGAATAATTGTCCTTTGTTACTTTCTGAAATGCAATAAAAACCACTTACCTTCACAAAGAAATATCAGTTTCACGTTCTGATACAATAAATAAGACTCAACCGGACTGCCTAGATAAACTCTATCATAAACTGAACAGCCCAGCCCAGTTCACAGCTAGAGCTACCTCGCTTAGCTCAACCGAACTGCCTATATAAGTTCGTTCTTAAACTGAATTGCCCAGCCCAGTTCACAGCCAGAGCTACCTCGCTTAGCTTAATCGAACTGCCTAGATCAGTTCGTTCTTAAACTAAACTGCCAAGCCCAAGTCATAATATGACCTTCCCAGCTCAGCCTAACTAAAGCTTCCTAACTCAGCTCAACCGAACTGCTCAGATCAGGTCAATCATAAACCGAACTGCTAAGCCCAATTCACAGCCAGAGCTGCCTCGCCCAGCTCAATCGAATTGCCTAGATCAGTTCGTTCTTAAACTGAACTATCTATCCTAGTTCACAGCCAAAGCTACCTCGCTCGTCTTAACTGAACTGCCTAGATCAGTTCGTTCTTAAACTAAACTGCCAAGCCCAGTTCACAATCTGAGCTTCCCAGCTCAGCCCAACTAAAGCTACCTAGCTCAGTCAACTTAATTGAATTGCCTAGATCAGTTCGTTTGTAAGCCAAGCTATTCAGGGCAATTCATCAATCTAGATGCTAAGATTGATTCGACCATAAATCTTGAGGACCCAAGCAATCCATAACATGTTAACCACTTAAGCTTGTTATGGGGGAGGGCAGGAGGAGTACTTAGGAGTACTAATGGAATACCAATATGCCTAATATGCCTGGTCATTGCTCTAAACATCCATTTTTGATACGTTTGTGAAGTTAAATGCACCATTTGTGAAGTTAAATACGCGATTTAATACTCGATATGCGGTGGCCCAGGCCCTATATACATCCCATCTTGGTGAAAGTATTAGTTCGAAAGATCATTTAACACACAACATATGATGCCCTAGCGATCTAGAAAAAATAAAAAGTCTTGAACTTGTCACTTCCTATTACAAAATCAAAAGGTACATTACATCTTTCTTCCAACATAAATCAGATGTTACCATCACAAAAATCCTACCAATATTTGATGGAAGCCACTACAAAAAGATCGTAGGAGCTTATGTGGTGATTAATAAGCCCATACTATTCAAAAAATGCTCTTGAGGTTTTTTCACAAGAAACGAAAACACAAAAAAAAGAGAAAAGAGAAAAGAAAAGGCTTGAGACTAATACGATCTGGGAAAAGACACAGGACTTAAGCTTTCAGAATCTGAGTTTGAATAGTAGAACTCATGCTCCTCATACCGATTCAACGCTCGGATCAGAGAGCGTATCTTCTCTTTCTTCTCATCATTTTTCTCCCAAAGTTTGTTCATTTTCGTCTTCAGCACACCGTTATAGGAGTTGTGAAGGTCAACTTGGGCCCGTAGATCATCGATTTTTTTTTTGCCAACTTTAGGTGGTCACGAAGTTCGTGAATTTGAGACACCGCACAAAAATGGGCAGTGTCAAGGGAGGCGAAGGCAACACAAGCATCTTCGAGGGCGCAGAGTCGTGGATGCTCTTCATCGAGAACCTTAGCCATCATCATAAGCTCTTGAAACCGCCGCCCTAGTTCAACCCCTTTCTTCCTTTTGGCTTGAACGACATCTCTGATGTGGAGGATGATGGGGCCATGGCTAATATGAGATAAAAGAAAATTGAAGAAACAAGAAGAAAGGACGCTTGAATAAAACGTAAAGAAACCTAAAGAGAATTTGGCTTTAAATAGGCAAATCAACGTCCACTAAAAATCAAAAAGGGCAAAACCAAATCGTCGAAGCATTTAAGATGTCAGATACGAAACAGTGGCAACCAATATTGACGGAAAAAGACGACAATTCTCAAGACTAATATGACAAATATTTAAAGCTAGTCATAATTACAAAGTACCATCATTACAAAACTAATGAAAACAGGATTTGAAAAAACAGCCGATCAATTAAACAACGCCCAGTTGATCTATATCATCTAGTAGATGTACAACACGGACATCAGTAATGACCAGAGTTGATTCACTGAGCAGAGGTTGAACTTGGTCAGAAGTGACTAGAGCCAGACTAGAGCTGAGCTGAACAAGTTCAAGGACGAGCTGAGCTTAGACAACAAGAGGCTGAACTAAGTCAGGAACATAACAAACTTGATTGGAGCTGTGCTGAACTGGATCGGCGACAGGTTGAGCTTGGGCAGAAGCAGACTGAGCTAGTTCGGGAGCAAGGCAGACTTGATTTGAGGTGGGCTGATCCTATTCACAATGGAGCTTAACTTGGTCAGGATCTGGTTGAGCTTGATAAGCAGAAGCCAAGCTTTGAGGAAAAGACAAGTTTCTTACATAACCGACTGAGAGTTTTGTACTCGGATGTTGTACTAAAATAGAACTAGGACCTTTCTTATCTTCAGGGAAAAATTGGTCTAAAAAGGTAAGATCCAGCTCAAGATGTGCCTGGTGCACCTATGCTTGACAGAACCGGAAACCAACTAGCTGAATGCTCTCTTTGAGCGATTCAAAGTGTTCTAAGAGCTCATTGACCCCCTCCTTATGCTCAATCTTTTTCTACTCTACCGCTGCGGTCAGGTCCACTAAAGATTTAGCTTGCTCCACGGACTTTACCTCCAAGGCTACTAATTTAGCCTCGAGCACTGAGCTCTTAACCTTCTCAGAGCTCAGTTCGTCAAAGACCAACTTTTTTACTTTCTCTAATTGTTGGAGGGCATCTGTTTTGGCATTATGCTCTGTCTTCTTTAGATCAAGCTTGGACTGCTACCTATTGAGCTTCTCTCCCAATGTGGAGTTCTCAGCTGATAGTCTTTTAACATCAGATAAGAGTCTGGAGTTCTCACTGATCAGAGACTGATTGTTGCTCTGAAAAAACTCACATTGAGCGCGAGCAGTTTGCAAATTAGTCTTAGATTCTTTTTTTGAAGACCTCTCCAATGCCAGTTCGGTTACAAGGGAAGTCTTCCTCTCCTGTAGAGTTCGGAGATCATCCTCCAACCTACTGAACTTAGTTAGTTGATGGAAGAGCTGGGTATCCAGTTCATATATATCATCTAAACTCCCAGCAAGGGTAGAGGATAGGTGAATACTTTGCAATATACCCAAACCCACTCAGAATCTCATTTAAAACATTAAACAAATTACAAAGACAAATTCAAAATTACTTGAAGAAGCGCGCAGACGAGAGACCGAAAGAGCTCTGCTCGGCTACATTTCTCAATTCTATAACGACTTTTCTCCCAAGATTACTCATAGAGAAATCGAATGACATTCTCAAAGATCTTTTGATAATTTGAAATTGATTGACCTACCTCTTTCAACAATTGAAACATCTGTTCCTTAGAAGCTCCTGACAGGCTTGGGGTTGTAGATCACTAGCTCTTGACATAGGAGCAGGTGGAATGGGTTGAGTGCAAGCTGCTGTGGCATCAAAAGTCCAAACTATAGGAATCCCAACTGCTCGGGTAGTCGATTTTTGCCCATGAAGTTCAGTCGGGACTGGGATGCAAGACCTAGCAACTGAAATGGACACCACACAATGTCGTTTTATACACAAAGGCTCCTCATCAGAACCCGGTGATATGCGAAGGACAAATTGAGGTTCTTGAGACTGATCAGGTCGGGGAAGAACCACGGCGGTCTGGAAAACTGTGGTAGATGTGACAGATTGTGTGATTTTTTTTTGGGCACTCTCTTCCTCTTTCCCAAAGCTAAATTATACAATTGGGAGACATGGGCTTTATTGATCTTCATTTTTCGGGGCACAAACGCTTGTAAGCTAGTTCTTGGAAAATTCGATCTTTCGGTATCAAGAGCTTCCCTAATTGATTGATGACCTTTTGCGTTAAATGGAACCTTTGATAGATACTCCTACCTATGCAAAATAATTTATGAAAGGGTAAGGATGCCACAAAGGCGATAAAGCTAAAAAATTACAAAGATGGAGAAAGGAAAGTTACGTGGGTAATTGAAATGTCGTAGTACGACTGGGGGCCACCCTATCTCCTCGGAGGAAAATTCTCAATTACCTTTGAAGGATAAATAACAATTCTTCCAATCCTTTACGAATTATGGAAGGTCAGTAAGAAAAGTATAATATTTCATTGCGGAATAATAAAATCTCCCAGAATCATTATGGAATTTGAGATAGCACACGCTTCTTATCATCTCTATGGTTAAGGGTGCCGTGTTTAAATGGGACAGCGCAAGGGCACCCATAATTTGGCGAAACCCATTAGGAAACAACTAGGCTAGGGTGATTTCCAGTTGGCGGAATAAGTTATGAAGGAATAGAGTAACGGGAAGCTTGAGACCATATTTGAACATCCAGACGAAGAAATATATTTCATTTTCCTTACAAGAATAGGGGCATTTGTTTTTGGAGGGAGCCCTAATTTCAACCGATGAAAGAATTTCGAATGTATTCCAAAATAATCTAAGCCATTCCTTTCTGAAAACGCTCACCCCAGTTCACTGGGGAATCGATAGATGCACGAGCCACACTCATCAACACCCTTTCGGAGAAAGACGTGGACAAAGAACCAGCCTCCGCCAGACAAAGCAGCGGGGTAAAATCCATTACCGAAATCAAGAGCTTGGGGGAGTGCGAGAAAATACAATGCGGCAAAGAAATCAACCAACAAAGTAGGAGAAGAAGAGAACTTAAAGGAAAAAGATGACCTTTCGTTTTGCTTCGGTGAACCACCATGAAGGCCAGAAGGGCAAATGATGTGGGAAAAATTCCCGCATGCAAGTTGAAGCAGACGATGATAAAGTAGCTGGTCGGAGTTGCTTAAGAGCTCCGACCCAGAAGAAACAACCCTGTTGATCCTAAGATTTTGATGGACAATTAAATGTTGATATTTTTTGTGGAATTAAAGGTTTAATTGAGTATTTTAGTTTATTAGTTCTAATGATGAAGATATGATGACAAGTAATGAATGGATACTAAAAGATGATGACAAAGAAGATGAATGATAGAGATTGAAGAATTTGAAGAACTTCGAGAAAACAACTCATATTAAATTTCAACTCTTAATATCCCAATTAGGATCACACAAGGCACAATATGATTTTTATAAATATGTATGTTTTTTATAGGATTATAATTAGTTAAATTATTTGCTCCTATGTGTAATTGAAAAAGAAATAAAAATAATTGATTAAAATTGAATTTAAGTATTTAGTGGAACTAATCGAGAAACGAAATTTGTTAAAAGGGAGAAAACGTCGATGAGAATAAATTCAAAACAAATTAAGGAAAGGATCCCAGCATTGACAAGTCGACAAGTAAGTCGACCGAAGCACAAAAGAAAAAGTCTTTGAATCTCTCGGTCGACATGTAGGTCGACCTGAGCTTAAATGGTGAACTCTCTGAATCGATAAGTCGATAGGGCGGTCGACCTGTGACCAGAAATGTAACTCTCTGAATCTTTAAGTCGATAGATAGATCAACCGATAGGTAATGGATTTTTGGTTTGGTTACATTTTGAATCGAGTAGTCGAACGATGATCCTTGGTAAGTCAACTTATGACACTATTTCAGAATTTTGTGGAATTCCGGATTTTATTCTAAAGTGGCCGTTATTAGCCATTTTATGGTTAAGATCTAAGAGATATTTTAGGGATTTGATATTATTTGAGATATGCAACATATATTATGATATCCCTATAGATTTGGTTCATTAAGTTTGAATATTTCTCAATTTGGTACATATAATTCTTTCTATCTTATTTAATTGTGATTGAGAAATATTTGGAGGACTTAATTGAGAAGTTTAAAAGTTATAATTAAATGATTTGAACCAGGATGAAATCTTAATGATATAAGGGGTCTATAAGAGCAATTAAATGTCATAACAAATGGGAACTAGCCATTGGAGAGCTTATTTTATTCCCTTTTATATATACCTACGTTTTTCACATTTAAGAGACATATCAAGAGAATTATACTGAGCTTTCTAAGGAGTAATCATATTGAGGTAATTTTGAGATCTTTTCTAAGAGTTATTCTTGAGAATTATTTGCTGTGAATTATTGTTGTTACCGATCTGAAGTTTCATTGCTATCATTATTCTTTCGGTGGATTCCGGGTGAAATCTTTCCAAATTACTTTCTATTAATTGATTACTTGATTATATTTGAAATTTGATCTTTGAAATTGTTTTCTGATTTTTTATTGAAAAATATTTTTGAAATAATTTCTTGAATAAATCTGATTATGTGCTACCCAATTTTTGTTTAAAATCAGATTTTGAATATCTCACTTTTCTATCACTAATTTTGGGATATTAATTGAGTTTTAATTTATTTGGGGTGATAGAAGCTCCGAATGAGAAAAATCACTTATTAATTTGTAATTGGTGAGTTAAGTGGCGGATTGAATACTATTGCTAGTATTTAATTTAAGGGTAGCTGGTTTCAGTCTCTTCTTGTAAAGAGATTGATGTAATAATTCTTCCTTGATTGAATTGATTTGTAAGCAATTTTGTAACGGTTCAATCCTTACCGGGTAAAAAGATATTTAGAGTGTTTGTGAGATTTTAATTATTTAGTCTAAGGTATAAAAAGAATTAGATTATTCTTGAGCCTGTAAAAAGTAGAGGTTATTCCTGAGCCTAGAAAAAAGAATTTGTAAAGGTTGATTCTGAGCTTGTGAAAAGAATATTTGTGAGAGTTTGGTTCCTATCTTTAAAGGAATATTGAGTTTAGTGGGTCCGACTCTCCGTCGGGCACGGAGGACTGGATTAGTCAAAAGTAACTTGGTGAACCAGTATAAATTTCTGGTGTGCTGCTATTTTTCATTATTTATTTTTGTTGTTTGGTGTGCACCTAATTGATATCATATTTCCGTTGTTATATAAAGATAATAATTAATTTAGGATTAAAATTAATTATTTGGATTATTGAAGTATTTTTTCTCTGATAATTTTTTTTATCTACCTAATTCACCCTCCCCTCTTGGGTAACTCACTGGGCCAACAAACCCAGTAGTAAGTAATGAGTTGGCTGTTCTAATAGCCCAAAAATAAAGTGTCTGGCCTGGTAAGTGCAGCTCAGTCACGCATGGGCTTATTCGGTGTGAGACAAAGCCGCCTAATAAAGGCCCAATTACTAGATTGACACAACTTCCCGTAATGAGAGCAAAGGCAACATTTACGGCGGTTGAGTATGGAAGGTGGAGAAGATCATGAAGGAAACAGTTACTAGAGGTACGGCCTATATAAATAGCAGAGAATGAGGTATCAAAACACAACTCTCAATAATATACTCAATATACCCTAAAACTTTTATTCTCTCTTTTAAACAATTTGATTTTATTCTCACGCCGAAGATTCTTTAGGCGACACCATATCGTTGTCCCCCTATAAAACTAAGTGGTTTTGCAGGTCGGAGCGCAGGTTGCAGATGTTTTCGGCATGTGAGGGCCTGAAACACGTACTTGGTTTCTTTTGGCAACATCATATCTCATACTAATAGTTTGAGATTCGCTACTCTCAAAAGTAAAAAAAACAACAGAATAACTTAGTGTAAAGTGTTGAAAATCAGTGTTCAACCATCCATTATCTATTAGGAACAAATTGAAACGGAAATCTACTTCTTTCCATCCAGTTTTTACAATTCTATATGATGAAAATACACAACACCATATATATTCACGCTGCATGAGTTCAATTCATATCGGATCGTGTATGTGTATATATATATATATATATATGCCATGCATACTTTTGACGGTAGTGGTTTTACGTCGAAGTTTCTCCCAAGGAATGTATGTTCCGCTACGTACCATAACACATATTCAGAGACATTTATATTAATTATAATTATTAAATTATTCATATGGCCCATAGACTTTTTTTTTCAGCTCACCGGAATCGGCAAAATGGCTTGAGCTTCCACGAAGAGACTACATATTAGCAACCACTAACCACTTGAAAGCTACTTGAAAGCTAAAAATACACGTATGAACACACACTGTTATATATGCGCACACATATTTATTCATGCCCAGTGTGTCAATGTATGTACTGATGATTTTCTTAATCTTTGTCGAACTTTTTGATCTTTACGCGTGACCCAACTTGTTAGATATAGATATAGATATAATTCATGTAACTTTATATATGCTATAATGTAGACTAAATAAATTAAATATAATAGATATATTTTTGGCACATCTATATAATATGTATGTATAGGACTGAATATATGTACTGATAATATTAAATTCCGGCAAAACGCGGTTTAATTTGCATCGTAGCATGAGTAAGTACCGCCGGCCACCGAAAGTGATGTATATAGAGAATGAGCCCTAGCTAGTTTTCTAACACCATATTATATTATTATAGAGAGAGAGAGAGATTAAATAATAATAATGATGATAATCTCCACCTCGCTAAAAGTAGTAACTCTCAAGAAATATGAATCTCAAGCTGGCTGTGGAGCATGCAGCAGGGCTGGGATATCACAGTGTTTAAAATTAGTTTTTACCTGTTTTCTTTTGCAGCCTTTAAAGTTTCTCTAAATTTGTTTAAAAAGTGTGATATAACATAAATTTAGAGACTAAATTATTAATCAGAAATCCAGCAATTAAATTTTGAATTTAATCATGATTATACCAGTCCGATATAAGAGAGTGTATCCTTAAGATCGTCTAGTAAGATGATTACTTAGTCAAAGTAAGTGCAACCGGGTCCGAACACACGTTACTATAAAAAAAAAAAATAAAAAAAAAAAAATTATTAATTTATTTTATTTTTTCTTTTAGCATCAAATAGCGTCAAATGGGTAATTGTACTTCAATAATAACATTTATTCCTCACTCATTTCTAAAAGATAAACTATATATAAACCCCATAGAAATGCCAAACTCATAGTGTACAACAATATATAATGTGTGTGTATATATATATTCATGGAAGGGAGAGACTCCATGGAAACCAAGGATTCATGCACATGCTTCCCTCTTCCTCCCATGAATTTACTCAAGAACACCAAGTGGGGTGGGTGGAGTGCATGCATGTTGGTATATACCCCCATCATTTTTACAACTCAAAACTATTAGTGCATGAGTTGTAGTTACAAAAATTAATGTTAATGTAATGTATATAATAAGTTCGAACAATTTTCGAATATATAAAGATATTGATGATTCGTTTTATTTTGGACTAGAATGAAAATTTTGAAAGAAAGCTTAAAATTTGGAAAAATAAATTGCCACCCATTTTTTTTCTATTTAATTGTATTTCTCTCTTCCTCTAAGCCATATCCCTCATTTATTTCCCATATTCCCTAGACTCTCAACTTTTTAATTTTTGAAAAATTATGAGATTGTTATTCAAATAAGACATTAATTTTTAATATTTTATGTAATTTTTTCTCTTTATTTTTTAATTCTTAACATTAACTAGACTAAATCTATATAGTTGATGTTAACTGGTGTTGAACTTGTATATGATATAATAGTTAATGTTAACTAAAATACAAATAAAGAATTAAAAAAATTAGTCGTTGAGGATTAAATATATAAATTCTCTATAAATAGGATGAAAAGCTTTAAAAATTGAACTAGAGGACTATATGATAAGAATCATTTTATTTATTTATTTATAGTTAAATTTATTAAATAAAGCATGACGTATATATTTTGTCTTATACATTTTGGATTCACATTTTGAGAACTACTTAGGTAAACACTTATTAAATTTAATAATAATGAAAAATAGTTTTATTCTTTAATTTTAGTTAGATATGTTAATAGAAAGTATTTAGTAATTATTTAATTGCATGTAGAAATTAAAAGTAAGAGTCAATATATATTTAAGGAAAAATTACACTTTTGGTCCATAAAGTTTGGGATGAGTTTTTATGTGGATTCTGAGGATAACAAAGTTGCACATTTGTCTTTTAAGTTTATTTTTGTTTCAATATGGTCCAACTGCAAATTTTGTAAACGAAATCAGATGAAATGCCCTCAGTATAAGAGTAGTTTTATCAATTTTCCTTCTTTAAGTTTGAGTGAGTTTTTAAACGGACCATGAGATTTTCAATGGGGGCACATTTGCACTCATGAAGTATGACCTAAATCCCACATTGGTCCCTATGGTTTCAACTTGAACACATAGCTCCCTAAAGTATGTCAATTGTTTCAATATAGGACAAGTCATTAATAGTGTTAGAAAATAGACGGAAATTGGTTAGGTGCCTGACACATGACTTTTTCACTAGGGGCAAAAAAAATATTTTTTCTTTTGAAATTGTCTGTCATCGTCTTCTTTCTACTACTTCGGCAAAGACCACCGCTCTCACCCCAAAAATTCATAATCCTACTTGTAAAATGATTAAATTAAATTATTTTTTAACCCTCCAAATTTTACATTTGTACTTAATTGATCAGTTTTTTTAATTACTATTTATTATACATATAAATTAGAAAAATAAAATAGTGCCTTTCAGCACGAGAAATTCCTAGTAATCTATATAATAAATTAGGATGGTTTTTTATAATGTGTTTTCGTTAATGGTTTAAATTGATTTAAACAAATTGGATAAATAAAATGGGCAGTTACCAAGAAGTTCATATATGAGAACAAAACTACCGAATACACTTTTTTGAAAAACATGTTACAAGATAATCCTTTTACCTTTTTGTGACGATTTTACCCCTCGTGTTGAATATAACACGGGTTCATGTTGAATATAACACGGGCTCGTGTTATATTCAACACGATCTCATATTGAATATAACACGATATCGTGTTATATTCTACTTTCACTATCGTATTCAACATGAGATTGTGTTACATTCTAATTTTTTCATTTAAATTGATAATTCCTCTCTCTTACATTCATATACTTGATTTTCACCAATATAAACTAAATCAATCCAACCAAATGAATCCTAAATTCCGTTCAAATCAATCAAATCAACTCAAACAAATCAACTAAATCAATGCAAACCCTAGATCATTTTATATTCCAAGTGTTCAAAAATACAATACCATTCTAATCAAAGAAAGTGGGATTCACAATCAACCATCAAAGTCCAACTCGGGATGTAATTTTTCTCAAATTAAGTTATTATCATAATAGTACTTCAGAGAATCAATAGGGAAAATTAATTTTCTTGGGTGAAATTTGCAATCCATAAAAGGTATTTGAATATCAGATTCAAACATCAATTTGAATCCACGCAGAAGAGAAACCCTGAAGAACATATCTAGAAAGAACCCAGATCTGTCCGCCAACCCCCCCAAACCACCAGATCTGCCCAAATCAATACAAATCAAAGAGAAATGGAAGATCTCGAACTTGAATGTGCAGAGCATTGAGAAGAAAGCATGTCCGATCACGAACGTGAACAACAGATTGATGCACACAGTTATCGATTGGCCGGCAGATCTGGTCTCCAACGGGAAGATCTCGCTGGGGATGAGCTACCCTAGGGGTCCCTACGGCCAGGCGAACGCCAACACATAGACGCAAATCATCACGACGACGAAGATCGCAAAGCCTTGGCTTAGATTCTCCGAATGGTCCTTGACCTTGAGGCTAAGGATGATGGCGATCATGACCTGAGAGACGAACATCTAGACGTCGGCCTTTGGTAGGAGAAGGCGACGACCTACCTTGTCCACAGTGTAGAGAGCGAAGACTATTGCTGAGAGAGAGGCAGATTGCGAGATCTGAGATTGTGTGAGGGTGATGTATATACGGAAGGGTAAAATAGGTAAATCAAAAAAATTAGGACTTCTTTGTACATAGTAACGCTTTTCTTAGGATCACGTGTGCAAAAAAAAAAAAGTGCGGGACAATCTTTTAAATTTAGTTTTTTAGGAAGGCTATTTGGTATCTTTCCCTAAATAAAATTGAACTATAGAAGTTTTGGTCGGAAAAAGTTCCCACCCAAAAATTATCATTCTCACTTTTAAGGCAATCAAATTAAATTATATTTTTACTCTTTAAATTTTATAGTTACATTTAATTGTCTATTTCTGTATATATTTTTTTTTATTTATAAATTAAAAAATCAATATAACAAGAATTGTTGTAATTTTATATGTTACATATAATTACGCACGAAAGTACTTGCTAGAGGCATGCATATATGGAAGGCCAAGATTCTCTCTAATCACCCTAATCATGATGAGCAAAAGTCATAATTTAGATGGCGAAAGTGGCAATTAAGAAAAATATTGGGGATACCAAATTATCACTATAATTTTAGGGTTATTTTTAAGAAAGTAAGATAAAATTTAAGGAATATTTGTTTAAAAAATCGAGAGCGGGCCGGCTTCAAAAATTCATTTAAAAAAAAAATATATAATATATTTATATGGGGTCAAAATATAATTTTGAATATCTTTTGGGGTCCATGATTACACTTTTTATAATTTAAAAAATATCAAAAATTAAGAAATTTAAATATCCTATCGATTCGTGAAAATTTAGAATATGAACTTGTATTTTAATTTCTATTTCTTAATTATTATTCTTAATTTTTTGACAAACGAAAAAAAAAAAATGTGACTACAAGTGACGATGAAGTGCCACATCAGCAGCACATGTCCTAATCAGCAAATCTTCATGCCAGCTAAGCGAACACTTTTAGAAATATTTTGGCAAAACCTTTATCGGAAGGAAGCCGTTGGTGGGCCCATTCGAATCAGATGAAGATGACGTGTCACTTTTACTGCTCCCATAATATTCCGAAGTCTCAGGAGGACTAATTTCTCCCCCCCCCCCCCCAAAAAAAAAAAAAGAGAAAAAAATAAATCAATACAACTATCTCATATTCTCTTCCAATATTTTATCTCTCATTTATTCCAATATGATATCAAAGCTAATATTTTCTGGTCTAATTTCTACTAAAATTTTGGGAAAAAAAAAAAAAAAAACATCGTCATCGCTACCTTCAATATTCATATCACCGTTCATCCAACCTACACCAAATGTGCCACTACCATCAAACTCGTCTCTCAACAACGAGTCCAACACCACCGGGTAGAAGACAAACCACGTCCTCACGCATTTTCATATGCCGCGAGAGAAGTTTGTAAAACTGCCATCAACTCCATCATCATCTATAGGCTCCACCGCCGTTCCTACATTATCAACCACCATACCATCTGAAGCAGCTTGATGGGAAGAAGACAAACCCTCACTTATTTCATTCGACGAGACTCGTCTTCCTAATCCTACCTTCTACTGTTAGTTGGTTGGTAGCCTGGTATACCTTATAGTGATGCACTTAGACATCGCTTATGCATTTAAGCAGATCAACCAGTTCTTCTTCGTACCACGGACCGTTTATTACTCAGCAGTTCTACGTATTTGTGATATTAAGAGGACACTCTTCGATTGTCTTCACTTCTCTTTAGAGTCATATCCAATGTTGCATGTCTACATAGACGCTAATTGAGCTAGAGATCCCATTGATCAACGCTCTACTATAGGATATTGTTTCTTCCTTGGAGACTCCCTCATTTCGTGGCGTAGAAAAAAGTAAACAGTAGTCGCTCGATCTAGCGTAGGAGCAAAGTGTTGTGCTCTTGCTAATGGCACCCAATAATTACTTTAGCTCCAATGATTGGAGTGCCTTCTCCCGATGCAACCACAATTTATTGTGACAATCAGAGTACTATACAAATCACTCACAATGACATTTTTCACAAGCACACTAAACACATCGAAACTAACTGTCACGTCATTCGTCATCGCGTTGTCCAAAATATTGTTTATCTCTACTTAGTCAGCTATGCTGATCAGACTACAATTATTTTCACAAAGACTCATCTACCCAGATGTTTTTACACTTTACTTTCCAAACTCAAGTTGATATCAACTTTATCACATGGAGTTTGGGGCGAGATGTTAATATGTGTCATTATTTAAATTCTTATTTTGTCCTTGCGATATAAAATTCATTCGTGAAATTACTTGATTACAGTTGTTTATTTGTTGACTTTGATGGTGACTTTGATTATTTTTTCTCTTTCTTTTTTTCCTTTTTTTCCCTCCCTCCTTCATCCTCCCATGGTCCCACCACCATTTTCTTCGGCGATTTTCATTGTCGGTCTTCTTTTTCTTCTTCCTCCTCTCTATCTCTTTTCTCCTCACTGAATCTGTGAAGATCCAACGATGAGGCACAGATATGGCATCTAGACACGTGATCTTCCCATTTTGGACGCCTGATCTACAAAGATTTGAGAAGCAGAAGATAGATAGAGAGAAGAAAAAGATGACAAAGAAGAAGAAGAAGAAGAGATAAGGCAGAGGAGGAGAAGGAGTTGGCGTGGTGATGGCAGTAATGGTGGAACTTTACAATGGGTTTGAGAGAGATAAAAGAGAGAGAAATAGAAGAATAAAAAGAGAGAAAATAATTATTGACAAGGATAAAATGATAATTTCTTAATTTATTGTTTTAGATTTTTTTTAATTGTTAAAAGGTAAGGGCAAGAGATTAATTGACCAATATTTTTTTTAGAAGAGGATTTCTGTGGTATTTGTTAAAGGGAAAAGTACAATTTAGACCCTCTAACTATTGACACATTTCTAAGTGGTCCCTCTAAGTTTAAACGTTTCATTTCAAACTCTCTACGTATCATAACGTTTCAAAATAATCTCTCCGTTAGAGATTCTGTTAAAACTAATAGAATCTCAAGGGCAAATGGTCTTTTCACGTTTTTAAAATTTTTAATCATTTTTAATTAATTTTTTTTTTAAAATTTTTTTTAATCTCTCCCTCTCTCTCTTCCTCTCTCTCTCTCCCGCCACCTCCCTCTCCCACATTCCCTCTCCCTGCCACCTCCCTCTCCCTCTCCCTCCCACTCCACCCTACCCTACCCCACCCCCTACAACAGGTGGTGATTTTTCACCGCTTGTTGCAGGGGGTGTATTCCACCCCTGCAACAGGGGGTAAGGGGTGAGTGAATCACCCCCTGAAAACACCCCCTGTTCAAGGGGTGTATTCCACCCCCGCAACAGGGGGTAGGGGGTGGGGTAGGGTGGGAGGGAGGGAGAGGGAGGTGACGGGAGAGAGAGAGAGAGAGAGAGAGAGAGAGGGAGGAAGGGGAGAAAGAGAGAGAGAGATTAAAAAAAAATTAATTAAAAATGATTAAAAAATTAAAAAAACATGAAAGACCATTTTACCCTTAAATTCCGTTAGTTTAACTGATTTTCTAATGGAATGATCATTTTGAAACATTATAATACGTAGAGAGTTTGAAATGAAACGTTTAAACTTAGAAGGACCACGTAAAAATGTGTCAATAATTAGAGGGTCTAAAATGTACTTTTTCCTTTGTTAAAAGATATGGGTTATCATGACCATCGTCTCAGATATAAAGGTATCAATGATAATTTCTCTTTTTAGGATGCCCTTTATTAGTATTTATATTTTTCAATTCTATAAAATTGTAGAAAAAAATAGAGAAATATCATTCCACACTTCAAAATATCCATAATACTATTTGTGTGAGAGAGGAAAAATGCAATTGGACTCTTTAGAGTGCCAATAGGACTATTTAAAAAAATAAATCTTATTTTATGTTTTGAAAATTTTCTATAAAAAATAAAAATACATAGACTTACATTTTTTATTATTTGTTGGAACAATAAAAAAATGATATAAAAATACAAATGCTAATCAAATGATTTTTTGCTTCATAATTATAAAATATCACCTTTCAATATTAATTGTATTGAACTAATATGCATATAAAAAATGAAATAATTTTTTTATATTTATCATTTGAATAAATAGTTTTATAATCAATTATTACACTCCTCTTCAGTGTTATTTTGGGGTCAATCCTCAAAAAATTGGAATATTGTTCTAGGCTAAATTTAATAATAAAATATTGTTTAAGAAAGCCGTTTTTTTATATAAAGTTTAAATATCATGTGAAAAAAATAGTTTGATAAACCTAAATTGAGATTTTTTTTTTTTATTTTTTTTTTCCCTATTTGGCACGATATTAACAACAACAAAAAAATTATGGAGATAAATTTGAAGGGCCCCATGCACAGACGACCGCCTTAATAGAGAGCTGCCGGATTGGATTTACTAAAAACCTATCATCCCTTAATATCAACTATCAATACCACTTGATATTTTTTTTAAAAATTCACGTTTTAAATTCGGTATTATTATTTGAGATGTAATTGTGATCTCAAATCCAACCATTGACATATTTGGGTTATTTTTCCAATTCAATGGAAAATATGATTTTTTCAATAAAATATTCTTATTACAAATATTTTTTGTAATAGAAATGCCAAGTGTACTTTAAAATTTTAATTTTAAATAAAGTGAAAGGAATACGACAATTAATTTTGATAGTAAATAATGGATATTTTTATAATTGATTTTAAAAAAGGTAAAAAAGAAATCTATTTTTTTGGTACAATAAAAAAACAAACTGAAACGATGAACACCTATCAAAGATTTTTGATTTTATTTTAACAAAGATCAAATTTGTCATGTATTTTAGAGAATTAAACAGGATTTTAAATTCCTCCTTCCTATCAGCCCCTAATTTTGCTAGAAAGTCCGTGAATATATTCTTCTCCCTAGGAATTAATTGGATCATATATCCTTTCTCCTTCATAATTCTCTTGCAGTCCTCAATCCAGGCTCTAAAGTGGTGGTTACTCAGACACTCATCCTTGATGAGTTTAACACATCTGCCGCATTTGTCTTCACAATAATCCTTGGGTACCCTCCATTGGTAGTTGTAATAATTTTATTTTATTTTTTATTTATTTATTTTCCAAATGTGTAATCCATTACTTTTTCCTTTCCGGGTACTAATACTTTCATTAAGTTGTATTTCGCTCTTAAGACATCAGTCCACGGGCTGCCATTATTTTCCAGGTCCTTACAACCTAATTTGATCATATATGCGTTGATATGGGAAAACTTCTGCTTGTAACTGACATGGACATGAAGCCTTAACGGGTCGAATCGGGTCATAAATTCGATTTGACCCAGATAGACCCAATGGGTTATATAAGCCGAAGAATAATGAGCCCAATGGGTCAGTGTCTTCGGCAGTCTTTTGTGCAAGACAAACGACCTCTTGAAGAGGCCCATTAATGGGCAGATAGAAGCCTACGGTGTTGAGGTCCAAGGAATAACGGTCAGCCCGTCATGACTGTCTCTCTTACACTTGAAGAACATTATAAACCGGATTGACTGTAACGGTCCATATTTAATGGGAAACGTTACAGAGATCTCTCCTGAAATAAATGAGATATTGGTTATCTTCCAAGCCGTTAAGAGTGTATTACATAACAGGCGGCCTCTCCAATGAAACGGCGGAATATCTTCAAGTTTATATAAAGGGCAAGTATCACTGATATTTATTTATGGTTCAATCTGTGTATTAACTCCTCCCATTACCAGATTAATTTATTCTTACGCTGGAGATTCTTTGGTCAATACCATACCGGTGTTCCACTTGAGAACTCACAGTTTTGCAGGTTAAAGGAGAAAAACGAAGATGTTTTTGGCATGTATGAAGCTGTTACATGTACTGAAAATTTCTGAAAACATCATCCGTTGTTTAGATATATGACTTTGCAAATTCGCAAACCTCCTGTTTTCTAATTTTACAGACTTTATCCCAACTAATTAAGTGAAATTTTATGTCATGTTTTCGTTCTCCAAATGAATTTTTTGTTCATTTTATCAATATTATCACACATTTTTTTAATAAGGAAGTTAGTTTGTATAGAATATCTTGGAATAGCCATAGTAACAAATTTAATGACAAGAGTTATACCAATTAAGAATAAATTCTTAGATTTTCAAGGAGAAAGTCGATTTTGAACTTTCTCCACAACATGATTAGAGTAACTATATATAAGGTCACCCAAGCCCTAAATTTGACATTTCATTTGTTTAATTGCTTCTCTTGATCCAATAGTCCACGTGTCACTTCTTGGCATGAAAGCCGTGAAAGCTTCATACCACCATAGGTTATTGAAACATTTCCTTGTGATTTCTAAATCGAGCAAATATACAGAGTCTTAATTAAATATCTGAATGACAATAATAGAAAGCAGACTTTTGCTTATGATTTGAGCCTGGCCCCACAATTTTCCCAAAGCAAGTCTCTCTCTCTTTTTCGATTTTTCAAGATACACAAGATTAATCTTTAGAAGCCAAATATCTCTTCCAAAATACTTGAAATGGCTCCAGATTTAATTTCTGAAAGTGTTACTCAAGCCGCTCAAATTCTTTTCACTTGACCAATTTATGTTCTCTCTCCTATTTCCACATGGTGGCGCCTCTATATAAGCACCTCCTCCCTCCTCTCCATCCAACCAAAAACTCACTCCTCTCACTTCAATCCTTAATCAAAACCCATTCTCTCATCTGAAAAAAACTCCCAATTCTTCAAGAACACTACTTTTTCGGATACCCATTTGAAAAAAATGTTTAGTTTTTCCGATTCCAGTGACTTATTTTCTCGCCGGTGCGTTTGGGTGAACGGTCCGGTCATTGTCGGTGCCGGTCCGTCGGGACTCGCCGTCGGAGCTTGTCTCAGGGAACAAGGGATACCCTTCGTTGTTCTGGAGAGATCCAACTGCATTGCTTCGCTGTGGCAGAGACGAACTTACGATCGCCTGAAACTCCATCTCCCGAAGCGATTCTGCCAGCTGCCGAAGCACCCGTTTCCCGATCACTTCCCGGAGTACCCAACCAAGAAGCAATTCATCGAGTATCTCGAATCCTACGTGAATCATTTTGACATCAAGCCGCAGTTCAACGAGTGCGTTCTGTCGGCTAAGTACGACGAGGCTTGCCGTCTCTGGCGTATTGTGACGGTTTCGACCGCCGGCTCCGTCAAGACGGAGGTTGAGTACCTCTGCCAGTGGCTGGTGGTGGCCACTGGAGAGAACGCGGAGGGCGTTGTGCCGGATATCGAAGGGTTACAGGACTTCGGTGGGGAGATCATCCACGCCTGCGATTACAAGTCCGGCAACAAGTTCCGGGGAAAGAAAGTTTTGGTCGTGGGTTGTGGAAATTCCGGCATGGAAGTCTCGCTGGATCTCTGCAACCACGATGCTAAACCGTCAATGGTGGTTCGAAGCTCGGTAAGTAATAAAAAACCTATCATCATCATCAAAAAAATAAAATAAAATGAATCCACCATTCAAAACTTCATATTCTAATCTAACTTCTGCCCTGTTTCTTCATCTTCAGGTTCACGTTTTGCCCAGAGAAATTTTCGGGAAATCGACGTTCGAGCTGGCGATGTTGATGATGAAATGGCTACCCCTTTGGATCGTCGACAAGATTCTACTGATTCTGGCATGGTTTATCCTCGGAAACATGGCGAAACACGGGATTAAAAGACCGTCGGTGGGTCCACTGGAGCTCAAGAAAACTCAGGGAAAAACCCCTGTTCTCGATATCGGCGCACTGGAAAAGATCAGATCCGGCGAAATCACGGTGGTTCCGGGAATCAAGAGATTCTCTTGCGGTAGGGTGGAGCTCGTTAATGGCAAAAATCTAGAGATTGATTCGGTTGTTTTGGCAACTGGGTACCGCAGCAATGTCCCTTTCTGGCTACAGGTAAGAAAATGCTCCGTTTTTCTCATTTCAGACCCCATTTTTAATGGCAAAAAACAAAAATCAACTGTACCACAATTTTGGGTTTTGTTTGCTAATGTTGTTTGATTTGATTTTTAACAGGAAAGTGAATTTTTCTCCAAAAATGGGTTCCCAAAGAGGCCATTTCCCAATGGGTGGAAAGGAAAGGGAGGGCTATATGCAGCTGGGTTCACAAGGAGAGGGCTGTCCGGCGCATCTGCAGATGCGGTCCGAATTGCACAAGACATCGGGAATATTTGGAAAGAGGAATTGAATCAGAAGAAGAAGAAAATGCCTACCCATAGAAGATGTATTTCCGTGTTCTAATATTGGGAATTTTTTTATAATTTTATAATTTTCTATTTTGGGTTTTCAAAAATAAAAAGTACGTGTATAAACGCGAGTTTAAAAAAGAAAAGAAAAGGGTAGGATACAGAACAGCCCTCTCCAGAAAGCCCAGTTCTTTAGTTTTAGAATGGTTGGGCATTTTTGTATAGCGAGGATGATGAGGCTTGTTTTTTTTTTTCCTTTGTTTTGACCTTATGGTTTCTTGTTTCATACTTGTTTTTTGTAATATGATTTAGTGATCATTTATTGATTATATTGAAAAATATTTCCATTCTCCATTTTCCGCTTCCTTTTTATCTCTTTGACTAATCAAAAGATGTTGACCCAATTAACTAGGAGAGGCATCTCATTTTTTTAATCAATTAAGGTTCAACAATTCTTCCTTTTTATCTCTTTGACTAATCAAAAGGTGTTGACCCAATTAACTAGGAGAGGCATCTCATTTTTTTAATCAATTAAGGTTCAACAATTCTTTTAAGGAACACTGTAGAAATCAAATTTCAAATTTAATTTTAATTGTACTAAATTGATGTGAGGGAGTACGCTCTTAAGATCGTCTGGGGAGACGATTAGTCAAGGTGCACATGAACTAGTTCAAACACATATTACCGTTAAAAAAATAAAAAAAAAAATCTCTCTTTGGCTGGTAAGAGCCCATTTAATTCACTACTAGAAATTAATTTTTTGGAAATTAAAAAAAAAAAAAAAAAGAATTTTATTAATTAGTTCTCTATAGAGACCCTATTGAAGATTCAGACTCTACTAATTTTTTAGAAAAAAATTCTTCATTTTTCCCTCCTAATAATATTTATTTGCGATTTCTGTTATTTTATCCTATGCGAAAAGACAAAAATATATACACATAACGTTAACGTTAACTCACTCCACATTTTTAGCAAAACACTCTTCCTTGTATTTTTTTATTCTTTTGGTGTGTGTTAATTCATTTTTAATCGCGTTAACCTTAACTCATTTTTTGTGTGTGTTAACAATAAAACATTTTATTTTTTTTTGTGTGTGTGTTCCAAGTCACCACATATTTCTTTATCTGTATCTGTGCATTAACGTTAACGCATTTTTTACTATCGGATTTTGGGTTTCAATGTTAACATATTTTATTTTTTTAGGGGTTCTGTGTTAACGTATTTTACTTGAATATTTACGTTAACGTTCTACCACATACTTTTGTCTTGTGCGCGTTAACGTTAACTATTATATGTGGTATTTTATTTTTTAGGTTGAATGTGTGATTGAGTTGGATTTGTGTTAATGTTAATACACATTTTTTCTGAGAGTCTCCTGTATTAACGTTAACGCATTCACGTTATCTAGAAATCCATATGTGAGAAAATCAAAAGCAAACACTGACGGTAACGTTAAAACACATTTTTTGGAGTCACTTTCTATGTTAACGTTATGTGTGTTTGGGTTGGGTGTTTATGTTAAAACGTTAACTCACCGTTTGTGATTTTTTTTTTTTTTTTCCAGTTGGGTGTCCGTTAACATTAATGAACAATTTTTTGGGTTTCTCTGTGTTAAAAAAACAGAAATGCATCAAACACATATTTGCACAAAATGAAATCAATAGCATCAAAGAAATCAAGAAACATCGAAGTTTGATCCCAAACTCTAGAGGGTGTAAGTGTGAAAAAGTGACGAAACCTCATGTGTGTGAAGTGTAAAAATGTCTTTTGTGGGTCTGTCCATGTTTGAGGAGCACAACCCACAAACAATAACTCATCAATAAAACATATTCTATCAAATTCACAACTGCGAGACCAAAACCAAACAATCAACATTTAAAAAAAAAAAAAAAAAACTAAAACAAGAATAGTGACAAACCAAGTAGCGCCTTTTTGGACTGCAACTTGCATCTGCACCAGCACTAAGCGACGCTTTTTTGAACATCAACAAAAATATTAACAACAACCTTCGTCTGGCAGTACACCCGCAACAACACCAAGCCACGCCTTTTTGAACAGAGTCGGATCGATTGAAAATTCTAGATCTGGTAAAAATCAGATCTAGAACTCACCAGGTCTAAAGAGAAGGAGAGAGTGAGAGAGAAAGAAAAAAAACACAGTGACGGCCGACCAACAAATAGACGGACGGATGAAAAACAGACGGATGACGAGACGTGGCGGCGAAGGTCGCCGCTGGTGCTCGTCCTCCATCCGTGGAGGAGTGGTAGGCTATGGTGGATGAGAGACTCACGTTTTTAGAGAGAGAGAAAGATGGTCTGGTGATCTTAAGTTTAGAGAGAGAAAGTGAGGGACTTCTTTGAGTGATGTTAACGTGAACGTGAGGGTCTTATTTGAGGTGTTAATGTATTTAGGAGTATATATGTCTTTTACATGTTATTTTGTCTGTCAAAAAGACTAAAAACTTAATTAAGTGTACTAGAGGTATTTTTCCTACATGATCTCTTAAATCAGGACTAAATAATAAAAAATCAAAAAAAAAATATAAAAGGTAAGAACGTGATTGAATTTTGATGAGTATTAAAAATTTACTAGTTAAGAAATGGTAGGATTTGCAAATTGAAGGACAAGTAAACATGGCGTATGTTTTAACTCATTGTTTACTTACAGAGTGTTTGGCACTCGATATTCAATTAAGGAATGAGATGATTTCAGGAAATGACCATTTTAAGTGAGATTAATTTTCATTTACATTCCTAAATATTTACTAATTCAACAAATTATGGATAAGTCAACCCAACCTAAAGTGAAAGAGGGTGTTAATTAATCATGAGATTAAGATTACTGTGTTTATGCGATGGAGCATTCAACTTCTTCATTCACGACTACTAGGTTTACGTGAGCAAGGATTCAGTCGCTTCAACCACAAGTTCTTGAGTGAGAGAGACGAGCCTCCATGACTACACTTCGCATTCCTGTCGATTTCACCTCCATGGCCACACCATCAATTCAAAGCCCTAGCTAACTCTTTGCTCTCAACAAATTCCTTCCCATCCCTGTCGATTTCATATCCTTCGTTGTTCGCTTCAAACACCATTGATTCAAAGCCCTAGCTAGTTACTCTCAACAAATTCCTTGGCAGCCCTTGATCCACCACCGAGCTTCATTTGCACTAGCTCGAACATAAGTTCTATTCCTAATTTGAAGATCGATTTAAGGTTCTTTGCTTAGCTCTTTTTCTGTTCTTATTGATATGAATCATAGATAATTTTCTACATATTTTGTTATTTAATTTGTCTAGGTTTGATTTTTTTTTTTCGTGTTCTTATTAATATGAATCGTAGTTGCATTTGAGTGTTCGCCTACCAAGTGTTCGAAAGAATATCTGAGAGGATTTGGAGATAATTTTCTACTGATTTTTGCTATTTTTCTTTATGGGTTTGATTTGGATAGTTTCATAGATCAATATGAGGTTAGATATGTAACCTTGTATCTATTTGCTGATTTTTTTATAGATTAAAATTTAATAAATTACCATCAGATGTAACTGTTAGAATAACTGAGAGACAGTATATTGAGAGAACATGAGAGAGTTGAATTGATTTATGAGAAATATACGATTACACAAGATATATATGGAGTTTACATATAGAAGGTGACTAAGGTACTTTGGTGAGACTACAGTTTAACATAATGGGTCAAGGCCCATATATATATATATTGACATCCCCTATCAAACTTAAGGCGGTAAATATGTCGTGAAGTTGAGTTTTGAAATCAGAGTATGAAAGCATTCCGGTGGATGAGCCTTTGTGAAAATATCGGTTATCTCATCGGCTGAATTGACGGAATTAAGACGAACAATATTATGAAGAATGTAGTAATAGATGAGGTGGTAATCAATTTCGATTTGTTTTGCATGCTAGTGGATTACGTCATTATGAGATATCTGAATAACACTCCTATTGTCACTGTGTGGAACAGTGGGCGAGGAGAATCCCATGTTAGCAAGGAACTAGCGAAGACAAAGTAGTTATTGTGTTGTATCAGCGATAACACGATATTCAGCTTCAGTGCTAGAGCGGACAATCATAATTTGTTTCTTACTGCACCAGAAAATAAGAGAGTTTTTTAGGAAGAAACAGAGTTGCAAGGTTGCTAAAAAAGGCACAAGTGGCACATGCCACTTTCTAGGATATGTATTAGTTTCTTGGTCTAGAAAGAAACAAAAATCTATAGCTCTATCCACATATGAGACCGAACATATGGTAGGAGACATTTGTTGTGCACAAGTGTTTTATATGAAACAACAATTGCTCAAGTTCAGTATTGGGATGGAAAATGTACTCATTTTATGTGATAATACGAGCATTATTTTCCTTAGTCTGAATCCTACTAACACTCTAGCACGAAGCATATTGAGATGTGCCATCACTTCATTCGAGATCACTTTAAAAAGGCAACATCTCTCTTAAATTCATTGACACACACAATTAGTTTGCTGATATTTTCACAAAAACTCTAGCAGAAGAGCAGTTTTCAAAAATAATAAGAGGTTTAGGTATGGCTGAGCAAATTGGCGCATGTCTAGTTAGTTTTTACATTTCTTTCAAAATTGTGTGCCTCGTATTGTATATAATATGAAATTATTTCAAAAATAAGAATTCTTGATTTTTGGTTGTAAAGGGATAAAATTGGATTTCTAAAATAATTATACTCTTTAAGTGTTTTTGTTAATATATTGGGTTTTGATGATTTCATACGGTGGAAGTCACTATAATGAATTGAGTAATATCAGGCCAATACGCTTGCTTATTTATATTTTATGTGATTATGTGATTACGCCATTCATATCTATATTATACATAAGATATCATTATATGTGATTCATGCATATGTGATATATGTGTTTACTTGATGATCCGTGACATATGACGTGAACACGTGACTCATTCAGAAATATATAGGATTGAATGTATTAATTGTACTAACTATTTGCTAATCATGAAAGAAGTATTGATTGTACTAACGATTTACTAATCATGAAAGAATTCTTGATTATGTCGTTTTTACAGGAAATCGAAAGCACAAACTCAGGAATGAAACAATAAGTAAAAAGGATGGAAGGTACAAAAAGACATTACAATTAATTATTTAGTGATGTTTATTAATAAGATCTCACTATATTAGAAGATAACATTCCGTGACATGTTACTATCAAGTGCCAGTATAACTAATTCTTAAGTGATGTTTATTTATAAAATGTCACTATATTAAAACTATTTTGTAATTCAATGATATTTTTCTAAGCAAATGTCGTTATAACTAATTGTTTAGTGTATATTAATATGAATTTTATATTAAATATTTTTTTTTTTCCAAATGACTAAAAATTTAATTTTGTTATATTTTAATAAAAATAAATAAAATAGTTATTTTGTAACATCATAGATATTTTGTAAAAATTGATTCAATCCGACAATGAATACCCACTTTATAAAATACTAACATCATTTGTAAAATATACTATAAACAACTTGGCAACAATATCACCTTTTTTTTTTAAATTCACACACCCACGAGAATCGAAACCTTGGTCACCTGCTGGGGAGGGTAAGTCTTACCACTAAGCCACCCGAGATTCTCAATATCACGTATTCTAATATATCATGTGGTTATCTGTTTTTAATTTTTAATTTTTATTTTTAAATGAACCTCTATCAATTTGGATCAGATCTTTGAGTTTGTCAAAGCTTAATGAGTCGGGCTTAATAATATCCTAAAAACAGTCCACTGTAATAAATGTTCCCATAACATTTTTGGTTTTGCAAAGGTTCAAAGGAAAGTAGGGGACTATGTACCTTGATGTTTAGTTTATTTTTATCTTTTCATTTTAAATTCAAATTTTGAACTTTGAATGCACTAAAATCTACTATATTTCATTCGGTATTTTTTTATTGAAAAAAAAAATCCACAATATTTTTTAAAATAAAACAAAAATAAAAATTACCCACAACGAGCCTTTTAAATAAACAAGTTATTATTAGTTCATTTTCAAATCCTTGTTAGTGTTTAGTCATTTATAGGTAATGAATGGACATATTTACCATTCTATATATATAATGGAGAAACGTTAATCCTCCTCTTCATGTTTCATTTTCAACCTCGGGTTATTTATTCTCTCTCTCTCTCAGCTGAACCATCACCACCGACGATCTCTCTCTTCTCTTATTGTCTCTCTCTTAGCCGCAAACTCTTTCTCTCAGTCGCAAACCATCGCCGTCATCGCTATCGCTACCGTCATCACCAATGTCATCGCCAACGTCATCCAGGTCTGTCATTGCCTCAAATCCAAACGGTCCTCTCTTTAGACGTCCGGCAAAATCCGGATCTGGAATTTTCAGATTTGGATTTTGTCGTTCCTTTTCGATGGCCAAAGGCTGTCGCTCTTCTCTCTCTCTTTTCCTTTTTTTCTCTCTCTCAGTTGCATGCCCTCTCTCTCTCAGCCGCGAACTGTTGTCGACATCGCCATTTACAGAGCTATCGCCACCATCATCGCCAATGCCATCACCACCATCATCTAAGTTCGTCGCCACCTCGAATCCAACCTGCCATCTCTCTAGACGTCTGGCCTCTTTTCAGATTTGAAATTTCTAGATCTAGATTTTGCCGTTCATCGTCGATGGCTGGACAATGGAGATAGGGTCGTTCGTCTCTGGATGATGAAGGCTGGTGATTGAAGATTCCAGATCTGGACGGTGAAGGCCAGCGATTGAATCTAGATCTGGACGGTGAATCGCCGACGATTGAACATTCCAGATCTGAGCTTGTTGGTCTGATGTTCACTTCTTTTTTATTTTTGTTTCGAAATATTGTTAAAATTTACATAAATTCTCAGAAGTGTGAATGTCCAGAACTTGTTGATTTTTGTTCTTTGTGATCGTTCATACCGGTTCTGTGTATGTTGATCTATGAGTTTATTTTCAATATTTTGTGAATGTTGATTTTAGGATTTTTAAAAAATGTTTTGATTTGTTGTTCTCGTTGATTTTGGTGGACTTTTGTTTATTGATTGTGATTGTTCTTGTTTGGTCGTTTTGTTTTTGTAGTCATTCATACCGAGTTATTTTTGGTGAATGTTCATGTGATTTGATGAAATATTTACATCGGTTTGTTTTTCATTGATCTTAGTTTTTTTTTCAATGTTTTTTTATTTAGTTTTGGTTTTTGGTTTTCAATGTTCATACAGGTTCAATGTTCACAAAGAACGTATTTGCTCACAAAAAAAAAAAATTTGTGAATATTTACGATAGCACAATCAACCAATAAAATGTATTAAAATGTTTAAAGATAGAAAAATAAAAATATAAATGTTCACGGATTGTTGTATTTTATAGAATAACATTTTATGTAAATTATGAGAAAAAATGGTTAAATAATAGATGATTATTTTCTAAAACATCTATAAGAACTAAAATTTTTATTATAGTAGTGGAGAGTTTATTTTATGATTTGCATATTGTTGAATGAATAAATAATAAAAATTTCAATATATTATTAAATTGAACTTGAGTAGATAAAAGAGAATATTAATTGCTACACATTAATATTGGGGAAATGATATTTTTAGTTCTGACAAATGGTTCGGGTGCTTAATTGGCTCCTGGTATTTGGAAGTCGATACATTGACTCCTTAACATTTTATTTTCGTTCTAAATTGACCCCTCAACGAGATTTTGTTAAGTCAAACTAACAGTCAACATTTCATTAAGGGTATTTCGGTCATTTAACGATTTCAACTCATTTTCCTCCCATTTTTGTTGATGTTTCCCGCGATTTCCTTCCTTGGTAGCCTATAAATATTCTTCCCTACCCATTTTTATTATTTATTCTTTATTTTCACCCTAAAAATATTTTTTCTCATTCTTCTTTCTTCTTTGTCCAACAAAAATCATGGAGAATCGACAAATTTGTAATTGTGGGAAGAAAAAAAAAATGGTAACTTCTTGAACTGCACATAATCCCGGAAGGATATTCTACTCTTATGGAAATTACAATCATGTATTTTTTTTTTATACATTTTCATTAAATATTTAAAAAAATTCTAATTTTATTTTCTAGACTAGAGGTTGTGACTATTTCTTGTGGGTTAATCCTGTTGTGTGTCTAAGGTCAGCGGCAATAATATCGGAATTATTAATAAAAATGAATATTTTAGAAGAAGAGAATAACTAAAAGAAGTATAGGGAGAGGAAGTTATGGATAGCGTTTGTCGTTTCATGAGTGGTGTTTGTACTAATTTGGAAATAAACCGCATTTTGAATGTTTTATCGTATTTTGTTTCCTCATGAAGCTACTTTAATCAATGGTGAGTTTGAATGTTGAACGCTATTTATTTTTTAACTAAAAAAAAAAAAAAAAAAAAAAAAAAAAACCACGCCAAACATAACTTAAATTTCATTCATCACCAAACAAATGCATACATTAATAATCCCGATATTATTGCTGCTGACCTTGGACACAAAGGAGGATCAACCCACAAGAAATAGTCACAACCTTTAGCCTAAAAAATGAAATTAGAGGTTTTTTAAATATTTGATGTAAATGGTATTAAAAAAATACATGTTTGTAATTTTCACAAGAGTAGAATTTTCTTCTGGGATTATGTGAAGTCCAAGAAGTTACCATTTTTGCTTTCCACCCATAATTACAAATTTGTTGATTCTCCATGATTTTTGTTAGATAAAAAAGAAAGAAGAATGAGAAAAAGTATTTTTAGGGTAAGAATAGAGAATAAATAATAAAGATGGGTAGGGAAGAGTATTTATAGGCTGTCAAGGAAGGAAATCGCGGGAAACGTCAACAAAAATGAGAGGGAAATAAGTTGAGATCGTTAAATGACCAAAATGCCCATCATAAAACGTTAATTGTTAGTTTGAATTAATAGAATCTCGCTCAGGGGCCAATTTGGAATGGAAATGAAATGTTAAGGACCCAATGTGTCGATTTTCAAATATTAGGAGTCAATTAAGCACCCGAGCCATTTGTCAGGGACTAAAAATGTTATTTTCCCTCAATATTGTGTTTAATATATCAAGAATTTTGGATTTAATTAAAAATGAAAAATATAAACCATACAAAAACTCTTCCCTTAAGAATAGAACCAAACTAGAAGTGGCGTTTCTCGGACTTGAACCGGAGACCTTCAGTGTGTTAGACTGACGTGATAACCAACTACACCATGACACCTTCATAACAATGTTAGCCTTCATGGATAATGACGTATGTAATGATTTACATTGTTTCACTTCTAGTAGTATAAATTATGATGAACTCTACAATGCTTATGAGGAATTAATAAATAAAATTAAAAAATAGATATCCAAAATTAGTGCGCTCAAGAAAACAATATCATCATTAGCTAAACAAGTCGAAGCGTCTAATATTGAAAATATCTCTTGATGGCATAGGAATTATCCAAGAGAGGGGTGAATTGGGTTTGGCAAATTTTTCGAAACTAATTCTACTAAAATCAAACTTAGTGTTTATGTGATAGTGCACAACGGATATTCAATCAAACAAACAATCACACATACGAAATATAAACTGAAAAGTAGAGAGTAGAGTTAGAGAGATTGACACCTGTATTTATAATAGTTTGACAACCTTTTGCCTAGTCTACTCCCCTGAGTTCCTTCGGAGGTTCACTATCTTTGATCTTCTTTCAGGTGAAGATCAAACATTCTATAGTCGTCGCTTGAGATGATCGTATTTCAAGACTTTACAACCAAGAGTGAATAGGTTTCACTCACAAATCTCTCATCTTGAGCAAAATTCTTACTCAAGATTTACAATGAAAATCTCACCGTTCACACAAAATGGAGCTTTAACACTTTCAAGATAAAAGAACTCAATGATCTCTAAGTGTGTGTGATGGAATTGTACAACAATCGCTCAAATGAATATGAAACAAAAATGAATCAAAGTGATGTTGAGCAGCAAGTTAGCTTGGAAACTTAAAGAACTTGAGAATGATACTCTTTGATGCACTATTGTGAGACTCTTATGTTCTTCAATTATTGAGCCTTCTATTTGTATCAAATGATAGCATGAATTCATCCAAGAAGTCATCTAAGAGACTTCATGACCGTTGCTCAATGTCTCCTTGAAGATGGGATGCCATATGAGGCTCATTTCCACAAGATCTGTCAAATTCTTCTAACCAACCACTGACTTCTAATAAAACTGCTTTGTTGGGCATCAATGATAGGTCTTACCCATGCTCAAAAGGTATGATTTTAAAGATTATTGAATTAGCTTTCCATGGAATCAAGAATCATCCCAATTGAATAAGTATGAAGTGAGATATGACAATTTTAGTGCACAAAGGTCATGACAACAAATTCTTAAATTTTTTATAAAATATAGCACAAGAAGCATATATTACATCTTTTAGACATGGCATCATGGTCTAGATTCATAAACAATATGAACGATCATGTGTTAGCATGTTTAAGATCATCCCATAAACTTTGTGGCCATGTCTATCAATAGATATATAAGATGAATGCTCATGCTTGTCAGAATTTTTAAATCCAACCTCAAGAATGTCATGTGTATACAATGTGCATGTATAGGGAACTATTCAAAACGTGTATATATGATTCATACACATGTATATCATCTTTTTAATCTACATATATTAGCATTTAACTCATTTGCATGTACTAGTCCAAGATCAAACAATTAGAACATACTTATTAATACAAAAATAGTGTTTGTCATTGATTAATGCCAAAATGCAAATTAATCTTTGATTCAATGTTATGCATTTGATTTTAACACATATATAATATATAGATACATCATATGAGATTGCAATAACATGAATAAAATAATGGAAACAAAATTTGACATGTAAAACCAAATTTGAGAACAAGTGAAAAACTTGTCAAATAGTGAGTGTTGAAAACCTTTGAAATGATCTTTGATCAAATTGACTTCTACCAAAACATTGAAATTTGAACAACTAAAACAACTTGGAACAACATGATATTATGACGTTTCTCGACATATAGGCTATTAGTACTCTTGCATTTAGATTTATCTGGCCCTAACCCAGTTGCTAACTTGGGAGGGAAGTATTATGCATTTGTGCTATTGATGACTTTTCTCGTTTTACATGGGTGCTATTTTTATTTAAGAACAATGATGCCATTGATGAGTTTATAAAATTATACAAGCGTGTTTCGTGCTATGTTCCAGTTACGTTATGCACTTTAGTAAGGATCTAAAGGTTGCTAGTTTCAAGTCTCGGACTAGAGTCTCTTTAGTATCTAAAACCTGCTTATCTTTTTTTAGGTTGACTGCCTTTATTACTTCATCCGTCAAGTTACTTTCTTATTTTCCTTAAAAAAACCTATGAAAAATAATGGAATGGGAAGGAAGTTCACTTCTTATGCTTTCTTAGCTCTCACTTTCTAGACTCAGCTTTATGTTGACCAACTACTGGCCCCTTTTTGTACCCAAAGTCTAGGATGCCTTTTTTACCCCCAAATCTTTGATTTTGGTAAGCTCTTGAATGGCTTTAAACGATAAGTGAAGAAAATCCCATTTTGTCTGAATTCAATTAGAACTTTTGGTTCTCAAAAGGTCTTTGACACTCTTCCAAAAAGTGTAGTTCCATCATCGGTCCAGTCCATACGTCCTTAGATTTGTGTTTCTTCTTTGAAGATGGGCAAGTTTTAAACCTTATACTATACAAGGGGTTGGTCTCGATCTCGCTACGCATTGAACCTTTAACCTCTATGGAGGGTTCTGGATATAATAAGAAGAAATTGTTGGTCTCATTTTTAAGCGGGGTTGCCTAAGAAAGAACATTTTCCTACTAGTATGTCGGTTTTCGTCACTTTGATTTGAGTTGATGAGGTGATCTAATCTTGCCGCTAGGCAAGTCAAAGAGAAGGTTGTTGCAAAGTGAAAAGCATCTAGAGAATCTAATACCTTTAGTGAACTATTGGAGAGGAATCAAAAGTGCAACCATTGGCAAGATTCTTCCCCACACCCGTTCAGTAGTCTTACCTTGATTATAACACTATTTTCCATTCGCTAACTTTGCTTGCTTCCCTCTTCCACATAAAACTGGATTAAGAGAAAAGGAATAAGAATCAAAATGAGAATGAGGTTAACATAAAAAAATGTTCAGAGTGATAGACGTAGAGAGATTAGGAATGATGAGATCAAATTGTACTGTGAGAAACATGGTTTGGTCATAAATTAGATGCAACTGGGACTCCCCCAACAAAATGGGATAATTGAGCGTAAAAATATATCATGAAAGGAAATAGCTAGAACTATGTTAAATCATCACTAACTTCTTAAATATTTTTTGCCATAAGCTTTTAGTAATGCATGGTATATTTTGAATAGAGTTTCCATCTGTAGGGTTCTTACAAAACTCCTTATGAACTTTGGAATGAAAAAGTTTCCACTATTGCATATTTAAAAAAAAAATGTTGTAAATATTTCATTATTAATGATAAATACAACCTAGAAAAATTTGATGCCTAATCTGATGAGGATATATTTCTTGGATATGCATCAAATAGTAAGGCATTTAAGGTTTACAATAAAAGGACTCTGGTAGTTGAAGAGTCTATATGCCTGTTATTTTTGAAGAGCACTAATCCCATTATGTTTATAAAGATTTTGTATGAATATGATGTAGGTGTAATTGAAAAATCAATGGATCAAAGTGCTGAAGATGAAAACACCGAAGTTGATTCACTTGAAGTTCATCTAATGAAGAAAAATGATGCTCTATCCAAGGCTATGAAAAAAGGTGATAGGACACCATCCAAAATTGATTATTAGTGACATTCATCATAGGGTAAGTACTCGTTCTTCACTGCATGATATTATGAATGTTGCTTTTGTTTCACAAATAGAGCCTAAGAATATTAAGAAAGCAATAGATGATGAATCGTGGGTCTTAGCAATTCAAGAACAAATAATCAATTTAAGAGAACGTATGGGCCTTGGTACATAGGCCTAATAATCATCCCGTAATTGGTACAAAGTGGATATTTAGGAATAAGAAAGATAATTTTGGTATTGTTACTTCAAATAAGGCTAGATTAGTAGACCAAGAATATAGTCAAGAGTAAGGAATTGATTACGGGAAAATTTATACACAAGTAGCAAAGTTAGAATCCATTCGCATGTTATTAGTTTTTTCATGTGCACGCAATTTTAAATTATTTTAAATGAATTTAAAATACGCTTGCTTAATGGTTATATCATGGAAGAAGTATATGTTGAATAATTCCCTGGCTTAGAAAATGACCATTTTCTAAATCATGTTTTTAAACACTCAAAAGCGCTATATGGTATTAAACAAGATAAAAAAGCATGGTAGGAAAGACTTAGCAGTTTTTTTTTAATCAAACAAGATTTTAAACGAGGGGTTAGTGATATTAATTTGTTCATCAAACAATCTTATCAAGTATGCTTCTAGTACAAATCTATATTGACGATATTATTTTTAGAGCTACTAACGAGGATCTTTTCCAAGAGTATGCTAAGAATATGCATGAGGAATATTAGAGGAGCAAGATGTGGGAGCTTACCTTATTCTTTGGTGACGCACCCCAGATTTTGTTGAAAGCAAGAGAAAGTAGAGATCGGGAAGAAGAGGAAAACAAAGTTTCATTCCTCCCTCTTGAAATCCTTGAAGATCTGTTCAGTTTTAGAAATTATAGTTTCAGAGGCTTTTCTAGGCGCAGGTTTAAAATGTTCTTTGGGCCGAAATTTTGTTTAAAAATGAGTTGCCACCTAACATAGAGTTAAATGGTGTGCTAGGTCACCGAGATTTTAGAAATTCATTTTTATTTGAAAATGACCCAAGTTTGGACTTGTAAATATTTGGTCTTTTACCAAAGATTTTTTTAAAGTTTGGGAGTCGATTATGCTCGAGGAAGGTATTAGGCACCTCAAGACATCCGTCTGAAGACGATACCGAAGTCTAAATAGATGTTCACATTTAAACAAACTCCAAGCAATTTTCTTTGGTTTTTGTTAACAAAATAATTCCTTTTAAAAAAAAAAAAAAAAAAAAGTTCTTATATTTTTTATGCATTTTTATATAGTGAAAGCAATAAATGTTATCAACTAATCAGCGACACCCAATGAAGGTAAATGAAAATTGAAAATGTTTTTGGTAATTTTTACAGCATGACCTTGTAAAGGTTGTCTATGTATCCCGGTAATGAGGGGGAATCAGGTCGACATGTAGTTCCAACTTGTTCAAAGATGAATTGATTTTTATTAGATTGGTGACCGAACCCATACATGGGTTTCTTACGTATCTCAGATCGTTGAGAATCAATTCAGCACGTAATTCATTCTTGATTGATTGATTTTTCTTTAGGTTGTTGACCGAACCCACAAGGGTTGCCTACATATCCCGGACTTTGCCAAGAATCAAGTCAAAACGTAGTTCATATGTGCAGGGTGAACTTTGTTTTAGGTTTATTAAAGTTCAACTTCATTTTTTCCTAAGAGAATCAAATACACTTTGTACCACCCATGGACGTTCTTGTTATGTTCTTGACGTGTTCTTTATGTTCTTGACATATTCTTGACATGTTCTCGATGTTCTTGACATAAATTTGGATAATTTCTACATGGTTTGATGAATTTGAAATGTTTTCAACGTTTTTTGCTTAATTACTTGATATACATGCTATGTACACGAAAGGTAAGTCTACGAGCTACGTGATCATGATATGTACAAGTAAAACTACCATATTTAAGACAAGATCGAAGGATTTTTAAGACATACCTAGTTTAGGGGAGTGGTCTTTCCTTAAACAAAATACCTTATTCTCTTTCTTTGGATCTTCTTCGTTGTCCTTGATCGGTTGCCGTCAACCTCTTGAGATCTCCCTCCAAGATCCTCAAGAACTCTGTGGTGGTATTTCAGCTGAATTTCAAGGTGTTTATTGAAGAGAAATCTTGGAAATCCTAATGATCTGAGAGGATTGATTGAGTTTAGAGAGAGAAGGTGTGGTTTTCAACTCTTCAAATTATGAAAACATGCCCCATTATATATAAGCCTAGGGGTCTGCGCATTGGGCAATGCACAGACCATCCCAAGTTGATCCCTGGGGTCTGTTTGGCTTAGGTGACACTTCCT
Source organism: Eucommia ulmoides (assembly GCA_016647705.1). Taxonomy (NCBI): domain Eukaryota; kingdom Viridiplantae; phylum Streptophyta; class Magnoliopsida; order Garryales; family Eucommiaceae; genus Eucommia; species Eucommia ulmoides. The sequence continues at coordinate 44,209,799 of CM028329.1, forward strand.
CTTGTCTTGATGTTGAATTGGTTTGAATGAATTTTGGAGATTTGGTAAGATTTTCTAAAAATTTGGTAATGATTAACAAATCTTTAAAGATCTTTGTTCAATGATTGGTAATGATTGGCAATCATTAGTAATCATTACCCAATCTTCAATATGATTAGTTGCACATGGGAGCATTTATGGCTTGAAGTGACACTTCCAGTTTGGTTTAGGGGCTAAATATCGGTTAGTTTCACTATTTCAGTTTGGTTGTCATTAATGCTTTAGGGTTCAATGTATTTGGTCTTGAGGTGTCACTTTGCATTTAATACTTGATAGTGACCCTTGATGCATTGGGCTTTGATTCGGTTGGATTTGGATTGAATCTGCTCGATTTGCCTTCTAAAGGGTAATCACATTTCAAGGATTTCGGTTAACCCTAATATATTTTGATTAAAATACCTTCATGCTTTGAATCTACCCTATACATATCATCCCAAGCATTAAATTCTTGATGGTATGGACACTTAATGTCTTGATTAAGTGTATGCTTAGGTGGCAAACCAGATCGGTTGGATTCGATAACTGTTTGTTACTTCTCAAATAACTTGGTTCCCTTTCTTAAATATTTTTTTGTAGGAAATATCTAGGAAAATTCTTGGTTTCATCAAGGCTTTTGTGTTGATTTTTTGGAGGATTTGATACCTTAAATGAAAAATTAGAGAAGTATTTTGAGATATTTATTATTTAGTCCTTATTTAAAAGATTGTGTAGAAAAAAAACTCAAACAAAAAGTTGTCTTAGCTTCTGAACCTATCAGTATAATTAATTTAGTTTTCAGTCCTTTGACCATTGATCGATTCAATGCAAAGACTATTTTACCCTTATATATATATATATAAATGTTGGAAATCTATAATCATTAAAAACCGTAATCCGGCTACCCCATCTCTCTCTCTAGTTTCTCTCTCTTAGCCGAAACGGAGTAGTCTCGTAGCCGTCGCCGTCACCGAGATGGTTCTTGAAGGCCGCCCTTGTATTTGTGAAAGCTGTCGCCGTGTTTGTGAAGGTTGCTGTTGTGCTCACATGGAAAACGGTGGCGAACGACATTCCAGATTTGAAAATCAGACAATGAAAAATGGTGTTGAACAACGTTACAAATTTGGAAATCGGACAACGAAGAACAGTGGCAAACAGTAGCGAACAACGTTCCAGATCTAGAAATTGGATGATGGAGAACGGGGGCAAACAGTAATGAATGATGTGAATGGTGGCAAACAATGACAAACATCGCGTTTCCTGGTCGGAGGCATAAGTTCTCTGTTTCTTTCCATTAGATGTTTAAATTGTAGGGTTTCAATGGTTAAATGGTTTCATAATTACATTTTCACCCCTTATTTCCGCATTTAGTTTTAGTTTTATTTTTTTTTACCATTGAACACACACTTTCTCTCTCTCTCTCTCTCTCTCTCTCTCTCTCTCTCTCTCTCTCTCTCTCTCTCTCTCTCTCTCTCTAATTTGGAGTTTCAAAGGAAACAAAAAAAAAAACCAATTCTTAATAGTTTATGATTAATGTTCTCTGCTTTTCGAATTTGAGTGTTGTTTGTTCTTGATTAACGTGCATTAACCCAAAAATGTGCATTAACGTTAACAAACACCCAATCCAAATACATAAACAACATATACGGTACGATTATATTAACGTTAACACACAAAATCCAAAAAATAAATATATGTCAACGCTAACACACACAAGTAGATGAGGAAGATGCATTAACGTTAACACATACACACACACAAAAAGAGCATGAAAATGCGTTGACGTTAACACAGAGAGGTCCAAAATGTGTATTAACGTTAATGCACATCCAACTCAAAAAGACAAAATATCACATACGGTGAGTTAATATTAACGCAAACACATAGGAGCTAAAAAATTGAAGTTGCATTAACGTTAACATACAGAACCCAAAAAAAAAAAAATATGTTAACGCTAAAACACATAGCTCGATAGTAAAGATACGTTAACATTAATGCACACCTAACCTAAATACACAGACAGTGGATATGGTACAATCATGTTAACGTTAACAAATGAAATTCTAAAAAATAAAGATACGTTAATGCTAATACACACAAGTAGATGTAAAAGAAAAAAGAATATAAAAATGCGTTAATGTTAACATAGAGAGGCCAAAAATTTTGCATTATCATTAACGCACACCCAGCCCCAAAGACAAAATATCACATACGAAGAGTTGTTGTTAACACAAACAAACGTTGGTATAAAAAAATGAAGTTGCGTTAACATTAATACACAAAACTCCCAAAAAGCAATATATGTTAACGCTAAAGTACAATATGGATATAAGATTCAAATGTGAGATTTAAATCGTAGTTTGTAATATAGATAGGTGTATTATTTGAACATTTATGTTAACATCAACATCATTCATCTCAAGTGATTAAGATTTACATTAATGTTTACATATCATTTTAAAGTAGACCAAAAAAATCTGATTACATCATCGAGTATATCTTTTTTTGCAAGTTATTTTGATATTCTTTTCCTGAAATTTTTGTTTTGTTTTATGATTGTGAAAAGGGGTTTTACAATGATGATGTTCTTGTTGTAAATATGGGTAGTATATTACTTTTGTCTTGTTGCAAATGATAAAATGGCAAAATCTGTAAATATGAGTGAACAATTGGGGGTAATATTATGGATTTTTTTCTACAAACTCTATGAGGAGTAAAAACTTAAATAATTAAGTCAAATGTCTCTTTTTCCAATTTCACTATCTTTGGAGGACTATATAATTAATTACCCAAGTATTTTTGGTGTTTAGATGACAAAATCGGTGGTAATAATAGTTTTAGGGGTCAAAATGGGTAACAAAGGTAATCGATGAAATTTTCATAAGTTAAAGTGTAGTAACTAATTTTATTTATATTAAAAGTGATTTCATAAAAAATCCCCATTTAATAATATCATTTTAGCCCTCCATCACTTTAGGAACTTTCGAGGTTGACTATAAACTTTTACTTATACCGAATTCAATCAAATTAGCAATTTTATGTTTTCTTGTGTTTTTGGAAATTTGTTCCCTTCAAACATCAGTTTAAAATTTATCCAAATTTGCACTTTAGACTTGATATTTTGAAAATTTAAATAGGCGGGTCAAAATGGGGTGTCTACACTTGGATTGAAAATTGAGCAAGCGAAAGATGGAATATGTATCAACCAAGCAAAATACGTGAAAGAGCTATTAAAGAATATGGATTGAAGAATGTAAAGGTGTGCGCAACTCCAATGGCCACAGTTACAAAGCTGGACAATGATGAGAAAGGTAAAACATAAGTAAGAAACTTTATGGAGGTATGATAGGTAGTCTTGTTTATATTGCCGCAAGTAAGCCAGATATCATATTTAACATAGGTTCATGTGCACAATTTTAATCTGGCCCTAAGGAGTCATATTTAACTATCGTTAAGAGGATATTTAGATATTTATTGCCTCATATGACTTATGTCATCGGTATCCTAGAAATAATAATATTAACATGTTAAGTTACTTTGACACGGACTTTGTTGTTTGCAAGGTTACTCATAAAAGCAAAAGTAGCACGTGCCACTTTCTAGGACATATATTAGTTCCTTGGTCTAGAAAGAAACAAAAATCTATAGCTCTATCCACCTCTGAGGCTAAGCATACAGCAATAGACATTTGTTGTGCAAAAGTATTATATATGAGACAATAATTACTCAAGTTCGGTATTGGTATGGAAAATGTATCCATTTTATGTGATAATAGGAGTGTTATTTTCCTAACTAGGAATCCTACAACACTCTAGCACAAAGTACATTGAGATTTGACATCACTTCATTCGAGATCACTTAAAAAGAGACAACATATCTCTCGAATTGATTGCAAACACAATTAGCTTGTTGCTATTTTCACAAAAACCTCTAGTAGAAGAGCAACTTTGAAAAATAATAAGACGTTTGGGTATGGTTGGGCAAGTTGATGCATGTCTAGTCAATCCTTACATTTCTTTCATAATTGTGTGCCTCGTACTGTGTATAATTTAAAATTGTGTGCCTCGTACTGTGTATATATTAAAATTATTTCAAAAATAAGAATTCTTCCTTTTTGGGTGTCAAGGGATAAAATTAGATTTCAAAAATAATTATGCCCTTAAGTGTTTTTGTTCATATATTGGGTTTTGATGATGTCATACGGTGGAAGTTAGTGTAATGGATTGAGTAATATCAGACCTATATGCCTACATGTTATATCTTACTAGTTTAGACCCGCACGTTGCGCAAATTTAAAAAAAAAAAAATGGACTATGAAAATTCCATATTATTCTAAAATTATTAAAATTATTCAAAGATGATAAAAGAAGGATTGATGAATTTTTCATACTATAATATAAATTTTGAAGATTATTTAATGTTGACAAAAGAACAATCGATAAATTTTTTATACTATAATAAAAATTATGAAGATTCTTTTAAAGCCCATCAAGACAAGATATCAGAGAGAAAAACAAAATCATGATAAGTAAGAAGAGTGACATAGGAGAGCCATTATTTACTTAATGTTAGAGCAAAACCTTTTAGTTTTCTTATATGAAATTTTTTGGCTTGCACAGTTATATATATGATTTTTTTGTGGTTATGTTTAAATGTATTTTTGTTATATATCAAAGTAATTAGGGTTGATTCATTTGATAATGATGTAATAAACAAACTTTTTTTTCTTCTAAGAGTAATCATATTTGGTTAATTGTAAACTTTATTATGTAGTAACATCAATATGTGCAAGTTCTCTTATATTAGAAGTCAATAACCTTAGAAAGTAAATGAACCATTAGAAGGAAAAAACAACAAATGAACAATTACTATCAAATTTCAAATTAATTTCTTCTAGTATTTTTAAATTAGTTTTGAAAACTTATAATTTAACTCTAGATTGACTAAATTAAATTTTAAATTTGTAGCTTATATCTTTGATGGCTAAATTGGATTTTCAAAAATTATAATTTCACCCAAGGTCAGTTAAATTAATATTTTATGTTACGACCTATGTCATAAAATTACTTAATCCAACAAATAGATCATGAGATTCATTATAAATAAAATAAATTATTTTCAAACAAATTCATTCAGTTTTTGTATAAAATCCAAAATGTACAAAATACAATACATGTGGAAAAAATAAAACCATTATTTTTATTTTTTTACTTATTATAGCCAAAGCTCGTGGCATATAATTCATCATGCACCTGAGGTGGATCTATAAAAATAATATAGGATCAACATTAGGACTGAAGATAATCATGATGAAACATGTGAGGACACCCAACACAACTATAGAAGGTAAATAAATAGACAAAACCTAATGGTACAAAATATGTAAAAAAAAAAATCCTTAAGCATTGTTAGATCCATGCGAAGCCAATAACTAAACAAAAAAAATATAATAGAAAATAAAGCAGATCTAAAAAAAATAAAAATAGAGTAAGGTAAAGAATGACGTTCTCATCATAAAGAAGTCAAATTATGGACGACATGAGTGTTGTTCACTACCACTTCACTATTATGTTTCATAGTCTCAGTCGTTGTTGATCGTTAACTTTACCATCGTTGTCACTAACACATGAAGCCCTAAATGATCAAACACTCCAAGAAACCAAAAAAAAAAATAGAAAAAGGAAAATAGTAGTATGAAACAAATGATTTGTATGTACAAATAGAACACACACATGGAAGTAAAAAAAAAATAAATAGAAAATGAATGATGCTGATTATATCTACCAGTAGAAAATTCATGAAAGTCATCTTCGAAGATTGTCGTTATTCGATTAAAGGTTTGAACTTCCAATTTTAGATTTTTTTAGATGATGTGATTATGCCATTCATATCTATATTATACATAAGATATCATTATATGTGATTCATGCATATGTGATACATATGATTACTTGAAGATCTGTGAGATATTACATTTATGTACACATGTGACTCATTTGGGAATACATATGATTGAATATATTGATTCCACTAAACATGTACCAATCATGAAAGAATTCTTGAGTAAGTAGTCTTGGCAGGAAATCAAAAGCACAAAGTCAAGAATCAAACAAGAAGCAAAAAGGATGGGAGGTACAAAAAGACATCACAATTAATTATGTAGTGATTCTGATTAATGAGATCTCACTATGTTAGAAGATAACATTGCGTGACATGTTACTATCAAGTGCCAGTATAACTAATTTTTTAGTGACCTTTATTTATAAAATGTCACTATATTAAAAACTATTTTGTAATTTAGTGATATATTTCTAAGCAAATGTCATTATAACTAATTATTTAGTGATTTTTAATTAAGATGTCACTATATAATAATATGAAATTTTATATGAAATGATTTTTTTTTCTTCGAAATGACTAAAAATATAATTTTGTTATATTTTCATAAAAATAACTCTAAAATAGTTATTTTTAACATCCTAGATATTTTGTAAAAATTGATTCAATCTGACGATTAAATAGAAAATGTCTAAAATACTAACATCATACATATTTTTTTTTAAAATATCGTAAAATAGGCATTTACAGTACCACTTCTTCTAATACTGGATGGGTCACGTGCATTGCATGTGCCCATTATTAATGTGATATTTTTAATTCCATATGAAATATTATATAAATACATCAAACGCATAAAAAATAACAATAAATACAAATTTGGTTTTTTTGGGTCCTTTTTTTTACTATTTTCAATTTATGATTGCTAATTTTTTATATTAGATTTTTTATTTTTGAGTATTTTATTTTCATTTTTTTAGCCTCCATTATTCAATATATTTCTTTGTTGTTTATTTGTATGTTTTTATTTTTTATTTTTATTTTTAATGTTTTGTTGGTTTTTATTATAGACCATACACAAATAGGAAATGAAAATATGAAATTTGAAGAAATAAAATGTAATTACAATCAAATTTTAAGGGTAAAATCTATTTTGAACATGTAATCTGCAAGACGATTACTTAGTTTCGAATATATTAATACTAAAACATTAAGAAGTAAAGACCAATTACCCTCAAATTTTAAGAGTAAAAGTAATAATTTATTCAATTTAAAAATTAGTGTGCTTAATTATAATATCAATTTAAGTTTTTTTTACTTCAATTTGGAAATAATAGAAGAATATAATGTTGATGATGGTATTTTTGGGCGTCACCGAGTCAGCACTAGGACTCCGGCCACATGTTCACCATCACTGTGACATGACCACATTAAGAAATCCAAGTGTCATGCAGGAGTGTACGCCGACTAAGATTCCTTCCCTGGAATTTCCTTTACACCTAGGAACGAGCAATGAGCTCCGTAAGGATGTTGCAGCCCAAAACTCTGTGCCACGACTCTGGGCGGCCAACTTCGGTGCTTTGGCCATTTATCCCAACCAACACACCATTTCAGTCTGTCTCTCCTCCAGGACTCCGTGGATCTCCAATCTCCTCCACCAGAACTCCTCCATAGGCCTGGCAGAGGCTCGCGGGCTTTTCCAAACGGGCCTGAAAATCGAAGCCTAGTGATTATCTCGTAAACGTTCTGAATTATCGGCTAAACACATGGTTTCACCTAATTAACTGTATTTAGGCCCGATTAGGTAAAACTAATCATCCCCAATGCCTATAAATACCAAGGACTATACAAGCCTGAGGGAACGCTCAATCGTTATTTACATACTTGATACGTTTATGTACATTTTCTCTCTAAGGTCTTACTCTCACGCTGGAGAAGCTTCGCCGGGACAAATCCCGGCTCAGTCTTATGTAGGTACAACCCATCGAGGAGTAGAATTCAGGACTTCAGCAAGTCAGTCCTTCAGGATGACTATTACAACTCACCTAAAAAAAAAAATTAAACTCCAACTCCAACTAAACAACTCTACCTCGGCAAGAGGACCTACCTGTCATCTGACTAAGTCATACTCGAGGTGTTGAGCACTTTGGGACACCAATAAATTTAAATTACAAAAACAAAAAGTATAGCGATTTTGTTAAAATTGTGACTATTAACAGATAAGATCAATCAATTCTATTAAAAATGATAAATTTTGGATTAATATGAAAATATTAAGAAGTTAAAAGAAATATATATTTTAAAGTAATATGCAAATACTGAAAGTACGGGAAGAAAATAAATATGCCTAAACTTCTAAGGATGTATTTGTAATTTTGAATAAAGAGTATAAAAAATGGACAAAATTAAAAAACGTAATTACAAAATTGCCACAAACTGGAATCATAGAATTAGTAAATTTGTTCTGCCCAAAATGGAGAGCAAATTTATAGATGAGGCCTTACAATTGCTATACTAAATGACGCATGAGGACAAAGAGCAAAGAAAATTATGACACTGCCATCAGATGTGGGGAATTACAATAATACCCAATGTTGGGGAAAAATTACGAGAATACATATGAAAAAGAACAAAATTAACTTTAATATTACAAAATTGTCATGCAGTTAAGCTCCTCAAACTCTTCACTCTCTCTTTTATATTAACTATAGATATCATGTAGTTATAATAATAATAATAATAATAATAAAATGATGCTCAATCAATTTGGATCATATCTTTATGAGTTTATCAAAGCTTAATGAGCTAGGTTTAATAATATCCTAAAAACAGTCCAGTGTGATAAATTTTCTTGTAACATTTTTGGGTTTGAAGGTTCAAAGGAAAGTAGGGGATTATGTAACTTTTTTTTTTTTTTATGTTTGAAGTGAGATTTTGAAGTTTAAATGCATGAAAGTCCACTATATTTTTTTTAAATAAAACAAAAATAAATATTACCCAATAAAATATAATTTTGAATTCAATTTGACCGGATAAAAGAGAATATTAATTGGTGCACATTAATATTCTGTTTAATATATGAAGAAGTTTGGAATCAATTGAAAATGTAAAAAATAAACCTCGCTAGAAGTGGTGTCGCCCGGACTTGAAGAACCGGAGACCTTCAATGTGTTAGACTGACGTGATAACCAACTACACCACCCGGACTTGAAGAACTGGAGACCTTCAATGTGTTAGACTGACGTGATAACCAACTACACCATGACAACTTGATATGAATCTTGGGAAACTTCAATATTTGTGAAATATGAGAATTTTTTCTTTAATTTAAGAAGAAGAGAAGAAGTGGGTCGATTGATCTTGCCTTTCTGTCTTTTGTGTTGCTGTTAATAAAGACTGATGTAATTTGCAATTGAATCCTTTTTATCGTTTAAATATGTTGGTGTAAAAAATTAACTACCACCTCGAGGTTGGTCCGATCACTTCGAGTTGGTCTAGTCAAACGACACGTTGATTTTCTTTGCTGATGTGGAGGTAACGGGTTCCTAAGTCTAGTCCTTATAAGGCAATGGTTCTCAAATGTTCCGAAGTTCAAAAACTCTTTGTGTCCTTCTCTACCCTTTGGTCGGAGCTCGGGGTCTGAAGTCGGATTTTTCCCCACATGAAAATATAATAATATTAAAACCCCCCCCCCCCCCCCCCCCTCTTTATATAAATAATAATTTCACCCCTATATTGTCATGCTTTTCTATCTAGTGCCATCATAATTAATTTATTAACAAAATATTATTAATAATATTAAAAATATTTAATATTTATTGATCTATTCTTATAAAATATCATAATTAACTAATTCTTTAATGACATTTATTAACAAATGTCCTCACATTTTTATATCAAGTGTCATCGTAATTAATTATTTAGTGATGTTTACTAATAAGACCTCATTATCTTATAAGATAACACTATGTGACATGTTACCATCAAGTGCCAGTATAACTAATTTTTTAGTGACGTTTATTTATAAAATGTCACCATATTAAGAAAAATGATATTTTTTTAATCAAATATCATTATGACTAATTATTTAGTGACATTTAATTAAGATGTCACTATAACATGAACTTTATATTGAAATGCTTTTTTTTTTTTTTTTTCAAAAATATCATTTTGTTATACTTTCATAAAAATGACTAAAGTAGCATTTCACTTGGACCTTGGTTCATGTTCCAAAAAATGCATGTTTAATCGAAACAACTCCTTGAAGAATATGTCCGAAACAAAAAGTGGCGTCGCCCGGACTCAAACTACAGACCTCCAGTGTGTTAGATTGACGTTATAACCAACAACCCCACGACACCTTCCTGTTTGGATGAGCAACATTTATTTCTTTGTACAAAGACCGAAAAAACCTTTTATTAAAAGGATTCAGTTTTGTTTGATTTTATCCCTTCTACTTTAAAACTCTACCCTTCACTCACTTTTACTTACAATAACTTGAAAAACTATTGTTTTTGGTTTAATTTAATGAACTCTATTGAAAATATTGTGAAATTAAAATTTTCATCTAAATGGACAAAACTATCATTTATTTTATTTATTTTATTTTTTTGTCTTTATTAAAAAACAGCAGAACGAGAAATAGAAACAAAGCTAGAGATAAAATGTTAGGTTTTGCCTTTTTATTTATATTAAATTTGAATTTAGAGAAAAAATAAAAGACAACTAAGTTATTTTATAATTTTATTTTTGAATAAATATAAATTTGAATGTTCACTAAAATTTGATCATTCCAAAAATACTAACTCGTGTGATTCAAATTTAGTAAATTTTCACCAAATTCAAAGTCAGATATATTTCATTCATACTGAATACTCACTAACACGTTGTGACGGTGATTTTTCGTAGCAATGAATATTCATTGAGTTTTACCATACAATAAGACTCAACAAACTATTAATTTTGGTAACATCTACTCGCAATTAGTGAATGTCCACTAATGTTGAATCAATATTTAGGGTTTATTGTATCTAACATGAACATATAGTAATTCTAAATCGTATGATTAGTTAAACATTTACATAAAATTGTACACATTTTTTTTTGGGAACATTCATTAATGAAATATTACATAATCTCATGTTATGATCAACTTGTACTAAATATTCAATAATGAAACATTACGTAAACTCATGTTACTGTCCAACTAGTATTGAACATTCACTAAGCATAAAGTGATAATGAATATTCATTGTATTAATGTAAAATTGATTCAACCTGTCACTGTTTCAAAGTTAAACAAATTATATTTATAATGAACATTCACTAGCACTTTGAGACGATGATTTTGGTGGTAGTAAATATTCATTGAGTTGTACCATGCAATAAGGCTCAACACACTACTATTTTCTATAACATCTATTCGGAACTAGTGAGTGCTCACTAATATTGCATCGCTATTTAGCATTTATTAAATTTATTGTATCTAACGTGAACATTCATTAATTCTAAATCGCATGGTTTATTAAACATTCACTTAAAATCATACACATTCGAGTTACTAGTAAACATTCACTAATGAAACATTATGTAATTTAATGTTACCATTCTCACTAATGAAACATTATGCAGTCTCATATTATTGTTCACCCTATTGTTCACAAGCATAAAGTGATAGTGAACATTCACTATATTAAAGTAAAATTGGATTCAACATGTCACTGTGTGAAAGTCAAATAGATTCTATTTATAATGAAGATTCACTGATACATTGAGACATTAATTTTTCATTTGTAGTGAAATTCCACTAATAGTGACCTATTGGTAAAACATTCACTTAAAATCATACACATTCTACTTATCAGTGGACATTGGCTTAGAAAACGGTGATTGTGAATATTCAGTACCTCTCATAATACGTTGAAAAATTCACTAACATTTCAACAAAATTCATTACTTATTAGTGAATGAACATTCACTTAGCAAAAAGTGATGGTGTCCTCAAATAATCCCACAAGGGATGTGTTATCACCATCAGATAAATGACTCAAATGGAGAGAGAGAGAGAGAGAGAGACCTTGAAAGACGAATAAATATTAAACATTAATTATAAAAGATATTGATCTCTAGGTTTTGATGAACAATTAAAAGTTGATATTTTTGGTAAAACTAATGTGTTTGTTGAGTATTTCGGAAAAGAGTTATGTATTGTTAATTATGTTGAGGACATCATGAAGAAATTGTTAAGGGTGCAAAGATGGATGTATTAAAAAAATGAAGAATTGTAAAGACTTTGAAAAAATTAGGTAAAAATAGCTCTATACTTTTATACTTAATGCAACGCAAATTAGGATTGCACACAACACTATTAAATGAGTTATTTATGTGTGTTTTGATATTGGCATGATAGAATTTAGAATCCTAATTATTGATTTAATATGTACTCCTTATATGAAATTGAAAATAAAAATTGACCTAAGTGAAAATCAGGATTAAAGTATATAAAGTTGAATTTTATGGTCAATTTAGTCAACCGAGAAAAGCAATCGGCTAACTGAATCAAATAGTAAGTTTTGGAGCTGAATTGGTGAAGGAAATGACCACCCAACATCAATTGGTCAACTGATCAGAAGGGATCGATCAACCGTTTGAAACAGTGAGGTTTTTAGAGCAAAATGAGTAGTCCCTGCATCGATCGGTCAATCGACCAAAGTCGATTGGTCAACTGAATGGGCTTAAGGATTTGGCAGGTGAAATCTCTAAAACAATTGGTTAATCGATTGTGGAGCAATCAGTTAACCGACTAGGTTGAAGGTTTGGCAAGAAAACTCTCTGTATCAATCTATCAACCGACCGGAGGGGTATCGGTCAATGGATTGGCATTTTAGTTTGGCCTGGTTTCAATGTTGTATCAATCGGTCAATCGATTGTTTCGGTTGAGATTTTGAGGAAGTTGATCTTTCGGTAAAAAACGAGTCATTTTTTATGATTCCAAAGGAGAATTTTGGAGGATCTGATTTTATTGAAGATATGGTACATATTTTTATATCCCTATTGATTTGGTACACATAATTAATGATTCTCTTAATTTAAATAGTTAAATATTTCATATCTTTATGATTATTAATTGACAAATATTTCGTGAACTTATTTGAGAGTTTTAAAAGTTATTTTAATGTGGAATACCCTAGAATTGAATGATTATATTATATGGGGTCTAAGAGTGTCTTTTAGAGACATATCTTTTTAAAAGTAGTTGTTGGAGGGCTTGATATTGGTCTATATATTTAGACCTGCAGGATTGAGATAAATAACATCAAGAACATCAGTTCCTACGCTTTTCTAAGATTTATTATTCTGCTGAGATTTTGGAGAGAGATTTTGTGTTAAGTTCTTGATTTAAAGCGCTAATTAATTTGGCGTCACCGACTTGTGCTATCTTGCGATTCAGTTTTCATTCTTCGGTGTTTTTTCGGTGAGATCTTTCCAAACTACTGTTCTTAATTTTGATCTCATATTATTATTATTTGCTTGGTGTTAAGATCGTTAGAAAATTGTTTTCAAATCTAAAAACCTGAAAAATATTTTTAAAACGATTTTGTGTGATTATCTAATCAGGTGCTTTAATTTATACTACCCACACTTGTTTATTAATTAGATATTAATTTGCCTCACATTATATCTATTATGTAGTAGATTTCGAGACATTAATCGAGTATATCTGTATTGAGGTGGTAGAATCTCTTTGTGGGAAGAAACTTATATTTGTTTGTATTGTTGAGTTTGAGTGTATTAGACACAGTTGGGTCGGTGTCTAGTGGATTATTTGCTTGGTGTTAAGATCGTTAGATAATCATTTTCAAATCTAAAAGTTCTGTGAAAAAAATTAGGGTTTGATCTTTGTCCTAAGTATAAAAGTGTTAGATTATTCTTTTCTCTTGAAAAGAACTAGGTCTTGATTCTCCCTGAATTGAATTGAGTTAATCGCGAAGGTTCCATTCTTGTGAAAATGATACTTGTGAAAGTTGTGAGGTTTGATCTTTAGCCTGTTAAAATGATTATGTTTGATCTTTAGCCTATAAAAGGATTAGGTTCTGATTCTTTCTATAATAGAATTAGGTTAGTCTTTAGTCTCGTAAAAAGATAAGGTTCTTCCTTAGTCTGATAAAAGAAAAATTGTAAGGGTTTAGTTCCTACTTGATAAAGGAATCAGGGTTTAGAGGTTGCGAATCTCCGTGGAGCTCGGAGGACTGGATTAGGTAAGGCTAGCTTGCTGAATTAGGATATATCTTGATGTGCTGCATTCTTTAGTTTTATTATATTGTGTTTGGGTGTGCACCTAGAAACTAAACACTTATCCGCTACGTAACGAAGATAATAATCAATTTAAGAAAAATTGATAATTTGAAAATTAAGTGTGAATAGATATATTTGTTTAAATTTTTAGAACTACTCAATTCACCCCCCTCTTGGGTAGCTTATTAGGCCAACAAAAGGGTAATAAAATAATAAATTATATTGGTGGATAATTTACTATTGCATCTATCTATAGATGATAAAACAATTAAAAAAAAAAAAAGTCAATAAAAAATCAAAGAAGTGAAAAAAATAATTGCCCTTTTACTTTTCATTTAAAAGCATTTTTTTAGCACACAATATCATTTTTTTTTATTTTTTTTAAGGTAATTTTTAATTTAAAATTACTTAAAAGTATCATTAAATGGTGCCAAAATTATAAATAATAATACATTTATTTAGATTTGAGTACTTTTATATTAAAAAATAAATTATTATATTTTATAAGAAAATATTAGATTGCCCTTACTTAAAATAAGTGAATTACAATTTTTTATTCTTATTTTTTTCATTTTATTTTTTTACTCTTTTTAATTAAAATTAACTAGATTGAATCTGTAACAACCCAGTTTTCTAGGGTTGCCACGCGGTTTCTCCCTTCGGATAATTAAAACCAAATTTGGATCACCAATATTTATTTTATAAAACATCCGAATTTTTTTTTACAATGCGACGACGACCATTATAAATATCGAATTGAACTATTCAATTTTTACAACAGAAAATAATAATATGCAAATACAATTATTACAAATTTGGTAGAAATTCAATTAAAATTTATGTCGTCGTCTCGTTCTCACCGGCCCTACAATCAATACTGTGGAGTTGTGAGTCAGCGCTCAGTAGAACTCCAACCCCTCTAATACGTGCATTTAATTAACACGAAAAATAAAGCGCCTTAACATGATTCTCACATAGTTTTCATATAATTATAATTATTTCATAAAATTTAACAGTTAAAATTCAACAAAAATAATAACATAAATCACACACTAGGAAAATTAAATACATGTATTAGAAAAATTAAAAATTCTACCTGAAATACGAAGCCAAAATCTAAATTAGAATGTCCAAATATATATAATACTGTAATTTCTATATCATCTTGCTCATCTATTCTTAATATATATATATATATATATGGTGACTCATGAAATGAAATCATGAGTCATCAATATTAAAAAATTTACTAATGATTTTTTTAAAATAAAGAAAATATTAATTATAACTCAAAACTCTTAAAAGTAAATTTTAAATAACACAATAGTTCTAAAACAATTAAAAGTCAATTTAAAATTAACACTTAACCCCCAAAAAATTTAAATATTATTTAAACCAGAAATTTATAAAACCAACCCAAGAATATTAAACTTATATGAACTAATATTTTCAAAAATACTACAATCTACCCACCTTAAATAAATTTCGTCCTCGAAATTTTGTTCAAAACAATAACAATTCCAAATCGCATTGCATGATCATGTCAGTCACACTCGATTCTAGAACAATGGTTCTCTATGTAGGGCCCCATAACCGAAAGTCGCCCATAATTCATAAATGTCAAAATTCATTTCACATATCGGAATATTCTCATTCGCAGTGGCCCACATTATATCCAACAACCTACGGACCGGGTGTATTTTGGTCGATAATGTAAGACCCCTATCTTTGATATACGTATAATTTAAATTGCGTTTTAAAATATTTCAGAAATATTGGGGTAACTGATGTAAATTAATTATGCGAATTAAAATTTTGGGGATCAAATTGTAATTTTTTAAAACATTAAAATGAGAATGGGTCTAATTAAAATCTTAACTAAAAAAAGGGGGAGGATGGCGTAAATTATATATATTATATATATAGATAGATAGGGATGGTGGACAATGAATGGCAAGGGAGAGGCCACATGGCCGGCCACTTGACCACACACACACACACACACACACACACACACACACACATATATATATATATATATATATATATATATAATTGTATATAGAAATCGGGAGATAGGTCGAGAAACAATTATCAAATAGAAAGAGAAAGAAGAAGAGAGAGAGAGAACCGAAAACAAAGGGGTTTGCCGGCGGTGGGTGTTCGGTCGTCGATGGTGGTTTGCGTGTTCGTCTGGGTGTGTGTAGGTGCCTGTTGTGGGTATGTGTTGTTGGGTGTATGTGTGTTTGTTGTTTTCATTTGGTGTGCCGGCGTGTGTGTTCGTCGGTTTTGGTTGGTCGGCGATGGGAAGTCTAATCCGTCAATGGTGTTGCTATGGGCGTCGTGTGTTGATCATGAGAACGGTGGTTGGTGTGATTTAAACAGGGTGCGTATATGTTACTAACGGTTGGCTGGCCGGAGGTGAGTACAGGTTAGAGAGAGTTTGGTGGTTGTAAGTCTATGTGGGTGTATGTGCGCTTAATTGTTTCAGTGTGCATATGGGGGTGTATGGAGTGTGTTGTGTGTGTCAGGACGCTTAGGTGGTGGTGATTGCCGGAGTTAGCAAGGAGAGATAGAGTAGTCGGCTGGAATTTACAAAACATAGCAGAAAAGGAAGATGATCACTGCCGCAGCGGTGAGGTTTTCGCCGCGGCGGTGAAGGGTCAATGAGGGAACAATTGAACTTGTAGGTTCGCCGCAGTAGTGGAAGTGTAGTGAGCAGAGTAGAATGAAAGGAGGGAAGTTCGCCTAGGCGGTGGTTCTTCGCCCAGGCGGTGGAGCAGCAGAATGTAGAGCATCGGGAGTTTACCTAGGTGGTGGATCATCTGCTTAGGTAGTTGGCAGCAGTAAGGAAAAATCAAGGAATTCGTGAGGAGATCAACAACCAATCCAGAAAGGGTAATGTTTCTCGTTAATTTTTATGATTATTAACTTAGTTCTCTAATTTTACATCATTGAAATTACGATAAAAATTAATTATGGGACAGTGCATATAAATAGAGATTATGTAGTAAATCGTAATGGAGCGATAACTAGTTGAAATAGTTATTATTGTCATAATAAAGCGCGGGGAGTAGGAAATTTCGGGAACTAGGTTTTTCATGATATGACTAGATTGTTTGTACATAAAATATTAATTTAGGCCCTGTCACCATTAGATTTGCAGGCACCGAAGTTTTGGTTGAGGAAAGTCGATTACAGTTTACGAAAACGAATATCCAGGTGAGTGTACTGTCTTCTTGCCAAACTATTTATATATATATAAATGCGTGTGTAAAATGATTTTACTTGGACTGTATGATTTTATAAATGATATGGATCAAGCCGATTTTGGGTGAGTTGGTAAAATGGATTTCCGTTGAATTGTTTGGGTTTTAAAAAGAAAGACTTTATAAATAATCGGTTGGATTTGGTGGTTTTGATAAAAGGTGGAAAAAACATGGTTTTGAATTAAATAGGTTTTGGAAATGGGGTGGATGTTGGTAATTTGACGGTGTTATTGCTTTGACGGTGGTGATTATCTGCTTCAGCAGAGTGGTGATTATCTGCTTCGGCAGAATGGTGATTTTGTTTGTAGTTTTACGATGACGTTATTGATTTGACGATGTTGTTGGTTGGTCTATGCCATAGTTTATGTCTTGTCCGGAGAGTGGTCTGGTAGGTGGTGATTTATATTATGTCCTGTCCGGAGGGTGGTCCGGCAGGTGGTGATTGATATTATGTCCTTCGGAGACGTCCGGTATGTGATTATCTACGCAGTTAGGTCCGCTAGGAAGACATATCCTACGGATGGTTACAGTACCGTTGCAACTCCCGATCGTGAGGTTAAACGATCACTATAGCTAGCCAGCGAGTGGTGTGGTGGTGTGGTGTTTTGAGATATGATGTTTTAATTTATTATATTTGGTGATTTATTTTATATGATGATTGGTATTATATACTGGATGGGTTTGAATGTAAATTTATACTTGTTGTTTTATTTTCACTGCTTATATTATAGAGATTTTTACTAACTATGTGATGTTTATATATTTACGCTTGATCCATTTAGATGTTGTAAAATGAATTACTATTATTGTAAAATATGTTTATTAAGAAGACAGTACACTCGCAGGTGAAGCAGATATGAGTTGGTCCTCTACTGGTACTAGGTAGAGTCATTTGAGAATATTGAGTTGAGCTGTCAGAGGTGAACTTTATGAGAGATTATGTATCTCTTGTATAGTATTGTATGCAAAATAAAAATATGTTAGTTGATTGAATGTAATAGGTCATGTCATGTTGTCGTCACGCCGGCCCTAGGATAACGAGTGTCCAGGACGGGTCGTGACAGGTAACACCTAGCACAGATAACCAATTGTCAAAGAATCATATGTTTCTAAACGCTTCCGGTGCGCTACTTTGATAAAAATAATAATAAATAATAATATATCTTTAGAATATCACAGTAGTCTCACTAGATTGGAGTCTATCTCAATTCTAACATGCTTACAACTTCAATAATTTCCCACTTGGCATGACTTTTCAAGTCTACTGTCATATCCCATAACCGACATTTATCAATTTCCATCCAGCATTTAAGCCAATATATTTGCAACCAACATTATAACTAGTAGATAGCCCAAATTTCACGTGGACTGCCCCATAAGACTAAAAATAACCAATTTCAATATCCATTTAAAATTCCAATAATCTCATAACTAGGGGTGTGCGGCGGTCGGGTGTGGGCGATTTGTGTTAAAACTGCAGACCAAAACATTACTATGCGGTTTGGACTACTTTAAACCGTAGACCGCCCACTAGTGTACGGGTTGGGGCGGGTTGAAGTGCGCGGTTTGGCTACTTCAAACCATGAACTGCCCAATAGTGTGCGGTTTGAGACTAATTACGGTTTGGGCTAATAGATATTGCTAAAACAAACTGGAACAAAGTTTAGAAACAAAAACATAAAACACAATGATTAACGAGAATCCCAGGTTAGATCAAACATCAAAACTTGTTCACATAGCAATTAAGAATCACAGGTTTAAAGATTACTGAGAATCCGAGGTTCACACTCAAACAGGTTACTGAGTTTTGACTCAAACAAATTACTTAGAAAGGTTCAAAAATCTAGATTCAAACCACACTCAAACAAAATACTGAGAATTTGGATTATTATAGAGAAACATAAAACATGAAGGAGAAACATGAAATTAATTCTATATGTTCAAAAATAGAAACATGGAATAAACATAGGTTCAGAAACATGAAACAGAAATTGAAACAAAAACAAGGTTTCAAATTTCATGAAACAAAAACAATGCTTTTCAGATCCTTAACAAAATATTAGTAGGAATTTCTCTTTCAAAACGAAACATTAAAAACAGAAAATCATAAGAGGGAAATATTATACGTACCTATACAGAAAAATAGAAATCGAACTCGAATGTGTATTGGGTTGGAATCGAAATCGAAGTGAAAATTGAAAAACGAAATCAAAATCAATTTCAAACCTATGCTCTTCGTCTTCGAAATCAAAATCGAAATTGGAAATTGAAATCGCCTTCATCTTCGACTTCTTCACCATTGTAATATGTTGTTTGAGAATTTGAAGGATGTACATCATTGTTTCCATAATCGAATCAGGAAATCGAAAACATTAGGAAAGTAATCAGACAACGAGATCGTGGATTTGTGGAAAAAAGGAAAATCGCGGAGTTGGAACCCTAGCCGCCACCAAAATTGGAATGAGAAGAAATGAGCAACCTCATAGCTTAAGGCTCTAAATGATTACGTTTAAGCAACTATTTCGGGCTTGTGCAGGCCCCCGTCAATTCCTTTGAGTTTCGGTCTTGCGACCATACTCCCCAGGCGGAGTGTTTCACGCGTTAGCTGGGCCCCTGATCCGCGTAGACCAAGGGCGAACACTCATCGTTTACAGCACCTGAGACCCGCTCTGAATTTTGGCGGGTTGGGGCTGTGCAGCCCGCGCTATGTGCGGGTCAGTTCGGGTTGGTCACATTTCGGACGGTTTTGGTTGGTTTCGCGGGTTGACCCACCCCTCTGCACACCCCTACTCATAATATTTTCCATAAATATCAACACAATTTAACCCTCAAACAACAAATTTATAAAACCGACCCAAAAATGTTAAACTTATATAAACTAATATTTCAAAAAAAATACAAATTTCCGGGATATTACAGAATCTATCGAATTGATATTCACTATTTTTAAATTTATATTTGATACTATAATGAAGTTGAGGGGAATATAAAATATCAAAAAGCAATAAAAAATATTGATAAACACTAAAAATGTATTCTCTATAAATAAAATATAAATTTTAAAAATAAAAAAATAGAAGACTATGTAATGAGAATTCTTTTATTTTATCGAAACCTATGTTGTCACCTCGTAACATCTTCAGGCAACATCGGACTGATTTTTTTAGGGTACAAAAAAGATGAAACAAACAACAACAACAAAAAAAAAAAAAATTATGGACAACAATCAAATGCTCGGTGTCTATCTAGCCAAAACGAGGTCAGTCATATCTTCAATTGGGGATTCCATAATCTCTATATCAACTCCTCTAGTAGTTCCTTTCCTAACCAGAAAATTAGCACATTTGTTTCTATCTCTAATTTCGAATTGAAGAACATAGTTATTATTCTTTAGAAACCTTTTGCAATCCTCAATCCATGGCTTCAGATTATGTGTTTCTGGGCAATCTCCTTGAATGAGTGACATTGCTTCCATGGAATCAGATTCCACCACCACTCTTGGGTGGTCGCTACTTGAAGCAATACATATACTCGCATGAAGGCTTCGTATTTTTGCCTCTCAATTGTTGTGCACCCTTGAAGTTAGCCGTAACACCCAACCATCTAGACTCCAAGATTATCTCAAACTACACCTTCAATCCCTCATCTTCCTAGATTTTTCGTAGCATTCTCGTCAGTATTCAATTTATACAAACCTACAATAGAAAATTTCCAATAAGACAATTTTGGGACGGACCTATCATTTGGGGGTAATTTTGGTAGACAGTTTCCATTAGCTCTCTACCAAAGCGTAAAATTTTGGAGATTGTAGCAGAATTATCAATTTCAACTTCCTCTATTACTTCTTGGTTTCTATATTTTAAGACCTACCAAATGATTGTAGAAAATAAAAAGAAGATGAGATATAAGTGTTCAAAGTACTCCATTAAATATGCTTTTTTATCCAACGATTCAAGTCAAGATCCAAATTCAAGTTTTCGCCAAATTTATCCACAAAGCAGTACCAGTAACGGGCTGTTTTTGGACACTTTCTGAAAACCTGATCAACTTTTCCAATTTCACATGAACATCTCTGACAGATATAGAGATATTGTTATTTCTAATGGCTCAAAATTTATTAGTAACAATTTTTCCATGCAAGTTAAGCCAGAGGAAATATTTGAGTTCTAAGAGAGTTTGAGCTTCCAGATCTAATACCAATTTGATTCAAACATCACCTTATCATCAGGTTCCATGAGATTATAAGAAGATTTTATTGAAAACTTCTCTGAATTTTCTGGGTGCCAAATAGTAGAGTCATCAGTAGTAAGATCTGGAGGTCTCCTCTTCCAAATTGCATATTTTTGTGTATCGTCAATGATATCAGAGACTTTTAGCTCAAATTATTCTGAATGTTTGAAGTTCCAAGAGGACCTTCCTTACACCACCGATTAGTCTAGAGGTGTATGTTCACCCCATTCCTCGCTTTCTATTTTAGGCCTTTATTGAGAGTGTCCTTCACTTTAGAGATACCTTTCCTTGGATAAGAATGGTAGGATTTAGGATACCAAGAGCTAGGATTTCTCTCAATATTATATTTGCTACGAGGAGTCTATTCCATAGATACTTTTTTTACTACAACAATATTGCACGCAACCTTCATCTTTTGGTTTACAAACATTACCCCAGTTAAGAAGATGACACTTCTTTTTCTAATGAGAGTCACACCAGAGATTTTTTTTTATTAATTTTATCCAATTTGTCTCATAATTTCTTTGGTAGAGGGGAAACTTGCATAGTATAATAGGGAATAGATGAGGTTACAACTTTAATTAGCATATCTCTCCCAGCAATAGACAACATATTAACTTTTCGATTAGATTCCTTTTTCTTTTTTTTTAGGATATAATTATAATGATTTTTTGAGTTTCTTTTATGGATTGGAGGGACTTACAAGTATATTCCCAAATCTTCAGTAAGGCTTATACCAATTTGTCTGCTGATGTTTTTAGCTCTAATCTTGCAAATAATAGGGGACACCTACAATTTAGACTTAATCAGATTTATTTTCTGACCCGAGGCCAGGGAAATTTTTTCTAAGACTTCAAGAATAGAATTTAACTTTTTTCATTAGTCTTAGCAAAATGCATAAGGTCACCCACAAAGAAAATGTGAGAAATATTCTTTTACCAATTCTTATGCCTTGCCATTTTTTTCCATATCATATATCATGTGAGAAAGCCTTTCCATGTAAAAAAAAAAAAAAACAATTAGGTGGATAGAGGATCACCTTGTCTCAGGCTTCTGTGAGGTTTAAATTCCTCTAGGACTTCACCATTCCATAAGATGGACATGGTGGAGAATATGACATAGCTCATGATTAGGTTCACCCAAGGACTAGGAAAGTTGAAAGAAAATAATATTTCTTCTAAGAAGTCCTAATTAATTCTATCATAAGCTTTCTCCGAAACAATCTTAACAATCTTACCCCCATATTTAAGGTGTTTCTTCTTAACGGAATGGAGGATTTCATGGGTGATGATTATATTATCAAAGGTCATTCTTATCGGTATGAAGCAACTTTGATTAGGGCAATAAGGTCATTTAGCATGGGTCTAAGACGAGAAATAATGAGTTTAGCAGCAATTTTTGTAGGATTTATTACAAAGACTAATATGTCAAAATTGATTAATGGTTTCAGACATTTCAACTTTTTGGAATAAGGGCAATAAAAGATTTATTATTGAATATAGGCATATTCTAGTTCTTGAAATAATTACCAAGACAATCACATACATCATTCCCAACTATACCCCAATTCTTCTAAAAGAAAATAGCTTGGTACCCATCCGGTCCCGAGGCTTTAAGATCCCTAATAGAGTCTAGGTTATCCCATATTTCAAATTATGCTTTGATTTATCAATTTTTCGGCATCATTCATTAAGAGTGAGTTAATGTACCCTCTAATTCTTTTGCAAAGAGATTCTTAAAGTGACTTAAAATGTTGTTTGCTGTCTCTTTTGGGTAATTAAACCGGGTATTATTGCCTTTTAGGGCAAATATTTTATTTTTCCTTCTTTTTTGAAGGGCTATACAATAAAAAAATTATTATTATTGCCTAATCTTAACCACTGAATTCTAGATTTCTGATACCAGAATATTTTCTCTTCTTTAAGGAGGCGATAGTCTTTTCACGGGGTTTTTCTAGATATTCAAAACGATCAATATTCCTTATACCTTGTGCATTTTGGATACCCTTAATTCTAGCTAAGAGTTATTTTTTCCTTCTGAAAATTTTCACAAAAGAATCCTTGTTCCAGGTTTTTAAGTCGTCCGCAAGTTGTTTTAGTTTACTATTTACATTAAAATCATCTTCAGTCCAATTATTGGCTATAAAGTTGTTAAAATCATAATGAATTAAATTACATTAGCCTCAAATCTAAAATGTTTAACCTTAGCATTGTTAATCATACCAAGCAAGTTAATTAGAATAGGGGAGTGATTAGAATAAGTATGTGGGAGGATCTCAATGGTTGTCTTGGGGAAGCTTGAGCACTACTAATCATTGTCCATGACTCGATCAAGTCTCTTGTTTATTTTAATACTATTTTTATTCACACTATACCAAGTGTACTTAGGCCCACAAGAGCCTAGATCCACCAGCTGACAATCATCCTCATTTTTTTTTAAAAATTATTAATTATAACCAGATCTGATGGCTTGCACACACTGGACTTCTCAGTTTGGGCCAACACATCATTGAAGTCGCTGGCAACCATTCATGCACCAGGGGTATTCAAAGAGGTTTGATGAATGTCTTTCTAAAGGTCATCACGCATTCTAGAATTCGAACAACAACTGATAAGATCTAATCTTCATAGTCAACTTTTTTAATTATTGGCATGGATAACCTAATTAGCAATATGGTGAACCAAAAGCCTTTCAGTTTCAGGGATCCAAAGAATCCAGAAACCCTTAGCCATACCATGCGGGTCCACATGCGAAGATGCACTGAACCCCTAATCATTAAAGAAATTACCCAACATAATCAGTTCAACTTTAGTTTCCATAAGGATATAAATATCAAGTTTATGCAATTTATTTAGATAATTAGAATAGTTTTAGAAATTTGCATTCTCAGCTCCCCTACAGTTCCAAGTTATAATAATAAAAAAAACTTATAAGAGAAGTTGGGTAGCGCTTCAAACTCCCTCAGCCCCAAGAGTAGTCTGCATCATCTCTTGCTCTACATCCAAGATTTGGATGGTTCCACGAAGGTCTCCAGAAACGATGGTTAAGAGGGACCCCTCTCCATGCACCGGATGACTACTCTCACTGATTCTACTACTCAGAATACTTTCACTTTGTAAATCACCTTCTCCTCCAGTTCCAAGAACAGGGAGAAAGGATTTGTTGTTAGTGGAAAGGATTTGGGGTCTTACTAAAAATTGGTCTGGATTTTTAGTTGGAGAAGAAGAGGGGAAGAGAGTTTTAGGGCTTACAACGTAGGAAATCCCTAGGGATGGATTAGGATTTAGATGTTCATTTGAATTTTTAAATTGCCCTCCCTTATGCTATTCCTGTAAATGTAATTTTCTGTTGAATAAATAAAGGAAAAATACATTAATATCCTAACTAAACACCCAAAATCCATAAATTATCTCACTAAAAAAAATTATTTCCCTTTTAAACCTTGAAACCTATTTTTGTAATGACATTAATCCTTTTTTTTTTTTTTAAAATACAAATTTCTAGATGTCAATTATACCCCCTACTTATTATACTCAATTATTTTAAAAAGTTAAAGATACAATTAGTTCTTAATATCATATATATACTTTCGGAAATTGTTGGCAAATATATTCGATAACTAATCAGCCTTGATATCAGGATTACCGTTTAGGAAAATATATATTTTAAAATTAAAAAAATTAGAGTTCTATTATATAATCATATTTCATATTTTCCGAAAAGCTTTAGGGTTCAAGATACCTTGTGTTATCGCCGACGATTTCTAGAGATAGGCTTGTAGATTAAGTATAGAGACTGATTATTTTTCTACCATGATTTTTTGTAGAAACTCAAAAAAATATTTTGTTTTCTCATGTTTGAGGTTGAAAATCAAAACGTGAACTTCAACGCAAAAGCTATAAATTATTTAAGAATGTAATGATTTTCTATTGTTTATACTTTTTATGTGTTGATTTTAACAATGTTGATTTCAACACAGGATATATATTTTTAACATATTTTTATCCATTCATTCAAACCCGTTATGGGTTTTTATTGGGTTCAAGTTTGCATGCTAATTTTTTTCCATAAAATACTGGCACATCGACGATATTAGATTTTTTGTAACAAAGTGTGTAATCACCATTGTTGTTGTTGAAGGTTTCTAATTCTAGAGAGAGTTTTGTTTCAAGTTCCAGTGAGGTTTTGATTCGGCTTTCAGGAATAGAATGTGTGTTTGATATTGGTAAGTTCCCTAATATAATCACAATTTCTCGTATTTCTGTAATTAATAGTCAAATCGACATCGCTGAATTTTCAGGGGAAGTTAAAAAAAAATGGCGATTCAAAAGCAGAATAAGATTCTATGTTATGCACGTTCATTCTATATCATAGAACAATGTGTTGAAAGTAACACACCCCATAAAATGTAAATAAATTAGATTATTTGAAAAGAGATAAGATTTCATGTTACGCACATCCATTCTGTATCATACAACATTGTGTTGAAATTAACACGCCCGCAAAATTGTTAGCAAATTGGATGTTGGAAAAAGGATGACATCTTATATACATACATTCATTTTGTATCATACAATACTGTGTTGAAATTAACACTTCTTTAAAATTGTTAATAAATTAAATTGTTTGAAAATGGATAAGATCTCATATTACGTACATTCATTTTGTATCATACAAGAGTGTGTTCAAATTAACATATCCGCGAAAATGTTAATAAATTGGATTATTTGAAAATGAATAAGATCTCATGTTACGCACATTCATTCTGTATTATACAACAATATGTTGAAATTAACACATCCGCAAAATTGTTAATAAATTGAATTATTAGAAAAAAAGATAAAATCCCATGTTACTTACATTCATATCGTATCATACAATACTATGTTAATATCCGTAAAAGTGTTAACGAAATGGATTATCTGAAAAGGAATAAGATTATATATTACGCACATTCATTCTATATCATACAATACTATGTTGAAACTAACACAGCTGTAAATTTTTAAAATGTAAAAACATAATATATATGTGTGTGTGTACATATATGTATATGTATATACTTTTGGCCAATCTTTAATGTACATCATGAATTTGCAGTCCACAACTACTAATTTCATAGTTAAAATGTTCAAAAATTTAATTATGGAAAATTTATTATTTTGTCCTCTAAAGATAGGGAAACTATAAAAAAGACCACCAACTACTTTAATTAAGTTTTCAGTCCCCCAAAGAGTTTTTAGAAAATAGTTATTTTTCTTTGACTATCCTTTTTCTTAATTTACATAAAATATCATTTTGTGAAATATAGTAAAATTTCACTCACTCTTCACTTTTGTAGGAAAGTTCATTCAATATTCAAAACAATATTTCGCCACATATTCACTCAATTTCATGTTCACTCAATATTTCACTCAAATATTTTAGAATAATATTTCACTCAATGTTCACTTAATATTTCACTCATTTAATCAAAAAACCTATTATGAATGTTCACTCAATATTTCAAAATAAATAAAAAACATTGAAATAATTACGTTATGAATATACATTTTTTTTTTCGAATGTTCACTCTATAGTTCAATATTCACTCAAACAATATTCAAATTAATGGGGTATCTTTGTCAACATTTCAAAGTTGTGTAAATGTTCACAGTATTTCAAAATAATAGATAAAGTAATAACGATCACCATTACGAATATTCATATTATTATTTGAATAATTTTAAATGTTCAAGTGAGAAAACGTAAAATAAAACTAAAAATTAAAACTTAAACAAAAAAGGGTGTAGGACCTCAGGCACTATCACTCATCCTAAAATCAATTGGTGTTAGGAAAGACATATATCATAACCTTATAGTGTATTCAGCACACACAAGCGCCAATGGCATTTGATTGTGACTTGACCCATACCCGAGCCTCTGTCACGAGACAATTGTTGCAAAAAATTGGAAAACAATTTCTCTCTCGACAATTGCTCCCGCTAGGAATCAAAGTTGTGACGTTTGCTTCAATACCACTTGTAGGAACTCAGATACTATCACTCATCCTAAAACTAATTGGTGTTAGGAAAGATATATATCTTAGTCTTGTATAGTGTATTTAGCACGCACAAATGCCCACAACATTTGACTGTGACTTGACCCACACCTGGGCACTATCACTCATCCTAAAATCAATTGGTGTTAAGAAAGACATATATCCTAACCTTATAGTGTATTCAGCACACACAAGCGCCAATGGCATTCGATTGTGACTTGACCCATACCCGAGCCTCCGTCATGGGACAATTGTTGCAAAAAATTGGTAAACAATTTATCTCTCGACAATTGCTCCCATTGGGAATCAAAGCTGTGACGTTTGCTTTAATACCACTTGTAGGAACTCAGATACTATCACTCATCCTAAAACTAATTGGTGTTAGGAAAGATATATATCTTAGTTTTATAGTGCATTTAGTACGCACAAATGCCCACAACATTTGATTGTGACTTGACCCACACCCGGGCCTCCGCCAGGAGACAATTGTTGCCAAAACCTGGGCAACAAAAGAAGAAAGTGTAATTAATTGTCCCACCTTCAACAAATGAAACCCTAACAACTTAATAGAATACGGTGGCTGGTTCTTATCATGAGCAATGGTGCTTCTTCCAGTAACAACATTGCTCGTTTTAGTGGTTCTTATCCAGATTTCAAATAAAAAAAAAAATCTGGAACGAACGACAATAGTGGGGATGAACACGAGCACGGGGAACGAGACAAACGACGACAACTACTATTCACAATGACAATGATGGATGTTGTTCACGGTGGAACGTTAGTGGTGATGGCTATCGGGAGGCTGTGAGCGAGAGTGCTGGACGGACTGAGAATCTTGACACAGGTGTACTTCACGGTCTTCTCGTTGGAACTTTCGCGGCTCACCACACAGTCATCACTAGTGATTGGCTCACCCAGGCACAAGCCATCGCCGGTGGTGGGGTTTGCGGCGAAAAATGAAAAGGACAATTAGGGAGAGAAACTAGAGTTTTAAGGGTATAAACATTTGTTCATTAATTTGGTCAATAGTTAAATGACTATAAACAAGTATTATTTCACAAAGAGACTAAATTATAACATAACTGTTTAATTTTTTTTCTTCTAAGCTAACTCTTAAATAAGGGTTAAATAATACAAAGCTCTTTAATTATTTGATGATATTTAATATATTAACACACTATCTTAAATATCGTGGGTTAAATAATTGTTATATTTAAAGTCTATATTTAAGGAAACCGAAATTTGAAAATAAGGGGCAATTAGATACAATAATGCAAAAAGAATTGCGATAAAGTTTTTTTTTGAAGTAGTACAAATTACAGATCTCTTTTTATTGGTGGATTGTGTATCAAATGCCCCCATAAATAAATGGATAATTTGGTATATACTCCAATGTTCATACACGAAATAAAGGTATCCCCATCGTACATTTTTAACGAAATTTAGGAAATACATAATATATGATACCAAATTGCCCTCAATTAATTTTTTTTTTTCACAATAAATACTCAATATCATATCAAACATTCACTATCACCGTTACTATCCGCCATTAAATCAAAATCACAACCACTACCACTACGTAGGGATGGTCATGGGCCCGATCGGCCCGTCCAGCCCGGCCCTATTTTTTTAGGGCTTGGACTTGGTGTTTGAGCCCATGGGCCGGGCTAGGGCCTAAAGACTAAGGCCCATTCATTTTTAGGACCGGACTAGGGCCTGATTATTTTTGTTTAGGGCCGGCCCGGCCCGGCCCGAACTTTTTTTAAATATAAAAAATATATATTTTATATATATATCCATAGAGAAAGAGTTGAGGGGCCAATTTGTAATTTTTAATTTTAGTTAGATAATTTAGCAAACTCTAATTTCATTCCTGGGAGAATTGAAGGGTCATTTTGTAATTTTAGTATTTAGTTTTTAAATTTTAAAAAAAATAAATTATAGGGTCGGGCCTGGGCTTGATTTTTTTTTTTGTAGGGCCGAGCTTGGGCATAAAATTAGGGCCCGATCATAGGACCGGGCCGGGTTAGGGCCTAACATTTTTGTGTAATACCCTAGTTAAAACCCGGCTCGAGCCCGGCCCATGATCATCCTTACCACTACGCTGTAATGATTCACCTTTCACACCAAATTTTAATTATCACTATAAATATTTATTATTATCACAACTACTACAATAAATATTCACTATTATCACCACGACAACTAAAGGACAATATATTGATACAAATAAATGCAACATAATATAAAAAATTTAATAAACTTCTTTCACAAATAGTTTCTTAAGCCCAAATCAATCTGCAATAATATGAAGTGTACATTAAAATTGTAATTTTTTTTACAATGAAAACGTTCACAATTTCGATTTCAATTTGTTTCTCGGACTATCCATTTTCATTCCGCTGCTGTAGCTTTTGCATAATTGTACGGATCTGTAAATTAAAGGTCATCCGGGATTAATTGGTTAATGTAAGATGAGACATAATTAATAAATTTTTAAATTCTCTCTCTTTATTCCATTATTTCCAAATAAAAGAAACAAAATCTCATCACAAAGCTACACCATGAACTGTGAAAACAGGAAAATAAATTTGTGAAAACAGCACAGAGAACTGTGAGAAAGGCCAAAGAGGACGAAGAACCAAAACGAAAAGCCAGTCTGCCGATTGGCGAAGCCGGGCGCAAAAAAGTGTTTTTCTGTTCTCAGCGTGAGAGCGAACAAAATCAAATCAATGGCGGCGACGGCGGGCACGTCTCATATCACCAAAGGATTCACCTCTCTTCCTCTCTCTACTCGCCATCATCCTCGTCGTAGCCACTCTTTCTCTTCCCTCCCAAATCAATTCGTTCTTTCGATCAGCAGCTGCAGATTCAATGCTGGCGCCACAAGATTCACTTCCAATGGCGCCAAGAGATTGGGACGCACCATCATTCGGGCTATGTCCGCTTCGTTCGGGTCTAGGCTGGAGGAGAGTGTCAAGAAGACGATCGGTGAGAATCCTGTTGTTGTCTACTCGAAGACTTGGTGCTCGTGAGTGCTTTTCTAAATTTCTAATCGCCTTATGCTTGTTTTTATTTTGTTTAATTTCCATCGTTGGTGGTTTATTTTTGTGAATTACGATTTGAAAATTGTTAAAATTTTGAAGGATTTGAAATGGGGTTTCTGAATTTGATTTTTGGAAGGTACTCTTCTGAGGTGAAATCATTGTTCAAGCGGCTTGGCGTGCAGCCTCTTGTTGTCGAATTGGACCAGTTGGGTGCGTCTTCTTCTCTCCGAATCAATGTTTTCATTTGTTCAATTTCTTAATTCAGACTTTTATATGTATACATTTTGGCATGTGGTTTATCCCACATTGGACGTGGAAAGGGCAGGCGATGAGAGAAAATTTCAGCTAATGAGCTAATTTTTAAGCTAATTTTTAGGTTGAGAGAGGCCCAAACCACCCTACATTAAAACATCTCTGGCCTAATAGCCATAAAAAGACAGATTGGTCAAGAATTAATCGACCAAAAGTCCGATGTGTGAGGGAGAGATTGTTGGGTATATCCCTACATCTCATTTGAGAGTTTCATTAATGAACTCTTGCCTTTTGGTGATCATAAATCCTCATGATTGTAATGTCGTGTCTAGCACATGACTTTTGCTTGATAAACTATTTGGGTATATCTCGTTTAAATGTATGATGCGTTAATCTAATAGTAGAGGTAAATCTAAAGATGGAACTTGGTTTTAAGTTAATGTACAGTTGGTTATCAAATGTTGAACAAAGTCATCGGCTTCTAAGTTTTAACGACTAGGTTTTGCACTGGACAGAGAAGTTATAACTGGGTTTCTTACAGCGAATGATGAATATTTTGTTGGATATTGGGTATCAAAAAGAGAATAAAGTCATTAACAACTTTGAGAGGTTGTGGGGTATTGAATGAATATATAGATCAAATTTGTAGACTGGTTTTTCTGAAATTTCAAGGTGATTAGCTTGAAAATTGGGCTCGTTATTTTGTCTTGATAATGCAAATTACAGCTTGTACGTTGTACCTAGTGGGACCTCCCAGTGCCTTCGATAAGTCTGACCTGGTGATGAACTTTGAGAGGCAATAAGAAAGGACACACTTCAGACAGCGTAGGCATTGTTTGGTAATGCTTTCTTATGAGTAGTTTTTATGATAGAAAAAGTTAATTGAAAAATGAATTTACTTTTACTTTAAAGCAAAGCAAAAACAAAACGTGCATTTGATGACGCAGAATGTAGAGATAATATCTTAGTGTGCTCCATATAAAAGTTCTCTTACTGCAAAAGAATTTCATAAATGGTTGAGAAAATTTGGGTGGTATGTCCTAATTTATTGATCTCTAAAAATATAAAAATTGTAGAAACAAAAAGTAACCTACTTTATTTTATTTTTTTTTAAAAAAAAGGTATTTAAAATCATGTATTACTTTTCTGATTTTTAAGAGTACTTTTTAAGTACAAAACGAATGTTACTTTTAAAATTATGAACTTTTTTTGCTTTTGAACAAAATTAAGTACTTAAAAATACCGTTATCAAATGGTGCCTCTAGTGTTTCTTGTTTTTTATTTTTTTCTCTTGCTTGATTTCTCAACTATGCTTATGCTTCCACAGTTTTCTTCATTGCACTTGCCAAAAATGGAAATTTTCCTTTGTTGTTTTCTGAATCCTGCTAACTAGTTGACTCATCTATTCTATTAGTGAAAGTAGACAGAATTTTGTTTAGATCACTCCCTGTTAAAAAAATTAATATGTTCCACGGAATGATATAATATATCAAATCATGTATTTGGGTTGTTCTGTCTTTATATATGTCCATTAGATTAGGTTGTGTTTGATTAACGTTTCTGCTTTTCTGTTTTTACTCCCAAAGTCCCAATAAAATTAGATGATAATTTTGTTTTCGTTCTCGAGTATTCTGAAAACAAAATCGCATTTGGTAGTGATAATTATTCTTAATTTCTTTTATAATTTCTTGAAACAAAACAAAGAAAGGTTTTTGGTTGCAACTAAGTTTGGATCGTTTATATATATATGAGAGAGAGGGAGAGAGAGAGAGAGAGAGAGAGAGAGTGAGAGAGATGAGAGAAGAAGATGAAGATGTGCGGTGGTGGCTGTGGATGTGGGTGGTGATGGCCAGCGTGGTGGTGGTCCTCAACATTTACCCTTATGAAGTAGATTGGGAATAGTTTTGTGGGAGTGAATAAGAATCAAGATTTTCTTGTTTCTCAAATTCTTAAGCAATTCCGGAATTACTCCCAAAACTTTGACAATATTTGGGAACAGAAACATTTTTACCAAACACGTTTCTATACATTAATCCCGAAATTCCGGGAATAAGAACAAAAATCACGGAGCGAAAACACTAAACAAACAGCCCTTAAGTAATGAATCCTACAATTATGTTTACTTACGTGTGATGTGCCACCTGATGAATTTGGAACCGGGAGCAATCTATGTTATATTCCCGTACAAAATCCCAGTCATTAATCGATGAAGAAAAGCTTGGTAAGATTTTAATAAATTTTAGCCGGCTTTCAGGTCCCCAAGGACCACAACTGCAGAAGGTGCTTGAGAGGCTTACTGGACAACATACCGTCCCCAATGTTTTTATTGGTAAGAGTTGCATCCAAAGACACCTCATGTTTATGTTTGTTTTGAGCATGAAAGACAACTAATTTCCAAGGCCTTCCCATTTTCTGATTTTCAAAAACAAACTATGTCAGCAATAAATTCACAATAATTTTTAGATCTTTGTTTTTCACTTGAATATTTAAGTAGAAATGATCACTGAAATATTTGTATCATCTCCATGACCAGGTGGCAAGCATATTGGTGGTTGTACAGGTGCGCCGATTTTGAGATTATATATATAAGCCACGAGATGCTTACGCCTTTATTTTCTTTGTATTGATGGTCATTATCTGTCTGGAAAATTCGATAATGTGCACACCTCAGTTTGTCCATTATTCAAATGGTGTGATTTTCTAATTATATATATATATATATATATATATATATATATATATATATATATATATATATATATATATTTTCATGGTGCAGATACTGTCAAGCTATACCGAAAAGGGGATCTGGAACCATTGTTATCAGAAGCTAATGCCAAAACGACAGGGAGTTAACATATTGTCTGAAGAAGAACTCAAATTTCTTCATTCCAGTTAGACTTCAAACTGAGATGTGTCATATTCCTGTCTCTGTTTAAAAATGCATTTGTCTCTATGAAGAATTTATTTTTGTCTATAGCTGGCTGAAAAATGATTAAATGTCATTTATTCTTTCTGATTTTTATTTTTTTTGTTCTTCATGTGTCTCCTTAATGGATTTGCGTTTTCATGTTCTTGATAAATTACTTGTACGTGGCATATGTTAACCTTGTTTTAGGTCATTTTCGTTAGCCATCTTATCTTACAGTTGTAGATTGGTTGAAGTGCGACATCGAATATACTGGGAATAGTAGACGAAATTCATAACCGCTTTTAAGCCTTACAAATAGAAAGCACGGACGTGTCCATTTGGGATGCCATGTCCATGTCGGATACACCGACACGCCTTTGACACATGTCCGATTCGTCAAGTGGCATGTTCAATTTTTTATTTATATTCTCTTCAATAGGACATGGCGATACACGTCTAGGACACTACAAATTTTCATGCTATTATTATAAAAATGTATTGTCTATACAACAAGTGGATCTCCTGCCATTGTAGAGCGTTTTCCCTCATCAAAAAGGACGTATCTTACTTGAATTTCCAAAAATTATTTATATCTTATTATTATATAGATTGTATTATATCATTAAATATATTATTTTTATTTAATTAGTATTATGTGTTATATATGACTGATGATCTATTTATACTATAAAATAATATTTATTTTATATTTGTTAGATTCTACTATTTTATATACATATATTTGTCGTGTCATGTCATTTCCTATTTCTTTTCAGAATTTTCCATACATGAGTGTCCGTGATGTGTCGTGTTCGTGTCTCCATGTCCGTCTCCTTGCTTCATAGGTCCAAAACATATTAAAGATTTTGTTTTCTCGTTTTGTCCTCAATGGGCTCTATTTCTAACCTCTCTCTAATAACTTTTTCCCTAATTTTATCCATTATTATTTTATGACTCATCTACCTTAACATTTTCATCTCCATTACACTTACTTTTTGAACATGCTTCTTGTTTACCGTCTCATATTCTGAATTGTGTAGAATTGAGGGTCTTATTGTGGTCTTGTAGAATTTACTTTTCAATTTCAATTATATCCTATAGTCAATATCATCCCAAGCGCATTTTTCCACATATGTCTCGACTCTGTACTTAATATCCTACTCGATTTTACCACTACCTTGAATTATAGAACCTTAGTGCTGAAATGATCAATCTTGTGGACCATATGATCTATTATTTGTTCTAAAATAAAAAATAATCTATTAATAAATTAGGACCTCTTTTTTTTTTTTTTTTTTTTTTTTTTTAATGTCTTTTTGTTAAGTGTTAGAATTGATTTGAGAGACATGGATGGAAGAAATTGGATTATAGAAGGTTTTTTTGGGAGGGGAAATTCTCTCCTAGATATTT
The DNA here is from genome assembly GCA_016647705.1 of Eucommia ulmoides. Classification (NCBI taxonomy): domain Eukaryota; kingdom Viridiplantae; phylum Streptophyta; class Magnoliopsida; order Garryales; family Eucommiaceae; genus Eucommia; species Eucommia ulmoides. The sequence goes on from CM028329.1 coordinate 44,245,109, forward strand.
TACTCCTCTACTTACAAAGCGGATGTGTTTAATTATATTTTGTGCCCTTTAGCTTTTATATATATACTTATATACTTTATTAGCTAAGTTTTTATTATTTATTATTTTTTTACACTAATAAATTTGAAAATTGATATAATGCCTTTAGGCACGAAAAATTCCTGGTTATGAAAAATATGATGACATACAATATAGAAATAATTTATCGTTGAATATTTTCTTCTTCTTTTTTTCTTTTTTTTCTTAAAAAAAATTATCTTAAGATATTATCTTATCAAACCAAAAATTAACACAACGAAAAATGTGAAGTACATTGCGTACAAAGCTTACACAGCTGTCAAATAAAACACAAAATTTCTAATTAAATTGAAAATATGTGAAAAATAATACCTTTGTTGTGTCTCGTATTCTCTCTCAAGTGTAGATACGACTACCTAAGAGAAGTATCTGTGTTTTTTGGAGCAATAGCATACTTGTGAAGAAGTCGGTGGTGATTATGATTTTCTCATACTATTAAATAACTCCAGCTTGCGTTTGTAGTAGGCTAACATTTCGTTTCGATTAGGGAGATTTCCTTTGATAGCTGGAACTTGTGTAAAATTCTTGACCCATGCCTGTAATCTAGGAAAGCTATCGGTTTCCAGCACTTTAATGCCTACAGCTTCTTCAATAACGTTGAACCAGCCTGCTATCCACCCGAAGGCAATGTCTGCCGATCCGATGTTGTTTCCGCCAAAGAACTTTTTCTCCCCAAGCGCTTCTTCCTCTATTATCTTCAGTTGTTCCTTGGCTTCTATCACTGCCTTATCTTGTTCTTCTCCGGTGGCGATTAAGAATGCCATAAAAATAGGGCTCTGTACAACAATCCGATATTATGGTTACATCAGAGAGTGAAAAGAATTGAAACTGAAACTTAGGCACGGTTTGGTCACTCTTTTTTTTTTTTAGATATGTTTTTTTATTTCAAGCAAAAACGTACTTAATGTTAAAAGTAGCGCTTGTTTTGCAAATTAAAAAAATAACATTTTAAGTATTTTTTTTTTTTTTTAAAAAAATGTTATTTTTGTTCTTCAATTTTTCTATCATTAGAAATTGATGGATTAGGACGTATTCCCCCACTCTTTTCAATCAACTATACATATTTCCTTTTTATTTTCTTTTTGATAAAAAGATGATTTATTGTGATAATACTAAGATACCTATTTCTATACGGTTAAAAGCTTCCGATTTTTTGCTTTTACTTTTAAGTAGAAGTATTTTTTGTCAATTTTTTTAAAAAAAGGTACAAGCATTAACAAATGGTGCCTTAGGCCCCGTTTGGTTAGTGTTCTCAACCAAACCCAACCCAACCCAACTCAAAAATTTTGGGTTTGATTTTTGGAAACGCGTTTGGCAAATACAAAACTCAACCCAATCCAACCCCAAAAATAAGAATTGATTCTTAAAATCCTAAAGAAACCAGAAACAAAAAAAAATTGTTTCTTTTTGTACCCAAAAAATTCAACCCAAAGTTCTCAACTTTCGTCTTTATCTGCCGGCCGACCACTACCACCCACCGCCATCCTCCTCCGCCGGCCGGCGACCGTCCGGCATCTCCGGCCACCTCCGGCAACCTTCCGCTACCGTCGGCCACCTCTGGCGACCGTCGCCTACCATCCGGCCACCTCCGCCGCCGTCCTTACCATCTGGCCACCGTCTAACACCGCCGCCGCCGTCCGGTTGCCGCCAAACTAAAAAAATAAATAAATTAGTTTTAGGATAAAATCGTTACCAAACACATTCTGTTCTCAGCACAAAACAAAAATTGTCGTTACCAAACGTAATTTTGTTCCCAAAATTTTCAACTCAACTTAACCCATTCCAGTTAGGTTCCGAAAAGTGAGAACACTAAGGTGGCGTTTGGTTAGTGTTTCCACTTTTCTGAACCCAACTGGAATGAGTTGGGTTAGGTTGAGAATTTTTGGAATAGAATTGCGTTTGGTAATGACAATTCTTGTTTTGTGATGAGAACATAATGTGTTTGGTAACGATTTTACCCTAAAACTAATTTATTTTTTTGATTTATTTTTTTTTGTTTGGCGGCGGCGCCACCAGTGTCAGACGGTAGCCGGACGCCGGCGCCGGTGGTGGTGTCAGATGGCGGCGGAGGTGGACGGCGACGGTTGCCGGAGGTGGACGCCGGCGACGCTGACAGTCGCCGGAGGTAGTCGGCGGCAGCGGAAGGTCGCCGGACGGTTGGCGGAAACGGCGGTCGGTCGCCAGCGATGGTCGCCGGACGGTGGCGGTGGTGGAGGACAGCGGCGGGTGGTGGTGGTTGGCCGGCAGATGAAGTCGGAAGTTGAGAACTTTGGATTAAGTTTTTTTGGCACAAAAAGAAATAATTTTTTTTTGTTTCTGGTTTCTTTAGGATTTTGAGAATCAATTTCTATTTTTTGGGTTGGGTTGGATTGAGTTTTGTGTTTACCAAACGCGTTCCCAAAAATTAAATCCAAAATTTTTGGGTTGGGTTGGGTTGGGTTGGGTTGGAAACACTAACCAAACGAGGCCTAACCAAACGCCACCTTATTTTTTTTGTCCGTGTTTTTACTCTCTTTTTTAGTATTTCAAATAAGTTTATAGCCTTTCAGTTATAAGTTAATATCATGTATTTGATAAGTCAACTAAAATATTAATAAAAACCGTAAAATATTAATAAAAACCAAAAAGAAATTTGCTCTAAAAACAGAATAAGAAACTATAAAAAACAAAGAGAACCTCGGTATTGAAACATAAAAATCTGTTTATCATTTCAGCGCTTAAATTTGTTCTTAAAATCTCGAAACAGGAAAATAAAATACGATTCTTTTTTTTTGTGGCCATAAAAAAATTGCTTGCATCTGTTTTTGTGTTTTGTTTTCAGAAAATTGAGAACATGAATGGAAATATAAGAAACAAAAAGAAGAAGCTATTTCTGTTCCGTTCCCAGATTTTTACAAAACAAATTCTGTTCCCCAGATATTTGTTTCTGTTCCAAGTTTTCCAAGAACAAAAACAGAAATCGAAGAACATAAGCAGAAAACAAACGCCACCTCGGCAATTTACTTGGGGTATTGTGCTGTGATTATATAATTTTACCTTTTCCTCCCCGAAATTTATCCAGAATCGAGTTCTTGCCCTCTCGTAGGGGTCGTTTGGAAGCAGAGGATTCTGAGGCCACGTCTCCTCGATATACTCAAGGATAACGGTTGATTCAGCAATGGCTTTACCTCTGTGAACGAGAACCGGTATTTTCTTATGAACTGGATTGTAGTTTAGAAGCATATCGCTCTTGTTAGAAAGATCCTCTTCTGCATACTCGAATTTGACTCCTTTGTGATTTAGAGCCCATATGATTCTGTAACCATATGCACTTGGCCATGCCCCTAACAACTTCACTTCTTCCATTGCTGTTATGCTTCTTGGTTGCTCTGTTCTTTTCAGGGGAAAATGCTATTGGCACTCTACAAATGTCCAATTGCACTTCACTTACACTAGAATTGTGAGGGGGGAAATTGGACATTTTTGGAGCACCAATAGCTGTTCCATTCTTATTGGATATTTCTTTGAAGATTATAAGCTGCCAATTTGGACTTTTATATATTGCTTGGGGGAATGCATGTTATTATGATTGATTGTAGTGCTTTTTCTTTATATCTTGGAAATTTCCTTCCCAAGTGTCCATTCCGTTTAGGGATGATTAAAACCTGTTTCTGGTTGTTTTGAAAATGCAAATTTCATGGATTTGTATTCTCTAAATTGGGACTATGCCGGATAAGTATTTAATGATATGGACAAATTATATTTTGGATCTTCTAACTATTAACCGTATTTCTTGGTAATTTAATAAGTTTATATGTTTCACTTTGAATTCGGTATCTTTAATACGGTGTTAAATTAGATAGAAATAGGGATTATATATATATATATATATATATATTCCCCTTCTTTTATTTTCCTTTTTTCCTTTTCTTTTTCTTCTTACTTTTATATTTCATCTTCTTTGTTCAGTCTTCTTCACACCCACGCTGCTGCCACCGTCCGAGTGTCCCGCCACTAATGTCTCTCATCATCCCTGCATTGCTACCCAGCCCCCGCCGTCCACTCTTCCCCCCTCTACTTCAAATCTGAATCACCTTTGAAGCACCTTCTTTGCCTCCTATTCCACAACCACCTATAACTTGAAAAATCTTCAAACCACTATCGCAACACCTCCACGGTTTTGGAATATTGAGCAATTGCTTCAGACCACCGTCGCAGAATCGCAACTCTACTATCGTGGAATTTTCTGTTGATTATGTTTCTTTTATTTAGTTTTGGCTTTTGAGTTTAGGTTTCAAATTTTTTTCTCATTTGGTTCTTCATTCGATTTGGGTTTTTGATTTCGATTTGAGGTTTCATTTAAAGTTTTTGGTTCATTTCCTTCCATTTCTTTTCCTCCGTTGGTCTGAGGGGTAGGGGTAGAGGTGGAGGTGGCTGGCGGGGTAGGGGGTGGTGAGGGATGTTGTTGGAGGGACACTCGACGATGATGGCGACGCTAGTGTGAAGAAGACGGAAAAAAAGAAGAAGAAAAAATGAATAAAAAAATTATGAATTTTTAATTTTTCCCGTTTAAGTTGACTACTAAACTAGACCTAATGACTAATTTATAAATAAAGATATAGAGTTCAAAGTAAAAATACATGAACTTATTAGACCATATAGAAATTGGTTAATAGCTAGAGGATAAGAAAAGAAAATTTACCCTTAATGATATTGATGTATTGTGTGGAACTCTGAAATAGAGTTTAGGCCGCTTTTGGTTATTGTTTTTGTTCCCTGAAAAAATTCATGTTTCCACTCTTACAATTTTGGGATTAATGTACAAAAACGCGTTTGATAAACACATTTTTATTCTCAAAATTTTGGAAGTAATTTGATATTATTTCATAAATTCCTTAAGAATCTGACAAACAAAAAAAATATTGATTTCTATTCACTCTCACAAAATTATTCTCAATTTCCTACTACTATCTCGTCGGCAGCCACGCCGCCATAATTTGAAATTTATAGTGAATGATAGGAAATATCACTGAAGTTTATCTAACATAATTTTGCCCTAAAATATCTTAGCAAAATAAAGTCACGATGGAAAACTAATTTAAAAAAAGGAAATTTATTATATAGTACTTAAGAGACATATATAAACCGAAAAATAGACCTCCAACTAGCATAATAAAGTTTTTAGTTTTTAGAGATTTTTAGAAAATAGTCTTCTATTTTTTTATCATCTTTTTTTTTTTATTATTATTATTATTTACATACAATGTCATTCTATAAAAAAAATTAAGACTTGAATATTCACCTTTTTATTATATTATTTTTAAATATTTTAATACATTTTAACTCTGGTTCTACTATTGTGAATATTCATTGTTCTTTACGTGAACAAATTTACATTTTTATTATATTGGTATGAACATTCACCTAAACCACCCAAAATAAAAATAAAAATGAAAAAAACCTAAGATTAACGAAAATCAAATCGGTGAGAACATTTCATCAAACCACATGAACGTTCACACAAAACACCAAAACATACCGAAAACAAAATGATATGAACATCACAAAATATTAGGGGTGGTCTAGGCCCGGGGGCGAACCCAGTCCGACCCAATTTTTTAGGGCTTGGGCTTTAGTTTTAAATATATGGGCAGAACTTGAACCTTGATTTTCAGGCTCAATCAAAATTATGGTCAGGTTTGGGCAAGTCCAATTTTTTTTAGGACTAACCCGGCCCGAAGACTATTAATTGAAAAAATAATATATATATATATATATATATATAAGACAAATCGAACCCTAGTTCATGTGACAACGTTAGTTTGGCCTGATTTCATGTGAATGTGAATGACAATATTGATTTGACTTGATTCTATGTGATGTTTATGTTTATATTTTAGTATTTATTTTTTAAATAAAAAAATTATAGGGTCGAGCTTGAACTTGAAATTTTTTGGTAGAGCTAGGTTTGGACATGAAAATAGGACCAGATCACAGGGCTGAGCCGGGCTAGGGCCTAGGTTTTTTTTTGTAATACCCTAGCTAAAGCCCGACCCGACTCATAACCACCCCTACAAAATATATTCACAAAAATTAAACAATTAATTGTGAACAACCACAACCAATAAACCAAACTAGACCAAAATTACAACTGCGACAACAAAATCAAACAATAAACATTCAACACAAAAACAAAATCGAATAAAAAACATTGACAAAACCCAAGGCCAACGAAAACAAACCGTAGTGAATATTTTACCAAAACCACATGAATATTTACAAAAACACAATCTTGAATGAAACATTCACAACATAAAACGATCAAACAAGAAGTTCGTTGTGAACATTCACCATGTCAGCGATTGTTCTAGATCTGAAAAATTTCAGATCGAAAATTTACAAATCTGAGATTGCGACAAAGACAAACTCGATTCGGTGAAAATAAAGATAAAAGAACAACGGAGACGAACGATCGACGAAGATAAACAATTTTTTTTAGATCTGAGCCGACACAAAATTGTCACCGCTGTTCGCCACTACTATTGGCCGTCGTCGACAAACTAGTCACCTAGCCAATTCGGCTCCACCCATGTCGTTTTCCACTACAATCGTCGTTTGTCGTCCATGGCCACCAGATTGTTTACCTGACTGATAAAGGTGGAGGCTCCTCTTCTGGGTGGGATGCTTGTAGAAGCTTGAATATCTTGAAAGGGTTAATTACTCTTTATCCCCCTGTGGTTTGACCAATTTGCACTTTACCCCCTATAGTTTGAAAATCGCTATTTACTCCCATGTGGTCAGATTTTCAAACCACTTACCCTCCTGATGTAGGGGGTAAGTACACCAAATATTTGACCACAGGTGGAGTAAGTGGTGATTTTCAAATCACAGGGGGATAAATGCAAATTGACGAAACCACAGGGGGATAAAGTGTAATTAACCATATCTTGAAATTTAGCCTCAAACATCCAACAATGTTACCTCATGTAGATGACGATGATGATGAAGAAATGGAGATTGCTAAAGACGCTGATCATAAAGTTCTTTGACTAGCACAAATCCACTAGGTTTTGATATGGAAGATAAATCCACTGTGTTGAAGACAATAGAGGCAATGACACAGATTTTGATATGGAAGATGAAATACCCGGAGCAAGTTGAGACTTGAGAGGCATGAAATGCTCATTGACAATTGTGGAGATCCTAGCACAAATCTACTAGGTTTTTCCAATAGTGGTGTACTAAAGAATTAGGGGGATAAATAGAGAGACATAATGAGAGAGATGAAGAATTAGGTTGTGTTTGGGTAAGAGATTTGACAAATTCAAGAAATTTATAAAATAAAGGGATTTCAAAATCTTGAATTTTGAAATCCGTTCATTTCATAAATCCCTTGTTCATTTCTTAGTATTTATATAGGGGTATACTTGTCAATTCACTATTTTCTTAACTACCAAAAGAGTAAATAACAATATAAGGGTTAAATAATAATATTTTTGTTTAAAAGGTTAATTAAGGAGATGGAAAGGCAAATTAGGTTTAAACTTGATGAGGGTATTTTCGGACACCATTGAGTCAGCACCTGAGACCCAGTTACGTTTTTGTCCTCGTAATGACTTGGATGCATTCCAGAATTCGAGCGCCACGCTGAAACATATGTTGATCATGGCCCCTCCTTAGAATCTCATTGCACCCAGGGTAGAGTAAAGTGCGTCGCAGGGACGTGCAGCCCTAAAATCTGCATTGTGCCCAAGGTGGCCGACTTTAGGGGCTCAACCGCTAACCCCGAACGGCTCTCATTCTAGCTTGTTTCTTTTTCAGGACTCCACATATCTCAACCCTCCTCCACCAGCTCACTATCACAGGCTTGGCAGAGGCCCGTGGGCTTAGCCAAATAGGCTCAAAAGCCCAAGCCCAAGCCCAACGATTATCTCCTAAATACCCTAGATTATCGGCTAAACACAATATTTTGACTAATTAGCTGTGTTTAGGTCCGACTAATCATCTCCAACTCTTATATATACGAGGGGTTATGCAAGCCCGATGTATGCTTTATTACATGCATGCATTGAGTTCACTTGCTTACTTAACGTATTTATGTACATTTTTTCTCTAAGCACTGATTCTCACGCCGGAAGGGCTTGGTAGCGGAATATTACGTCGCTACTTTCACCATAAGTGTACAGGTCAAGTTTTAGTAAAGTAGGAAGAGTAAGGGTTTTCATATCCACAGGGATTAGATTAGATTGTCGCTAAGTACCGCAATTGTCATAACTTAACTTTATCTATGCGACACAAATTTAGAGTTTTTATAATAATTATAAACTAAACTAAATTAATTATTAAACTATAATACTACTATGACGTTTAAGGGATTAAATTGTCTAGGGATTAATTTCGTTCATTTAAACGCGTTCAATTCAATCTAATTTACATTAACGACATTCACATTATCCAACAATCTAGGTATCGAAATCTCATTCACTACCTCTCCTGAGTGTAAAGTGAATGAATATGTGACTTCGCGTCAACGCCAAAATCTACCTTGTGCATCTATACGACACTTGGTCACATGAGTCTCGCCCCAACCTCACGAATTGCATACTTTTTAATGTCCTCCCGGGTCATTAGATTGTCACGTTGTGTTTAAACCCTAGTCCGAATCCGGGGTTACCTCTCCCAAGTGTCAAATTCCGTATTTTCAAAATCAAACTTAATACCATAACAAGCATATCAAGATTGTAATAAAATGGTAAACACAATCGCATAAAGATAAACAACCAATAATGAAACAAAGGTTCAACCATATAATGTTTTTATAAACGAATCGTTCCCTAGACAGTATATGTTTAGTTTCTCATGACCATAACCACATATACATCAATATACAAGCTAAGAATATACAAAACTATCAACTAAAACTAAGAAATAAATAGAGAAACAAGAAGACTAGCTGTTATACGAAGAATCGACGCTAAAATCGTTCTAAGAACGTTTCTTCTTCTTGGCTTTATGATATTCTCTTGGTTGATAAGGTTTGGAGCTCCATTTTTAGTCCAAAAAATGTTCCAAGTGTTTGGGGAGGAGAGGGAAGATATATGGGATCCAAAATATCTCAAAAATATCCCAAAATATCAATAAGATCTGGTGTCGAACCGCTGCAGCAATGGGAAGTTAGTAGCTTTCTGCCAGCTGATCGCTGCAGCGGTAGAGGCTACCGCTACAGCGGTGGTCAAGCAAAAGGTTTCTATTCAATCCTGTAATTGGACTGCTGTAATGATGGTTACAGGCTCTAAACTTTGATCGTTTTGTTCTTTTTCTCTACCGTTCTTCCACCAACTTGCTCGATTATAACCCGTTTTCATCATTTTTTTTGTCTCAAACACCTAATTTATAATAAAACAAATAAAAATGTATTAAAACATATTAAAACGCTATAAAAATTCTTAAAAACTATCAAAACTAGCTTGAGAATAAATAGATAAATTCTACTTATCAGAGCTTCATCGAGACAAATCCTGGTCTGAGCCTTCTGCAGATACTACTCCTTGAGGAGCAGGACTCTAGGCATAGAAGGTTAGTTATCTAGGACCCAGTAAAGCTCACTTGAAGAATTTTCAACCACCGACTCCACCTCAACAAGAAGACTCACCTATCATCCGACTAGACCACACTCGATGTGTGTACCCTTTTTAGCCACCAACAGTTTGGCGCCGTCTGTAAGAACCATGCAAGAACCCTTTCCCTGATCATTGCTTTCTACTCAGTTAAGCCTGGATGATCGCAAGGTATGGTCGGATAGACAGACCCAGAACAGAAGAAAAAAAAGACATGTCAAGAACTCCAAGGGCACACCCCCTGCTCCCACCAACGAGGATACCAAGATTAGGCAAGACCATCCATTTTACCACCTAGGGTTGTAGGATAAACCTCAGGAGCCGTGGAGGTATTTCAAGTTGATCTACTCGAATGCCAAATGCGAGAGTTCAAGTCGTATCTATCGTTCCTTCTTGTACACTTGCCGCTGCCCCTATTTAGGATAGACCAGCTCTCTAGACCGCAACGCCCGAGAATCCACCTCAAGACTGCGATGTTCTCATGACCACTTCAAATGGGCATATGCTCGAGGGCCGCCCTTCACCTCGCAACCTTGAGCCTGCGGCACAAGATAAGGTCCCTCCGGTAATACCAAGATCTCTGCCTTCTCCGCCGTGCGAATTTGTGCCAGGGGACCTATCTGTGTCCCCTAATGGTCAAGCTCTTCATCGGCCAGTCAGGTCCGGTCTCAAAGGTTAGCGTGAACGTGAAATTGGCTCATACTCACCTCTCTCCCGTCACACTACGGCCCGAGCTTCGGCTAGTCATGTACTGAGGGAGCCTCGAACAGGAGAGACTGTGGAGCGTTGTCTGGTTGACATGGAAGCCTGCCTCCAGGAGGTGCAAGGAGGTCGGGTAGGACCGGGTCTTATTATGGAGGTAAGGTTCCATTTTGTCGAGGAAATTCTAGAAGATGTAACGCTGAGACATTTCACTCACCCCCAAATGAATCTGTATGATGTGACGTCAGATCCTGTTGACCTCCTGTCCATGTTCGAGTCTCATATGGACATGCAAGTTGTAATACCCCGAAAATTTATAGTTTTGAAAATATTATTTTTGGGTTATTTTGTATATTATGAAATTTTTTAAATAATATTTGATAATTTGGGGAGATAAGTGTAATTATTGGGTCTAATATGAATTATTTTATAATTAGGAGGGAGTTAAATGTAATTTCTGAATTTTTAAGAGTTAAGGAATTAATTATAACCATGAAATATAGTGGCGTGTATGTATGAATTATATTTTAAAAATATTATATGCATGAATATATGTATTTAACTTCTCTATCGTGTGATTTATGTTATTATTGTTGTTGAAATTTAACCATTAAATTTTATGAAATAATTATGATTATATGGAAACTGTGCGTAATACATGTTTATGTATTTATTTGTTGTATTAAATTAAATACATGTATTAAAGGGGTTGAAATTCTACTGAGCGTTAACTCACAACCTCACAGTTTTGATTGCAGGGCCAATGAGAACGAAACGGCGCTGAGAATTTTAGTTGAATTTTTATTTAATTCGTAATAATTGTACTTGTTGGCCTAGTGGAATACCTAAGAGAGGGGGTGAATTGGGTAATTAAAAAAATTATCAGAATAATACTTCAATAAATCAAACAATCAATTTTAATCTTAAATTAATTATTATCTTTATATCACAGCGGATAAGTGTATTAAGCTCTAAGTGCATACTCAAACAACACAAGATAAAATCAAGGAAATAAGCAATACAGTACATACTGATATATCTTGGTTCACCAAACTACTCTTGGCTAATACAGTCCTCCGAGCCCCCACGGAGATTCGCACCCACTAAATTCAAGATTCTTTTGCAGGTATAAACCAAACCCTCACAATGATTATTTTCGCAGGTTCATAATCAACCTTTACAAATTTCTTTTCACAGGTTTAGGAATAACCTCTACTTTTTACAAGCTCAAGAATAACCTAATTCTATTACAGGGAAAATCACAACCTAATTTTTTTTATACTTTAGGCTCAAGAATCAAAATCTTACAAAAACACTCCAACTATCCTTTTCCCAGATAAGGATGGAACCTTTACAAAATTCACTCAAAATCAATTCTATCTATGAAGAATTACTACCTCAATCTCTTTATAGGAAGAGACTGAAAACTGGTTACCCTTTGATTAAATACTCCCAACAGTATTTAATTTATCACACTACTCACTAATACAAATTGATGAGCAGATTATCTCACTAAGAACTTCTACCGCCCCAGATAAATTAAAACTCGATTAATATCTTAAATCTATTGATAGAAAAGTGTGAGATTGAAAATATGATTTTAAACAAAAGATGGGTAGAAAATAATTGAGCACGTGATTAGATTTAAGAAATTGTTTATAAAATATTTTCTTCAATAAAAATCAGAAATAATTTCTAAAGATCAATTTCTAAAAATTAAACAAGCAATGCACAATAGAAAGTAATTGGAAATATCTCACCCAGAATCAATAAAAATAAAAATAGAACGATGTTACTTCAGATACAGTAGCAGCAAAGATTAATAGCTAATGATTCTTAAGATCATCTCTTAGAATAACTCTCACAAAATCTTAGAATGATATCTCTTATGACAGCTTAATATGATCTCAACTCTTTAAACTCTTTTAATCTATGTTCCACTACTTAATAATATATGAAAAAAACATGTCTATATATATGAGAAATAAATCAACTCTCTAACAGTTAGTTCCCATGTGTCATGATATTTAAATGCTCTCTTAGACCCCTTATATCATTATAACTTCATTTTGGTTCAATTCATTTAATAAATTGATTTTAAATCTTTCAATTAAGTCCTCCAAATATTTCTCAATTTCAATTAAATAGAGTAGAAACAATTTTATGTACAAAATTGAGAAACATTAAAATTTAATGAACCAACTTAATGGGATATAAATAATAGGTGAAACATATCTTAAATATCATAAGATCCCTTAAATTTATCACAAATCCCAACAAAAAATGACTACTTTTAGATATGAATTTAGAATCCTCATTATCCTGAAACAGCGCCCTCAGTAGACCGATCAGTCGACTGCTAGATTCAGGATGTAGCCAAGCGAAAGTTGTTGCGTTCATCGGTCGACCTATCTACCGACTTGGAGATTCAAAGAGTTTGATTTACCTTCACCGGTCGACCTACTTGTTGACTTAGAGATATAAAGAGTTCATCTTCTCTTCACCGATCGACTTACTTGTCGACTTAAAAATACAGAGAGTTTCACATGTTTGGTCCGGTCGACTTACCAGTCGACTTATGTATGCTGGATCTATTTTCTAAACTCGTTTTTAACTCATTCTTATTTACGTTTTCGCCCTTTTAACCATTTTCTTTTCTAAATAAGTTCCACTAACTTCTTAAATTCTATTTTAGTCAATTATAAATATTTCTTTCCAAATACACATAGGAGCAAATAATTTCATCTTATCAAAACATACATAAACAATAAAAACTTTTTGTGCCGTGTGTATTCCTAATTGAGATATTAAAAATTAAAATTCACCTGAATTGTTTTCTCTAATTTTTTCAAACTCTTAATTCTTCACCATCTTTGACATCACCATATAACATCCATTCATAATTTTTTATCGTATCTTCATCACTAGAATTTAATTAACTGAAATACTTAACAAACCATTAGTTCCACCAAAATATCAACATTTAATTGTTCATCAAAATCTTAGTATCAACAATACTTATTATTATAGTTGTAAAATCGACTCGATAAATCGACAAATTATAATCGTCGCCATAGTTTGTAAAAGTTCTTTGATTTTATACAATGAGGATATTGGGACATAATAATGAAAATAAAAAGACCATGGTTTTATACATAATTTGGGTTAAAATATTATGAGATTTTATGATCACTAATTATCGGAACTAGTGATCATTAATTAATTGCCTCGAAATAATTTCATTATTTCTGACTTTCTATTTGAATTTTAGGGACAAATTCCTGCGATATATATATTGGAATTTTTCGATAAATTACTCCTTGAATTCATAATTGTATTTTTAATTTTTATAAAATGAAATATTGGTTATTCGGATTTAGTGTTAATTTTCTAAGGGAGAAACCACGTGGTGGTCATGGAAAATCGGGTTGTTACAAGTGGTATCAGAGTAATTTTGCGACCACCCGAGGCTTGGGTTATGGTACCCGTTACTAAAAAAAAATGAAATAATACTTAAAAATAATAATTTTTGTATAACTCATTAATTCAAAAAAACAAAAAAACAAAAAAACTAGTATAGTTGGTGGCATAACGATTACTTTGGTGTTAGTATTTACTTCAAGGAGTAAACCTTTTCTTTTTTATATTAACTAATCTATGACAATATTAACTAATTGTCAAAGGAAGTAATATTATTCACAGAAAAGGTTAATAGTATCCATTATATCGGTTAAAGTAAAAATCTATAGTAGTACATTTAGTACTTTATCCATTTTGTTACGTAACTTACACTATAGTAATATCTGGGTCCTGATTCGTGAACTTATTTAGAACTCATCACTTTGATTTTTTTTTTTTCAAGTAAACCTCGACGAAGTTTAGATTTGCGAGCACCTCAGGCTTAGGTTATGGTATCAATTATCAATAGTAAGTTAAATTAGACTGGGTGAGTATTGTGTTAGTCGTGGACCATAAGATATGTCGTTGAATTGAAAAGATCGGTTAAAAGGGGTTTATTGTTTTCTATGTAAATTATCAAATTTTATTTTTGTATTAAATTAGAAAAAAAATGTTGCTAAAAATGGATAATTTTATAATGTTAAATGGATCAATAAATTTTTTTAAAAGGTGGAGATTGATTTTTATCGTTCTTCTATGCTATAGTTACCTGTCAAGAGGGCAAGTCCTGTAAGGTAGATATATATGGTTACCTGTCAAGTAAATACTATAGGATGGATATATGTTGTAATCTGTCATGAGGACAAGTTCTGCAGAGTGGATATATGTTGTTACCTGTCAAGTAAATCCTGCAAGGTAGATATATGTTGTTACCTGTCAGACAAGTCCTGCAGGGTAGATATATGTTGTTACCTATCAGGAGGATAAGTCCTGCAGAGTAGATATATGTTGTTACCTGTCAGGCAAGTCCTACAGGGTGGATATATGTTGTTACCTGTCAAGCAAGTCTTGTACGGTGGATATACGTTATACCTGTCAGGCGAGTCCGGCAAGGTGGATATACGTTGTTACCTGTTAGGCAAGTCCTACGGGGTGGATATATGTTGTTACCTGTTAGGAGGGTCAGTTCTGTAGGGTGGATATATGTTGTATCGAAACTTGACATGACGGCAACTCCTGTAGGTAATTGATATGATAACTCTCGATCGTGAGGTAAAACGATCTTATGCCTAACAAAGAAGTATGATATTTTATTATATAAACGTGCATTGACCAAAAGATTTAAATTCAGTTGTTTTATTATATTTTGTTGGAATTTTGATATTGACTAGTTAGTAGTTATATTTTATTGAAAAATGGATTTGATAAAAATACTTGATCCATAACTGATTTTTGTATTATGAAGACAATATACTGGTAAAATAATTCAGATATATATTGGTTCACTACTAGCGTTAGGGTTGGAGACTAGGGTAATTATTAAGATTATTGGGGGTAATTATTAACAATATAGGAAATTGTGTCTTTTATGATAAAAAAATTGTATACATAAATATTTTGATTAACCAAATGTGAATAATCTTATAATTTATTTGTGGGTTATAAGTATAGATATCATTGCTATTTTCATCAGAATAACGCAGCGAAAGTATGATGATAACTTTCGGTTATTATTGTTTAACTAAGAGTGACTAACATGATAGTGCGGTGCGATTCTAAATTTTTATTGCTTGAACGAAATTTCGAGGACGAAATTTATTTAAAGGGGATAAATTATAATATTCTGAAAATTTATATTTTTGAAAATATTATTTTTGAGATATTTTGTATATTATGAAAATTTATAAATAATATTTGATAATTTTGAGGAGATAAGTGTAATTATTGGGTTTAATATAAATTACTTTATAATTAGGAGGAGTTAAATGTAATTTCTAAATTCTTAAGAGTTAAGGAATTAATTGTGACCATGAAATTAAAAAAAAAAAAAAAAGGAAAAAAATGGCTACATATAGTGGCGTGTATGTATGAATTATATTATAATAATGTTTCTTATTATGATTATATAGCATCATACAATCATATAGCTATTTCTATTTAAATTTTATTTAAGTGCATCATACAACAAGGAAGGGGAGCCGCTCAACTTCATATATATATATATATATGAATATCTCTGGAATTAGTTTCTGTTGGTGCTAAAATATTTACGTTGAATGATTTTTAAATGAGAAAATATTTTGGTTCGGATTTCGATTTCAGATTTCAGGTAGAATTTATAACTCTCTTAATATATGTATTTAATTTCTCTATCGTGTGATTTATATTATTCTTGTTGTTGAAATTTAACCTTTAAATTTTATGAAATAATTATGATTATATGGAAATTATGTATGATACATATTTATGTGTTTATTTGTTATATTAAATTAAATACACGTATTAGATGAGTTGAAATTTTACTGAGTGTTGGCTTACAACCCCATATTTTTTATTGTAGAACCGGTGAGAACGAAACGGTGCCGAGAATTTTAGTTGAATTTCTAATTAATTCGTAATAATTATACTTATTACTTACAATTGTAAAATCAACTCGATAAATCGACAAATTATAATTGTCGTCGTAGTTTGTAAAAATTCTCTAATTTTATACAATGAGAATACTGGGACACAATAATGAAAAAAAAAACAAACAACAACCTAGTTTTATACGTAATTTGGGTTAAAATATTATGAAATTTTATCATCACTAATTATCGGTACTATTGATCATTAATTAATTGCCTTGAAATAATTTCATTATTTCTGACTTTCTATTTGAATTTTAGGGACAAATTTTTGCAGTATATATATATATATATATATATATATATATATATATATATATATATATTGGAATTTTTCGATAAATTACACATTGAATTCATAATTGTATTTCTAATTTTTATAAAATTAAATATTGGCCATTCAGATTTAGTGTTAATTCTCCAAGGGAAAAATCGCGTAGCGCCCCTTGAAAATAGGGTCGTTACACAAGTGACCTCTGTAGCTTTGCAGTGCAGAGCCTTTCCTATCACCTTCACAGGTGCAGCAAGGACGTGGTCCCAAGGTTTGAGGCCAACATCCATCTTTACCTTCAGGGAGCTCGAGCAGTTGTTCCAGGCTAGTTTGAGGTGCTCTCGACGGAGGCCGAAGACTATGGCCCATATCACAACTCTTCAGCAGAAGTCCTTTCAGTCTTTGGGAGACTACGCTGCATGCCACAAACGAGAAGCAAATACATGCGACGACCTCCCTAAGAGTGTAGCACTAAATGCCTTTGTTGACGGGTTTTGGCATCAGAGGTTATCCTATGACCTCTACTCTAACCCGGCTTCTATTCTTGATCAAGCTCTGGATCGCGGGATTAGGTTCCATAGTGCTGATCTACGTGCTGCAGTCAGAAGAAAGAGGGAAATGATAAACAAACAGAATTGACCGAGGGATGGAGGTTCGAATCAAGCCTAAAGCTCGAGAAGATTACAAACTGAAAGGAGGTTCAGACCCCTGCTCAAAGACAGGAGGCCACTTCCTCCTCTAGGGCATCACCAACCAAAGTTCATTCCACTCACGGCCTCGATGCCTGCCATCTTTACAGAAAACTCAAGGCAAGATTTATTCCCTCCTCCGCCACCCTTGAGAGAAAATCTGGTCGGGAGGTCGATGACCAAGTACTGTGAGTTCCACTAAGGCCGATGCCACTTCACAGAGAACTGCTTCCAGCTCCGATAGGAGATTGAAGCTCTTATCCGTAAAGGGCTATCTCGGGAACTATGTCCAAAGAGAAAATCAAGAGTAGTCTGATGGGGATAAACCACAGGAAAAGCCTCGAGTCCAAAGATGAAGGGAAGCCACAACCGTCTACAACCCTGAGGGCTAAGGTCGGGGATGATCACCAGCGCGTGGATGGTGAAATCAATGTTATCCATGACGGATTCAGCTTTGGGGACGTATAGAGTCGTCAGGGTTACATGTTCGGGCATATACAATCTTGAAACCAAAGAAGGTGTGCCGCTTAGGCACCCGTGGAACACTAACAATTCGGAGTACTACTTTTGTAGGGAAGATCCACATTTGTAAATGACTTCTAGTTTGTACAAAGTGTAACGATTTTTTCTCATCAGAATAAAGAAGGTATTTTGTGCAATATGCCTTGTGTTTTCTCCAGTTAACAACATTTTGACCCCATGAGTCGTGGATGATTCTCCAAATCAGCATCCCAACTCTCGGTGTCATGAATGATTCTCCTCAGTGGCATTCTGACCTCATGAGTCACATCCCAGCTCCCGACATTGCGGATGATTCTCCACGGTTGCATTCTGACCCCCTAAGTCACATTCCAACTCTTAGCGTTGCAGATGGCTCTCCATCGCTACATTCCAACCCCTTGAGTCGCGGATGCTTCTCTAGATCAACATCCCGACTCTCAGCATCTCGAATAATTCTCCTCAGCGGCATTCCGACCTCTTGAGTCGCGAATGGTTCTCCATATCAACATCCCGATTCTCAGCGTTGCGAGTGACTTTCCACAAGCCTTCTCTCGGCACTCAGCATCTAGGGTGACGATCAGACCCTCTCCAGAAGTCAATAGTTCGTACTTGGGGAAAGACCAAGGTCATCCACCAAGGGCGGCACATTGATCATGTCTGAGGGCCTACAACTTAGTACTTGTCCCCACTAGTCAACCATAAATCCAACGTTCTAAAGGGGAAGATGCTCCTGTATAGACTAAATGGAGATAACTTAAAAGGGCTCTTGAATGAGTTTGACAACGAAAAACTCCCCGATGATTGGCCACGGGGGACCAACTGTCGCGTTGCGCCCTTGCGAACCAAAAGGACCAGGCACCATGGGAAACCCTTCTCCTAAGTCCACGACATGCTTTCCTTACAAACAACTCATGTCTCGGACTGGAGGGCTAGTGGTCCATGGTCCTAGGTAGAAATAAGAAGTTATTTTTGATCTTGGGCAGAGATGAGAAGTTCTTTAAAAAAAATTTCAAAATTTTACAACTTTGAAAAGAGGACCAAGCGGAAAGCGACTTTGCAAAATCGTCTGGAATAAATAGTAGATTCAGAAGTACCTTGGCTATGCCGCGCATAAGTTTACATGCTCGCGCACGGAAAAGCAGGAATAAGTAAAAAGGAGTCTGCAGAATCCTAAGTGCTGAAGAAGCGACAGTCTGGAGCTCAGTTCTCCGTGCCCTCGTTATGAGGGGCGTCCGTGCGTAGAGAAGTAGCATCAATCTTGCCCTTCTCAAGGGCTCCCTCGTCAACACTTTTCTCTCCGACATCTCATTGCCCAATGGATAGTCGTCATGGTGGTTCTCCCCAAATGCGCTATCTAGGGATTCATTCTCAGTGCCCCGTGACCGGTATCATCAAGTTTAATGGGTATCGCTTTGCCGTGCTACTCCTAGCTAGTAGGGTCCAAATGATGACCTTTTCCAAAATCGCCATTCAGAAGAGCCCTCCCAAAAAAGGTAGTCTAGGAGTGCCTTCTAGAAGCTTTGCCTTATCCCCTTAGACCGACATTGTCTTATCTTGCACCTACTGCCTTGACATGTTGCCTCTGGCCGGCAGGGCACGAATGGGGGCCTTCTCCAAGTGTATCGACGTTTCAGGCAAGCAGCGCCCTGATGTGCTCAATACGTTCTCCCTTCAGGCCTCATTCGTCAAGAGTGTAGCAGCAGAGAATACCGCGTGTCGAAAAAATTCTCTAAGTATCCAAAATGGTAGAAGGTAAAAAAAATGGTCTTAGTGGAATAGCCTTGAAAAAGTCGAGGGTGTAGGGCGCCAAACAATTTTTGGCCCCCTTAGGGAAGTGCCCCAAAGGGGTGCTGCTGGCCTCAACTTAGGGCCAACAAGGGGCGCTAGCAGCGCACTGACCCTATCTGGGCCAGTGCACCTAGCCTGGCGACGACCGGGCCTCCCCCTAGCCAGCTGGCGTAGGTGCTAGGCTTAGCCCCTTACATGTTTGCGGCACGCACGCCTTTAGGGCACGTCTCTATTTTCTTTGCGGTGAAGGCTAGTTTGTGCTCAAGGTTTTTTCACGATAAACGGGTGCCGCCTTGAAAATCAAAGAAATTCGGGATTGCTCTGCCGTGCTACCTGACTCCGGACCCCGGCCGTATGGAGACCTATTTCAAATTAGTTCCTAAAAAAAAAATTAATTGTTAAAAAAGTGTTGCCTAGAAAATCGAAGAAATTCAAGGTCGCCCTGCTGTGCTACTTGAACCTAGACCCCGACCGTATGGGGACCTATCCCAAATTCTCCCTCCAGAAAAAGCTAACTTTTGGAAAAGTGTAGACCAAAGAATTCTCTCGTACTCTGGAGTCTTTAGGACGCCCGTTCCAGCCAGAAATTGATATCCCTAACCGTCTCGTTTTTCTCGCCGCATAGGGCTAGGGGGGCCAATATGATGAGAGTATTTTTGGACCCCACTAAGTTAGCAATTGAGACTCAGCTACGTGTTCGTTATTGCATTCCGGAATCCGAGCACCACGCTGCAACATACGCCAACCACGAACCCTCCTTGGAATCTTATTAGCTAAACACATGGTTTTGACTAATTAACCGTGTTTAGACTCGACTAATCATCTACAACTCTCATATATACTAGTGGTTATGTAAGCCCGAGGAACGCTTTATTACATGCATGCATTGAGTTTACTTGCTTACTTAACGCATTTATGTATATTTTCTCTCTGAGCACTGATTATCACGCTGGAGAGGCTTTACCGGGATAAATCTCAATCTGAGCCTTCCATAGGTACTACTTCCTGAGCAGCAGGACTTTGGGCATAGCAAGTCAGTCCCCTAGAACCCAGTACAGCTCACTTAAAAAAATTTCAACCGTCGACTCCACCTCAGCAAGAGGATCTATTTGTCATCCGATTGGACCATGCTCGAAATGTGTACCATTTTTAGCCACCAACAAAACCGTAAAAAGCTCTTCAAAAATCCATTTTAAAAAATAAATAAAATTATTTTTATATTTTATTTAGAGATAGTTAGTGAAAAGTTCCAATAGTGACACTAAATTAATAAGAACTCCTAAAGCAAATTAATACTTTAGTTTTAATCTTATCTATTAGAATACATGGAAACACTAAGTTCTAATTAGGGTTGCGTTGCTAACCGCCACCCACCAAACTCTGGTTATCAAATTTCAACCACCACCAACCACTGATCACTGAAACTCCGGTCACTGTTTTTTTTTTTGTTAGGGTATTTTATAATGGGTCCCAAGGTCCATTACTGATTCATTCTTATACCCATGAAGCCACTTAAGTTTAAAGAAAAACTCAATTGATATATGATAATTGTTTGTTATACAGTAATATTTATATTTTCTCATTCATTGTGTTATTGTTGACATTGTTGCTGGGCAGCAACATTTGCGTCCCCTTATTCATTATGTTGTTATTGATGTAGTGAGATAATATGTATTTGAGCTTATCTTAAATAATAAATATATATATGTGATGTTTTTTCAATATAAACTTGCAAATAGTGATTCATTTTAATATGAAGTTGCAAATAGTGATTCATTTTAATTTTAATGGTAAAAATGGAGTTTTTTCTTATTCTCCCATTTTTTTTTAATTTCATTCAACTAATTTTTTTTAACATCTTTTAATATGCATTTTTTTAGTTACATTTAACTAAATTTTCAAATGTCGTTGCAAAAAAAATTACATAAATATAACTAAAAAATACACTAAAAATGTAACAAAAAAATATACTAAAATATAACTAAAAGATATAATTGAAAAATGCATTCAAAAAATAATTACATGTGACTAAAAAATACACTAAAAAAATAGTTATATGTAAATAAAAGTTATACTGAAAAAATAGTTCGTGTAATTAAAAAAAAAAAAAAAGGTGGCCAGTGGTCGGACTCTGGTGACCGAAAGCGAGAGGTTCGACGGTGGACAGTGGAGGATGGTCACAGAGGGTGGCACTGGTAGGCAATAGAAGTATACTTTAATCGGAAACATTTGATTGGAGATATAGGAAAGTATTGATCATAAAATAAAAATCAAAATCAAAACATAATTAAGTAATTTATATTTAGTTTAAAACTAAAATAAGATAAAATATGAATTAAAGCACATAATTGGGACCAATTATCCCTTCTATCCAAAATAAAGAGTTTGTCGAACTGCCCAAAGAGCAGCTTACGTTTAGCTATCGTAAACGCGGCACCGTGGCTCTTTATCTATCGTCCAAACAGCCCCCAACACCAGAGAGAGTA